>OX104044.1:64181545-65431545 GCA_944470415.2 Schistosoma rodhaini
ACTTTGCATTATTCATGCCCTTAACTGAAGAAAGATAAAAAAATTTTCATTGACAATTACGGATAACACTAAATACAAGTTATTTCATTTCATACTGACTGTTGATTTTGTTATTATCTTAGTAAAGATTAAATTACGGGTAACTCCTGAGATCTATTAATGGACTAATATTAAATATATATATATATATAAATATTCTTTTTGTATAACTGCTCAGTAACTAGAATACATATATATATATATATATATATATTTCTCTTATCATAAGCTTCATTTTGACCTATAAATTATTAATATACGATTTACTCTTCCCAAATTATGCTCATTTTATTAATTACCGTCTCCCACGTTCATAGCAACATTATGGCTTGATCTTGTACAAATATTATTTTCTATTTTAAGGTGTGATGCAGTCTGTTTGCCTGGTTTATAAACCAGGTATGTTTGAAATAAATGATTCTCATAACAGAAGCTGAACTTGGTGTTCTGGACTCAACCGGAAGGACTAGACGGATAAAGCACCAATAAGGACATTAGACTGCTCATACCGGTCGAATGTCATTGATTTTGGCGTATTGATTGATGGATAAATCACGTGATAAAACGCCGGGCATAAAAACACAACAAATTAGAGACGGCCTTTTTTTAAATTCATAACAGACTTATTGAGTAAATTAAAATTTCTAGATGTACTCTAACATATATGTTAACGTTGTACTAATTATCTATTTTTTTATTCAAAAGAGCCATTCAATAACTCGAAAATTGTTGACAGTATATTTTTATTACTTCACTTATATATTTTGATTTACAAATTGTTATGTATTTTATTCCTGAAGGGGTTTTGTGGATATTATAATAAGTTTAATAGTTGGGATCATGAATCAATTGAAGTTAGACCCCCATGGAAAACCTGAAAGCACTGGACAGCCGTTTCGTTCTATTGTGGGACTCCTCAGCAGTGTGAATCCACGATCCCGCCTCGCGAGATTCGAACCCATGAAGCGCGAGCGCTTAAACACTAAACCACTTAGCCGGCATCCAACATTTGAAGTTAGACATTAACACTTTTGGATGCCGGATTAGTATTATATTTCTATTCATGATGATATGTAAAAAATAGTGACAAAAAAACAAGTTGAAAATGTTATAATTATTAGATGAATTGGTAAGTAATTATTAGGTTAGATAAATATAAACTTGTCAAAAACATATGACACAACAGAACTGTAAATGAAACATTTTATCTGATGGCATTTGTAAAAATAAAATCAATAATAGACAAAATGTATAGATAAGATGATAATAATAGATGGATTGAAAGCATAAACTTATTGTATACAATAAAAAAGGGGAATATTTGGTCATACTTGGTCTACACTTCGAGAAGATGAAAATCTAAAGTTAAAAAATACTGTACCATTCAGAAAGTGATGATAAGAACCAACTAAAAATAGAAATGATAGTAGTATTTATGAAATTATTCTAGTTTACATAGTTATATTAGAATTATGGTAATATATTGCTTATCATAAAAGCTATAATTAATAATTGTTATGTTATAGTTTATACTATTTATTCATTTTGATCTATGTTCAAACATATTTGTTAAAGATAGTAAATAAGAGAATATAAAGATAATTGGATCTTGGATTGATAGACATTTATTTATGAATATTAGGCTTTTTATCTTCTATGCAAGAAACCGTTCCGTCTTAACTGTATCATTGTAATCGTACATAAATGGTTTGAATTGTTTTTTATGGCTAGCATTTTTTAGCAAGTTAGTTTTCTACAGGATGGGGTCGCTAACCTCATGCCCAACCCCCCTCCTTTACCCGGGCTTGAGACCGGGCTACAAGCGGAATATTTCACCTACCTGGGAAGCATCATTGATGGACAAGGAGGATCCGACGCAGATGTAAAGGCGAGGATTGGCAAAGCAAGGACTACATTTCTACAATTGAAGAACATATGAAAATCGAAACAACTGTCAACTAACTTCAAAGTCAAAATCTTCAATACGAACGTCAAGATAGTCCTAATGTACGGAGCTGAAACGTGGAGAACTACTACATCCATCGTGAAGAATGTACAAGTATTTAAAAACAGTTGTCCATGCAAAATACTCAACATTCACTGGCTGGATACCATCCGCAACAATCTATTATGGGAGAAGGCAAACCAACTTCCAGCTGAAGAAGAAATTAGGAAAAGACGTTGGAAGTGAACGGGACATACATTACGAAAATCACCAAACTGCATTATGCGGCAATCCCTAACTTGGAATCCGGAAGGGAAGCGGAAAAGAAGAAGGCCAAAGAACACATTACGTTGGAAATAGAAGCAGATGTGAAAAGGATGAATGACAACTGGAAAAGATTGTCCAGGACAGGGTTGTATAGAGAGTGCTGGTGTGCGGCCTATGCTCCTCGACGAGAGGTAACAGGCGTAAGTAAGTAGTCGTGCATAAACTAAGAATGCCGATAGATTCGAACTGTTTTTACCTAAAATATTATATTGAATATCTAGGATAACAGGTAAATAAAGACAAATTTAATACGAGGTTCTTGAAACTTAGTAAGGATGACTACACTTCAGCTAACTATCGATCATCCACATGTGTCATAGATTAACGGTAAATAAAAAAATTCGAATAGTCGTAAACACAAAAATTTACCAAATTTCATTTCGTCATTAACAGCCAAACCCTATTTACTCGGAACATTAAGTTTACTAACTTTCTATAGCTGCGAAGTGAGCTAAATAAAATTCTGTTTATTAAAAATATTATGTTCTGTACAGAATCCTCTTTGTTTCAATTTATGATTACGGAACATGGTATTTGTTAGTAAAAGACATTGATGGGTAAAACCTGTTCAAAAAGAAACTGGATATAATTATGGCTCACTGTACTAGAATTTCAGATATATGGAGTGGAACTTGGTACATATGTATTTGTTATAATATTTTTAACAATAAAATCGCATACAATTAAAGAAAACGGCAAGTCGGTATATTTTACAATACTCGGATTTCTGAATTTCATTGAACTACTTGTTTAATGGTTGAATTCATGAGTCAATTAAAGCTAGGCCATCATGGTAAACCTGAAAGCACTGGGCGGTCGTTTCTTCCCAGTCCTATTGTGGGACTTCTCAGCAGTGCTCATTCACGATAACGCCTCGCGAGATTCGAACCCAGGACCTATCGGTCTCGCGCGCGAGTATTTAACCACTAGACCACTGAGCCGGCACCCAACGGTGTTAATGTCTAACATCAACCAATCCACGAAATCGGGCAACCATTCACCAATGTCTTGAGTGAGTTGATATCTCCCAACAGACTTGGTTGAACTCCACTTGTTACTGCTTCTCACCAGAACTCCAGGAAGTACCTCTTGGAGCCAGTCACTAGTGAGAATATGATGGTTATAATCAGCAAAGTGTTTTGCGGATATAATAGTAATTTAACTATTAAATCACCATAATATTCATAAAACTTCTTTCTGATTATAAACTACTAGTTATCAAGGCTACCATTACATATTAATTTTTTAAAAATCCTGAGGTAAAATAATTAAGTACTGTCCACAGAAATTGTTTTAAAGAAATTCTAACAGGAACTGCTAACTCTGAAATTTCGCATCATATCAGATTTCACACGCTTCTACTTGCATATCTTATAAACCATGAGAAATCTGTTTATTGACAAGCACCTTTTCAATCTGACAGAACGTCTTCTATAGTTATACCTATATTTGATTGAATGAATAGTCACTAAACCACACTCCAGGAAGTCATAAAACTACTCTTATTTATTCTGAATATTATAAAGTGTGATAAAAAACTTACTTTTTAGTAACAAGAAATTTAGGTTGTTCGGTCTTTTCCAATTTATTTTTTTTCTCTACGCAACACAAATGACTTTCAATGAAGTCTAACCACAACTTCGATTATCGTATTTGGACGTGACTACTTACCGACCGTAGTAACAAATATACTACATATTTTGGTCTCCAGCATTTTATTGTAGCCTTTTTATGTTTATAAATCCAAAGTTGATCAAATAGGCATGTCTTTACTTTTAATGAATATGAAGTATGATTCAAATTGTATCCACTACATTTAGTGAAACACTTTGTTTGTCAGACACAGAATCACTAGAGATTAATGAGCATCAAATATCTGTTTTGTCTTCGTTTGTAAATTTTATTCAGTTTTCCAATTCTCAGCCCTCTTTTCTACAATATTTCTCAAACTGGCTACGACGAAAACAATTTCAAACACTTAACGTCAAATAACCTGAATCAAAATTTGCAATGACCTGAATTTTTAACAAATTATATAATGATATTGTTTAGCTGTACTATAAGTTTCTCATTTATTAATGTCGATAACTCATTTGGCTTATATGCTTTTGTAGTGAATAATTTATAAAAATTAATAATAAAATTAATGAATTAATTAAAGCTAGACCATCATGGAAAACCTAGAAGCACTGAATGGCTGTCTCGTCCTAGTATGGGACTCCTCATCAGTGCGCACCCACAATGCCGCACGCGTGGTCTATCTTCAATTAACCGACGAATTTAACTATCAAATTACTAAAGTTTCCACAAAATCCCCTTCTGATTATAAAAATTAGTACAGTAATTTGCTCATTTAATACCGTTCATAAAATTTTTTTCGATTCAGTTTCATAGTTGCTTATTTCTCATTTTTAAACTCAAAAAAGAAATTTTTTCTAAATCACATGATTGAATGAAATTCATGGCTCTGAATTAAATCACTTCACATATATAGGATTATTTTCTAAATTTAGTAATATAAAAACAATGGCATATATTTATTGTCAAATAGGTTCAAGTTGTTTTGTTGTTAAACTATCATTGTAAATAATTATTTATTTATTTCCCACTCTTTCAAAATCATAATTATATAAATATTTTAATTATACACATTAATATATATATATATGCATAGATAGATAGATAGATAGATAGATAAATAGATAGATATAGTTAGATAGTTATATAGATATATAGATATAGATAGATATAGATAGATAGATATAGTTAGGTACAGATAGATATAGATAGATAGATAGATAGATAGATAGATAGATAGATAGATAGATAGATAGATAGATAGATATAGATATAGATATAAACAATCCTAAACAGAATATCCTTATGAAGAATTCTTTCTAACTTTGTTCAATGAAGTCTATTATTGTACATTCTTTTATATTTGTGTTAGGCATATATAAGATGTATTTTTGAATTAAATAATGTTGCACGGAATTGAGAACGATCAATAGGATTCGAATATTGAAATTATGAATTAGAAACTAGATTAGGGTTAAAATTGAGTTATTCAATAAGAATATTATGTTGAGAGATTAACGAATAATGAGAATTTTTATGTTTTCGTTCAAGAGAGTTTTAAATAGACAAGTAGGTTTTATTAATATTATTAGAAGGTAAGAAAAAAATCACTATTTATTGCAACTAAACTATTAGTATAGCTATGGATCCCAATATTTTTGAGAGATAGTTATATCCTTAACTGTTTTTTGATAAAGTTTTGTTCTCTGAGCTGGATGGTTTGGTCGTGGAGCTTTCATTGTCTTTCTGAACGACATCATCAACACAAACATCTGGTAGAAGTAGACGACCAAACCATGCAGCTCAGAGAACAAAACTCCATCAAAATCATCCACCTGAGCTACAAATCTCCACCATCCTTAAAAGTCCTTGTTCCACTTTTAAATTGACTGAATCAAGGAAAATGATAACGTTGAGACAATGACTAAATGGTTTAAGATAATTTTATCCTCTCCAAAACCTGAATTTCATAGATTCGAACAGGTATAAGTTCTTCATCAGTCCACTAAAGCAGATCTGGAGAAAAGCCATTACATTGACTAATGTAATTAACGAACTGAACATTAGATACTAAGGTTACTGACACTAGCTAATAGTGTTGTTAACGAGTAGAATCTAAATGTTTATCAATCCACGAAAATCAATGTTGGTCGCTTTTTTCTGATTGGTTAAATCCCAACCAATCATAACATGATACTGGCTATATAATATCAATATTTAACTATTTCAGATATTCCGGTAACTAAGGTACTCTGACAATAAAAATCTTTCACCAACTTTCATAAAATTATTATTCTGACAACTAATTCTGTTCATTCCATACATTTAAGTGCAGAATCAAAACATTCGATATAGTAACCGGTTATATGGGGTTATTTATATCTTAGATCACTATATCTACTTAATTATCGATGACTTTTTGTTTGATATTATGTGGTTGTTATAAAACATTATAATGCCACAAACAGTAAAAACTTATATTTTATGTTATTGTCATCTACTGACTTTGCAAGGTTTGAAATTAGATTACTACTCAGTCATTTTCTTGATTTGGAATATTCAACTAAAATGTGAAAAGAATTAGTATTCAAAAGATGTTTAAATATTAGATACATTAATGTTTTCTTTGCGACAACAACATTAAACAGTTCAGTATAGTGTTCATAAGCTTAAACATTTTGTTCGCCCAATACCTGATTCTTTTATTCACAATCTTCGGCTGATTCACAATAACTAGTGTTGTTCACAAATTAAGTGATTAGTAGATTTCTTTAATTTAACCATGGACAGTGTAAAACGTTGATGCCAAATGTTAATTGAATATTATATGTGCAATTTGTTTCAATCTGCTTAAGTCATACGTCAAAATAATTCGTGCTCAAATGAATTACTTAAAGGTTGAAAATATTATTTTACCACATTTTGTATAAATGATCATCAATACTTACTTATTTCAAAATTATCGAATGTTTCAACAGAACTGTTTCCTTGACTAATTATAAGCATTTTGATCCAAACAGATATATGGACTTTTAACTCGCCAGTCTTTACTTTTGTAACTTTTCTGAAATATTCTTCTTTAAATAATATATGTACTTACAATTTAGGAAATTGTTTGATAGAAATTCAAAATGCTTCAATTAAACAAACCACTGAATAACAAAAATTTATAAACAATGATGGATAGTGGCTAGCAGTGAAACCAGGACGTGCGTTTCGTCCTATTTGGGACTCGTCAACTGGATGAACCTGCATCTCAGAGCTCATTTTCACTCTGGGACTCGAATCCAGTAACTTTTACCTCAAACGCCATCACGTTATCCACTCATCTACTGAGTCCTGATAGCCGCTTGTTTGTGCAATAGAGTGAAGGTTAAATTCAAGTGGTATTGTTTGTTTGAATCTTCCCACTGATGTTTAGGATTGCAATTGATCAGTCTCTTATATTCACAGTCTGCACATATGCTAATAAGAGACAGATTATTTGCAATCCTAAACATCAATGGGAAGATTCAAATAATAAATACCAAGTGGACAAAAATTTATGTTTACAAATAATTTCAGTTGTTTATAATTTTTTTCAAAAACATGAGTAAAGTGATAGTTTTAAAAGCATATTCATCAACCAGTTAATTTTTCAAAGTAATGAGTTAAGACAATAACTTGGGGTTGTTAGCATCAGACAATTTTATATAGTCTGTACAAGCTAAAAGCAATTTTTATTATAGGCTTAAAACACATTAAACCAGCTGATACATATATGTTTCCTTTACTAGTAGGAAAATGTTCAAAATTGTAAAGGTACATAAGTTACATTCGAAATCAGTTGCCTATACGTATAGAATCTAGCTGAAAAGAAAACTGGATATTAGTTTTTTTCATTTATTTTTGTTCACTTGGTTTATTCACTAAGTGATTAGTTTACTAAATCTATAAATATTGTCACCTAAGTAAATAACCACACTTTTTAAAGGTTAAAGAACATCTTCGATAACTAGTTGCCGATTGTGACTCAATAATCTTTGTAAACAAAGTAGTCCTTTCAACATCAAGATAGATAATTATTATATAAGAAAGAAAAGTAATTAGAGAATTCGAACATGACCTTGAGACAATGTCAATAGCCTATCTTTAGAACACAGACGACTAAATAATGGAAATTCTAAGCTTGACTCTCTCCCAATGACCTTTATAATTATATTAGTTTAAGTCAGATTATCCTTTTTCACATTAAAAACATATTCCTAGCTATTTCCTTGCCATATAACGTAATAAGACTGTACTTTCATTCACGTTTCTCGTGACTGTCGAAAGTCTTATTCAAATACTTTACGTCATATTTTTTGCAACGAATTTTTCCTTGATTATTTATCTATAATAACATATATGTAACTGAAATCATGCATGTTTTTAATTTGACTTAAAGTCTTGAATATCAACTAACACTTTACAAACAAAATTGTTGATTGATATAAAAACCGAGATTCCATAGCTGAACTGTTTGTTAAAAATATATAACAAGAAAAAAGGTTAGAGGATTACAATCAAATAGTCTAAGGCTATTCTTTCATGATGTTGATAGAGAAAAACAGATCTCAATGTTCTGAATTATTCGGATTACTCTTCTCTTATATTTGATTATCTCAAATTACCATTTGTATTTACATCATATCAGATATCAAAACATAGCATCTTATTAGAGGTAACTGATTTTTTTTCAACAAGTAATTAGATTAATATGAATAATAAGATTTAAGAGCAGCACTGATATTGGTTGAATTTTAATCCATTTGCTTCTAAATTAAATCATTTTCCTTCCATAAAATTGAACAGATTAATGATAACCAATTTTTTAACAATATAGCAAGTATAAAAATATGTTATTTGATTTTCATTATGTGGAAAACTCTGCTACTAGCCCTTCTAGGGCTACTGCCGATCACAAGCCTGGATAAAGGAGGACAGTTAAGAATGGAATCGCAAACCTCATCGCATAGAAAACAACCTTGCTAAAGAAACTTCAACCAGGAAATTAATCTAAATCGTTATGACGCCTCACGGTGAAAGCCTGAATTCTTTGGAAGTCACGTAGCTTATGCATCTTCCGGAAACCAGAGCAACAACTAATAATAGAAACGTGGATTGTTCGGATAGTATGCGAGAACATAGCGACCAATCAAATAGCTGCTGAAATATTGAGATACAACGTGGCAGTTTTCGGAATAATTGAAAACCACTGAACCCAAGCTGGATAAAAAAGGTTAGACTTGAAAGATATGCTTTCGTACTCTGGTCAATAAGAAGGAAACGCTTCGGACACACAAGCAGTTCCTTTGATGCTGTCCAAAGAAGTACGTAAAGCACTTATTGGATTGAAATCTCATGGATTCAGAATCATCAGATTACGTTTCGAAACAAAGAAGGAAGGAATTACGATGAATTTTATCCATTGCTGTTCAACCATCAATGATAACATTTAAGACTATAAACATCAGGTTGACGGGAGGCTGTGGTCAATCGTAGTGAAGTGTCTAAAAGAGGACTTGACAATCCTAACGGGAGACTTAAACGCCAAAGTCGGGATGGCGAACACTGAATATGAAAATGTCATGTGACAATACGCACTGACTGGGAGAAAGGAATGAGAATGGTGACAGATTTCCAAATTTATCTGGATTTAACAAAATGGCTCTAGATGGCACCATATTTACCCATAAGTGCATACAAAAAGCTACATAGGTTTCACCGAACCACACTACACATAACCAGATCGATCATATCTGTGTCACTGAAAAATTGTTATATCCCCTGGTGAATTATGAATGGTAAATCTGAGGTCTATTATCGACCAATGTATTATGCCTATTTCTTATTGTACAATTGTTACGTAACTAAACTATTCATATTCGTGTTTCTCTTATCATTAGCTTTATTTTGATCTTTGATTTATGATCATACGATTCTTGAGTTATAATCAGTTTATTGATTACTTTGGTTTGTATAAAAACCCAGTATGTTTGTAAATAATGATTCATATTGCCGAGGCGGTTATTTGTGTTCTGCACTCAACTGGCTGGGCTAGGCAGATAGGAAGGACCGAATAGCACTCAAGACTGCTTGTACGATTTCAATCATCATTTGCGTCCGATCAATAAATTCGCTCCTTCTCCAATTGCACGTTCTTATAAATTACGGGCCCATACGATATAACAAAAATTCACAAGGTCAATCGAAGATGTGAGAACAAGTAGATGAGCTGACACAACTTTAGATCACCACCTGGTGGTTGTCAAGATGGAACTGAAGCTAAAAAAGCACCAGACAACAAGAGAAACAGGATTTCAAAAGTTTAATGCAACCTTCTTCCAAGGTACTGACAAGCTCAACGAATTCAAGAAAATTCTCAACAACAGGTCCCAAGCCATACAACATCTACTCAGAGAAGAAACTACTATAAAAAACAAAGAGAAAAAGATCAAATAGATACCAACATCAACGTGTCAGAAGGCTCTGGGTTCCAAAAAGCATCATCATAAGGAATGGATCTCTAATAATATCCTGGGCAGGATTCATGAAAGGAAGAGCAAGAAGGTATTAATTGATAACAGTCGAACAACAACAGAGAAAGCTGTCACACACGTGGAATACACAGAAGTGAACAAGAGATTGAAATGGTGAATTAGAGTCAACGAGCAGAAATGCGTGGAGGACCTAGGAACGACAGCAGAAGAAGCTGTAAGAGAAGGTAATATCAAACAACTATATGACACAGTGAAGAAACTGGTAGGGAGATACAGTAAAGGCAAGTCAATCACTGAGATTCAAGAACAGAGGAGCGGATCGGTAGATTACTTCGAGGAACTTCTGAACCCACCAAACATCGAAGCAGTACACACAGACCTCCCTATATCTTTCATTCCAACAACGATCGAATGAATCAACATGGCCATCAGACAAATTAGGAGTGTGAAAGCAGCAGGACCTGACAACATACCAGCTGAAGCACTTAAGACAGACATAGAAATAACTCCAAACATGCTTCACACTCTATTCAGGAAGATTTGGGATGTAGAACAAGTGCCACCGACAGGCTGGAAATAAATATATCCCACTGAGATACCAAAGAAAGGAGATCTGGGCATATGTGAAAAATACAGAAGCATCACACTACTATCGGTACCAGGAAAATTTTCCAACATAGTGTCACTGAACCGGATGAATGATTCAGTAGACGTCCAGCTCCAAGATCAACAGACTGGATTCTACCAATTATTTTTGAACAATCAGTTGAATGAAAGTCATCACCGTACATCAACTTTCTTGACTATGAGAAAGCATTTGGCAGTGCGGATAGGAGAATATTATGAGACGTTCTTTGACAATATGATGCACCTGAGAAGACTATCAACATCATACGGGATTCTTATGATGGACTACACTACAAAGCTGTGAATGAAAAATAGCTGACAAATGCACTCCAATGTCAGACAAAGCTGCTTACTCTCCACCTTTCTTTTTGTTCTCATGGTCGACTGGATTATGAAGACCTCCAGATCTGAATGCAAGCATGGAATACAATGGACAATTAGGACTTGGCAGATGAACTGGGTTTTTTATCCTATACACACGCACAAATGCAGGTCAAGACAACCAGTGTAGCAGCAGTCTCTGCATCAGTAGACCTCGATATATACAAGGGAGAAAGCAAGATCCCCGACTAAAACAAGAATAATAGCAACCTAATCACACTTGATTCAGAAGCTCTGGAAGAGGTGGGGACATTCACGTACCTGGACATCACTATCGACGAACAAGAAGGATAAGATGCAGATGCAAAGGCGAGGATTTGCAAAGCATGGGCTCCACTCCTACAATTGGAGAACGTATGGAACTCAAAACAACTGTTAACCAATATCGAAGCGAGAATCTTCAGTACGAAACGTCCAGACAGTTCTATTTGGAGAACCACCACATACGTCATCAAACATGTACAAGTATTTCTAAACTATTGTCTACACAAAATAGTCAATGTTCGTTGTCCGAATACCATCAGCAACAACCCGCTATGGTAGGGAACGAATCAGCCCCCAAATGAAGATGAAACTAGGAAGATGCCGAAAATGGATAGAAGACATATTGTGGAAATCATCAGACTACACCTCCAGACAAGCCCCAACTCGGAATCCTGATGAGAAAAGGAAAAGAGGAAGACCAAAGAACTTAACAAATCTGGAATCGGTAAGTCTTTTTGTGAAAACTGGCACTTTTAAACTGCTAGCAAAAGCAATCACAACAAGACTTGAAATATCCATATTCTACGGTTTTAGATTAAGACTAAATATATTTGGACAGTGAAGTAACGATTGCCTTCGCCTTGACGCTAATAAGAATATCTCTAAAATTAATTTTAAATTTCCTAGCTTTATTTTATGCAAAATTATTTATCGTGTATTGCCTATTTATCGAAAGTTACAGTACAGTGCTATGTAGTTCTATAGCTACAACAAACTAAAAGTATACGGGCTTCAATGTTGTTTGTTGGCGATCATTCAAGTTATAAATATCAAATCTTAAAACATTTATGCATTAAACTACGAAACTTCAAAAACTATTTCAATAAACATTTTAGGTGTTAAAGAAAATTGTACTTGTTGCTTCAGCTATAAATATTTATCCCGAGATCTTAAGGAAATGAAAAATTATAACCATGGCAGCAAGATACATAAATTAATTTGAGATAATCTTAGCCTGTTTCAATTTTAAAAACTGCGTCATTCAGTACTTTTTATTTATATAAACGATCATTCATTCTAGATTTTTATAATTCATTTGGCAGTATAAAAAAATAGCTTGAATGGAGATTGATTGAGCCACATTGTATGTTTCTTTTAGATAATCAAATACTTTTTGTAAAATCCTGCTCAACAAGTCACATTTTAATTAAATTTAAGATACGTGTGTATTAAATAATGATTATAATTAATCCACCGTCTAAGATAAAAACCAATCCTCTATGGGAATAAGAATTCTGTTACAAAGAAAATGGGTATTTTGGTTAAAGTCAATAGACTGTAATAAAAATCCATAATAGCAGATAACGAAGATCTAAATATTTTGCTAAATTTTTTATCATTCAATCAGAAATCATTGTATTTCTGAAGGCAGAAAGAGCAACATGATTAATGAATTCTTTACCGTGAATGATTATAAACTTGATGTGTATTTTGTTCCGATTGAATGAAAACAATAAATAAATAATCTGTGATTCATGTATTGTCACAGAGCTATTTAAAGAAAAACTAGACAAATGAATTTTGAAATAAGATGTTTCCATGACCACTCATATGAGAATAAAAATTTATTTTTGGATTACATTCAGGAAAAGATGGAATTTTCCACTACACGTTCTATAAAAAAGATACTTTGTCCAATACTGAAGATGCTTATAACTACTTTTTTTTATTTTTTCCTGAAATTTTTTAAAATATGACAACTGGTTTTCAAACAGTATTAGTTAACATCAGTAGCTAATAATTTGTTGAGAACCTAGAAGTACCAACGAATTAATTTCTTCCATTATAAAACTTCACAGTAGTTGAGGTTCATATTTACTAAATTCAGACATTTCATAAAAAACATACAATTATCATATGATTTGAGTGATGGATGTGTCTTTTCCAAGTGTAAAGTATCTTTAGCCTGAGTATATATCCATAAGTACTCATTTACAACTGTCGCTTAGGTGAAATTCTTTAAGCGAATCATATCGCGAATATAAGGAATTACTTACCTTTGACATCTGGCAAGAATAACCAGAAGTCGATTCAAAATATAAAAAAATAAGTATCTTTGAACTCATACTCTTTAAACATATCTCTTACGCTTCAAGTTTGCATATATAAATTTTTAAAGGTTTCGTATTATTAAATAAATTTCAAAGACGTCGAAAACAATTCACTTAATGGTAAGTGATATAAAGTAAACTTTAATTACGTTGCATGTTTTTAAAAGTCCCAAAACCTGAAGTAAAAATTATTGCATCATTCATATCAAGCAAATTTCTAATCAGTTTTTAGAAGCCTGACACTTTGATCTGTAACGATAGTTTCTGAGTTACAATATATTGTAAATATATTATTGCGAATAGGCTTATCTACAAGTAATATGAATTTACTAAGAACTAATCGGTGGTTTAAGAATTACGGATTACTATCATGATATTTATATGAAACTAGCTTAATATCCAGTGAGCATCTGAATACACTGGTGAGGATTGAAAAGACTCTTGAAATTACTATTTAATACCTTTTGTTTGTATTTTGTAGTTTTTTAACTACTGATGTAAATTTTGAGTAAGATTTTGGTTAATTATTCACCAAAGACCACAAGCTATGAATGAAATGTGTGATAAGCAATTTCAGTTTGATGATCTAATTCAATGAAGTTATTGTATAAATAACTTATATGACAATCAACAATAACAACAATCCAACGGATGCCCACCATCCTGACTTAAGTTATTGATTGTAACAGTCCGTTCTTAAACAATTCATGTGATTCAGAATTCCCACTAATAGTAATGCAGTCTTAATTCTTTAGTTGCTGTATGTTTTTTAATGTGAAGAATGCATTCAGCGTACTAAAATGTTAGATACTTTTATTTTTCTAACTAAGACAAGTATTCTAATTCGTTTTACCAAATTATTTGATTCAATTATTCTTTTCTAATAAAACCATAGTTTCATTTTTTTTAAACGTTTTCGTCTCGTGCTCCATCTGACTTTGATTCACCTTCTCTATAAAAATAAATTTGTTTATAAAGAATTTCTTGTCTATAAAATATCTTTTAAATAACATTGATCATTTTTTTATGTTAGAGAAATCGTAGTGGCTTTTTTTCGTTAATCAATCACTTCGATTACCATTATCATATAAACCTCAATGGTGTTTGAAATCAAAAGGCAATGAGAAGCGGTAACTATAGTTTATTAGCGGATAGCGCAGATTACAAAGCCATAAACACATCAAACGAATTTGAAGCGGAGAGGCGAATATGAATATACGAGCAAATACATGGCCAAATTTATAGTCAAATTCCATATGGGCACAGCAAGGCAAAACAAAAGCTAATAATATGATTTGAGTACATATATACATGGGGAGGAAGGATGAATCATGGAGTGATATTTAAGCAATTAACATTTTATCTAGTCTGTCATGTGATTTGGTGATCACAAGGCTACAAAATATATGCGAATTGTTACTGTTCGAACAACATTGTCTGTTAAGTCAATAAAAGGGCTTAATCAAAACTAACTTCAATCGAAATCGGTTGTAGGATAATTGCTATAATTTCATCTATCATACGAACACTAGCTACATTTCTGTAGGTAGAATCCATTAAAATCATTTCATAAATAAACATTAACTTCACTTTGTGATCAAAGCAATCTTGTAATTAAAACACATTAACGTTATTTAAGCAATCATTGATTGAAGCTGAAAATATAAGTTCTTACAATGTAGTGATTAATTGTATTATCCTCTTTACCCTGAGCTAAATTCTATGTATATTTGTAGTTCATCAGTGTAAACATATAATAAAATAGAGAAAGATATATGTCCAAAACTCGTTGTTTATATCAATTTGTATCAATTTAGAATAAGAAAAATCTTCAAACGGTATAAATCTTCTCATTAAATTATTTCACGTACAATATATATTGTACGTGCGAATCACTCATTAGTTGACTCTTAAGTTATGAACAAAATTAGGTTGATTCACGTAATAGGGGTAAACAAGAAGAAATAAATTCTCATTTTAGTTAGTTCTTTGCTAAAGCAAGAAGAAAGTATAATATTATTCTAAATAAATAACATATTTGTAATATCCCATTGAGTAGAAAAACTAGATTTTCCGACGTTTCGTGACTTAGTGTAGGCAACTTCTTCAGAGAATAAGGAGTGGCTTACATTGGAGTACGAAACGTCAGAAAATCTAGTTTTTCTACTGATTGGGATATTACAAATATATTAATTTATTTATAACAATCTACCCAATGCTCAATTTATTCAAAATTATCAAGTTAAACCGTGGTATTGTTACGCATAATATTATTCGTCTCTTGTTACTGGTTTCGCAACAACATTATCTTTAGCTTATTTTCTAAATAAGCTGTTTATTGACAAATCAGAAGTAAATCTTTTTTCGTTCATTTTGTTTTAAATTTGTTGTGAATTTTCGAATAGTTCCGATTGTGTCAGATTTCAATAACATCTGTAAATTATGAATAATTTTATCCTCCTTATCTCTGTTGACGATTCGGTATAAATTTGTTTATACTCGCTTATTTCGGTAATTAAACATTTATTCGAAATTGTTTTGTTCATAAGATGGGAGCATGGATTATATTTTAATGAATCTACAGATGACGCAACAATAGCACTTAAAAATTATGTAAGAAACCTTTCTGAACAGTTACTGAAAAATAGATTCATTATCACCTCAACCTACAACGATCTCAAAAACCTAACATTTATATATGTTCTGACTAAAAGTCGCTAATCTAATCAGCCTTGGAAATGTATTTTATCAGGAATTAATCTATCACTTTACTAGTTATGTTGCTGAAATGCACACACCTGCAACCTATCTGTAGAAAGTTATGAACTCGAAATTTCAAAGGTTGACTACGGTTCCTTTTAGTAAAGCATATTATTCCTATTTTATATAAAACTGCCAGCATAGATGGCTGTTTATGAATGTAAAGATTTTTGATGCAAGTGGTTTGAAGGTCATCGCATCTTTTATTTAAACAGTTATTTATTTATAAGTTATAACAGTTGTCTCGTTTTACACTACAACTAGTTCATCATAGTTTACTTAATACAAGGCTTCATAATTGATCACTGATTTAACTCACATAATATCAATCAGTAAATTGAAAAATATTGTTTTGAATTGTATTTAGAGCTCACCGTAAGATGCTTAGTGGGTTTACCGAAATAATAAAGAGAATTAGGGTCTCAGGTGGCGGCCTGTTTGAACATCTGGACTACCTGTTCCTGCTGTCTAGATATTTCAACAAGTTATCTAATTTTGTTTGTTTGAATACATCATTATGGCTATTATTCGCATAGCTTATTCAGGTACGTTTCTGAAAAGTGTACAACCTTTCGTTTTACAAGTTACAAAAGGCCCAATCAGAGATATCGTGGCTGTTGGCAATATACAAGGGAAAACAATATGCATTATTCAGATGCCGATTGACTGGACTGACAATATCTAATTGATGATCAATTATTATTTACCGTCAGGACCAACCAAGAAGTAAGAAACGGAAACTTATTGAAATACTTTGTGCTGAGAATTCTATATTGTACCAAAAATATAATATTGAATAAAGCCAATAATAAATAAATCAGAAAATATAGTATAATGCATATCAGCAATCAATAAGATTTATGTAACATCAGTGATAAAGGCATTTTTGAGCACTTACTTGACAAAAGGTTTATAATCGTATATTTTTTCTTTCTTCACTGAACTTCTGAATTATGCATCGTCCGAATAACTACCAGCTATGGAGTTTTTAATGATATGAATAGTTGAAAGCATAATAAGAGTACTTTTGAAATGTTAATAAGGTGATTTACTTTTCTGCAGGTCACACTAGAGCTCCCAGAAACCTGAAAATCGTCAACAAGCAGTGTAAATATCAAGTAAGAATAATCTTAAGTAGTAACTCCATGAAATAAATCTCAGTAGTATTTACAGACAAACTGTTTACAAGTACCAGTAATTCCATTCCATGCAAGTAAAGTAGTAGGAAGAAAATACTATTCAATTTAGATTACGTTAAATTTTCATTGGTTTTTGCGACGAAACTGGAAATTATTTTTGGTTTCAATTATCCTGTCCACGAAATCTATTTTTCTATTATATAACCTTTTAATGCTATGTTTGAAAAATCAAGTTTTTCGTTCTTTTTTTATTAACCATGGAAAATAAATGACTTAATCAGTTTTTAACTATAAAAGGATCAGTCAAATTAAGTTTATAATTTCTGCTTATCAGTCCGTCTTCGCTGAAATTTTGCCTTAGTCCTATTTGGTCAAAGCAGGTTTCAACTGCTTAACTAATTTGGTAGCCTTGTACTCAGTTTCCCTGTATAATCTTTTGATGTATCTGTATTTCACTTTCGTGATTATTATTAATTAAAGGATACTTACTTTACGTAGTGCATAGCTAAACAAGAGATAAACAAAGAGGAACATTCAAAAAGTTACAAATTTAAGTATGATTTGAGTATGATTACAAACTATAACATAATACTACAAACAGGCTATTTAACACTAGACCTTAAGATTTTCAACCAATCTATCGTCAATATTTTATTTTTAACGTTTTATGAGAATAGAGATGTGACACAAAATGAGTGATAAGATTTCTATATAATGATTTAGTTGGATCTAAATACTTCTAACTTTTATAAACAACCTTGATTATGCAACCAAATATTTTACGTGTTTTATGTGATGTTTTGAATAATTTGTTAGATTTTAGTTCATATTTCATATATGTAATAGTAGCGATTTTGGTTACTCTAACTATTTAGATAAAGTATCTAACATTGCAGCACTCGATCCCAAGTTCATTTATATTCTGTTTAATTCAGTTTCATATACCGGATAACAATTATGATGATTAGTCAGTAGTTAACAGCTTAAAACGTAATAAACTATACATACTCAAGTAATAAACGGTTTCATAAATATTTCGCCATACGAAAGACTTCTGGTTTTAATAATCATACATTATTTGAAGTCTCATGTGATGTATCGAGTCGCTTCATAAAATTTAGAAATTTTTAAGATACATAAGTACTTAGTATTATGGCTGTCAGTTCTGTCGATTTTATCAAATATATTTCAACCTTATTATATAATATCATATTCACTTATAATGTATAATGATTGCTTTATTCTTTTTTTAACGCTTTACCTTGTAAATATAATCTCGTATGTTTCCTGTCTGTATTAACTTACAATCAATTAATATCAGCTGACCAGATGTCATTCAATTGACTAATGGGGTAGAAAATATTCATCTTGACTATGAACACCAAGTCATTATAAATCCATAAGAAGTTTAAATTTCCGATTTCTCAAATAATGATACATCAGCATGAATACAAAGAGCAAAACACAGAAGTCAATAAAGGTATCAATGCCAAGGTTAAACTTGATAGTTCCAAATAGTTGAGCCTTGGGTAGAGTGTTAATAATGAATATATTTTTTTGTTATATCCCAATGAGTAGAAAAAGTGTATTTCCGACGTTTCGTGACTTAATGTAATCCACTTCTTCAGAGTAAATAAATAATTAAACTAAATTAACACGTTAAAATAGTACAAAAGAAACAATGAAGAGTATTTCTAGTATAATCACAATTATAATATGTCTGAATATGTCAATGTCAATTTATTTTTGGTCAAGGAGAATTCGTATTATCTATTACTGCATTAAGTTGTGCGTGAGAATGTGGTTATGAAAAATGTATGCATTTGTGATATGAAATATTTTTTACAGAGGAATAAAAATCCATGAGCTTATTTCAGAAAGATAGAGCGGGTGTAACTACCAAAACTGACAAAGGTAATACAACAGTGGTCATGAACAAAAGCTACTATGAAGAAAAAGCTCTTAATCATCTATCAACTGGACCATATTTTAAAATTGGCTCGAAAAATGTTCGAAAGGTTAAAAATAAAGTTAAATCAGAGACAAGTGAACTTCTGAAAGAGCTAAAGCCATTTATTGACGTTCTCCTATAGTTTAATTTATACTTTAGATCAAACACCACATCATGTTTCTATGGGTTACCAAAAATTCACAAACCTGACCTTCCTTCAAGACCCATAGTAGACTTTACAAATACTCCTACATATGTTCGATCTAAATATGCAGTTTTTTTACTAATTGGGATATAACATAAAATTATATGCATTATTAACTCTCTACCCAAGGCTCAATTTATTTGAAACTATCAACTTCAATCTTGGCCTTGATACCTATAAACTCATCAATAATCGAATCAAATTATTTAAGTGCAAATGTAACTGGCACAATCATCGAATATTTAATAAACGTTGTCTAAACAATAACATTATTCCCAAATCTTTGATTGTTAAGCCACTAGAACGTTCGTGGTGACCTATTTATCTTGTTCAACGCGCATCACGAATCTTTTTATTATACTCTCTGAATTACATCCCAGCATCCAACAATGTATTTTTAATTATATCCGGTCACATTTTTTATGCCATAAGAATGAATACTTTCATAGGCTAAAATTAATTTAATGAATGTATGAGATTCCCAATATCTTATTTGAATGTTATACAAAATATCTCAGTGTTTTCAAATTACTTTTTATGTTTTAAACTTGATTAGTTATTAGTAGTATAATTTGTTATCAATTAATTAGTTGTTTTACACTATATTGTAGAAAACCGGTTTGTTATTTACTTCTTCTTATCAAGAGAACTTATCAATGCATATATACATCGAAAAGAATGGAACAGTAAATATAATTAGATATTTACCCTTTGGGAATATGATGCTTCAAATCATAACTTAATTGAATTGTGATTTATTCATATAAGTAGACCAAATTAAAAGTTGTACATTCAACTTATAAGTATTATGCATAACACAAATTGGTTAAAAAACCGGAAAACTTGGAGTGGATTTTCCTATGAGGACTATGAACAAATGAATGTTATAGTGATAATTCTACGATGAGTCAGTTAAGTAAATAATACATTTGGGACAAGTTATTTCAATAATATGTGTAATAAAGCCTCTACTCGGAACAAAACAGTTTCTTTAAAGAACGATTATTTATATCTTTTACACTAAGTCAAATAATAATAATAATGAATGTTGTCATAATCTCTGAAACGGAATGTTACAGGCTATTTATTACAGATTCATGCCAATAACTCATAAAAATAATATCGGTAAGGTTAAACATTGATACGATTTAATATTTGACCATAATCAAATAATCTAAGTTCACTTTTTATGTCCATCTAGATATAGAAAAGTGATCTTCAAGTCATAAATAACCAAATAATCATTCATTTATATCTCAATTCATCATATTTAGCCATCTGACCAGAAAAAATTGTTTTTTTATTATTTGGCCATTATTGAATATCACTTTTTGTTGGAAAATGAATTATCTTGTACACTACGTTTCGACTAAACTTGTAATAAAATGTTTTTTGCAGTATAAAGTTGAGGAGATTGTTAAGTTTTAATTCATATCATGAACAGACCGATGGCGCCAGCTCAGTGGCCTAGATGTCAAGCGTTCGCGTGCAAGCCCGGAGGTCCTGGGTTCGAGTCATGCATGCAAGATTGTGGATACGCACTGCTGTGGAGTCTCAGACTAGGACGAAACGACCGTCCAATGCTTCCAAGTTTTCTGCGGTGAACTATCATTGATCGGTTCATGATCTGCTATTTTTGAATATAATAATTTTCAGTCACTTAATAGCCTATAATAACTGTAGACGAATAATAAAATCCATTGGAAAATCATTGATAAAGCGTTAAAAGTGAAATACTTTAGAAACTGGTGTATAGATGTCTGTTTGCATAAATTAGAAAGCTGAAAGTAAATAAGCAATGACTACTTTTATGTACCCACTTAGTGACAGTAAGAAAACAGTTTTGCAACTAAAGTAATCAACTTATATTATGTTTTCTTATCCGGTTGCCTCTGCATCCATTCCTTAGTTCTCTTGAATTTTTGAAGCACAGTAAGTCGACTAAAATCAGATCTTCCATATGAATGTAGAATCCAGCATTGATGTACGAAACTTATGATTTGCTTCTTTGAATTCCGTTTGAATTCTATTTTATTACATTTGAACATCTAACTGAACCAGATGACAATTATCTGGCTGGAATATATAATTTATTCATGCCATCTGAATTTTACAATACTCAAAAAATTCGAAATTCTTTGAAAGAAATGTGTTCAATCTTCATCAGTATTTTTACCATAATTCCCTTTCAACTACATTCTTGAAATTTATTCATTTTTATTCCTTTGATGCTTTTCACTTTTCTTTCAATAACATTTTATTTAATCCATCAACCATTAGCTTTAGTTTCCACGAAAAACGTATGTATTTTTGTATTACCATATTTTAAACTATATTAATACACTGTTTCTTCATCATTATTATTTTGATGGAGTTTTGTTCTCTGAGCTGAATGGTTTGATCCTGGAGCTATCATTGTTCTTCTGAACGATATCATCAGCAAAAACTTCAGGTAGAAGTGAATTATTATTATTACCTCTATTCTTTACTTTTATTATTCTCATCTTGTATTACAGAATATTTCACTAAAATCTGACAACCATACAATAAACAATTAATTTGCAAAATAATAATCCATCGTCTCAAACTTGACTGTTTCTTTTGCAAATATCAATCCATTGCCTCAGATTTTATTGTTTATGCATTTTCATACTAATTACGTTTCGTTTCCGTTCTTTCCTTATCTATCTTCTAGTGAAATACATTCCACACACTACTTGTGTGGATATAAGTAGCCCACACCACACTTAATATTTTTTTAATTAACTCAATCTTATCAATTTACAAGTTTGATGTTGAAGTTAAGCTAAACGATTTATTTGTGTAAATATTATGTCAATGAATAATGACGAATGTTTTAAATTAGTAGAAAAAGCATTTGTATAAGTTCACATGTTATTGTTTACTGGAATCTTCTCATTAATGTTTAGGATGTTCAGTCTCTTATTGGCATATGTGCATATTGTGCGTATTTCCTCAATACTGCCTTAATTCACAAGCATTATAAGTAAAGATAGATAGTGGCTAGCAGTGGAATCCAGTACGCGCATTTCGCCCAGGCTGATGAGTAACAAAGATCAATTGCAGTCCTAACCATCAACGAGAAGATTCTAGTAAGCAATAGCAATGGAATTTAAACTTCACCCCATTACACAAATTAGTGGCTATCAGAGCTCAGTAGCTGAATGGATAACGCAATGATGTTTGAAGCGGAAGGTACTGTGTTCAAGTTCCGGAGTGAACATCAATTTCAAGATGCAAGTATAACCAGTTGACAAATCCCATATAGGATGGAACGCGCTTCCTGGATTCCACTGCTCACCACTCTCCATCTTTGTACTTGAATAAGCTTTAAAAAGAAATAAAGTTTAAGATTTGAATATTTTTCTCTACATTCAAATCAATATCTTTTCGTTTAACAGTGAATTTCAAAAATTCATAAAAATGTTATTTCTTATAGAATTTCTCACCATTTTGTTTTGTTCTTGCGTGTTCATTTAATGAAAATAACAATTTGGAATTGGTAATTTTCAATGGATTCTATATATATATAATAAATAATATTTTGTTTCCTTTTGTATTCATAGTGATAATATGGAATATTTGTTTCTCATTATTTTCTTCATTTTTATCAACAGTTTTGTATATCAGTAGAGTAAAAAAATCAAGAGATCATTCTAATTATTTTTATCATTAATTTTATAATTTTTTTTATTGATCATATATAGTTCTCTTACTTATAGTCTACTTAATACTAATGTAGTGTGGTCCACTTATATCCATATAAGTAGTATATAGCGATGGTCAGGCATAGAATGTATTTTGGCAGAAGACCAATAAGGAAAGAACTGAAATGAAGCGCGATTGATAGGAAAGTGTATGAACGATGGAAGTAGAGAAGATGAACTGATATTTACAGAAGGAATAGTGAAGATTGAGACAATTGATTGTTATTTTGCAAATTCACTGTTTGCTGTATGGTTATCAGAATTTGGTGAGATAGTCTGTAATTTGTGTTTAAACGCATTAAATTGTCCCCACTCATGTTCTTTGTTCACTACACTAATACATAATTCCATTGAATTTTTAATAAATATACCCTATTCAGAATACAAAGTGAACAACTTCATTTATTGTTAGTTTGAACTAAAAACTGATATTATTTTAAGAATTGTTGAAAACCCAAAAAGCTATTTTAATCTAGCTTCAAACTCCTCAGCTTTGTTAGCCTGTAATCCCATTAAGGGGATTAGGCTTTGTACTCTCAATCCTTTTAAATAATATAATAGTTCTAGATTATTTCACTGGAAGTCAATGGTTCAATATAGGAAGTTATGTATTCATACATAAATAAATAGACTCCAACGAGGAGAAAAGAGATATTCAGTAGTCTTTCATTTTTTCAAAGGTTCTTTAACGGAAATAGCTCTGTGATGAAAATTTCCTGTAAAATGTACAATCGTTTCTAGAATATCAATTTAATCTGTTGGTGTTGAAATTGTCAACTGTAATTTGTTTTATATTACATCGGTATTTTTTGAGAGCCAGAAGCAAAATAAGTTTTTAATAAAAAAACGACAACAACAACGATCTACTATAATATGCTTACATTTATGTTATACGATAAAATAACATCATATATAGTTGAGATCATGAGTTAATCAAAGCTAGACCACCATGGAAAACCTGGAAGAACTGGATGGCCGTTTCATTCTATTGTGGGACTCCTCAGAAGTGCGAATCCACCATCTCGCCTCGTAAGATTTGAATCCAGGTCCTATCAGTCTCGCGCGCGAGCACTTAACCGACAGACCACTGACTCGGCATCCCCCTTTTGATAATGATTATATGCTCACTAGTGACTGGCTCCATGAGGTATTTGCTGGAGCTCTAGTGAGAAGCAGTAACCAGTGGAGTTCAACCAGGTATGTTGGGAGATATCAACTCACTGAAAACATTGGTGAATGGTCGCTCAATTTTGTGGATTGGTTGGAGTTAGACATTAACACCGTTGGATGTCGGCCGGCTCAGTGGTCTATCGGTTAAGTGCTCTGGTGCGAGACTGGTAGGTCCTGGGCTTGAATTTTGCGATGCGAGATCGTGGATGCGCACTACTGAGGAGTTCCGGAAATAGAACGAAACGGCCGTTCAGTGCTTCCAGGTTTTCCTTGCTAGTCTAACTTCAATTGACCATGATCTAAACTATTAAAATTACTATAATATCCAAAAAACCCACTTTTGAAAATCATTTAAAAATAATGATATTAGACTACTATTGTTTATCATTTTTAACTAGAACTATCTGATTAGCGATAAATAATAATTATAGCATATAATTTGAAAATTATAGAATTTCTGATATAATTCCATTATTCATTATTTCATTTAGCTTATTTCTATTGAATCTTTCTTTCCTTTTATTCTTTTTTCAACTATTCTAATTTGTTTGAATATATCAACTGTCGTATATATTATTATACAAGTGATAAAACTTTAATTTATTTTTTGTACACTGAGATGTAACTAACAATTAAAATAATAACTTAGATATCAAATGTACTCCTCAACTTTTCCAGTAAAACAATGTATGTTTCATAACTGGCAATTGAATAGATTTAGAAAATTACATAACTCATGGAATTACTTATCTTAAGAAACTAATAAAAACATTTAATCAGAAGGGGTTTTGTGAAGATTTCAGTATTTTCATAGTTGAAATCATGAGTCAATTGAAGCTAGATGACCATGGAAAACCAGTGCTTTCAGGTATTTCATGGTGGTTTAGCTTCAATTGACTTATGATTTTAACTATTAAAAAAAAACATTTAATTTTAAAATGTTTTCTTTATTGAATAATCTTTAGTTTTAACACTATAAAAAAAGACTTTTTATTTCAAAGAATAAACAATACATTAATTATTGAATTTCTCTGACTTCATAATTGCAGAACATGATCCTCATAAAGATTTATCACTCCAATTTATATTTTTATCTTGAGTACTATTGTTATGGATTACATTATCTTATAATTATAATTCTATTACAAATAATTAAGCTATTACAGTGTAATCTCATTTAGAATTCATTTCAGTTAATGATTGGATAAATACAAATTTTATGCATATTAATTAATCAGTTGATGGTGAAAAGAATCGAAGGCATTTTTGAAATCTTATTTTATAAAATATGATATAAATTGGCAAATTAAAAATTGTATTCCTTTTTTTTTTATTTCTGTCATACCTTTACTATTTTCTCTTTTTTTTCAGGACTTTCAGAAAATATTTGATCAAAAAACTGTAAAAATTTACACATTAAATCAATGTCGCAATAATGATTACTCTGACTGATATTCAGAAAACAAGTGCACAAAATGTCTCAATAAATAATTCGGTGAATATTAATAATTCCATGGTATTCATTATTGGTCCAGAAAAAGTAGAACTTCAACCTGGTTTAATTGCCTTAGTATCACTGATGGCCTTAATACTATTAATTATGACTGCTATATTGTTATTACCTAAATCAATTCAAGATAACGTTTTTCAACTTGTATTAAATCAGACACCAGATCAAACTTTTAATTATATCGATGTAGGTCTGTACAAAACTAGACATTCCATATATCGTAAAGAAATTTATTCATTAGCTATGCAAGGCAATCAATCTAAAAAGAAATTTGAAGCTCATACATTACTCAGTAGTAATAGTAGTATCAATTCAAGTAAATTTAAACATAACAATCAATCAAAAGAAACAACCACAAAACCTATCATTTCATCTGTTTCAGTTTCAGAAGATTATCATAGACCTAATCAGCGTTCGTCTTCAAGTTTAACAAGTAAATGTTTGTTTCCTTTAGATAATCATCATCTTCATAACCAAAATCCACAAATGAAAAACACAAAATCAGTAATGTTTACTGAAAATTGCTCTTCTGGAGTTAATGATAATAATGATAGCAGTTGTACCAATTATCTTGAAAATAGTGATAGTAATATTTTTGCTAGCAGTCGACGTAATTCAACTCCAAATGTAATAAATGATACCTCTGTTTATACTTCAATGAACATAACAGCTTCTTTGTCTCATATAAGATATTCTCTGCCTTCATGTTTCACTCAAAGTAATCAAAGCATCAATTCTTCAAGGTCACTTTCATCAATAGCAATTTCACCGAATTCAAAACGGTTATTACCATTGAATAAGCGTGTACGGCTTCAACTTTCAGATAATTTTATTAATGTATTCAATTAGTGTTCACAGAAAAAAATTACAATTCATATTAAGACTATGTAGCCATCTGTTTAGGCACCTGGTGTGATCATCTACATGCAAATAAGTACATCTTATTAATCTGTAGACTAATTCAACAGCTCACATTTTGAGGGAAAAGTGAGATTTGATTAAATTTCAGGTATTTCGACCCGACTGACAGGGGAATTGAGGAACGATGACTTAAATTTGGCAGTAACCCAGGTACTTTTCAAGATAATTCGTCATTTCTAAACTTATATATTTTTTGTTAAGTCATTAATTATTTGGTTCTTTGTAAATTATCCCTCTTTTGTTCTTACAATATGCATAAAATACATAGTAGGGTTATTTTTCAAAAGTTATTAGAAAATTGTCAAGGTTTAGCACACCAAATAATTTCAGTTTTCTTATGATAACCCCTTTTGATCAAACAATAACCCTGACATGACTTATTAACGAACATCAGAAATGTTCACGTAATTAATTAACCATTTTGATTATTCGACAAATTCAGTAAGCTAGCTATTAGTATAAAGAATTAGTTCAAGAATAGTTTACCTAACTATTATTTAGATAGGGAGTCGAGCAACTTTTCAACCTAAATATTTATGAATCATGTAATATCTACTTCAATAATATTTAAACGGGAATAAGTGGCAAAAGCTAGATCACTGTTATTTTAGAACTTATCCAAATTTTGACAGAATTGAGGGTAGTTATGCATTACCGTTTGGATAAACTTTCTTGTTCCAATTAATGTTTCCGTTGATTATACAATGGTATATTCAGACATAATAAACAGGATGATCTAGACGTTTAAAATATATTTGACTGATATATATCAAATATGCAAGCTGGATGCAACTTAATCTTTTAATTACTACATAGAAGCAGCAGCTGCTTCAATTTTCATGAAACAGGCGGAACTATACAAAATTGATTTTATCTGTTTCATTGTGAACTAAGTACAATTTGAGGTATTTATGTGTCGATTTTTAAAGGCTTGTGATTAAGACATGAATGTAATCTTATATATAGCTGAATGATAAGTCTCTAATAAACCTTGAGTTCTTCACTCCATGATGATTATGTAGAGTATATTGGCTTCTAGTATTATGGCCTCGATGAGACCAACAATTTGTCATTTCCGATACAGGTATGCACTTACCAAAACTAATCCGCTTATAATCGCCACTAGGTTAGATAAAAAAGAAGTCATGAGAAAGATTTAAAGTAAATAAACAGTTAGCTAGAAGCAGAAAAACGTAATCTCAGTGATAGTTTGAATGAGATGAGGAGCACACAAATGTCTTTAATGATAAACTTAGGGAGAACAAATCTGTGCGTAATGTACAATTTAAGAATGAGTAATATATTTTAGTGAATTTGGTGATACCAAGATTTTTAGTTTTGTTGAAAAGTTTTCTAGTAGCTAAGATTGAACCAGCTCGTGGAGACAAAAAACAATGGAAGCGCTTTAATGTACTACAGTAGAATATGAGAATAGAACTAATGATTATGTGCTAACTACGTATCACATTAGGCAAACTTCAAAGTTCTACAGTTCTGAGAATATCTTTGGAACTTAATAGCTTTTACTTATTACAAGACAACGTATCACTCACATAAGCTTGCAACTGACACATCGCTAAATCTTTACTACGCATAAAAACATTTCATAAGAAAATAAAATCACTATCTTTAAATATCCGCAAAACTCGGAATACGAAACCACTGTCCTTATCATGTATTCTCTTAGACACTTGAAGATTTTGGTTTATGCGTTC
Organism: Schistosoma rodhaini; assembly: GCA_944470415.2. Taxonomy (NCBI): domain Eukaryota; kingdom Metazoa; phylum Platyhelminthes; class Trematoda; order Strigeidida; family Schistosomatidae; genus Schistosoma; species Schistosoma rodhaini. The sequence continues at coordinate 64,210,378 of OX104044.1, forward strand.
ATGAGTGTTTGTACCCATTTGTCTTTATCTATATGTTGATCAGTCGCTTATCTATTCACTTGTATTGGTTTTGTTCGTTGGCTTATATAAAAGCTGACAAACATATAGTTAATTGTTTTTCGATTAGCAACAGCCAACAATCGGGCTACGTATACACATTCATCTTCAATGTCTGTCCGCTAACATAAAATTACTGAACTAAATGCTTCTACCAAACTTCTTATTGACTTTCATTACCACCACTACATGATGGCATCAGCTCGAGTTTTGTATGTGAAATTAATTGGTAAATTTTCTTTTGTCCACTATCATCACTACTGAAGTCAATGCGGTGTCACGCAGGAATATACGAAACAGTAGAGGTGATTCTCTTACGCATTTTCAATGCGTTCTGAACATATCTATCAAAACCTGCGATAAGCTTGGTGACAATAAAACTACATAAAATAAGCACTTATGAAGCTAACAACCAAATCCGGCTGTGGATAAGTCACCAAGACTTTATTACTTTGGAAATATCTTAAGTCCTCTGTGAATGGGTACTAAACCAAAGATAAGGCATCAACTATATGTCTGGCTGATCTGAGTACGACTGTTCAATAATCTTTTTGTTTCTTAAGAACTGCTTAAAACTAAAATTTGACCGATAATAAGAGATAAAGTAGTCTACCCTTTGTATTACTGACTTTTGATTTTAGTGACTTCAGAGTTGATTTTTATCATAAAGTGAAGTCAGAAGAAACCAGTTTTCATATTTAAACAGCATAGCATCAAGTAAAGATATTACCATTTGACGACAGACTTTACTTAAACTCATTTTTCATTGAACCTTTCTTATACGTTTTATGAAATATAATATATAAGAAAAAGAACACTTATAGATACAAATATTATTTGAGCACCGAATAAACACCAGTTCTGAACTCATTTAGGCAATATATGATGAGAAGCTGTCACAACATTTTACGGAAAACATTACGAATAGCACCATTCTATTCTGAATCACGAATGTTGTAACTTAGAGAGCCAGGATTAAATGGCGAATGATTTATATGTAATTACAGGCCTTATTTATGTTTCTAGATAATAGTCATAATTAACTTCTGACAAATCTGATGTACTTCATTTTTACATGCATGGTCAAATGATACGCTACCGCTCCAGGCACTTTAAAAAGATCACATCAGTAAATCAGTAAAGTCGCATAACAGAAAGTTCGCGGAGATATAACACTGTTGTATGAGTTATTTTTAACTAGATGACCAATGACAAATTTATTGGGTCGAAACTCCGTCGAAGATCCTTTTTCGACATTTTATGTGATTATGTACAATACTCCCTCCACGTGCACACTTTCTAACTTATCCTTCATGATTCCATCATCTGTAAATTTTGATGATCTTTCGACCCTAGATGGGTCGTAGTTTTTGTTTTTCCCTTGTTTCTACTGAATTTCTATGATTCCGGTGAACCACATATACGCTGTTTTACCTGATGTTTAGTTATGTTGGCTGCTACAGTGAATCGTTCCTCTTTTCCATCGTGTTGCCTGAATTGACTGAAATTGTGCATTTTCTCGTCGTGCATTGAAGTGCGCCTCCAGAACTGGAAACACTCAGTGTCGTAAAAAAATGGTTAAGTGTCATCATTTGAACAAACGTTACGTGATTAATACAGAAAGAATAGAACAGTGTGTCCTGACTTAATAGAACCGTTTATTCAACGAAACCAGTAACTATCATATATCCTATATCAATTTATCTATTTAGTATAATTTAGGTTTAATTATTTGAATTTGTTGAACATATATTGGTTGACTAACTGAATGGCAATATTTTTTTAGGTTATAATGTACATCTTACTTTGATACGCCTTGTTGATTGAACGCTACTATTCGGATCCTAAGCTAGTTCCGTAACCCCCAAGCTAGAACTACACAGAGACTTGAACACGAGGGAAAAGGCCAAAATATGCGGGAAGCACTTTACTCCAAAAAGGTTCGTTCATGTACAGAAAATATAGTATTTTTATAGTATAGTCCTTGGGTTTTACTGAAAATTCTATTAATGTATTAATCAGCCAATCAGAAACTCTACATGTGACTTTTCATTTTCGCTATGTTACTAACAAAACTTCTAGTCAAACGCTGATTGGATAAAATGATCCTTAATGTCTTCCTGAGCTTGTCATGTCGATTGCGAGAAATTTGCAGGATCATCCCAACATACTTAATAACTTTATTTAAAACCGTTCATTACATAGCAACTTTAAATTTCGACTGGGCAAAACCGCGAGTGTCTGAACTAATTTTCTCAGTTATTCTTATTCCGAAATTCTGTAGCTTGGAAGTAACACTCAGATAACAATGTTCCTGAATCTGTTTTTAAGTTATTGAGTAAACTAGCATGTACAGTAGTGACTAACATAATCTGAGTACAATCCTATTGAATAGAATGAACTGGTGATATAGTATTCCCTTCGCATCACAGGGTCAATGAAACGTCATTCAGCCCTAGCTAACTCATCCATTAAGGTGAACAGTCTCTACATTAGACAGGAGACCAGTGAACTTCCGCCACTTTACTGACCATCATCAAAGTAGAGGATAACCAGTGGAAATAAATCATTTCCCCGCTATGAACTGACCCATTCGACGTTAGTCCAGCTCTGTACTTCTTTAATTCGTTCTTACCAATGGATTATACAGGCCTACCTTTCTGGTGAGTGCCGAATAGCGTGAAACCTAGGTCCATAGTCTCCTGTCCACTACCTCCGACCACTACCTTACGTCTCAACATGGTGCACACGATATCGAATCACTTGAACTAGTGACCATATTTCAACTTGGTTGATAGTAATAGGTCAGTACTAAAGGGATATGATCTACATGACACTACACTACTAGTCAATCGTAAATAAACATGTACTGTTTTGACAAGATCCTATTTCTTTTATATAGTCATGGAAATAGCCACAGTACCAGTATACCAAGAATATGTAATCGGGGTAATGTATTATCCATGAGATGTGACTTTAACATAAGCTGCGATTTTACACCGTTCACGTTCAACTCCAGTAGACCAACAATCCCTGCTTGTGATCTACAATACCGGAATTAAACCTCTTAATTACTGAATCTAACTTATATTGACAAAATCACAAGAATCAACAGAAATCATATTCGAACAGAAATAAAACCACTAGTAGGATATTCAGTAGTTATATTATAAGGACGTAATCCCAGAATTGGATTAAACAGGCCTAATCTGAGATGGCGAATATTTGTGCCTCACGGAAATGATTTAAATGAAGTGTTGTTCTCTGCGTTGGATGGTTTGGTCGTCGGGCACTCATTGTTTATCTGAACAGCATCATAAGCACGAACATCAGGAAGGCTTGAAGTGTTTGTAGTGCCGTGCTTCGATCATAGTTCGCTTCGATAACCGTCATTAATACCAATCTTAACGGTGTATAATATCAGAAGGCAAAGGGAAGCGGCAACTACATTTTTATTGATAATCGATGCAGACCAGAAAGTTGTAAGCACATGAGCAACTGTAAGCAAGCGAAGCAAAGATGATGCAGAGTGGAGATGGCTGGGAAGCCAACTCGTTATAAGCAAGCATTAATCAACATTTATAGTCAGACTAAAATGAATGACAGACATGTGATAGGTAGGATAAGAAGTGTGCATACACATACGCTCATATAAAAAAATAGTCAAGGTCAATAAGCGAATAATTAACAAGACCAAAACATGACTCATAACGTTATAGGTGAATTGGCTTGTCCAGAAACTAGAATAAGTTATGTATGTGTAATATAGTACACGACGTTACACTACTCCCCACATGTTCAAACCAAGATCGAAGTCAACAAGACGAACTATTAGTCATATTTGGAGGAATTTAAGCACTTCCCTTTCACCGAAAGTTTGTGCTGATAATGCTGTTCAGGTAAACAATGAAAGCTCCATGACCGAACCGTCCAACTCAGAGGACAAGACCCTACCTAAATAAAGCTTCATCTGCACTGTGCTGAAGTGAGTCCAAACTTTTCAAAGCATTATTCAACGCGTCTAGAATATTTATAGACTAAAACCACAATGGGATATAAATAGTGGATAGAAAAACATTCAGACAACCAAGTAGGAGTATTGTTTGTTTGTATCTTTCCATTGATGTTTAGGACTGAAACTGGTCAGGCTCTTATTGGCCATATGTGCATGCTGTACGTATTGCTTCGATATAGCCTCAATTCACAAGCAATGTAAGCAAAGATGGATAGTGGTTAATAGTGGAATCCAGGACGCGCGTTTCGTCCTATTTGGGACTCGTCAGCTGGATGTACCTGCATCTCAGAGTTGATGTTCACTCTGGGACTCGAACCCAGTACCTTTCGCTTCAAACGCAACTGCGTTATCAACTCAGTTACTTAGTCCTGATAGCCACTTGCACATTCAGCTGACGGGTCCCAAATAGGACGAAACGCGCGTCCTGGATTCCACTGCTAGCCACTATCCATCTTTGCCGATAACCAAGTGGAGGGTATTACAAAAACAGAAATACAAATCACTAGATTTACAATTGATCAATCACCAAGTAGTATGAGGTGTCATACATCCAAAGTTCATCTCCTGTACTGATCAAGTCCCTCAATGAAATTGCATGTGATCATTAGTTTAGTTGGTTCGATACCATGTGCACTATGTTGACAGGCACTTAGAACATGACCTGAAACACATGAAGTCAGCTACTAATAAGTGATCGGGTGACTGTAAGTTCATCCTAGTCCTGTGGGAGGTCAGACATGGCGCAAATAACGTCATGGTAACGTCTCAAACCATGAAGCTGGATAAGACGGGATCAAATCCACCAGGAAGAATTGATTCTGTTGGACATTACGGATACGCCTTTCTGATGAGTTTCCAATCGCATGAAACCTAAGCCCAGAACAAAATGTTTGTCAAAACTATCTACTCAAAAGAGCCTGACTCCAACATAGAAAGAGTAGTGTAGTTGCTTGCAGGCAAGTTTGATGGTGTAGGAAATAACTACGAACCAGCCATATGTGCAAGGGTAAAAACCTATCAAATAGGCTGATTTTGTATTGTATGAATGAAGACTTTGTTAGTATTTCAAACTCTGTAATGCTTTTTAATTAATGGCCGTTACATAATCTAATTAAATGGCAATGATATAACACCTTTAATTAGGTAATCATAATTCGAAGTCATACCATTGAATAACCCTCTAAACTGACTCAACCCAACTTGATAGCCAGGTGGTACTGCCTCAGTTCTTAAAAATACAACTTGGCGCAATATTACCCGGATGGTGAACAGCGAGTTGTCTTTCAAAGTCCACTCTGTAACTGAAAACTTAATAAATTCTTGCTGAACGTGGATTGATGTTAAATGTTAGTGGTGAAAAGTAGAAGCACATCTGACCTGCCTTTCAAAGCTAATTACTAGATGATAACTTCCAGGATAGATGTGGTCTAAGGTATTAGGCCTATTATCTCTTCGTACTGGTGATCTTCAGATAACAAGATATACTTTTATTAAAATAGTTCTCAGGACTCTGAACGGATAGATCAAAACATCACAATAATTTTCCACAATGTAATGATGAGATTTGACACAGAAAAGCTTGACTTGCATGTCCCTCTAACTTGTGGAGAATGAGTTTACAAAGGCAAACAAAATATTCTTTGACTTCAGTGCACTTTTTGCCTCTCTACTTGGAAATAATTTAACTTACAACATATGCAATAAACTTTGACTAAAGAGGGTGATTTTTATTATATTCCTAATAGTTACCTTCACCCAAATACATTTTCAACGTCCCGATTCAAAACGTTACTCAGACAGATGACATTCAGCGACGTGATGAATTACACAGTAGCACGTGTGAACTTTTATAGGGTTATTCTACAACTCATGAAACTCAATTTCACATTAAAAAGTGATGAAATCATTCATTAATTATTTCCAAATAATTCCCTTCATTTTCTTTACAGTTGATAGTTCTAATTGAAAGCACTTCGTGTGTCTTCACTTATTTAAGCTTCTGAAGAAAAAGCTTTGACTTCCGTACCTAATAAAATTGAGAAAACATTTTGATTATCGATGTAGGCACAAGGAAACATCAAAGTGTTTATGCATACCCAAAAACTTTTGGCACTTCTAAGCAGAGATATAGGTGATTAGCAGTGGAGTCGGGGACGTGAGTTTTATCCTATTTGAGACTCGCCAGCTAGATGTGCTCATATCCCAGAGTTCTTGTTCTAAACATCAATGGGAAGATTCAAACAATTAATACAGAAATGAGTTTGGCGTTCTAGTTGTTGCTTTCCTACGTATCTGGGACTAAAACTTTAGCCATCAGCGGTTTGTTATTCGGGTGCATTTTCAATTCAGGTGTCCTCAGATTGCCTTAGTAGTATATATACAGTTAAGACACCCTTCTCACATGTACAAATAAACCTCTACATTCACACTGAATAGCGACTGTTAGAGAATCGGATATCTTGTAAATGGACTCAAAGAGATGTATCTTAAATCGCTAAAGGAACTCGTGTTCTGAATATCCGATGAAAGGACACAATAGTAAGTCCTGTATTCAAAGAAGGTTCTAGGCAGATCACCAAGAACTATTTTCAAAATTCTAAGAAAGATTATTACCAAATTTTCAGGGATCTGGATGAAGACCCTTTGCTCTCTGAAAACCAGCACGTTTTCGAACCAGGTTATTCTCATCACACAAACCTACTGGTAATCCAAGAAAGGTGATGTATCCTTTAAAGACCGAAAGCTACCTAGACATGTAGCTTTCATAGACTCCAGTATGGATTTTTACATAGTTTCACATAGCAGACTGTTACCTAAATTACGGGATCGATGGTAACTAACTTGTGAATTTAAACTATTCTTTATTTAAACGACGAGTAAGTATACGAGTTAACTCTAATTGGTTTGACTGGAAGAATATGCAAATTGTCCTGGTTTATAGTTTTGAAACTGAAACTATTCCTCCCGTTTTAAATTGCATTCCTTGGTCTTCAAAGGTCGGTTGTGCCACAAGCTGATGGTATTAAGGTGCGAAAAATAAGGGAGATATGCTACAGTTTCAGAAAAGCGCATAGGATTTGCCGGAACGATCTAGAAACTGAAGGCTACCGACAGTTTCTCCAAAGTGAATTATGAGGCATATTACTATCCTAAGTACAAGTTCATGCACAGTGAATGAGGTTATGTCACTCTCTATCTAAAGACACACTGATTTAAGAATCACTTCCATCCAGGAATTGAAAACCATTGAACAGTGAGATGCAGTAGGCGCTCAGAAGTCTAAAGTCCCGTAGTCAATACGAAGAGCTTTCATCCACGTACAGATTCAAGCCTTTTAAACTTCCTATATTGATCGTTTGTCTGAAGCTCAAGTACAGCAGTCAGTCACTTCCCAATAAACAACAACTTGAAAAGGCGTGATTATTCTCATGATCATAAAACCATCGTATGACGAGAAATCAATTAAACTAAAGCAGTTTCATTTGCATAAAAGAAGAATTATGAGTGACCTAATCACAATTTTTGAATTACTTAATGTCTGACATTCTTTCACTTTTCGTCTTTCAAAACAGATAATTTAATGGAGCACAGGGCTTGTACAAACGTTACTGGAGTCAAGTAAAGTTTCTTGATAAAACGGTTTAAGATCATTTACGGTTTCAAGAATATTTCGAATCCTTCCCTTTTGTATTGTGTGTTCACTTTATTCGTTATTATTCCATTTCCACACTCATACTTTGTGTTTTCTCTCCAAATTTTCCCGCATTATACCCTTTAACCTAACGAGTAACATGCATATCAGTAGCATTGTCACTAATTGCTACGTCATGACTACAGAGATGGCTAGTAATGGTCTTAATTCAGGAGTTAATAACAAGTCGGCTACGGTACCGTGGGCTAAGGAACAATCTGACATTTCTCTACAAAGCAATAAATGGACTGTCATTCCTAACATCCTGTCCAACTACGATCCATGGCTCAGCCTATGGACTGAGAAACAACGCACATACACCATTTACATTAAAACACCAAAAACAAATGCGTTGTAAGTCTTTGACAGTGCAGTATAGTTTATTGTGCAACAGGTTGCGAGTGCCTATTAGTAACTGTGACGCTTTTAACAAACTCAAAAGGCTAATAACCTTTTTACTAGACTCTAAAGATCTTCATCCATTATTCCTTACACTACCGCCCATCAATGAGGCACTTTATTGTGGACCGCCTAATATCTAGACGGAACAAAAATATAACAAACCCCATTGTTGTTTGTATGAGTATAACGAAATTACACAACACATTCTTTATCCTCCCCCCCCACTATTTATTGATTATTAATCATGGCTTTCTGCACCTAACCCTCACTTTCAGATTCCGAATCTTTCCAGTTGTTAAAACCACATTATTCTTCCTAAGAGTCATGTCTTTTTATTTTTTTATTGCACGTAGACAGATAACTCACTAATATTATGGATGCTGATCAAGTAAGGCCGATCAAAAGAAGCTCAAACATCCTAAATTCTTGTGAGTTGCTCAATGTCTCACGTTTCTGACCCCGAAAATTGTACAATCTTCTACTCTTTCATATTCTTTGATTTACTATTAGTTCTTACCATCCCGACCTGTCTCATATAACTCATACCATTAGTTATCTTCATAGAAATATAATAATAATATATTTCTGCAAGGGCAGGTACACGCCAATTTTACAGGCATGATCTACAGGTTACAACATTTACTGGTTCACACCATGTATCCCAAGCAGGGTTTTTTAGTAAATATAGTCCATAAAAGTTGATAGCAGTTCATTCGTTCAGATATAATGTGTTTTCATCGGAATATTTTTCAAAGGGACATCACGTCCACGTTACATACCAGATCCAATCTCGGTAAAATTGTTTTAGGATTTTGGTCGTGCTAAGTATTTATGCATTGCATAAATACTTTATGCAATGCAAATTTTAAGGCTATAGTTGTTTTAAAGTAGACTTTTGGAGCGTCTGGTGCGAACTATGACCTTGTGGAAGCGCGTTCGTCGAGCTTGTTCCAGATGTCAGAAGTTGCATAGCTTCACCCTCAGAGCAAGATTCTGAAGAGAGAGAGAATAAAAGAAAGAAACCGAGGAGCAGCAAGGCATTTAGATATGAACGATAACCAATGCTTAACATTTAGTAGTGGAACAGACGGAGGTATGATAAATTATTAGATCAAATTGATACTAGCTCATGTTGTTATAATTTACTTAGTGAAGGTCTAACTCATAATACAAATGCTTTAGCCATCTGATTCGCTTGTAACATGGAACTAGTGGAGACAGTGTATTACAACTATGGGCCTTGGTTAAAGTAACATTCACACTGACCACAAGCGTATGAGAGCCCAACATCCTAAAAAGAGGGAAGGTGGCGTTACTAACCAGCAAACATGATGGTGGGGAGATAACTTCAATCCACCAATGTCTGTAGGACAGAACACGTTGTTAAATTACGACTCCCTATGTCAAGTGGTATGTCACGAACCAACGGTATTGATGTTGATTTGTTCATTCAAAATACCTTTTCAAATCGTGTTTAAAAAGCTGAATTGGTTTCACTTCCTAAAGAGCAACCCTATTACAAGTAAACGAGACAAATCGCTAAAAACGAAGCCTGCTCCATACCCTATAAACTCTAGAAACAAAAAAATGGGCTGAAATAGCTTCGGTAACGAAGAGGTACAGCCATTTGGGTATCAGAATACTGTTTTCAGCACTATATTTTATGACTACACATAATCCCATACTTTCAGCTTCTTTCTGAACCACCTTCATTAATATACTTCCTTATCAACTTATACTTTGTTTACACTTATTTCCTTTTTCTTACACCCTTTTTCAGCCCCTTTGAGATACACCACCGAAAACAGATATCGAGCGGATGACTTGATCCTGCACCATTCTCAAAGTCTCAGATATTCCAGACGAATATAGGGTCGACGCTTCTAAAAGCGCCCAACTTCGCGTGTATCTATTCTCGATCATCAGAGGCATGTCGCAACGCCACCTTCATAAAGCGCACCAACTGCGATGTTGACAGTACGTCTCTTACTAAAACCATCTACACTTATATCTTATAAAACATCAACCCAGCTGAGTAATTTTCTACAGTAAAAATTGTATCTTCTGTAACAATTTCATCTTGCCTGTAAACTGGAATGCCTCATGTAACAAACTGTTTTTCGGGAATAAATTATTATTATCAGGTCAGAATCCTTGGAGAAAGTTTTAGACGACACTAGATAATGAACTTCCTAGTAATGTGCATGACATGGATCACTCGACCCATACATCGAAACTGAGTCGTTAGCAATGCACTAATGATCACACATTCATTCCGATTCCTCGTCCTTATAAGACTGGTAAGCAAACGATAATACAGCATGTTCGAGAAAAATGTCTAAATAACCATAAATGTATCATATATTCATTGCTATTCAAAACTAGCCACCGACCTCGAGTGAAATTTCTGTGATAGTTGACCCCACTGTCGCCGTGGCAGGACAGTGCCTAAGCGGTACTATGAGTTCACGCTCACTTACATCTTCTCGCGGTTATAGATATATGCTTTCAATATTGAAAAGATATACCGATGTAACTAACAAAAGACAAACACAAGACGCCACTGAATGTAACCGTATCAATCCCCATTAGTATACACAACTCTTCCTATACAATCACAACCTAAAATTACATAACGACCAGATTATCAACTGTTACACACACTTCGGTTACTTTTAACAGTAAGGAACAGTAACAAAATAAGTCTTACTTGTATTTCAGGGTTCATTACTTAAGACTACTTGGCTTCGTTCTCTGAAATTTCTTTCAAAACGAAACTAAAATCATTCTTTGCGAAGTCTGTGTAAGACCCCTCTGGAAGTGGGGGCTTAGGTTCAATTTGATTCTCTATTTCAAACTCATCAAAAACCTTACTTATTCCACATGTAATATAGTTCTCTCCCAAGATTCATGTGAATACAACCTTCGAGACAAAGTATCCACTGTCAAAGTTAAGAAATGCAGATCAAAAACTCGGGAAAACGTTTTCCTCGTCAAGCATGCATTAAAATGTAACAGTCTCCCTACTGAAATACTCATGGCAGATAAATTACATAGGTTTGTAAGACTTATTGATCAAGCCCTCACCTGAACAGATCTAGCACAAACGAACACATCCGCGTCCCACACATACACTATAGGCTCTCTACATATATAGACTAAATTGCCTTATTTCTCTACTTTATCGTTGTATTAGATACCTTTCCCTCCCTATTTTTTTTAGTTGAAGTAGACAGGCAACTTACTGAATCTATCAATACTCCGTCGCTAAGAGACGCTCACAATTACCCTAAAAAGTCAAAAGAAACGCATAAGCAACTGCCTACCAGTGGTCTTGCATCTAGGGAACCTGTTACCTATTATCCGGTTAGGATAGCACAAAATAACATCAGCACGAATTTAGTGTTAGGTCCTCCTTCTCTATTCTTTACCAGCTTTTTACTCTTCTGTACACTATATTGCCTTGCCATTAATGTTGTTTCACCACCCGTTACCTTACCTTATCTGTAACTGTTATGTTTCTACACTTTTCCGCCTACTTTAGTGAACAGCTATCCTACGTTATACCCTTCTTAATGCCTATACTCTGATTAGCACCAGATACTTCATACTATAGTCAATTAAAGCATTGCATCGAAGCCTTACCCACAGTCCATAATTTGTAACTTTCTGATAAGCTTGTAAAATGGTACTTATGGAAATAGTGTTTTTCAACAGGATGTGAAACGCAGAGCGTTATGTGAGATAAGATATATATTCAAAACAGTTTTGCCGGCCCATCGTAACATATGGAAAGGCAGAAATGGAGTCTATAAACTCCTCATCATCTGCTGGAAACTGTATAATTGACTCAGGGGCATTGGTAGAAGAGTCATGGATTCATTTCGGGCAGTTATATAATCCGGTAACTCAACCATATATCCTCTGGATAGTCCCAAAGAAGAAACACGGCCGACTCTGGATAGGCCAGGATATTCGACGTTTACTAAGACAAAGGAAGAAATGTTGGAACGTTGCCATCAACTTTAGCACAGGAAGTACGATGGGACGCTGTAGGTCGGTAAGAAATAAGTGTACAAATAAAATCCGGGAAGCTCAGGGAAACTATGAAATGCAGTTAGCCTAATTTGTAATCAAGCGGCCTAAGAAACTATGCTCATACGTAATTTACGGAACAAGGATGCAGCATTGGATTCACAACTTCATTAAGGAAGGGAGTGGATATGAAGTGATAGGGGATGACCAGCAAAAAGCAGAGACTATGAAAAACTATTTCGAGGCAGTTTTCACTTAAGAGCCTCTTCTAGACGAAGAACTAGACCCAAATATAAAGTCAACAAACGTCTGCTCAACGTGAGATTCAATCAAAACTATGTACTTAAGGCTTCTAGCACCTTTAACATGGAAAAGTCTATCGAACGGGATGAACTGCACCCAAAACTCTTGAGCCAAATTGCACGATATATTGCAGTCCCACTAACTGCGATATTCAATAAGTCACTTGACTAAGGGGTGTTACCTGGGGACTGGAGGGATGCAATCGTCACTCCAATACACAAAACAGGACCAAAATAACTTCCACCGAACTACAGACCTGTCAGCCTCATCAGTGTCGTGGTTAAAATACTGGGAAGAATGGTCAGAATGACCATAATTACATTTGTGGAAACCAACAACTAGTTAATTAACGAGCAACATGGTTTCAGAAAAGGTTTATCTTGCACAACAAACTTCCTTTTGGCAAGAGAGCAATCAATGAAAGCTCCAGGCGATGGAAAATCAGTGGATGTTGCCTACATAGACCTCAGCAAATAATTTGACGAGGTGCCAACAAATAGACTACCATTGATGTTAGAAAATCCTGTCATTGCCAGGCCTTTCCTAAAATTGCCCAGTAGGTCGTGGACAAAAAGTAGGAGTGAATTCGAAGTGCTCCGACTGGAGACCAGTACTTAGTGGAGTACCTCAAGCTTCCGTCCTAGGTCCTTTGCTTTCTATACTGTATTCAAATGATCTTCCAAGTGTGGTCGAGTCCCCAATGTTATTATACGCTCGTAATGTAAAAACCTGACAAGAGATGACAAGAGATGCACATGCATAGGCACTTCATGTAGACTTAAATATTGTGATTAGCTGCTTTAAATAGTGGCTGTCGCCTATCAACGCGGCGTGCACTTTGAGGATACAAAAGTATATAGGTACGACATGGGGGAATTGCAAGTACTCATGGTCCGGTTTCACAAGGATATTGGGGTGACATTGAGTAATGATCTTGAGACCATGACCAACTGCTGATAGGTTGCAACTGATGGCTCTAGAACTCTATGGGCTTTAAGGCGGACATTCTCTAAGTTAGATACTACCATATTCACCAAAGTATACAAAACCTTAGTGTGAACTAAGCTTAAAAACTGCTTTCAGGCCGCGATTACCTGTTTAAAAAGTTGATTCGGAAATCCTGGAAAGGCTACAGAGGGCAGCTACCTGGGCATATCCATAATTCCGGGGTTCACCATACAAAGAGCGGCTTGAAAAGCTAGATCTCTTTACTCTGTCCTATCGCAGATTAAGAGGTGATCTGATTTTGATGTACAGAACACTAAGAAATGATTGTGAACCTAAAATATACTTTTTTTCTTCCCACTGGATCGAGACATCTTAGAGGACGTAGCAGGCGAGTAGAAAAGTCAAGAACGAACAAAATATCAGTGGCATACAGGTATTCAAACCGAGTCATCAATTCTTGGAACCTGTTACCGGTAGCAGTGGTGTCCGCATCTTCGATTGACCTGTTCAGGAGAAGACTAGACACTCACAGAAAGCTACTAGGAAAGGAATAACAAATGCCGTAGGCCTTCTGTTCTTACTACACAGATCTGAATCTGAGTCTGCATCTGTATCCAGGACTTATTAACCCCCAATTAACTGTCAGGTCCACTAGGACGCCACCAACTGACCAAGCTATACAATGGATGATAACGGAGACTTGGAACCATACCGTAGTATCCAAAAAAGAGAGTAAACCAATCAAGCGGTTTAAATGAGTTTGTCACATAGGTATTGGACATTGAGGTGACCTTATCACAGCCTTGGGCGTATGACTTTTCCAAAGGCTGTTTTCTTCGGAGATTCGTTAACGCAGGTGACATTGGTTTGCCTTTTTTCGTCTATCCTCTAAAGTAGTAATATTACGATTTATATACACACATGTCGAAATTAGTTTAAATATTCATATTACCAATGTCTTGGAATCGTATCGTAACACCAAGTAGGCGTAACCCGATCGGGTTATTCGTCGGATATTTAGGGGAAAAGTCGGCTATTCGTCGGAAATTTAGCGACATTTGAAAAACAGAGTGACAGAAAGGGGAAATTCCGCTTTATTTCCCCCGGACAGGCGAAAAAGCAGACATTTTGGCGCATTTCCCCCTTATTTACGACTTATTTTCCAATGCATTTTCCGCTTTATTTCCCCTTTGTTCGCCTTTATTTCCCCTTTATTGGTTGTTTAGGGAGCAACCCATAGAGGAGACAATACGTTGTAAAATAAAAGAGAAACACGCCTAAATGTCTCCTGTTTGGTGAAGACGCTGACAAAATGCAGAGTCTTCTGTTGGCACTGAGCAACAATGCCAGGATGTTTGAGATGCGTAAATTGTTACTCCAGGATCCTGACACAGGCCAGTCGACTGGTCTGCATCAACACCTGAACTAAGGATAGGGAGCGAAGTAGTCGAACGCATCGACAGCTTCACTTATCTTGGAAGTCTGATCAACCCTAATGGGTTGGTGTCTGACGAAATCTCAGCACGAATTCAAAAAGCTCGTTTGGCATTTGCCAACTTACGTTACCTATGGCGAAGACGAGATATTCGTCCATCAATTAAGAGACGAGTATATATACAGAGCGAACTGCTGTGCAGTATACTGCACAGCATTTGCTCTGTTCTACTTTACGGCTGCGAAACATGGCCATTAAGAGTAGAAGATACTCGTAAGTTACTAGTTTTCGACCTCAGATGTCTTAGGAATATTGCTCGCATCTGCTGGGATCACCAGGTAAGCAATAGTGAGGTTAGACACAGGGTATTAGGGAATGATGGTAAATCAGTTGATGAGGTCATGAATCTTCATCGACTGAGATGGTTGGGCCACGTGTTACATATTCCTGAACACCGATTACCACGACGCGCTATGCTAACTAGTATTAGGGATGGTTGGAAGAGAGTTAGGGGCGGCCAAACCAAAACATGGCACCAGTGCTTGAAGTCACTAACTTTTAGTCTGAGCCATGTTGGCAGATGCAGACTACCTGGTTGGGGTCCGCGTGACTATCGTAGCCAATGGTTGGAGTCTCTGTATGATGTGTCTTAGAATCGATCACAATGGCGTAGGTGTATACACTCTTTATCTTCCCTTAAACCATGAGATTAAAATTGCTTCATAGCTTTCTTCCTTCCTATACTATATCCTATACTATATACTATATACAACCTCTCTTTTAAATGTCACCACCACTAAATTAACTACTATGAATCCGGTGTTGATCTTGTTGTGCTAACGAAATATGGCAACTTGGACCGATGTATAAATGTGCCTGGTCCTACGTTGTAGCTGACTGACTGACTACGTTTGTTAACCCGGCTATTTCCAAATAACCTTTGGTTTACAATATCGTTTTACAAATACTGAGTATTTGATGTCACTCCAGATGACGATAGCAACATAGTCTTTCGGTAAAGAGACTCAGTCATAAATAGAACTGATTATTCGAGAAAACACTTTGAAAACCATGGGTTTGTTATTTACTTCCTTACGCCTGTTACCCCTCGTCGAGGAGCATAGGCCGCTCACCAGCATTCTCCATCCAACTCTGTCCTGGGCCTTCCTTTCCAGTTCTTTCCATTTGCTATTCATCCTTTTCGTATCTGCTTCTATTTCCCGGCGTAGTGTGTTCTTTGGCCTTCCTCTTTTCCACTTCCCTTCAGGATTCCAAGTTAGGGATTGCCTTGTAATGCACATTGGTGATTTCCTTAATGTATGTCCGATCCACTTCCAACGTCTTTTCCTAATTTCCTCTTCAGATGGAAGCTGGTTTGTCCTCTCCCATAAAACGCTGTTGCTGATAGTATCCGGCCAATGGATGTTGAGTATTTTGCGTAGACAACTATTTATAAATACTTGTACCTTCCTGATGATGGTCCTAGTAGTTCTCCACGTTTCAGCTCCATACAGTAGGACTGTCTTGACGTTCGTATTAAAGATTCTCACCTTGAAATTGGTTGAGAGTTGTTTTGAGTTCCATATGTTCTTCAATTGTAAAAATGCTGCCCTTGCTTTGCCAATCCTCGCCTTTACATCTGCATCAGATCCTCCTTGTTTATCGGCGATGCTCCCCAGGTACTTGAATGTTTCCACCTCTTCCAGAGTTTCGCCATCAAGTGTGATTGGGTTGGTGTTCTCCGTGTTGCATTTAAGAATCTTGCTTTTCCTTTGTGAATGTGGAGGCCTATCGATGCGGAGGCTGCTGCTACATTTGCTGTCTTCATCTGCATTTGTTCGTGTGTATGAGAGAGGAGGGCTAGGTCATCTGCGAAGTCCAAATCATCTAATTGATTCTGAGAAGTCCATTGTATTCCGTATTTCCCGTCAGATGTCGAATTCTTCATAATCCAGTCAATCACTAGAAGGAAGAGGAATGGGGAGAGTAGACAGCCTTGTCTGACTCCGGTCCTTACTGGAAATGCATCTGTCAGCTGTCCTCCATGCATGGCTTTGCACTGTAGTCCATCGTATGAGTTTTGGACAATGTTGACAACCTTTTCAGGAACTCCATAGTGTCGAAGAAGTTTCCATAATGTTCTCCTGTCCACGCTGTCAAATGCCTTCTCATAGTCAATGAAGTTGACGTATAGTGATGAGTTTCACTCAACTGATTGTTCAACGATGATACGTAGTGTCGCAATCTGGTCTGTGCATGACCTATCCTTACGGAATCCAGCCTGTTGATCCCTAAGTTCGGCGTCTACTGCGTCTTTCATCCGATTCAGCAGCGCTCTGTTGAAAACTTTTCCTGGTACTGATAACAAACTGATGCCTCTGTATCGTCAATAGAATTCATCATTTCATCTGTAGTTTTCACATTTGCTCAGATCTCCTTTCTTTGGTATCTTGATGAGATATCCTTCTTTCCAGTCCATTGGCACTTGTTCCTCTTCCCAAATCTTCTTGAATAGAAGGTGAAGCATGTTTGCAGTTATTTCAATGTCTGACTTCAGTGCTTTTGCTGGTATATTGTCAGGTCCTGTCGCCTTCCGACTTTTGATTTGTCTGATGGTCATCTTGACTTCTTCGGCCGTTGGTGGAGTGACATCTATTGGAAGGTCAGTGTGGGCTGCTTCGATGTTCGGTGGATTCAATGGGGCTGGTCTATTCAGCAGTTCCTCGAAGTATTCTGCCCATCTTTTCCTCTGTTCTTGAATCTCAGTGATTGTCTTTCCTTATTTGTCCTTGACTGGTCTCTCTGGTTTGCTATATCTTCCTGCCAATTTCTTCGTTGTATCATATAGTTGTTTCATATTCTCTTCTCTTGCAGTTTTTTCCGCCGTCGTTGCTAGTTCTCCCATGTATTCCTGCTTGTCGGCTTTAATGCTTTTCTTCACTTCCCTGTTTGCTTCTGCGTAGTCTGCTTGTGCTTTTACTTTCTCTGCCCGTGTTCGGCTGTTGTTAATTGCTAGTTTCTTGTTCTTTCTTTCTTGAATTTTGTCCAGGGTTCCCATAGAGATCCATTCCTTGTGATGATGCTTCTTAGGACCAAAAACCTCCTGACACGTTGAAGTTAGGGCTTCTTTTATCCCTTTCCAGTTGTCCTCCGAAGTAGTTTCTTGTTCATTCAGTAGATCCTGTAGAGCTTGGAACCTGTTGTTGAGAGTTATCTTGAATTCATGAAGCTTGTCAGTATCTCGAAGGAAGGCTGTATTGAACCTTTGTAGTGCTTTTTGTCCAGTTGTCCAGTCTTTCTTTAGCTTCAGTCTCATCTTGGCCACAACCAGCCAGTGGTGATCTGAATCTATGTCAGCTCCTCTCCGGGTTCTCACATCTTCCATTGATCTTCGGAATTTCTTGTTGATACATATGTGATCTATCTGGTTCTCTGTGGTTTGGTCCGGTGAGATCCATGTAGCTTTGTGTATGCGCTTGTGTGGGAATATTGTGCCGCCTATAACCAATTTGTTGAATGCACATAGGTTTGCAAGTCTCTCCCCATTTTCATTTCACTCTCCTAATCCATGTCGTCCAATTACATCTTCATATCCTGTGTTGTCCACTCCAACTTTAGCATTTAGATCTCCCATCAGGATGGTGAGGTCCTTTCGTGAGCACTTCTCTATAATTGATTGCAGCCTTTCATAGAACCGATCTCTATCATCGTCGTTGCTATCATTGGTGGGTGCATAACATTGGATAACATTCATTGTGATCCCTTGCTTCTTTGTTCTGAATGATGCTTTGATTATCCTGGGTCCATGAGATTCCCATCCCACAAGTGCATTTTGTGCTTCTTTGGACAGCATTAGAGCAACTCCCTGAGTGTGTGGAGCATTTTCGCCTTCGTGACCGGAGTACAGCAGCATCTCTCCTGTACCTAGCCTTTGTTGTCCAGTTTGTGTCCAATGGGTTTCGCTGATTCCGAGTACTACCAAGTTGTATCTCCTCATTTCCATTGCTATTTGGCTGGTCTTTCCTGTCTCCCACATTGTCCGGACGTTCCATGTACCTATAAAGAGTGTTGCTCTGGTTGTTAGAAGGTGCATCGGTCTGGTGACTTCCGAAGAATTTCGGCTTTCATCATGAGACGTCATAATTATTCCTTCAACTCCCAGAGCAGAGTTTAAATCGTTTGAATTATTTTTTTGTTATTTGCCACACCAATAATAATCTGTGGGTTTCAGGTCTATTTAATGAGAACTTGGCGTTGCACGGTTAAAGTATCATACTAATGATCCTGTCAAAGTCAAGCACTAATTGGTAGCTCTTTAGCCTAAAGTGTACAGTATCACGTTAAAAGTTCAGATCTAGATGAAGGTCGTTTGGCATTGATCAACGTCAAACATGTTTATTGTTACAAATATTCCTTGATTAACTGTCCCGTTATCGTAACAACTTGTTTTCCAGCTCCAAAACGGCCTATAATTGTTTGCTAACCCGCATTACCGCTGCAAACCACCAGGGGCTCTGATGAGACGGTTCGACAAAACCCAGTATTATTTTAATGGTGCTTCCACCGTGTATAGGCATGCCATATATGCCTCCCAAAATAAGAATTTGAATTCCAAACCTCTTGATCAAGAACATTAGTAATCATGCCGTGCATACAAGATTTTGTATTTATTTTATATCTCGATTTCAAACAAGCGCGTCATCTAAACGTTAGAAACTCCGTTATGTCTCAGTTCCGGATGGACTAGTTTATTTATTTTTACAATTTATGTGGTATCAAACACCTTGTTTTGGATATGATAGGCTGAAGTCTAAAACCTTAGGATTTTGAACATCTAATGGCCATAGGTATGGTTGATTTTCCTCCTAAATTAGTAGTTTGTTCCCAATAGAAAATAATTGGTTGGATGTATCATCAGGCATTTAACTAATGTCATATAACATTCGACGTTTTGTATCATATAATACGTAGTCACAGCAGTTCTTTGAAACACTCGAGTTTACTGTAACATTTAGTGGTAATCGTTTACTGTATATTACAATATAATCTATGCTGTAACACACCCACCGGCATTACTTACATCCATCAGAGCTGTTTCCAAAATGTCATCGATGGCAAAGTTGAAGAGGAATGGTGAGATTGAGCAACCATGTCTAACCCCACTGTTTAAATGGAACAATGGAGAAAGGTGGTTGTGTGTACTCACTCTGCCTGAGGCGTTCGTATACAGGGTCTTTAAGATGTTAATGAACTTCTCAGGCACACCCTTCTTCAATAGACAATCCCAGAGAACAGACCTGTCCAACAAATCGAAGGCAGCCCTAATATCAAGAAACACTACGATTGTTGGCCTGTGATAAATATGACGATGTTCTAACATTTGGCAGAGGTTGAAGATATGATCAATACATCCTCGACCGGAACGAAAACCAGCCTGCTCCTCTTGAGTCAATCTTTCTCGAGTTTTAAAAAACCTACGAAGTATGACAGAAGTCAATAGTTTGGACGCAATCGGAAGTGGACTTACTCCCCGATAGTTGTTACAGGAACGACGTGGACCCTTTTTAAAGATAGCGACAACTATCGACTCATTCCATGACGTTGGAGCGCTCTCTAGCTCCCAGACCTTTGTAAACAACTCAGTCACTACCATCTTTAAAAAGAGCCGGAGTAAGTCATCTGGGTCCGATGATTTATAGCGTTTCAAGAGTTGAAGTTCCTTGAGGACTTCAGCCTCATTTGGTGGATCAGTCGTCACCGGCCATCGAGGGCAAGACAATCTGGTCGATGTTGCCGGAGCAGCAGGCCAGTTAAACTGCCCTTCAAAGAATTCCGCCCATCGTCCAAGACGTCGATGAATGTTACTGATTGGCATCACATCATCCCCACAGATTGTTTCACTCACACCAGACTTCTTGCTGCCAGTGGCTCGGATGAGTTGGAAGAGCTTCCGGCAGTTACCAGATGCAGCTGCTGCTTCCATCTCATTAGCACGCTCCGACCACCAGGCTTCTCGGTCCTTACACAAGTTTTACCCAATGTCATTACGTAACAGCCTTCGTTTGTGGTCAAACTTCCGGTCACCCGGAGTAGGCCGACGGGCTTCGACGAGTTGTAAGGAGCCTGAAGAAACCCAGTGCTTGTAAGCGGGACGTTTCGCGAAGCCGCAAGCAACTTTACTCGCAATTTTCATGGCGTCATGCAGTTGCAACCAATGCTCATTTATACTTTTCGGTAGGATGGTAGCTAGCCTAGAAGCTAGCTCGGTTCGATACGTACTTGCAACAGAAGTTTCAACCAATTTACTGACATCAATCCGTTGATGACGGTCAATTCGTTGGCCACTGAAAAGTAAGGTAAGATTGGCTCAGACCAGGACATGATCAGAATCCAGATAGGTACTCCAAAAGGAGCGGCAGTCTTGTACACAGCCACGCCAACGGTAGCTGATCGCGATGTGATCAATCTAAGTCCAGGCTTGAGATGCAGAGGAAGGACGCCAGGTGGCACATCGGCGATGACTATCTCAGAAGTTAGTGCTAATCAGAAACATGTGATCTGTTCACAGTTGCAGTAGATGGTCCCCGTTACCTGACCTGCGACCAACAAGTTCCCATCGACTGACTAAACGACTCTCTTCTGTGCCTAGACGCCCAACCTAAACATTCAAGTCTCCAGCTAGTACTACAATATCTGTCGAACGCACTTTCTGGAGAAGAACAGTTGATTGGTGGTAGAATTCATCGTTGATTGCATACGGTCTGCAATCTGTTGGGGCATAGGCGGAGATGATAAAAAATATCGTTTCTCACGCCAATTTCTCACTTTGATGAAACTTTCTAATCTAACAGCACATAACCGACTGCTAATGGGGATCCAATCGATTAGTGCTGCCTCAGCTCCAGAGCTTAGTGCGACACCGACGCCAACTAAACCAGACGAAGATGCCACAGGGTCCCCAGATAAACACACGTAAAACAAGCTTTGGAAGCGAAATACATTATTGCTTAAATTATTTTCTTTATAAGCAATCGAATCACTTCCTTATCAGTTTTGCAGAGCAAACGAGTTTTATTGCGGTTCCTAAACCATTTGCAACAGTTGCTCTTAAATTGTTTAGAGTACAGTTGTGGTGTATGCTACTTATATCTGTCAGCATAAGTTGTATGTGACACCAACCACAAGTGGAATGCCTGGCAGCAAAAGGTTGAAAAGATCGAAATGAAGAGAACAGGAATGAAGGAACGATGAAGTTTATGAGCGACAATTAATGGGAGATGTGCAAATAAAGTATTTAATGTAAGGTTTTCATATTTTACGAAGAAATTCTGTAATTTGTCTTAAAAAATAGATGGGCTTCGCCCACCTGACTTCTCGTTCACTACACAACGTTTTAAAACTCCAGCTTTTATGTTACTGCGACGTGATGTAATACTATTTAAGCAAAGTTATGATGTAGATCAAATGATAACAAAGTGATTTGCATTGGAGAAAGAAAATTAGTTTACAACAAAACACCGTAAACGCTCCGCAAATAAGTGTTCAAAATAAAAATTGAAACATTTCTCTTCTCGATATCGTGGAGTTTCAATCGCAACGTGTTTTTGTTGCCTTGGATATGCCACCCAATGTTTGTTGTAGGCGATAAGTTGTTTTATCTCATGACTCTTTCTTCTTGTGTTCATTTTATTTCAGTTTGGTTGGACCCATGAAGGCGGCTGGCTATCGATCCTGGCATCAACTTTTGTCAGGTACGTTGTGTATATTTAATCACTGACTTGTCCTTACAGTCCTAATATGCAATTATATTCAGTAACTACAAGGAAATCGACTGTGGGTTATCTCAAGCAGCAGTCGTTTAAATATCGCTTGTGGTCATCACAATTTTTTGTCGATTTGCAAGCTAACCTTGGTATTTTAGTAGGGACCGTCAAATAGTACACGTTCGTTTGCAATATCGTGTCTGCAATTTTGTAGAGTTTAGGTTGATTTCTCATCAACTGATTTGTCATATTGAATAGTAAATTAGTTGAAAATCCTACGACCACAAATTATTTTGAATTAAAAAAGCCAAGTATACTCGAAGTCAGTTACAGTGGTGCAGGTGTATTCATCATTTATCCTTCAAATCTGAAACCTCATACTTCATACTCCATGAATTTTCTTTTTCTCACTCGTCGACACCAAGTTTTATTTATTTATTTGAACACATAAATATTGGTACAAAAAAGCACCAGATACATATGCGCCACACAAACCTCATTTCATTTGTGTGAGGGCTGTGATACTGCCCGGGTGCCCAGACAGAAGCAGATGGTTTACTTAGGGGGCTACACCCAGAGCCTTTGATCTGATCCACAAGGCAGTGGAGCATCGTAAGGAGATGCAGTCCTATGGTAGCCGGCGACCAACCATTGATTCATACGCTATTTGTTTCCTCAGGGTACTGGAGCCCATGTGCACCATTGATTTGGAGTCAGGATTTTCCAGCTCCCCTAAGTGGACTTTCTGTGTCTACTAACCCGATTAAAGCGCCGGGCATTCGCTTTTCGTCCTCTCAATTCCGTAAACAACACCCCCGCCACGAGAAGGCAGTAAGTAGGACTTCCCTGACAGAGGCTTTATACTCATGGCCATGTGAGAGCATTTCGAGAGGGAGAGCGAACTCTCCTCACTCTCGGCCGTATCAGGGCATTTGGGGGCCCAAAATCAAGTGTCTTCCACTTATACTATTTTTTTACACACTCATATGCAAGTCATTTTACTTGGATATACATATATATATATATATATATATATATATATATATATATATATATATATTTGTAACTGTATTAAAAGTTGGGTAAACAATCGACCATTTGAATGGAGTTCTGTATGCTAAGATGTGTTTCTCCATTTTCAACAGTGCTTGGCTTAGGTGTTTAATATTTAAATACAAAATGAGTAGTAAAGTGTTTTTGACTGATAGACTGTATAATACCAAAGATAATATCCTCAATTATGTGAAACAATACCTATGTGAATAAAGGACTAGATTTAAAACCATTAGATTCCAGGTTCGTACTACGTCCTATCTACTTTGAGTTGATCAGATGGGTAGTTTGTCTCTTTACCAACAAAGCATCGTGAAATATTACTATCATATTTATATCATTAATGTGAAAACTCGTGATGTTTGTTTTGTGGTTATAAAATAAATAAACCGAAGTCAAACATCCAATTTACGTCACTTACATTTAAAATACATAGTTTTAAATTTTAAGTAGGTACATAGATCTAACTCAGTAACCACGTAGATATCCGTCTATCGCAATATAAATTAAAAATAATTTGCAAGAGTTAATGCTTGGAATTAATTGGAACGTCTGAATCCAGTGGTCAAAACTTAAATACTTACATCATTTTAAATCGCATCAAACAGGGATGCAAAAAGTCAAATCCAAGGACAACTAATTAGCAAATCCTAGTTAGAAATGTTTTCTTCAGAAATCCCTTATCACTCAAAATAGGGGTTGCGTGGACTAGTTTTGATAAAGAATTTATTATGAGGAAGTAAACTAAATCAGTCAGTAACACTTAAATGATGCCGATAATTACTTCTTAACTAGATTTCTTATTGATTTCAGGAAGATAGATATTGTTGGAAGAGGTTATTCTGGTTATAACACTCGTTTGTGCAAACCGTTACTTCCAATCCTCTATCCCAATAAGGACTCATTAAAGGATTGTAAATTCTTCACTATTTTTCTCGGAGCTAATGATGCTTGTGTAACTCCACAACAGCATGTACCAGTTGAAGAATACAAAAGTAATCTAAGCTGGATGATTGATTATATTCATGTATGTTTCATAAGGTATAATGAAGAATTGTGGAAGTAATTCCTATTATTTTTTTTTATTTGCGGGAAACCTATGAAGTAGGCTTCTATAAACGGTTTTTTTATTATTAATCGGGTGGAAAGAATGTTAATCGATAGACTGTATGTTTGGTCGAGTGATGGATGCTCACGAGATCAAATAAGTAAGTTTCCAAATGACTTAAGGTCGAAAACAAGCCAGAACAATAGATTTTCTATATAATAAAATGTTTATATGCAAAATCTTAGCACAAAAATAACATGATAAAACATCATAAGCGATTGGAAGTCACTTTGCACATCACTCACCTTCAATTAGCATGTCAGATAAGCGGACTATCGGTAACCTTTTCTCTTATAGGAAATAAATATCAGTCTCAACGATTGATAAATTGTACATAAGTTGCAAAAAAGAAACAAAAAGTAGGCGTTCAAGGAGGAATTTCACTGGATTGGAAGTTTTTAGTAATGAGACATGCTAAAACCCGGAGAGTTGAGGAAAGACGTCACCCTTCTTTTGACAATATTTTTCATTTTAACACTAAATCTTCACCTAATACATCATCAAAATAAGTCAGTCCTCCTGTTACTTATTCAAACACATAAACATTGATACGGAGAGGCACCTATATATAAGGGTTTCTTAACACATAATCGAGACCCTTTTGATTTTAACTCACATTCCAGCTTAACATCAAAACAAGAAGTGTTGCAACTTTGAGAGAAGAGTAAATGTTCTCAATTTCAAACGTCTCTAAAACAGTAAATCACTGAATGTTGTTTTGCCAAGTGTAATTATTAGTTGTCACTAACTTTTGTCCTCTAATCTGTCACTCAATTGATCTTTTTCCATTAATAGAAATTGGACGTGCCTATGGATCACATTTCACTAATCAGTTTACCTCCTATTGATGAGAATAAATGGGGTGCTATTGAAATAGCTAAAGGTGACTCGGAAATTTAGTTTATTATTATTATTATTATATATATAAAGAACATTGGTTGAATTAAAAATACTTCATAAAACGGTCATCACAGCAGAGATAACGAATTGTATACACGAAAGATCATAAAAAACACTCATCTTAAACTTCTGTGTCTGTATCCATCTATTTAGTACCTCTTTCTACTGAATTTTAATCAAATTTACGTTAAAAGTCATTTGTATAAGGAATTTGTACTTGGTTTTTTAGGAAGGGCAATTACACGTAAACTAGATACTTGTGCGACCTATGCAGTTGCATGTCAAGAGGTTGCCAACGTCAATAAAGTTGGTTTTGTGAATTTATATGAAGCTATGTTAATGCAAAAGGTAAGCTCCTTTTCTAATAAATTCGATAATTTTGAAGGATGGAAGCATAAATCTTTGCGTACACAATTTATAAGAAACTTTTCCGCAAATAGGATATATCACCATTTTCTCAAATGTTTCTATTTAGTTGTGTATCAGTGAACTGAAAAGCTACTCTGTGAGAACTTCCGGAATATTGGGCGATTGTGTCTGGACTACTTATGTTTACTAATCGAAGGCTACTGGTTGATTTTTGACGGTTCGTCCTACTACTATTCGTTCTTGTTTACGAAAAAGCAGACAGCTAATAAGTGATGGTAGGTTACAAGGGCTAAGGTGTTCGACAAAACATATTACATAAATAAAGTATTCTAGAACCCGCTCGAGGAATTTATCCTAACGACTTAACTGAATAAAAACGGAATTACAGCAGACTGGATTAAGTATATAAGTGACGTGTCTTTTGATGACAAAATCCAAGGTTCACTAATGAAAGTACTCATTATTCAAGAAATAATTTGCGTTAGTGCTATTCTTAACTATTAAAATGGTTTTTAATTCCCTATTTGTCTATTTTTGGTGATACATGCTCACCCAAAATAGAAGACAACTTGTAAAGTCATTTAAAAATTTAGGTAGTAATCAGGTTCCAAGTCGTTAGGTGTTATAAGTCATCATTCCTAACTTTTGGTGCTTAGATCAATGGCTTTTGTGAGTTTATTCGAAAGCAAAACCTTTTTTATTTGTCTGGATGTCAGGAAGTGTTTAACTTCGGTTATTCACACAATAACTTCATTCCATTTTTGTGTTATTTAGTTGTAAATAAGACTCTTCAAAAATTACATGGGTCTTTTCCTTTTCAGAATTGGGAATCTTTTCTTTCAGACGGTTTACACTTTTCTAGAAAAGGATCTGAGTTTTTGGCGAGGATTTTAGAAGAATTACTTATGGATAAATTAGGTGACTTAAAGTGGTGGTTTCCGGATTGGAAAGTTATAAACCCGAACGACCCAGTGGGGTTTATCAATCACTATCTTCAGTCCCAAATCTGATGTTTTCTAAGACTTCTATGTGACTTCACTGACTATACTTTCTTAGATACATTGTATTTGTTTCAGCTGACTTTATTTGTTACTTCTTATGTAAAGAGTTTAAACTTATTTGAAATATAGATATATGTAAACTTGAATGTTTTATTACGATTACGAATATGGTTTCTGTCCCTACTACTCTAGGATTGGCCCTGACAATTTCATGTCACTGTGTGGCAACTTGAACCGATGTACACATCCCAAGCTCTACGTTGTATAAGACTAACAAACACGCTCTACATATCCCCAACTACCGCCTTTGTTGACGTACAATGCTGACTGTAGTAAGAGTACGTTAAAAGAAGGGTAGGAGTAGCCAAACCATGATGTAATATCGGTTCATGAAACAATGAACCGCGAGTCTAAGCCGTGTTAAGTGCATATTACCTGGTTGATGTCCGTACGATAACAACGATCAGTGATTGAAGACATTGGGCGATATGTCCCAAATGCATTCACTCTTTTATCTTTTCTTAGTTCTTCAGTTCCTAAAGTCCTTTACAAATACATTCTCACTCCTTAATGAACCATTTTTTCGATAACTACTCTCTCTCACACAACTATTGATACTGGTACTTCATTGGCATTGATCTCTTTAATTTAATATGGCCATGCCGATGTTTTATGAGAACTTACTGTTGCAACTTTAACCCGGCTAATTATCACGTAACTTATTCGCCAATCGGAATACGACTTACACAATCTTAGCACTGTGCTAAACCAATGACGTATCGACCGGTATGAGCAGCCCAGCGACCTTTTTCCTCCCACCCCTGACAGTTGAGTCCAAAACACCAATACCAGCTTCTACTATACGAATCATTTATTTCAAACAGACCATATCACACCATAAAATAGGGAATACCATATGTACGAGATCAAGCCAAGAAATGGCTGTGATTGTGGGAGACGGTAATTAATAAATTGAGTATAATTTAAGAATAGTAAATCTTATCATAAGTCTATAGGTCCAAATAAAGTTTATAGTAAGAGGAATATAGATATACATAATCTAGTTACTAAGTAGTTATACAAAAAGAATGTATAATATTGGCCCATTAATAGTTCTCAGGAGTTACCAATAATTTAATCTTCATTAGGAAATAACACTTACGCAGACCCACATTTGTGCCAGGGTTTATGTTGAATATGACCGATTGTTAACCCAATTTTTTATCATAATTATGTGGTCCGTAAAGAAGACTTCTACTACCTGTCGGCCATGTGAATGTTGGTGTATTACAAACTATGCCGTGTTTAGGAACTCAGTCATATGCAGAGTAGAACGTAACACATATTTGCATCGATTCGAGTTGGCACACCACAACAGCACAGCGAAATGCTAGCGAAGTCGAAGTAGTAAGAGTATCAGCGTTAGTAGTAAAGACAAGGCTTAGATGACATGATCTGAGAATATATGGGCTTTTGGAATATAAAAAGACACGATAATTTCGAGATCATGAATCTAAGGGAAGACAGTGAAAGTACCTGGGCCATTGTGATCTATTTTGAACCGCGTTACCCAATGTCTCCAATCACTAATCCCATTTATCGTACGGACCCTAACCAGGTAGTCTGCATCTACCAACATGGCTCGGACCAACGGTCAATAATTTTATGGACTAATGTTAGGTCTTAGTTTGACCATCCTTAGCTTTTTTCAGCGTACTCTTACACCAGACATTGCCGGTCGAGATAGGCAGTGGCTGGACATAACACATACTCCAACCACCTCAGTCGATGAAGCTTCACTATTTCATCAACTAGTCTGTTATCTCTCCTTAGTATTCTACATCTAGCATTGCTCACTCAATAGACCCGAAGCACACGAGCAATGGCTTCGGAGATACCTGTGACTGAACACTAGTAATTTAAAAATATCCTTAATAACCATAGTAAATGACTATAATCCTTTTGTGATAACCATAGAAGATTGAGTTTGGAAATCAATTGTCGGAGTTGGTCTAATCAATCAGAAGTATACATCGCGGAAGTAGGTAGAATCAAACATAGCAGAGGACTCAGGTAGCAGCAAAACTTTGTGGTAGTAGGTACTAACCAAGTTTATTTCTTAGTTTCAGTCAGTCTCAACGTAGAACCTGGTACGTATGTACATCGGTTCAAGTTGCTATGCCCTGTTAGATACGACTCAAGAAAATATGTTAGTGTAACAAAACACGAAAAAACTTATGGGAGATTCAGAAGCTCGGAATTTGAGAGAAGACAGAGAATGGATGCACTCGAGTCGTTGCAAAAGATTTTGAGCCACGTCATCCAAAGTCTAACCATTGGTTACGATAATCATGCGGACCTCAGTCAGGCAGTCTACACCCATTAACATGGCTAAGTCCAACTATCGGTGACTTCATGGACTGATGCTATGACCGCCCTTAGCTTTCTTCCAGCCTACCCCTAAACCAGAATTGTTGTATCCCCTGGCGAATTATGAATCATAAATCTGAGGTCCATTTATGGACAAATGTAATACGCCTATTCCTATTGGATAGTTGTTAAATAAGTGACTTAAATCTGAGGTCTATTTTTGGACATATACATATATATTAGTCGGCACAGAAATCGATACGTTATAACAGTGTCGACGGGGATTTTGGTACGCAAAAGAAAAAAGTATACAGTTTTCGACGGGGATTCTGGAAAAAAAATACAGCAGCCGCTGACGTCATTTCGGGATTAAATAATCCATAATAATTGCCGGTGTTTTTTTTGGATTATTATTATTATTTGCATTTAAAAAAATGGCTTTAACTTGCGACCAATTTCAGTTGCTAATCCAGCGACAAGAGCAGCGCTTCAGAAAGAGTCAATTGGATTTCATTGACAAATTACACGCGAAGCTGCTGAATCACCCATGCTTTGGGAGTGAAATGGAAGTTGACGCAATAATTTCAAAATTGCGTAGAGCTGGAAAACGATTACAGAACTAATGAATATGCCGGCGAAAGCCTCAATGAATCCATACAAAGCAATAATTTAAGCGCAGCAGTTATACATGATCAGCCCAACAACCCAGTACTACCTGTTTTAGAGACATGCCCTGTACACAGTCCAAGTCTTATTAATCCCGAAAACGGACGTGCAAACAATGAATTATCCTATTCACAGAAAGTAAATGTCTTGCAAAATGCTCATGAAATTGCTGCAGTACCCGCCCACGAAGAAACGGGAAACAAATCGAGCAGTATATTGAATACAGTGGCGCAAAATGAAATTAATCATGATACAAAAAATGTTTCTAATGAATCTAATGATCAAAATTCTGTAATTGTTCTACCAGATTTAGATTATTTTGATGATTCATATGTTTCTGTTGAATTCTCTTATAAAAATGAGAGAAAAATGTCAGATGTATTTAATGATAATCAAGAATCCAATACAACTCTCATAGATACTGATTATCCTAATGATTCATTATCTACTAATGAGGTTCCGAGGAAATTCAAGGAAACTATTTCAGAAGAATCAAATGTTGGTGACCTCGAATCAAATGTCGTCGATCCTCATGATCTCTTCAGTTCTAATGCATTCCCTGTTAAATGTGACAAACATATCGCATTAATAGTAACTTGGCTATATGAGGATCCAACAGTCTTTCGTGGGGGAGGGTGAATTCGAGAAAATTAAAAATCCGGATATCAACTCCGGATTTCTCAAAAAGGGGAGGTGTTGTATCCCCTGGCGAATTATGAATCATAAATCTGAGGTCTATTTTTGGACATATACATATATATTAGTCGGCACAGAAATCGATACGTTATATCAAGAATACATCCCATGTCCACGTAGGCAGTGGTTGGGCATACGTAACACGTGTTCCAACTGTCTTAGTTGATGAAGAATTGCCATCATTAACTAGTATCCTACCCCTTACCTCAGCATTGCTCACTCGGTGGTCCCAAAATACACGAACAGTACTTGTAGGACACGTATGATCGAATACTAGTGATATACGAATATCCTCTATTCCTAATGGTCATGTTTTGCACTCATAAAGTAGAATGAAAAGAACTGCTGTGTAGTGAACTCATCCTTTGATTGGCATATCATACCTACACCACAAGTGAAGTTGGCAAAAGCCAATTGAGCTTTCTGAATCCATGCCGATATCTCGTCAGACTCCCAAGATAAGTGAAGCGGTCGATACACTTAACCACTTCACTCTTTATCGTTAATTCAGGTGCTTTTTCATTTGAAGGGAGGGAACTGCATTCAGAACATGTTCACATTGTTGGTTGAGGTGATCAGAACTCTGCATGTTTTCGACGTCTTCACCAAACAGAACTATATCATCTGCCTATTCTAAGTGAACAAGTGAATATCCTAGTACAAGATCAACTCCTAAGAAATCTGACGATGAGTGTTATCTCTAAAAGCATGTCTATAACAAAGTTAAACAAAAACATGGAAAGCAGACAACCCTGACGAACACGACTTGAAGTAACCAATCCCAACGTAGGTTCGCCATAAGCTCTGACTCGACCAGAAATGTTCGAGTAGAAAACCTATACAAGGTTTATATACTTTGGTACGCCTCTCGATGACAGACACTCACAGAACCTCAAGGTAAACGGAGTTGGACGCCGTCTTGAGACCAAGGAATACAAATATAATAGGATGTAAAAAAGTATGTCTATGTTTCACAACCTGTCGAAGGGTAAATATTTGGTCTACACATCCAGGTCAGAAGCCAGCTTGGTCTTCGGTTTGGTTTTCACGAGCTCTAGTTAGACGAAGTATTATTGAGGCTAAATTTTTAGACACTATATTACTTAAACTGATCCTTCTGTGATTGCCACAGAGGATTCTTGTCCTTTTTCATAAACTGGGACGACCAGCAATCGAGACCACTCAGATGGGATTACGTCCAGTTCCCAGATTTTAGCTAAGTTCTCAATTGATCTAACTGCTAGGACTGGACCACCATTCTTAAAAATTTCAGACGTCGGCTCATTATGCCCTGCTGCTATCCCTTGCTGTAGATTAGTTATAGCCTTTTCAACCTCAATAGCACAAAATGCACTTATAGGATGGGAATCTCATGGACCAAGGATCATCAAAGCCTCCTTCAGAACAAATAGAGAGGGCATTACAATGAACGTCATCCAATGCTATGCGCCTACCAATGACTACGTTAAGACGCTAAAGACCAATTCTACGATAGGCTGCAGTCGATCGTCGAGAAGTGCCCAACCAAGGACCTGACAATTCTGATGGGAGATCTCAATGCTAAGGTTGGAATGGACAACACTGGATACGAAGACGTCATGGGACAACATGGACTGGGAGGAAGGAACGAAAATGGTGAGAGATTTGCAAACCTATGTGCCTTCAATAAACTGGTCATAGGTAGCACCATATTCTCACACAAAAACATACACAAAGCCACTTGGATTTCACCGGATCACACTACACAGAATCAAATCGACCATATCTGCATCAACAAAAAGTTCAGGAGGACGATGGAGGATGTGAGAACCAGAAGAGGAGCTGATATAGCATCCGATCATCATTTGCTGGTCGCCGAGATGACACTAAAACGCAAGAAGCAGTGGACAACGGCGCGGACAACATCACAAAAGTTTAACACGGCCTTTCTTCGAGATGTTGACAAACTCAACAAATTCAACATAGCCCTCAGCAACAGGTTCGAGGCCTTTCATGACCTACTCAATGGAGAGGGGACTACCATGGAGAGCAACTGGAAAAGTATTAAAGAGGCAATCGTTTCAACATGTCAAGAGGTTCTGGGCCAAAAGAAGCACCATCACAAGGAATGGATCACTGTTGGTACACTGGATATGATTGAAGCAAGGAGGAACAAGAAGGCAGCAATCAATATCAGCCGAACAAGAGCGGAAAAAGCCAAGGCACAATCCGAATACACAGAGGCAAACAAGCAAGTGAAGAGGAGCATCAGAACCGACAAACGTAAACATGTTGAAGATTTAGCGATGACAGCGGAAAAGGCTGCAAGAGAGGGAAACATGAGACAATTGTATGATACAACAAAGAAAATTGCTGGAAATTACCGTAAGCCAGAAAGACCAGTGAAAAGCAAGGAAGGCAAAGTAATCACCGACATTGGAAACAACGAAACAGGTGGGTAGAACACTTCAAAGGACTCTTGAATCGATCAGCCCCACTGAACCCACTCAACATCGAAGCAGCACCCATGGACCTACCAATCGATATTGGCCCACCAACAATTGAAGGGATCAGCATGGCCATTAGACAAATCAAGAGCGGCAAAGCAGCGGGACCAGACAACATCCCGGCAGAGGCACTGAAAGCAAATGTAACATCAACTGCCAAGATACTCCACATCCTCTTCAGTAAGATTTGGGACGAAGAACAAGTACCAACAGACTGGAAAAAAGGACTTCTGATCAAAATACCAAAAAAAGGTGATCTTAGCAAGTGCGATAACTACAGGGGCATCACTCTCCTCTCAATACCAGGAAAAGTCTTCAACAGAGTATTGTTAAACAGGATGAAGGATTCCGTGGACACCCAACTTCGAGATCAACAAGCTGGATTTCGTAAGGATAGATCGTGCACAGATCAAATCGCAACTCTGCGGATCATTGTGGAACAATCAATCGAATGGAATTCATCACTCTACATCAATTTCATCGACTACGAGAAGGCATTTGATAGTGTGGACAGGACGACACTATGGAGGCTTCTTCGAAACTACGGCGTGCCTGAGAAAATAGTCAATATCATACGGAACTCCTATGATGGACTAAACTGCCAAATCGTCCACGGAGGACAACTCACCGACTCGTTTCAAGTAAAGACCGGTGTTAGGCAAGGTTGCTTACTCTCACCCTTTCTCTTTCTCCTGGTCATCGACTGGATCATGAAGACGTCAACATCTGGAGGAATGCACGGGATACAGTGGACAGGCAGGATGCAGCTTGACGATTTAGACTTCGCGGATGATCTGGCTCTTCTATCACAAACGCAACAACAAATGCAGGAGAAAACGACCAGTGTAGCAGCAGCAGTAGGTCTCAATATAAACAAAGAGAAAATCAAGACTCTTCGATACAATACAATATGCACCAATCAAATTACACTTGACGGAGAAGCTTTGGAGGATGTGGAAACCTTTACATATCTGGGCAGCATCATTGATGAACACGGTGGATCAGATGCAGATGTGAGGGCGCGGATCGGCAAAGCAAGAGCAGCATACCTACAACTGAAAAACATCTGGAGCTCAAAACAATTGTCAACCAACACCAAGGTTAGAACTTTCAATACAAATGTCAAGACAGTTCTACTGTATGGGGCGGAGACGTGGAGAAATACGAAAGCCATTATCCAGAAGATACAAGTGTTCATCAACAGCTGTCTACGCAAGATACTTCGGATCCGATGGCCAGACACTATCAGCAATGTTACTGTGGGAGAGAACAAACCAGATTCCAGCAGAGGAAGAAATCAGGAAGAAGCGCTGGAAGTGGATTGGGCACACCTTGAGGAAATCAGCTAATTGTGTCACAAGACAAGCCCTC
Organism: Schistosoma rodhaini; assembly: GCA_944470415.2. Classification (NCBI taxonomy): domain Eukaryota; kingdom Metazoa; phylum Platyhelminthes; class Trematoda; order Strigeidida; family Schistosomatidae; genus Schistosoma; species Schistosoma rodhaini. The sequence goes on from OX104044.1 coordinate 64,245,047, forward strand.
ACATGGAATCCTGAAGGTCAACGGAGAAGAGGAAGACCAAAGAACACATTACGCCGAGACAGACATGTGAAGAATGAACAAGAACTGGATAGAACTAGAAAAGAAGGCCCAGGACAGAGTGGGTTAGAGAAAGCTGGTCGGCGGCCTATGCTCCATTGGGAGTAACAGGCGTAAGTAAGAGTGGAAGCTCTTGCTGGTATAACTTTGAAGAACTGAACTAACTTTTCAACCTCAATAAGAGTTGGAGGACTTACATCAGGTTGCTTGGAGATAGTGGGTAACTGAAATGTATCTGAAGGCCAGCTGAACTGTTCCCTAAAGTGTTTCGCTCATCAACCCAATCTCCTGAATTGGGAGTGAATAATAGTCCCATCTCTTTCTAAGATAGTTTTGCTGACAGATGGATCTTTAATACCTGTTTCCTTGATTGGCCTAATGTTATAACGCTAGGGTTTCCTGTTATAACGGTCCTTTTACTTTTTACACGTATGTAGGACGTTAATTTACCTTAGACGAATATCTACACTAGATTCCCTCCTAGTGTCTATTCTATAGGACTTCAATACAAATTAGCCCGACTAGAACGTAAATATACCCGACACAATCCAACAACAAAGAACAATTGATCAATAATAATCATAAGTAATAGAGATAAGGGGATAAAACATATCTAACACCTGCCACACTATCTACATGTCTGACTAAGCAAAACAACCAATCATTATCTTCCTCGCCCATGTATCACCTGGGCAGTTGTCTAATATTACCTGTCGCTCCTGCCCTTTCCATTTCTTCTGCTTTTGCTACTCACCACCACTCACGATCATTACGTAGGCTTTTTATTAGCCTACGTCTAAGCTGCCTCTGGTTGTAATCATGTTCGGAGCTAGACAGGTTGAGTTTCCGAGCATCTGTCAGTTCATAGGCGCCGCTGAAATCCACTAGTTTTTCCGAACCTTTCGGTTTAAGTTTCCAAGAGGTATCACTGCTGTTCTCATAAATTTTTGGACACCATGTCAAGCTGCCTCAAGGTAGATATAACCTTCACGGTTGACTAACTTCTCTAGTTGTTCCCGAAATACATCCTTAACTTTCATCATTAAGTTGGACTCTAAGGGGTTTGCTTACTGTGACTTTTATACATCCAGAAAGACAAACAAATACGTGCTCGAACTAGAGCATGATCTAAGTCTAAAGAGGTGCTTCAAAATGAGCGACAGCCTTCTATCGAGTCCCCTTAACGATGCCTAATGGTAATATGGTATATTTGAGTCCATTGGTGAGTCGATTTTGGAGGTCGCCACGTCAGACGAATTTTCTCCTTATGTTTAAAGTTGGTGTTTGCCAGAAATAGACGGCTATCTGAGCGCAGTCGCAACAGACGGTCACCATTATATGTTCGCTGAGCTGCAACACTGTAAGATCCACCTAAGTGCCTTTCCGTTTGGTTTATTTTACCCACTTAAGCATCAAAATCACCCACCACTATTACTAAATCACAGCGTTTGGTTTTTTGAAGGATGTTGAATAGCTTCTTATAATATTCATCTTCTGAGCTGCAATCAATGGGAGCGTAGGCAGAAACGACGAAAAGGCAACGGAGTGTATCCCTATCTTTTCGAGTACTTAGGGTCCCGTTTAGTCGTATAGTGCACAAGAGATTGTCTATTGGAATCCAGTCTAATAGAGAACGTTTTGCTTTTGAACTTAATGCTATACCTACACTAGCAAAGTCATGGGAAGTAGCAATAAGATCTCCAGATAATCGAAGGGTAAGTCGTTCCGGTTTTTTATATTGGCAAGGTGAGGTCAAATGAATGACTGTGCTGGGATCCTGTAAGCGCGTTTCAGAGACGCAGCATACATCGATGACGCAATGTTTAAGAGTCCTAGCTAGAGAAGCCTATTGTCCTATCTGATACAACGTTCGTGAATTAAATGCTCCAACATGTAATAATAAATATGTTTTTGTTATATCCCAATTAGCAGAAAATTTGTATTTCTGACGTTTCGTGACTTGGTGTAAGCCAGGGCAAATAAATAACCGAAATTAAATTAACACAAGTTTAAATAGTATGTTTCCTTTGTACTATTTAAACTTGTATTAATTTAATTTCGGTTATTTATTTGCTCTGAAGAAGTGGCTCACACTAAGTCACGAAACGTCCTAAATACAAATTTTCTGCTAATTGGGACATAACAACAATATATTTATTATTAACTCTACCCAATACTCAATTTATTTGGAACTATCAAGTTCAACCTTGGTATTGATGCCAATAAACTCCAGCATTTACTTTAGAGCGTGGTGATAAAGATATACAAGGAGGGGTAGCTATGGGGATGGAAGAGTTAATAAGAGATGAGGGAGGGATTCGATCGTCAACAAGATGATCTCAGGTGCTGATAGAGGCATGGAGACGGTTTTTAATTCCCAGCTGCCCACACCGTGGAAGGATATTTTTTTCTTAAGGGACCTGAAAAAGAAGCTGGATTAGTGGTAGTTTTAGAGACCTGAGAGCGTGATCGCAGAGCTCAAGGGACAACTACTTGAAGCCGGTCGTACATGGCCTTTTTATGGGAAGGTTTTGACGAGTTAACTCCGAACTTACTGACGAGGACGGAAATCCGTGGGGAAAGGTGAAGTGACAATTTCAGGGTCGACTATTTCTGATCCATTCCTTCGGTCGTGAGAATGTAGCATCGCTGCAGATGCTGGTTTTCCGAGGGAAACACTTTACTGCTGTCACACCCCTCTACTGTCGGCAGTACGACTTTGTCCTCCGACCTTAAGTTGCTGTCTTAACGTTCTTTAAGCTGACATGGTAGGGCCTAAAAAACACATGATCCAGCCGAGAGAGCTCGGTTGATTCATCACGATAGGTGATCCTAACCACCACGTCAGGGTAGCAGCTACGGTCGGGATTTCTTAGTTTAAAAAGGGATATATTTAAATACTTACTGAGGTCTCAGACAAGGAATATCGTACAGGAATTTGTACCAACGCCCTTAGTGAAGAATGGAAAAAATCAAGGTATGCAAGTATTAGTTAGAAAATTAATTGGCGAAAATAATTTCAAACAATAATTCAGATACTGGTTAATGAAAGCCAATGACTTATAGCATACAATGTCCCCAGTGTTACAGGACTAGGCCCATTAGCAACTTCAGATTTGGGGCTGGCGCTGGGTGAAATAGTTGGGTTGCGACTTGATGTTGGTCCACAGATAAGTTGATTCACGGGTACTGATTGCCAATCAAGAGAATTTACTCCCCAGTACCTGAAAATATAAAAAGATCACAAGTAGTGCTTCCAGAAAACTTTTTTATTCAAAAATGGACGTTTTATTGTCATGATAAAATATTTCACAATTTATGAAAGGAAAGTATAGAGCAGTGATAAAAGACAGCAATTGTCGATTTCCAATTACCGTGACGATACACCTGTTATTTGGTGACTGAAATCCATGGTCTTCGTTATTGGAGTGCACTTCTCAAGCCCACACAAATGTGAAACAGCAAATTATAAAGTATGGTATACTGTTTGAGTTAGGTCAACTTCTTATTTAGGTAGAATAAAAACTGGTCAGTGATTCTTAGCAAGGTTCGTTCCTGAGAGATGAGGATGCCAAACCCATTCAAAACCCTACTTCTTTATCCGGGCTTGAGACCGTTAGCAACCTTAAAAGGGCATCAGCCGGGTGGCATTCCTACAATTAAAGAACATCTGGAAATTAAAACAACTATCAGCCAACACATAAGTCAGAACTTTCAATACAAACGTCAAGACAGTTCTGTTGTACAGAGTTGAAACTTGGAGAACTACAATCATCACCAAAAAGGTACAGGTGTTTATAAACAGCCGTCTACGCAAGATACTCCATATCTGTTAGTCTGGCGCCATCAGCAACAACCTAATGTGGCAAAAAAACAAATTAACTTCCAGCTGAAGAAGAAATAGGACACACATTGGGTAAATCATCAAAGTGCGCCACAAAGCATGCTCTAACTTGGAATCCTAAGGTCAAAAAGGAAAAGCGGAAGACCAAAGAACACATTGTGTCGAAAATCGAAGACAGACAGAACATCACTTGGGAACAATTGAGAAAGAGCCCAGGGCCGAGCAGGTTGGAGATGTCTGGTCGGCAGCTTATGTTTCACAAGGGATAACAGGCGTAAGTAAATAGTGATAAAAACTATACTGAAACATTCAGCGACTTTTCCTTAGATGATGAATGACAATTTCTCGGAAAATAATTTTATACAATCAACAAAAACTTCTTAATGAAAATAAATAAGTAATTCAACTTACCAAACTGCTGTTTGATCATTATCAATCTGGAAAGTGGATGGCATTGTTGCTAACTCGGGATAAACATATTCTGAATTATTGATTGTAGATTGATTTTGAAAATGTTTCTCAAATGCTTTCCAATCATCACTTAATTTATTAAGAACAGGTCTTGGGAGCCAAACAGCTGCACATACTTCATTTACTTCAAGATTAAATTGTGGTAAGTATGAGTGAACATCATCTGGATCTAAAACAGGTCTGTAAAAAATCATAAGACAGTGTTTAGCAAACGAACATAGTTTATGACTAATTAATATGGTTAGTGCCAAACTCAATATAAGACCAAGGTATTATGGAGTAAATAAACAGCTGAAAATTTTAAGGAGTGAAATTTAATAGTCACTTTTGACCTCGAAGGATTACAATAACAAACTATTGAGAGAAGTCTGTAATTTCTCCAGTTCCTGGAGAAGCTACCTTACGATGGAATAATAAGTGAAAAAAAATGACTACGGCCGACGTTTATGTTAATTTTGCATTGATCGTGGCTTTTGGTAAAAAAAATAATCAAGAATACTCCTACTATAATTGTTTAATGACTTACTCCATAAGAAAAACTAACAAATCAGGCCCGCTAATAATTAAATCTGACTTGAAACATTGAGAATATGAGACCATGAAATCCTAAGTCCTATAGGGAAACAAAATGACTAACTACGTAAATTGTTGTTGATAAATCGATAAAGAGTTGTCCATTCCGATTATCTTCAATCTGTAACATTTGTTTGGTCTTAAAATGAAGCCAAAAATTAAAATATGATCAATAAATCAACATTCAAGGATAACAAGAGAAATCAAGACAAATTATCTGGGTGGGTGCGCTGCGCGTCCCAAGCATGTTGATTGTCATGAATAACAAGGTTCAGCTATGTCTGACATTGAAAGGTGTACCTCAGAAGTAGATAAACCTTGTGAAGGCTTTTCACTCGAACATTACTGGTCGAGTCAGAACCTATGTCAAACTGTCATTTGATTTTCCAACTTCAAGTGGTGTCCGGAAAGGCTGTCCACTATCTCCATTTTTGTTTAATTGCATTTTAGACCTACTGTTGGGAATGACACTCTTATCGACTTGATTTTCAGGATGTCCACTCATCGACTTAGAATACGCAGATGATACAGTTCTATTTGGTGAAGACGCTGATAAAATGCAGAGTCTTCTGTTAAAACTGAGTAATAATGCCAGGATGTTTGGGATGCGTTTCTCCCCCTCTAAAGGTAAATTATCGCTCCAGGATTGGCCTGCGTCAACACCTGAACTAAGGATAGGGAGTGAAGTAGTTGAACACGTGGACAATTCTGCATAACTTGGAAGCCTGGCCAGCCCTAATGGGTTGGTGTCTGACGAATTCAAAAAGTTCGTTTGGCTTTTGCCAATTTACGTCACCTATGGCGAAGACAAGATATCCATCTATCAATTAAGGGACGAGTATACTGAACAGCAGTTTGCTCTGTTCTGCTTGACGGCTGCGAAACCTGGCCATTAAGAGTAGAAGATACTCGCAAGTTACTAGTATTTGACCACAGATGCATTAGAAACATTTCATGCATCAGCTGAGATCACCAGGTAAGTAATAGAGAGGTTAGACTCAGGGAATTAGAGAATGATGGTAAATCAGTTGATGACCCGATCTTCCTATTTTGGAGAAAATTTTATCCGTTTTGGGGAAGCTGCTATAGAAAATTTTGTGGATATGCCACAAAAACCCCGAAATTTCCCAGATCTGAGGAAATTTTCCAAAACGTTGGGGAAGACCATTGGAATTTGGGGAAAACGCCAAGATAGGCAGATTGGGGAGGTTGTAAATCTACATCGACTGAGGTAGTTTGACCACGTGTTACGTATGTCTGAACACCAATTATCACAACACGCAATGCTGACTAGTGTTGGAGACAGATAAAAAAAAGTTGGCGGAGGCCAAACCAAAACGTGGCACCAGTTCATAAAGTCACTAATTTATAGTCTCTGTCATGTTGGTAGATGCAGACTACTTGGTTAGGGTCCGCGCGACTATCTTAACCAGTGGTTGGATACTCTATGTGACATGGTTCAGAATCGATCACAATGGCGTAGGTGTATACACTCTTTGTTCTTCCTTAAACCGTAAGATTAAAACTACTTCATACCTTTGTTTCTACGAACTAATTCCTTCTCCCTGTATCATATCCTCATATGAAATCTTTTCCTGCTACTATTGAAGTAACTGCTTCTATGAATTCGGTGTTCATCTTGTTGTGCTAATGAGGTGTGGTAGCTTAGACTGATGCATATATGTGCCTGTTCCTACATTTTAGCTGACTGACTTTTAATTTTATTTAGTGTTAAGTTACGATATCGCGTAAGGTAGGGACACTTAAACCTTCGTATTTCATAACAGCAGTGGTTTATCTGTTCTCAACACTTGTGAAGGAACTAAGATCTAATTTGTAGTCAGATCTTGGGGACTTTTCGATTACCGAATGAACAACTCAGAGACCAAAGGTTTAAACGTAATACCAAACCAGTTGAATTTACTAACATCAACAGGATACTATGAACCTGGAAACCAAGGTTTGTATACAGGATCTAGATAGCTAGAAACCAGTCACGTTGATTTATGCACTTATAAACTAGGACAGGATCGTATGCCATAAACAAATATCAGGACCAATTTTAAACTTGGAGGAATCTTAATGAGTTCACTTAAGATGGGTTCATTATATGATAACTATTTAATACTTCAGGTCGCTTTATTTGTACAAACTATCAGATATTGCAATAACTGGTTGCCTTTCCTTTGTTCTTGGTTAAACTGTTCTTAGCGTACAAGAGAATTTGAGAATTTACACTGTATATAGCCTACTACTCGCACGTTCGATTTATAATAGGCCTTTGTGATCGATGGCAATAACGATCCCTTAGATTATTAATACGAATTGTTTTTCGAAGGTTAGTGCTCAGAATTTGGAACCTCGACTAGTCGTTTCTGTCAAAGATTTGATGTCATTTGTTGCTGATAGAAATCAAAAATCACCAAACCTATGTCAACTATCCAGAATTTGCATGGCATTCCAATACTGTGCAAGAAAGGAGTATGCACTTCAAAGTTATCTAAAATTTAAAATCATAACAGGAAAAAGCGTACGCACCTATCTGGATTGTAAACACAATGCACTATAGAAAAAAAGTTCAAATTTATAACTCTTACGTTGAAGAACGAGACCAATTAACAGAGTAATATATAACCATATGATGAGATTTAGGAGAGATAGTAGACTTTCCGATTGCTGTATCTAAACGAGAAGGATATGAAGCTTCCCATGAACAAAGTGGTTTAATAGTACATTCATTCATTACATTCTTTTCTTTTCCATAAGAATACAATCCTAACTCTTCTGTGAGTTCACGAAATGCGGTGTCCTGTGGTTAGCAACACAAATAAAGGGTTACGCCATAATTATATCACTATACAATCAGCAGCAGCACAGACAACTAATATTTTTGTTCTATCTAAAAGTGTTTTAGAATACTGTATATGAGTCATCATCCATATCGACAGGTTATTCGTGAAAATGTTATGTCATAAAATAGTCCGTATTATTATTTACGTAACCCTACTTTCTGTAGGTTAACACCAATGAACTCTAGGAAACTAAATATTTTTTGATCAATAAGAGAACTGTATCAACTATTCTGAAGTCAAGTATCTATTTTAACATCTTTCACTTGAGTGTTTGAACATTTGGTACAGACTAAATGTTGAATAGTCTTGAACAGAGCACTGAAAAGCCTCGTTATTGAAGAATATTTAGGGATCTACTAAATAAACTCCCAATATTGACTAAAAATGTTTCACAAATGCCTATTCAGAAACCCTGTGTAGTCAATGTACACACGTTTGGGGATAAAAAGTAAGTTAAAATATTCTGACACAATTGTTGGCATTCTCTAATAGGTTTTTAAGGTGAGAAATACGGTTTAAATGAGAGGTGAACTGTTGAACTGTTAATTTTTGTTAGATCTGCCCAAGTTACCACAGACTGCAATCGGGACGCGAACAAATAAATTAGTTCCTTCGACAGATCTTATAACGCTAGTTAGGAATCTAAATATGTAGGTCATGAATTCCAATACAAAAAATAACTAAACAGGGATTCGCAAGTTCAAAAGTGGATGCTTCTAAAATCAGGACTGAAGCAGATTATAAATTACTTTCTAATAGCAGCAACATTACACAAAGGATGAGAAACAGCTAACCAAGAATTCTTTGGGTTACTGAATCTAAATTAAGAATGATACAATCTCCTATACGAAGTGGATGTGCGGAGACATCTGTACAGATACTAGTGGATACAGTCGTAGAGATCCCATTCTCTAGTTGGATACCTTTTGCATAAGAAAGCTACTTTTTGAGACTAGTAGAATAAATGAATTGTGGGATATCTAGAAACCCAGTTTTTCTAAAGAACACTGCACTGAGACATTACTACATCGAGTTTTATTGAAGCAAAAATATGGTCGTTTCCTAATAAGAACTATGGCTTAACAAAAATCAGTTAAAGAAACACACCTGAATAGGTTCATTAGCTTCACAATGACCTCCAGGAGGTACCCAGACACCTGGATAAGATCGCATATGCCACGGTCTGCGAGTGAGAAACACACCATCTAGTCCAGATAAATGCAGAAGGCAGGAGCAGGCCACAGGAATCCATTTGGGACAAGATTCCCCATCTGAGTTTAGGAAGCGTCGATTAGACATAGCGAAAGGACAAACACGTGGACGCTACAAAAAACGAAACTCTCTTATCCCACAACAGTTAGTGAAAACATAAGGGAAATGAATGCAGTGAAAGTGTATCATTAACAGCCCAGTTATTACATATTGATTGAACTTTATTTTATCTAATCAAACAATTACGTGCTTACAGTTGATTTGGGACTACTTTACGTCAACTCTAAGATTGATCATAGGAAACAAATTAGTATAGTGCGTCAACCGCTTCTCTCGTGAATTTCATCAGTCATGGTAGGTAGGTGACTGACGAGATTTTGGCAAGGCCTTAGAAGGCTTATTTGGCTTTTGTGAGCTTTTGCCCAGTTAGACTAAGATATGGGGTCAGACCATGAACTCATGGACTGTTAGACTGAGCCGTGTTGGTAAAGGCACACCATATAGTTGAGGTTCGGGAGATAGCTGCGATCAGTCGTCAGACTCGGGTAACACCTTAAAACTGGTCATAACAGAGTAAATACATTGATTTATCTCTCTTCAGATCTTGAATTTTAAATTGTCGAGAAATTCACATTCCTCAAATCCATCCACTCTTCTCAAACTATATTCCATAACGCTTAGTCTTTAGTGATTCATGCGAGATTATTCTAACTTTTGGACAGACAAACTAAGATAACCTATTCGGAGTATGATGTACACAGATGTTTATCCTTGTTAATTACCCATCTACAACGTTTAATCTTGATAATGTGAGTATATCTGTTTATCGCTTACTCCATCCATTACCTATCTTAGCTTGCTTTTATGTATCTGATTATAAATGTTGAATTATCAGAATTGAGTGAGCAACGTTGTCTATCTCCGTGCTCATCCTATTTCTAGGCAAATGAATGTCTGAAATAAATCCTTACAATACATTTCGTATCCGGCTTTTATTACAACCGCTACATAATGAGGTTAGGTCAAGCACAACGTACGAAATTAAGCAGGGGATTTACGATTCAAGGTCTATTGATTGACGTCACTTATGAAGTCAACTCGATGCTACGCACTTTTTTGTCAGAAACAGTTTATTCGCAACGTTTGATTCAAAAGACACAGACAGCGCAGAAAGTATTGAGCAAGTGAATCAATAAATATTATTTAATAAGCCAATATGTATGTGTTAGATGAAGTCATTGAATGCTTTAAGCAATGTTTAAGCGGGACGGAGAGATAAGAGCCTAAACACGTATTCGATCATATATATTCACTTCTGCATGCATGCACATACAGACAAAAGTATAAGTGAATCATTGCAGATTAAAATAACGGTTTACACAAAAATTAGACTGACTCAAACGCTTAGTTCCTTTGAACATGCACAAACATTTGTATGGGAAAAGCATTATAAATCTTTCTCACTATAATTGACACTATTATCATCTTGACTCCTCTGATATTCGTCTTTTTAATTCTATCGTGGTGATATGGCACGGCGACTTTAGCTTAAGACTCCTTTTTACCAAGCTTTACATTAATCATGGCAATGTTCTTAGTAAGATTATTGGGATATGGTAACTATACGAAATGTTTAAAGTGGTTGGTCCTGTAAATTTTACTCTATTTCACTGGATTCCAACCGTTATTTGTGTCTATAGCTTGTTATTCATATCTCCTTAATTACTAGGATAGACAAGTGAATTCGCAGTTAGAATAAATCTTTGAGATACAAAATCAGCGAACGCGCCACAAAGCTATAACATTTTAAGTTAATACAATACACCTTATCCTACAGTTTCACCACACAAACGTGTGATGTTAAATCTAATAATTATTTCCCATGGTGTTTGTATTTCAGGGATTTAGGAGTAAATATAAATTGTGCTTGGAGACATTTTTCAGGTGAGAAACCAAACGAAACATGTTAAAACGTTTGGTACATGAATATATTGAGGAAACAGGAACCTCGAACTTATAAAACTTATGATAAAGTGATCGATGTAGAAACAACATATTTACTTCAGTCATATGAAAAGTCTCTGGGCCATTTTATTTAGTTTGATAGTTACAGTGTAGTAAACGAAGAATCGGGTACCATAAACCAAAACTCACAGAACCTTTGTAAAATAAGAAAATTATAGATTGAATACATCATTCTCATATCTTCCTTCAGTTGACCTTTAAACACGTTATCAGTTTTTCAATTCTGCTGTTATTCCGACTGCTCTGTTTTCCTCCCACTTTTTTTTTATTTCAATCTTCTGCTGGTATGCATCCCACTTCAAATTACTACTACATACTACTGACGTTTGTCCGCATCAGTAGTGCACACTAGAAAAGTAGGTATTTTTCTCACGAAAAAAAATAACTCCTAGAGGATGTGACGTAAATGAATCTGTGATGTTTCTTACCTACATGTAAAAACTCGATTAACAAATGGACAGAAAGATATGTACTTAGTATCAAATTGTATGATTTACCCACAGAACTATTTTGACTTGAATTCCACGGTTTTGTAAGGTTTTAGTGGATTCTATTTAGTATGAATATTTTAGACGTAAGAATGCTCAAAATCCAACACAATATTTGCAAAAGCTACTGAGAAAGACATATAATGCTTGAGACATTTAAAACATATAGTCCCGGTAGCCATTTCAGTACCATAAAGTGACTAATAACTTCAGTGATAAACTATAATCCACAAAAAAAATAGCTACTGCATGGCTTTTCGTATGCATAAATTAACAGTTTATATGTTGCAAACACCTAAACCTCTTGATTTATCTTTTTCGTTCTGACCAGTTATGACTGCAACTATTCATCATAATAACCTCGGGGCTATTTGCGTTATTGCACACATGTTCATAAAATCCAAAGAAAGATTGTTATTGGCACATTTGCTTAAACTGCTTTCTGGAAAGCGATACAGGAGTAAATTTGAGCGGTTTCAAAAAAACATCTTCCCGATAATAAATCTTACATACCATATTAAAATAAAACGTTAATAACATAAAGTAAACTAACACATAAAGGTATGTCTATACATTCGAATCCCAAACAATCAGTACCAATAACTAGATCACATGAGTCCTGTCTGATTCTTATGGTTGTTTCATCTTCAAAACCAAGGGCATCCATTATTGACTAGGGATATCAAGAAAATCGACATATATGTCTCAAATACCTCTTGAAATTCTAACCGTCTTTGAAACTTCGAGGAGTAAACATAAACCATACCAAAGGTTGTCTTCCTTGCACTGGGACGATTTGTATAAAATAAAGGATCTTCAAAATACCTCGTTTAATTAAATTTGTAAGTGCTTCATATATATTTGTTTTTTTACATACATCCAGACAGTTCGAAATATGGTGAGGAAAAGCAGTACAACTCGAGAAAACTAGAGGCAAAATCATATGAAGTACTTAAACGTACTTAAACAGATGGCTAAAGTAATTTATGGACGAACCAATCAGATTTAGGATTGCAGGTCTTGAACTTTTGGCGCGAGATTCATCCACTTATTCTGTAACGGAATTGAAATTGTCATGTATGATGTACTAACAGATTCTATTTTCTTTCTATTGCAGGGCGACCAAACATAAACTCTTTGGAGGAAGAAAAGCAAGCCCTATGTACACTAAGCTTACAGGATGACTCATAAGACTACTTTGTAAACTGACTTTTCCCGCTATACTCTCGCGCACCGTGCTTTTTCACTTTGAAACAAAGAGGCTAGTGATTCCCATTGTGTTCTCTCATGGTGTGAAGTCCTCGTTCAACATTGTGTGCTGTGCTGATTTTCAGATCTGTCCTGCTGTTTTCTAACCGCTGATTCTACGTGTTACAATTCGGCATTATAGCTGATGTCGTGATGAAAATGTTAAACATTATATTCAATCTTACCATTCAACTGTAAATTCAAATCCTAGTTCCTTTCACTGACTTATAGCCCTCATTTAACCCTAGTAAGCAGGACATTTTCAAGGTCATTTTGGCATTGCTCAAAAGTTATCCATAAATTATAGTCTCACCATCAACTGACAAGTAATTTGTTCTGGGCTTGTGGACCTTTTTGGAGTTTCCTCGTAAATTCTCTGTTTTGGAAGAAAAGAAAAGTGATAATGTATCATAGGAAAATTTAACAGCAAGTAATTTGAAAACTGTAATCAAGTCACTTATAGTTCTTTGATTTGACATTGAGAACAGGTCTAGTTTGGCCAGTCGAGCATGATACGAGAGCTTCGCTGTTCCGGGAATCAGCTTAGTTGCGCTTCTTTGGGCCTTTTTCAACAAGTTAATGTCTCTTTTTAGGTAGGAACTAGCCGCTTCTAACTCCGCCTGTAGTCCCTCCGTGGGCTACTGCCGGTCCCAAGCCCTGATAAAGGAGGAGGGTTGAGTATGAGGATAGCGACCCCGTCCCATAGAAAACTACCTCGCTAAAAAACGCTCACCAGAAAAAAATTATTCAAACCATTTAACCTCTGCCCCGGGATTTGGAAGAGCTTCATTTAAGAGTTATGACGCTCGTAGTGAAAGCCGAGTTCCTTCGGAATCCACGAGGTCTATGCCCCTTCTTACAGCCAGAGCAACCAATCATCTAGGCACATGAGATGCTTGTACAGTGTAGGAGACCGGGAGAGTTCCAAATTGCTGCAGAAATGAAAATAATACAACCTAGAGGTGCTTGAGATCAATGAAACACATCCGACGCAGGTTGAACAACAATGACTATCTTCAGGAGAGCCTCTGTTATACTCCAGCCATAAAGAAGAAAATGCCCTGCATGCGCAAGGAGTTGCATTTGTGTTTTCCAAACAAGCACAAGAGGCATGTGGGATTTAATTTGTCCTACATATATACTACTAGAACTGTAAACGCGATACTGGCGATCACAGAGTCTATGTGAAGGCTATAATCAGAACAAGGACAACCTGGCTTTAAACTTTATCTGTATCTAAACATGTAAATAATTAGATTAGTACAGTAACCATGGGCCACAAGGAATGGATCACTGTTGGTACATTGGGTAAGATTGAAAAAAAGGAGGAACAAGAAGGCAGCAATCAATACCAGCCGAACAAGAGCAGAAAAAGCCAAGGTACAAGCCTAATACACAGAAGTAAACAAGCAAGTGAAGTGAAGCATCAGAACCGACGAACGTGAATATGTGGAAGACTTAGCAGTGACAGCGGAAAAGGCTGTGGGAGAAGTAAACATGAAACAACTGTATGACACAACAAAGAAACTTGCTGGAAATTACAGTAAGCCAGAATGACCGGTGAAAAGCAGGGAGGGTAAGGTAATCACAAACATCGAAGAACAACAAAACAGATGGGTAGAACACTTCAAAGAACTCTTGAATCAACCAGCTCCATTGAACCCACCCAACACTGAAGCGGCACCCATGGACCACAGGTGTTTATTAACAGTTGTTTACATCCGTTGGCCGGACACTATCAGCAACAACCTACTGTGGGTGAGAACAAACCAGATTTCATTCGGCGAAGGAAGAAATTAGGAAGAAGCACTGGGAATGGATAGGACACACATTGAGGAAATCACCCAACTGCTTCACAAGACAAGTCCTTACATGGAATCCTGAAGGCTAAAGGAGGAGAGGAAGATCAAAGAACACATTACGCCGAGAAATGGAGACAGAGATGAGAAGAATGAACAAAAGTTGGATACGACTAGGAAGGGACGGCCATGACAGGGTGGGTTGTAGAATGCTGGTCTGCAGCCTGTGCTTCATTGGGAGTAACAGGCGTAAGTAATTAAGTGGCCGCTTTTATGCAGTACTCATGTTTAGGACGAACGGACGCTGTGTACAAAGTCAAAAAGTTTTTAGCATCAACATGGCTTTAAGCCCCACGTGTTCACCATTAAGTTCTAAGACCTATGGCGTGCTGTATTATTTAAGCATTGGCTAACGATGATTGCTTGGTAATTAAGTCTGGACAACAGGTAGCTCGGTGTTTTTCACCATGTAGGTACCTTGGTGATCAATATACATAATGCACCTGTAAGCATTTGCACGCTACTGCCATATTTGAAACCATTAAGATAATTTCCCCAGGTTATTTTGATGCTCTAATCTACCACCTTGACGTCTTATAGCTCTCCATATCTTGACATCGCGAGAATATGACGAAACCGATGATGATGGGAGAATAGGAAGGTCATTTGTACACAAGATGAACGACACATGCCCCCCCCTGAACTACTCCGCTAAGTACAGTTTCCCAGCTAGAAAAAGTTACGTTCACCCGTATTCTTTGTTGACGCCCAACTAGGAAGTCTTTCATTCATATGGATAGGTTGTCTCCAACCCCGACATTTCCTAACTTATGTAACAGCCAGTTGAGAGGAACTTTGTCGCAAGCTGTGCTTAAGTCAATGTAGGCTATTTATATAGGAAACTTCTGGTCCTTAAGAGCGCACCAGCTTTCGCGATCCACTAATAAGTTAGTGAAACTGGAATAATGTATTCTAAAACCATGCTGATCCGGTTTTCAAATGCCTTTATTTTGAATTATCGCCCGAGGTTGTAAGTGTAGAATAGTTTAACTGTTGGGTTGTAAATAAGCAAGCATCCGCAACAAAATATTCACTGGGAGGATAAAAAACTGGCTACAGCATCTGGGAATCATGAGAATCAAACGAAGCCTATACTAAAACTCGTCAGATCATATTTCCATGTTCGCTTAATTCCTACTCTCTTGCTCTAGCGACATATAGTTTGAAATCATTTTACAGTACTTTTGGTTGGGCACGAGCGTAAGATAAAGGTACGTTTTTGATTGAAATTACCTCTGTTTTGCTACCAGCAACAATCTGTTGGCTTCATTCGCAAATGAAAACTACTTCTTTCAACAGATTTCAGTATAAATCCAGGTGTGCATCGAATTAGGATCAGTTAAGAAGAATAACGGTATGACAGTAACGAAAATATTTGCGGACAATATTATAGTGTCTTAAATTATGTGGGTTTCCACATAACCCAAAGTCGAAGAGTCAATGGCAAAATATATTGACAGTCTTCGAAATTATTATTATAAAGAAAACGAGGCCGTTTTGCAATATATCGATAGACTGAACCATCAAATATGTTCCCGAACAGTTAGTATCGGTCCTACCTACAGTAATGATGATAGATCAGAGTGTGGGGTCATCGATGTTACTGTGTGGGTACTCCTACTGGATATTGGAGATATCCCACAGTGTTTTTATGGAATAGGGAGCATTAATCATATATACAACCTGAACAATTGACCGATTTTTATAAATCATATGTAGCAGTGCCGTTATCAAGACTTTTGTAATGGACTGTGAGTACGTTTATCCATACAACTTATCAACAAGCCAATATTATGTTGAGCGATTTTTAGTGGTTGCTCTGCCTTCGGAATCTAAAAAATCCGTGCAAAATCACACAGAAGGAATATATCTGGATGGAATTATAGTGACCGAGACGATCAGATGAGAATGCCTGTAATAAAGTTAAAGATGCCACAAGTATTCGGAGTTTAACGACGTCTTAACGCGTAACACCATTATGATCAAGGTATGCCAAGCCAGTCGAATCAGAAATCAGGAATAAGGACGTTCGAAGATATGTTTGGAAAGCTATCAATATGTCAGGAAGCGTTTGGTCTATGCTGTCTAACAGTTGTAGATAATGCGTATCAGGGCGTCAACACTCGTGATTTGGTGTGTATGCGTGACCAAGTGCCCTCAGCCATATGTATCAGGCAAAACTAACGAGTTCATCATCAGTGTCAAAGACACATAACCATTTGATTGGGAGACTTTTTGCAGCTTCATAGTTGTTTCGTAGAGATTGTTGACGGTGAGTACCTTAGAGTTGAACAGGAATAATGTGTATTGTCTAACTTACGTCAAAATCGCATCTCGTGATTGGTACTTATTCTGAATTACCCTATGGTGTCAGACCAATGATGCTTCTTTTATGAGTGTATAGAATAAATAAAATTTCACAAAAGGGGTTTTGTACTTTAGGCTTATCATGTCAGAGGAGTACAGAGTACGGTCACACTACCATACGAGCAGATCAAATCCATGTATTCATTATTCTGCAACAGGTTTCCTTGACTCCGTAGATATTAAGCATATAATTTAACGTTCACTGATCAGTCCTTTAACTTGTAAGCGGCCTGCTTTGATGAATGATCTAGATAGTACCCTTCCTGTTAATAGGTATCTTAGGGTCTCCCACTATCTAGTTCGAAGGAGCGCATAACAGTTTGCAAAAGAGTGTATCCTAGTCATATAGCATCTAGCATTCGGTACTGAACCGGCTCTTTGTTCAATGCTTCCAGTAAAATCGAAAAGGATTTACACCTTAATCTGATGATATTTCGATCACTATTTTCTGAACTCTTTCGGTCCTCTATATTTCTCTTGGGTTAGACGGCATGGTGAGTTTTTGTTGTGATTTCAAGTAAATACGTTAAACATCCTGAATATTTTTGCGGACGATTTGATCTAGAGCTTTTTTAGAAATACTGTTTGGTAGTCTGTACACTTGACAATAAAAATGAAGATGTGATAGTGTCAAACAATTGTGAGCGATATATTCTTACTTATCTGATGTTTGGCTTACGTAAGAGATAAAACTGAGGCTAAAAATGCACCTGTGTGTATAGAATCGAACTACTAAGATAAAGCATTGGATAATCGCCCCCAAATAACTAAGAAGCCGACCCACAAGTCGTATTCCATACATCTGTCCTCCTATTCGTCCCAGAGTTTTGTACTAATGATGATATCAATGAAAATGATTTAAAGACCATCGAGTGTTATTTAACTATATCGAGTTATCTCGGTTTAATGCTAACTTGTTGGCATTAATTAGATCTTAAATGTTTGCCCTTCGTCAGTCGTTGCAAGCTATACAAATCAGATCACCAACTTTATCATTTTATTGTTTCATGGACATTTATTTTGGCAAAGTTTTTGTCCTTTGATCTGGTCAACAAGTATTGTTCGGGATTAGTGTTGCGATTAAAACTTAGTTTATGATCAGTCAGTCTTGTGTTAAACGTTTTGATAATCGGCACGTAGTTCCGCAATCCCAGTGTCAAGAAATAATCTTACTCATGAGACCGGTAGTCACAAACCACACCGACATCATCCTAAGTTTCAGTTACTGACCTTCAGTTAAGCTATCCTCGATGGTTGTTAGTTGATATGGTCTCTAACTTCTGCTCCAGTTTCTGGGTTTTTTCAGCACTAGTTCAACGGTTTGTTTCTGTCTGCCAAACTTAGTTCACATGCCTAATGGTGACTTTGTGTATTGAATAGTGTCTGAAGCCTATCGCCTGAACGAAACCTCAACCTATGAACGGTTGAGGTCTGTTTTTGCTTCCTACTCTTGACGATGTCTGGGTGAGCTTTGGCTTAAGGGTGGATGACTGTGGGTTCATTGAGCAACGCTAATGACACTAATATCATCGAGCTGTCCATTGCCTTATCGGCTTAATGTAATAATGGGGCTATGGAAAATGCACTTAATTGTAGTGGCCAATCGGTGTTTATTTAGCTGGATCATATGACAAAGTGACCCAGGTGATCATGTAAGGATTCGAGATTTGGCTATCGGATGAATGACAGACGAAATGGAGTTTATGTTGCTAATGATCCACTGTACAAAAGCCACCACTAGTGTAATTCATCGCTGAAAACCTTTGCTTCTCATAGTTTCCTATCAAGGGTCTGCATGAATGCTTCATTAAACATTCGGAAGGTAGTCTACTACAATTTGTGGAACATTTGCAGCTATAGAGAGCATTAATATGCAGGTTTACAATAACCTGCTAGGGAAGTAGATAAAGATCATTTTAGCTGAGAACATTTGCTGCCGACCAAAGATTTTTAAAGTTATAGTCTAGTCGAAAATTGTTGCAAACCATTCACTGAGTGTATTTAGTGGGCTAGTCCACAGCAAAATAGGACCTAATAACCCAGTTTCTCATTGTAAAGTAACTGTTACAGAGACTGTTGGTGTAGAAAAAAGAAAGTCGGATTTGAGATGTATAGCAGGAAACAGAGGAGCTTGTGATGGGTTTGGCAGTTTGACCGTACAACAAGAATTGGATTATGGAATAAAGATATAACTGTATTTCGATTGTCTGAAAGATGTTTGTGAGTGAAGCGATTTCAGGTTGCACGACAGCAATAACCACATACCAATGAGGATTGGTAATTCATATGTTGGTAAAAATCACCCCAACTATTTGAGAAGTGAAACAATTATAAGCGTAGTATTTATACGCGTTATTCCAGTAAGATCATAATGTTCTATGCAACAAGACGCGTATATGGATAGAAAATCTGGTTAGGCATCAATCGATACTGGTTTAGCTCATCAGCTGGGAACCATAAAAGTTGAAGAAGACTTCATGATAATTAGAAGTACTCAAATTGTTGTGCTAAAAAATCCCGAAATGCAATTTAAGTCAGACAGAACTAGATGGACATAAATGAATGTATTATGTGTGGAATGTGTGAAATCGGTAATAAATGCTCAGTCCAGCACAAAGGGGTCTTCAGTCAGTCTGTTAGACGGTGCATTGGGTATATACTCCGTATGATTTAGAACGGGATTAACTGGTCTAAAAAGTTGACGATGCCTATCAACGCTCAGAGTGTCTACATGCACTTTGGGGATACAAAAGTATATAGGTACAGTATCGAGGAAGTGCCTGCACCCATGGTCCGGTCTCACAAGGATACTGGAGTGATAGTGAGTCATGATCTCGAGACCACCAAAAATTTCATAACTGAAATTCTGTTTTTAGTCCCAAACAATTGACCGCTTAGGCGATCCTCTTCAGTCTTTGACACCTTGGGAAGGATTGTCCTTTCATCATGTTTTTGAAAGTCTTTTTGGCCATGCGCATTGTTGACTTGGAATCAATTATGAAATCAGTTATGACAAGAGAACTGTTCAGACCGTATGAAAATCTGTGAACTAGGGCTCGGTTGTCGTGGTCCCCTCAGCAGTATAGGTACCTAGAATCCAACTACGTTTCATCCGAAGGACTACAAAAAACTACAAAAAGTGAAAAATGTAAACCAGCAAATATTTGAACATTAATGTATTACAATGAGAGGCATTTGAGTTTTTCACAAATAAAAACTGGTTTAAAAAGAAAATTGCAATGACGTTAAACAACAGGTAAACAATAATGAATGAAATATTGCGATACGGCTTATTCAAAAAGATTTAACGTAAAGTTACATTAGCCTTGACAATGTTTGTTTTAAACAGTAAACAAAATAGAGTGTAACAACGCTTATTAAAACAAAAATGATTGTCTCTTTATTTTGTAAACGTCTTTAGCGACCAATTAACTAGAAAAACAAGATTATCTTGAATTTGAACGTGAAAAGTTCATCTAATGTAAGATTTGAGGCAACCATCTCGCACATGGCATCGACCAATTAGCGTTCGACTTATCTTGTTCATGGCCACATCAAAACGGAAGATATCGTCCAATCACAATTTTGACCATACTTGTATATAAAGTCTGATTTCGCTGACGAGTTTGTTGTTCACAGTCATGGCACGCACGAAGCAGACTGCTCGCAAAAGCACTGGTGGGAAGGCTCCACGGAAGCAACTGGCCACTAAAGCTGCGCGTAAGAGTGCACCAGCTACAGGTGGTGTTAAGAAGCCACATCGTTATCGTCCAGGAACGGTAGCCCTGCGTGAAATTCGTCGTTACCAAAAGTCAACTGAGCTGCTCATTCGCAAACTGCCTTTCCAGCGTTTGGTTAGAGAGATTGCGCAAGACTTCAAGACCGATCTACGTTTCCAAAGTTCAGCAGTTTCTGCCCTACAAGAAGCGAGCGAAGCCTATCTTGTTGGCCTTTTCGAGGACACTAACTTGTGTGCCATCCATGCTAAACGTGTGACCATTATGCCAAAGGACATCCAACTGGCTCGTCGAATCCGTGGTGAACGAGCCTAAGCCGACCTAACGAAAAGACCGATCTGTGAACGCCAAACGGCCCTTTTCAGGGCCACACAACTTGATTTTGTGTCCTTTTCGTACTCGTTGTTACTACATAGGGAAACCGGGGGTTTAATTATTAGAAGGGGTTTTGCGGAGATTTGGTATGTTTCATAGTTGAAAGCATGAGCCAATCGAAGCTAGATCACCGAAGAAAACTTGGAAACACTGCACGACCGTTGCTTTGTAGTTAAGCGCGATCGTAACTTGTGGGTTGTGGCCGTTTCGTTTTGTTCAGATATCCCATTTGAGTGCTAGCCTATCGTTGTGAGAATTTAGCTCGTCATAGGGCGTTTTTTCCAATAGGTCCCGTTGGCAGCAGTGTCCTACGTCGGTCGGAGTTGCGTACCAGGCGCCAGTTCACGGTAGTTGGTCTTAGGTTATCCTAGTTCCCATACGTCCATGAACAGTCATGGGCGTACGACTCCAGGTTCTTATGATCGATGAATAGATTTCTGTCATTAGTGGGTTTATCTAATGTTATAATGAAGGTGTGACTAAGGATACTCAGCATGAGGTAACAACAAATAAAGTGGGGTAGAGTTAAGAGTTGGTAAAAGCAACGAAATGGGTAGGATATTGAGTCGATCAGCTCTAACATTCTGTGTGTGTTGGTCTCGTGCTAACAGGATGTACAATGAGAAAGAACGGGATTCTCAGTATATGAGAAAATTGCAAGACTACTTGTCTGTCTATTTCGATATGAATTTTGACCTCGACGAGTTCTTTCCTGTTAATTGCTCCAGCACTCCACAATGACTCGTTACCTGCGTGTTGACTTAGTAGTAACTGCATGGTCTTTAAGACTAGTTAAAATAGCTGGAGCAGGCTGCTAACATTTCTCAATGGTGAGAAGGGCATTTCATTTTATGACCATCATGCGATTATTACAGGGTGTCCTATCACACTAGGGTCAAAGAATATGGGCCGTTTAATTCACATCAGCCGTAGGTTTGCTCCAACAAATCCTCCCACGCGATTGAAAAGGCGACGCCAGCACATGCGCATTCTAATCATATATCTACAACAGTAGGTTAGGGAAACCAAGCGCCTGCCTGGCCGTAAAACCAAACACAAGCATTATGCCGCGAATAAACTCTAATGTATTACTCTGAGTAGACAGTATTGCTGAATAGGCGGTAGCGTACCCGACCCGTCGTCAGCCATACGGAACCTTCACTGAAGGAACACGCCGCTAACCTGTGTGGATTATCAATAGTGGGAGGTTTCTAGCATGCATAGTAACTGTAGAAAACCTCATGCAAATAAGTCCGACTGAACTAACGCTTATTTACTCCGCAACCGTAAAACCGAGTGCGATGCTACACTAGACGGTGTGACTGCTCTATCTGGCTTCGCTTATTGAAATGTTTCGAGCTAGACATTTATTCTATCCACCGGGGGTGGTGTATAGACTGCCTACAAATCCCCAGCACGCATCATAGTCAAGAGCTTCTCAACTTTGAATAAATGCATCTAATATATCCATCTCGAATGTTCTTTCAAAAAAATAAGTTAGGCTACAATACAGGTGGAACCAAAATACTGCCAAAGCATTTCATGGTATTTGTATGATAACCGAATTCAGAAATAACAAGATCACTCACTACATATCACTTCTGTCTTTCTCTTGCACCCCGCACACATATTACCGCATTATGACGAAAACAAACTCGAAAAAGTCAATAGCTTTATTACGGTTAACACAGTAACAGAAAGTCCACATATCTTATTGGATTCATAGCCCCACCATCTGTTGATCCCGATCGTTTATTGCAGCATCCGTCAGTCATTCAGCATACTTTTGTATGTTGTGATATATTTTCGAAATAGGCTATTGTCGCTACCAAACATGTAGCCATTTATTATCTGAAATGACTGCTACTGGTAACAATTCAAAATGCTCACCTATAAAGAAAAACAGAAATTACGTCTTTGTGAATTATCCATTATAAAGTAAATGGGAAAATACCAAAATATTCTGGTGAATGCATGCATTTTAAGGTGCAGTAGGTTTTTAATATTATAATAAGTACAGAGACAAATCCAAAATACATGAAAACAAGTTGATTCCGCGAAAAAGCGAACACATCTTCCAATACCACTTATCTTTAATGCCGATAAGATACAAAAGGTAATGTAGCAGTGTATCCGTGTGTACGAAGAGTCAGTAGATATATGAAATTCAGTAGCTGCCAGGCATGAGTGTCCGCAATACAACGGTATAAAATACGAGCTACAGAATAGGAACAGGGCTAGTATAAATTAAGGAACAGAGCAAGTCAACATAAAAAGGATAATTGACCGTTCTTAATTGATTCACTCTTTCATAACTGCTTCACAAAATAACCTGGAATCACAAAAAATAAATGACTTAGTGTCAACTAGTTATTTAAGGCGTTAAATACTTGAAGGCATCAATTTTGCGAGAAACCACGTATCCTAGTCTGTGGACTATACAAAGTTGATGAAAACCAAATAAATAAAGACAAGGAGTGAATAAAATGTGACGACTAGGGAGTGAAAGTTCAAAACGTTATGGACGAGACAGAAGAAGCTTTCGCTTAACGGGCTTCCGTATCTAGTAGCAGTGGATCGCCGATACCTCCAGGTAGGAACCTAGGCATGATTAACGATAACTGAGGAAGAAGGAATTAGTGTATTATAGTAAGATACTGTTATTAGTTTTCTCTAAAAGTCGCTCGCACTAGTTCACCCGAATTCTAGCATTTAATTATTCTGAAGGAGTAGGTGTGTCTACAGTCGGTTCTGCTGTTATGTTTCCAATTTATGAGTATTGCCTTTAGGTTTTGTGTTGAGACTAAGTTCAAGGGGATGCCAAGAAGTGTTTACGAAACTTTATGTCATTAGGTCACCTTTAAGATGCCCGTACTCTAATAGGTAAATGTTTAGTGACTGAAGCCTTTCATAAAACATGAATAAATTTATTAAACACGAAGAAACATAAAGAACGTTAGAGATTGAAAATCAATAATCCCAACGTTCTGCTTAAAAGCCTGGTCCTTGAGTATATCCTCCGGAAACGCTAGGTCAGTACTATTGAATAAAGCCATTAATAATAATAGTCAGTACTATCGGAGGGGGGGGGAACGTAGGAACTAGTCACCATTAATTGCTGGAATATCTAAAAATATAATTCCCTCTTTGAAGTCCCATATTTATTCGGACATCAACTATTCTGTCTGTTCGTTCGCACAAAGAATATGACTTGAAAAAGAATGAATTCCCGAAACAAAAAGCATGGAACTTTAAAATCGAATTGAAGTTTACAGTATCTGAAGATACTGCTCTGCGAGGAATCAATCAGTCACAACATAGAACTTCGTACGTACGTACATCAGTTCGAGTTGCCATACCACATTAGCACAGAGATGAAGTTGTCGATTCAAATCTCATAGTGGTAGAAGTAGTAAGAATATAAGCATTATGTGAAAGATAAGGATTTGAAGATATTATTGAAGGAGCGTAATACAGTGAAATAAATTTGGAAAGAGAAAAAGGATAGGGACATGAGGAATTCAGAAGATTAGGATTTGGTAGAACACAAAGAGTGGATGTACCTTCGCCATTGCAAACGATTTTGAGACATGTCATTCAAGGTCTCTAACCATCGGTTGCTATCATCTCGCGAATCCCAACCAGGTAGTCTACACCTACCAACATGGCTCAGTCCACTTGTCAGTGACTTCATGGAAACGTTTTGGTCTGGCCCCCCTTAGCTTTCTTCCAACCCACTACTACACCACAAAACAGGAATGATTAAACATAATTCCTATGAGTTGATTTTGTAGATCGACAAAAGATTGTGTTAATTTCTAAAAGGTTTTGCTAGGACTGTTATTGTTGACATCTCTTTATTAGAACACTCACATTTACCACTCAATAATACTGCTTCATTCCAGGGACGAAGTTGATAAGTAAAAGAGAAAACCGGTCGCTATTTAAAAAGGACAGTGGTATTTTTACTCGTTGAGTAATTTCTATTGTTCTGGTCGTTATTAACGTATCAAGACTACTATTTATACTTTGAACGTATTTCTTTCAGTTAAAGTATTCGATTGGAGTATCATTTTTGCTTTCGAAATGGTTTTATCATCGGTACTATAGAGTACCTCGTTTTTTTTAATTGTGTCTGTTAGAACTTTGGTCCTAACTATTTACAGTTTTTCTATTTTTTGGTCAAAGACCACTTTTTCCTCCTCAAATGACTGGAAGGTGCAATAAAAAAATTTGCCAGCGTCCAGGCTGTCGATATCCCGTTGACAGCGACATGCAGTGCGACGAGTGCAACGGCCGGTATCACGAAGTTTGCACAAATATAACATCTGCGGCTTTTAAACGGTTCAGTAAGAATGGTTGCATATGGCTATGTCAACAGTGCTGTCTGGATGCAAACAGCATGTTACCGAGGCCCTCTCAATGGTCAATGCTGCGAAAAAGTGTCTCGGCAAGCGTGGTTGGGACACGTCGGTCAGAATTCGACACGCAGATTGGAAAGGGTTCAGAGAACAGCAACTAAGCTGATTACCGGAATAGCGAAGCTCCCGTATGGTACTAGACTGACCAAGCTAAACCTATTTCCGCTGTCATATCGAAGAATCGGAGGCGAGTTGATTACAGTTTTCAAATTGTTTAGTGATAAATTTGCACCTGATATGCCCTCATTTTTCTTGTCTCCCAAAACAAAAAATTTATGAGGATACTCCAAAAAGGTTCACAAGCCCAATACGAATTACTTGTCAGCTGACTACCGACTTTCCCATCGAATCATCAACGAGTGGAATTCATTACCTCAGCACGTGGTTGAGGCTCCAACCGTCGACTGTTTCAAAAGAAAGCTGGATCAGCTGAAAGACCATCATTGCCAGGACTTACACAGGCCATCAAGCTTCCTGCCCTTTCCAAACTGAAACGTGCACAAGGTCACTGGACTTTGGGGATTTCTCCCAAAATAGGGAGATCGGGACACTAGAAAAAAACAAATACTAACTGATGTAGCCCTAACATACACCCGGTTTGTAATCTGCAATCTTTCGTTCCGTAGAATCTCGTAATACGCAACAACTACATTTAGATAATATCTAGCAGAATAGATCATCAGGTCCTTCTAATTCGCAAGGAACAATGCTAAAGTCTTGCTCTACATAAAATATCACTAGCGCTTATAATTCAGCTGAAGCCTATCGTAACATCCCCAGCTGTACAACATAATTTTGAAAGTAAAAGGGGATGTGGATGCTACGACACTTCAAGTAGAAAATGATAAAACAAACAAGAATATGAATGAGATAGCAGTTCCTTAAAGTCAGCGTGTCGCTAGAAAAAGCCTTATTCTTTAAAACTGTCCTCGTGCGATGCGGAAATAAGAGAATAAGCAACAATAGACTTGACACAACGACCTTGTACCAAACGACAATGACATAAGGAAATATTTGATTGGACAAAGTCAACACTGAATTCTAATTGGGTGATATGAAAATCATGGAACTTCGTGGTCTGATAAATATTATAGTGGTCAACTGAGAAGCAACGTTTTCTGTTCTCGTCTCCGTGTGGCAAGTTCGACTGCAGGATTGGTTATGAGTGCTACGGTGGCTGTCCCGATGAAGAAGGCAAAGTCGTCGAAAACGAAGACGCCAGCTAGTCACCCGCCAGTAATCAACATGATTACAGCGGCAATTTTGGCAGTTAAGGATCGTAAGGGCAGCTCACTCGCTACAATCAAGAAATATATAGCCGCGAATTACAAGTTTGATGTCGAAAAGCAGGCAGCACATATTCGCCGTGGCATTGTGCATGGTGTTGAGAAAGGTGCTCTTATACGGGTTGGAAATAAGGGTAAGGGCGCATCTGGTAGCTTCAAAGTAGCTGAAAAAAAAGTTGCTGACGCCAAACCCAAGGTTGTTAAACCGAAAACTAAAATGCCTTCTGCTGTTAAACTCAAATCAACTCCCAAAAAACCCAAGGAAAAGAAGGTCACTAAACCGAAAGTTAAGACTCCGAAGAAGCCAAAAGCTGCCGTGACGAAGAAGCCAGCAGCTAAGAAGCCGAAGACTCCTAAAAAGACTGCGACTAAAAAGGTGGCTGCAAAGAAGAAGTAATGTGGTTTGATGGTGCCTGTATAGGTGCTGCTACTACGGAGAACGTGACAACGGCCCTTTTCAGGGCCAATCACCAATTGGTTTTTATTTTCGTTTGTTTATCATTGTGTGCGATGATGGCCTACATGACGGCGTAGTGTGTCAATTGGATGAGTCGTCTGTCACCTCATGAAATATCGGGTTTCTCAACTGCAAAGTCGGTGCGTAGTCATAAGTAGTGTGCGCATTAGTATCTACCCCACCTGGGCGTGTTGCTGGTAGGGATAGGCTTATTCATGATGTGGGTCGCTGGCAGGAATAAATCGGTTGGCTATAGTTAGCACTAACTTGATGAGACTTAAACTACGTGTTATCACATCCCGCTTATTATTGCCGTTCTAAAAACGCTAGGCATCAGCACATTCGGTCTGAAGTCTGAATGTTTTTATTAGTGGTCGCTAACACAACTAGATTTCGAAATTCGTGGGGGACATATGTATTTAATACTTGTTATCTGGGATCGGATATTGGTGCTTCGTCGTATGTGCAATGTTTGGGGTTAGGAATGTAGATTTGTCCCTTGAAAACATCCGGCTACTCGGGACGTTGTTCCAATGGTTAGAATGAGTATCTTCAAGACGATGAGATGAAAATAAGTGGGTGTTAATGAACTGTGGAATGATAGTTAGGCGCGATTATTGTGTTGACCTGCGGAGACTTGGTTGATTTTCCACGAGTCAGTCAACTACCGATCCAAGTTGCTATACCTCATTAGCAAAAGACACCGAGATCATAGAAATAGTTAATTTAGTGGTGGTAATATGTAAAACAAAGGCTGTGTATGAGGATATAGTACACGGAGACAGGTGTTGAGCAATTATGAAGGAATATAAAAAGTGTATACACCTGTTCCATATTGCTAATGAGAGTAAGCTTTTCCGAATAATAAAAGAAACCGTGAGTAAATCTTGAAATGGAAACAAATGATAATTATCGAAGTTTATCAAAGGGACTAATTGCTTTAAATAAGAGTTAGGTTAACAAACTGAGGTTACACGAAGGTAGTTGTAGAAACGAGGCTTAACCAGATGTTTGGGAAGATATAACAACAGCAGGTTGATGAATAGCCAGTGAATCGTCGCAATGATTGCACTGGTAGACTATTGTTAACTGGTCCTATCAGGTTCCGAACAGGATGAAGGACGGAAACAAATAAGATCTAGGTTGACCAAGAGTCTGAGAAACAATCGTTAGCAGTGGTGAGTAACGAAAGCAAAAGGGATGGAAAAGGTAGCAACTGTAGGTAACACAAGATAGCTTTTCAGACTAGTTAGAGGAACCGGAATTAAGAAGTCAAGTGTGAGACAACTCGATAAAGTAGGACACAGTCCGGACATTTGGATCGATGGGAGAAAACTTCGAGGAGCAGTTCGGCTAGTTTTCATCTACTCTACAGCTACCCACTACTCTCAAATAGCCTGAATGGAACATTGAAGTAGGCCATCTGAAGTTCGAAAAGCCCTAAGTAACCTGAATGAAGAAGAGCAGCTAGTTTAGAGGGACTGGCTGCAAAGGTGTTCAGTCATGCTGGTCCTGTTTTCACGGTTAGGTTGACTAATATTTTAGCCAAGATCTAGAAACGGAATGTAATTCAATCTGACTGGTCGCAATCACTGATCGTCCCATTATATAAGAAGTTCAAAATCGTCCTGTGATAACCATGGAATGATTAGGTGTATAATACTGAAATCTAAAACAGTATCGGGCGTCTAACGAAGACTCGTGAACTGCAAACACGAGAAAATCAGACTGGCTTCACACCTGGTTGCGGCTATATCGACCACATATTATCCATCCCTCAAATTTTAGAACATGCTTATATATGCTTACTGGCGTCCGACGATGATAGTTATTCTTGAATTCAAAGCTGCATTTGACTGTTGACCGAGAGGTTCTATGACAGTGTATGTCATTGAAAGGTGTACCTCAGAAGTAGATAAACCTTGTGAAGGCTTTTCACTCGAACATTACTGGTCGAGTCAGAACCTATGTCAAACTGTCATTTGATTTTCCAACTTCAAGTGGTGTCCGGAAAGGCTGTCCACTATCTCCATTTTTGTTTAATTGCATTTTAGACCTACTGTTGGGAATGACACTCTTATCGACTTGATTTTCAGGATGTCCACTCATCGACTTAGAATACGCAGATGATACAGTTCTATTTGGTGAAGACGCTGATAAAATGCAGAGTCTTCTGTTAAAACTGAGTAATAATGCCAGGATGTTTGGGATGCGTTTCTCCCCCTCTAAAGGTAAATTATCGCTCCAGGATTGGCCTGCGTCAACACCTGAACTAAGGATAGGGAGTGAAGTAGTTGAACACGTGGACAATTCTGCATAACTTGGAAGCCTGGCCAGCCCTAATGGGTTGGTGTCTGACGAATTCAAAAAGTTCGTTTGGCTTTTGCCAATTTACGTCACCTATGGCGAAGACAAGATATCCATCTATCAATTAAGGGACGAGTATACTGAACAGCAGTTTGCTCTGTTCTGCTTGACGGCTGCGAAACCTGGCCATTAAGAGTAGAAGATACTCGCAAGTTACTAGTATTTGACCACAGATGCATTAGAAACATTTCATGCATCAGCTGAGATCACCAGGTAAGTAATAGAGAGGTTAGACTCAGGGAATTAGAGAATGATGGTAAATCAGTTGATGACCCGATCTTCCTATTTTGGAGAAAATTTTATCCGTTTTGGGGAAGCTGCTATAGAAAATTTTGTGGATATGCCACAAAAACCCCGAAATTTCCCAGATCTGAGGAAATTTTCCAAAACGTTGGGGAAGACCATTGGAATTTGGGGAAAACGCCAAGATAGGCAGATTGGGGAGGTTGTAAATCTACATCGACTGAGGTAGTTTGACCACGTGTTACGTATGTCTGAACACCAATTATCACAACACGCAATGCTGACTAGTGTTGGAGACAGATAAAAAAAAGTTGGCGGAGGCCAAACCAAAACGTGGCACCAGTTCATAAAGTCACTAATTTATAGTCTCTGTCATGTTGGTAGATGCAGACTACTTGGTTAGGGTCCGCGCGACTATCTTAACCAGTGGTTGGATACTCTGTGCGACATGGTTCAGAATCGATCACAATGGCGTAGGTGTATACACTCTTTGTTCTTCCTTAAACCGTAAGATTAAAACTACTTCATACCTTTGTTTCTACGAACTAATTCCTTCTCCCTGTATTATATCCTCATATGAGATCTTTTCCTATTACCATTGAAGTAACTGCTTCTATGAATTCGGTGTTCATCTTGTTGTGCTAATGAGGTGTGGCAGCTTATACTGATGCATATATGTGCCTGATCCCGCGTTGTAGCCGATTGACTGAGGGTCGGAATGTCATTCTTTCTGTGTATACCTTGGTTTGTTTGCAAAATCAACAGTAGTTTAAATAGCTACCTAAAATAATTCATATCCCTCTGAGCTCATAATCGAACAAGGTTGTAATTTTACGAAGCAGTCAATTTATTTTCGCCTTTCCACTCGATTTACGTCCTGATTTAATTTTATTGGAAGACAAAGGCATCCAATTATGTCGGCTCTTAATATCTCTATCTACTTTACTACATATCAACATGACAACTTTACTGTCACTTAGTACTTTACATTTAGAACGATGGTAATATGGATCAGTGTTTTTGTTACGTTTTTATTAGCTTCCATCAACTATCTATAACTGTTGCTCGGAAATGTCCCACACATTTACCCACTGTAGGCATTAAGTCGTTCGTTTGATTCATCTCTTATTTGGTTGTAAGTGAGTTTGACGCTTGTCATTATTAAGAAATCAGGGTAGGTTGTGAAGTCCATAGGACTCAGTTGAGTCGTTAAAACCACATACGCACATATATTTGGTGCCCCCTTGTACCAAAATTAATGTGTTCAAATAAAATATATAAAATTCACTTACCGCGATCTATCTTTATCAATGGATTCGCGTAATCAAAGCTGTACTCATGACTTTTATCAAGCTGGTTCTTCTCATTAGAGGACCTAAATGTAAGTATGAGGTATTTGTATCCAATTTTTTCTTTTAAAAATTGTACGTGACAATCGCATGAACATTTATTTCATGTATATTATTGTGAGTCATGGACTTCATATGAATATTCATACATAAAATTTCAGATTCAGATACTATGTTTAAATTGACGGTAGCAGCTCAGTTTCTAAGTAATAAATAAAACATGTATGTGGGATCAAGTGTATTGCAGGCTGTTTTAAAGAAAAATATACCTAGAATTTGTTATGTCCCGATTACTTTGTCAACAAATGACATGAACGTGTTAATTAAAAATTATGTTGCACTGATAATCTTTCAGTTTTATATTTTTGTTTTCATATTCATTATCCAGTCTCCGATTAATCAGGTCGTTATGGACGCCTTTCGATGAGAATGAACACAATATTGTTTTTTTTTTTTACTTCCCAAAAACCCATTGTAGTAAGTATAACTTAATCAACTGGTCACACCAGTTAAAAGATAATTTTTCTCCTATAAGAGAAACTCATAAGTCTGATTCCTAATAATATAACGAGTGATTTAAATTCATAACAGCAGATAATATAAGTGTTGATATTTCCAGACTGGTCTGTAATCAATGAATTTTAGGTTTAGAAAAAACAACTACAAAAATTTAGACTTATAGGATGCGTTTTAAAACGCACAACTGTGTTATTATGAAGTAAAACGAAATAATAGGTTATGTTTATGCCTTTTAGTTAATAGTATTCTCACTATTAGAAGTATTTTTAAGGTAATTTTAGTTACAAAATGACATTAGAAGCAGAATTATTGAAACCTTTTTGGCCCTAAATCTGAGTCCATTTTCATCGTGTAGCTGTAAATAATCCCCCAAAATCAATAGCTTTTTAAGTGTTCGACATTGGATGCTGACCACATTAGTTTTAGTGGACTTGTTTAGCTGAAGGCGATTGAAATATACATGTCGTCAATCCTCGTATATAATTATCGACCTAACTCGCGTTAGTAAATAAACGGAATTAAATAAGTCAAATACGAGAATGGATTTCGAATACATATATTTCATACAATCGTTGATCCAGACAAACGATAGGAGAAAAGAAGCGAAGACATGAGAGTGAAGCGAAAAGACACGCTGTGGAAAAGACGTGTGAGGCAACTCCTTTTAATTAAGCGTGAATCAATATTTATAGTCAGCAAAAATAAGTTACAGACGTGATGAGTAAGATAGAAAATACACACACGCTTACATAAAAACAGTCAAGGCTACTAAGCGGATCAGTAACAAAATCCAAATGTGCTTGAGGAAAATGAGTAGATTGATCTGTTCACAAACTAGAATAACCTGTATGCAGCGGTATATTTGTGAACGACAATCAATAGGTCAATTTATGCGTATTTACAAACCGGGACGGAAGGTCAAAGGTCATGTTTTTAGAAGTGATGGCTCGTTAAGTAGAAGTGTGTATAGAAAAAGACCCTCTGCTTGCCAATATACCCACTTCTATAGCTTTACACCTATCCAATATAAGAGAAATTTGGTTAGACGTCTCACTAGTAGAGCAAAAAAGATCTGTTCTGTTGATACATTAAGTCAGGAACTGGAATTTACCTATAACTCACTGACAGAGATCGGCTACCCTGATGCGTTCATTAAAAAGTACATGTATGATACAAGGAAGAAGTCGGAGATTTCAACTGTTCGAAAGAAACCTTTATACATTAAATTACCATACAACGGGAATGTAGCTAGTGATACTCTGAAAGATAGGTTAACGAAAGATATTAGTAAGACACTCTACGCAGCCTATCTTGCATTGACTTTCTCGAGTCGACCAGTGATGCCTACTCAAACGAAGGATAAGTTACCTGAGTTGGCCTCCTCTATGTGCATTTATAAGTTCAGCTGCTCCTGTGGAGATAGCTATATCGGGCGTACTACTAGGCAACTTAACCAACGAATCAGTG
The DNA here is from genome assembly GCA_944470415.2 of Schistosoma rodhaini. Taxonomy (NCBI): domain Eukaryota; kingdom Metazoa; phylum Platyhelminthes; class Trematoda; order Strigeidida; family Schistosomatidae; genus Schistosoma; species Schistosoma rodhaini. The sequence goes on from OX104044.1 coordinate 64,278,264, forward strand.
AACATCTACCAGCATGGTTTGGGAAGGGCCAAATAAAAACAATACGCAGTTCTATCTTGGCACATCTAATTGATAGTGGTCATATTGTAGATAAATTGAAATCATTCCAAGTGATCTACCGTATACCTCCATCATTTCCCAACGGAGTTCGTTCCCGTCTCCTTCATATAGCAAAAGCCATAAGAGTTCGTACAGTCCACCCCAATTTATGTGTACAGAAGAAATTCGTAGCCCTCCTATCCCTTCCATGGCCGGACATAACAAATGACATTATTATTATTATTTGTAAATTTTATTTTTATTATCTTTTGCTATCACTTGTTTGTCATATTCTACCTCTTTCCATTTGTATTCTTCACTAAATAATGGTAATTGTATAAGTTGTAAGAATTGATGAAAAGAGCGGATAGTACCAAAACTAATTACAAAATGTCTGCTTTGACTATTCCCCACAAAACTACAGATTAATGAAAGATTGATTTAATCTAGTTCGGAACTTCGTGTCCGCTTATGCTCACTACCACGCTAAATCTTCAAGAAAATAAGATATATTTCAACAACTTATTTAGAATCAGGTGGTATGTGGTTTTGATTTCATTCATTTTGTAGCATAAATGAATGCTCATTTAATGTCATCAATGTGCGACGACCTCTCGATAAGTTAGACTTAACGGGTTACTGTGTACCATAAGAACTTCCTTAAGGGTGATAGCTTAGAACTCCAAAATGACCTTGAGAAATTATCTGAATGATCCCAAACCTGGCAATTGCTGATAAATACTTCCAAGTGTATTGTGATGCATATTGGCCACCAGGGTACAGATACATACACGATGAATAACACTGAGCTACCTACTGTCCAGACACACAATGACTTAGGAGTCATCGTTAGTCAAGACTAGTAGACTACTGCACACTGCCGTGCAATAGCCGCCAAAGGTTTTAGAACTTCATGGTCCATACGTAGGGCTTTTTGTCATCTCGACGCAAAAACGTTTCTGACTTTGTATACAGTGTTCGTACGTCCTAAATTTGAGTATTGCATACAAGCAGCTAGCCCCTGCCTAAATAAGACAATGAACTCTTGGAAAGGGTTCAGAGAACAGCAACTAAGCTGATTCCCGGAATAGCGAAGCTCCCGTATGGTACTAGACTGACCAAGCTAAACCTATTTCCGCTGTCATATCGAAGAATCGGAGGCGAGTTGATTACAGTCTTCAAATTGTTTAGTGATAAATTTGCACCTGATATGCCCTCATTTTTCTTGTCTCCCAAAACAAAAAAATTTATGAGGATACTCCAAAAAGGATCACAAGCCCAATACGAATTACTTGTCAGCTGACTACCGACTTTCCCATCGAATCATCAACGAGTGGAATTCATTACCTCAGCACGTGGTTGAGGCTCCATCCGTCGACTGTTTCAAAAGAAAGCTGGATCAGCTGAAAGACCATCATTGCCAGGACTTACACAGGCCATCAAGCCTCCTGTGCTTTCCAAACTGAAACTGAAATACATTTGAAAGTTGATCATTAGTTTGATGGATGCGTTATGATACTAATGTATTTAGATGGGATTCTCATTTTAAAAAATCTCATCGGTATTATTATAATCCGTTTCCTCATTTTGTCTGTTATCACATATTCATTTCTAGATTTGAATTGTCATTAAGACTACTTAGTCATTTGACCTTTATAAATATTCATGACCCTAACAAATTGATTTAAAGATATCTATGTACTGTTTTACACATGTGAAATAAGACCACACCACATGGTTGATGACTCATACTGTTATCGCGTTTTAAACTGTATTTCTTTGATTCCTTGTTCTTTGTGATTTGACTGAGAGATGACGACTGATAAACGAATTGACCCAAGTTTTAGACAAGATAATAACTCTATACACCCAAGTACACTAAATGATTCAGGGCATGTTCATATGCGCAACAATAAGGGTTGTAAAACAAAGAAAAATTATTCATTCGTTCAGATGATAGGTTAATATTCAGTAACATGAACATTTTTTGGACCATGCCAACGACTAAGGAAAATATTTTGTGTAGATCATAGTCATAAAGAGGAAAAATTAGAAATCTTTCAGTAAACTAGAGACTCGAGAATAATAATAAATTAAAGTAACCTGTGCGTTGTTGACTAGAATTTTAAAAAAAACTCAGTGAATAAAATTTTCTTTTTAACAAAATCACTTGCTTAAGCTGTACATTTGTATCTATCGTTGTTTGATAAATATATCGGTCTATGGAAACATAGGACAGATTACACCACTAAGTGATCCGGAATTTTAAAAATCAAAAGAAGATTGCGTTGTGTTATAAATTTGACCTTATGTGGATTATCTAATCGTTGTTTGATCACTATAACTTGATGTTTGTTCTGGAGCCACTATTTGTTTGGTTAGTATTAAAATCAGTAAATGAAGAGAGTTGTAAATGAAAACAGAATTTGAATAAATGCAACAAGAGAATTAATGGAATTTGTGAATTTTGATTGAAGATATTTGAGTGCAGTGAATTAAGAATTCTAAGACTCTATTTAATTTAAAAGTGAAAAATGGACGAAACAGAAAGAAAAAAATAGTAGAAAGGAGATTAAAACCAGACCAATGGAAGCGACAGAATATATTTCTAGAAATGTCTACCTAAAGGTTCAGCAATCCAAAATATATACCTTGCGTCAAATTAAATTGGCACATCATGATTTCATACTTCGGAATTTGGTCATTAACCTTCATTTTGACGTAATTCCAAACTTTATATTTAAATAAATTTACTCATTTAATTTATTTGATCCACTAGTATTAACATGATCCTACAAATCCTATTTATAAACTTGCGTAGTGATAAACATATCTTCATCAGAAATATGATTGTGAATCTCTAATAAACTTTTCTTCATTGAAATATTTCTCACTTAATTCAAGTTTCTATTTAATCTAACTAACTGTATAAAGTTTTGATGATATTAACAGCTTACTATAGTGAGACTGTCTGAAAGAAGCTCTCATCGATGAATTTGGTCAGTTTAATGCAATAACGACCTTAACTTAGTGAGATTGGTCCAATAAGAAAGATTGCTTAATTATTACATTTCTATTTAATCTTATGCTGTTCGATTTACACTAAAAACAGAAACATCTAGTATGTCAGGCAAATAGTGTTTAGTGTTTTATTTACAAACAAGCTAGTCACAACTCACAATGATCTAAGTCGAACTATGAGGACATTAATAATCTTGTATAGTATACGATCTCTAAATTACGAGCCGGTGATCAAAGGACTAACACTCAGAATTATACTACGTTTTTCACATCCTTTCTTCAATTTTGTCACAGTTTGTTGGAGTAATTTTAAAATAAAATGAATTAAAAATATAAAAGCAACTGTAGAAAAGTTAGATTGATCCAGAGGTCGGTATTCATTTGCTTTTTTTCGAAAACCAGTAAGGTTCTTAACTGATATAGACCTCACCTTTTGTGCACCAAAGCTGCTTCCGTTATAATCAATGTACAAGTGGTGATAGTTTGTTTAACTTGACAGCATTTTACAGTTTAGTATTGATGTTCATGACAATTAATTCTAACTATTTGGTATGGCGTTCATAATCCATTTTTAACGTTTTAAGAGTTTCGTGTTGAGTCTATTTATTTTGTTTGTTTGCCATTATGTCTGATAAATTATTATTGGCAAACACTACAGGTTAAGGTTATTTGTTTGATTCTTCCCGTTGTTAACGTAACGAACTACAACTGATCAGTCTGTTTTGACATATTCTCATCCTTAACAGATCACCTCGATCTTTTCATGAATTTACAAGTACTTTAGTATAGATGAATAATAGGTAGCAGTGGAATCCTATAGATGTCACTCCACCAACGATCGAAGAAGTCAAGATGGCCATCAGACAAATCAAAAGTCGGAAGGCGACAGGACCTGACAATATACGAGCTGAAGCACTGAAGTCAGACATTGAAGTAACTGCGAACATGCTTCACCTTCTATTCAAGAAGATTTGAGAGGAAGAACAAGTGCCAACGGACTGAAAAGAAGGATATCTCATCAAGATACAAAAAAAAGATCTGAGCAAATGTGAGAATTACAGAGGCATCAGTTTGCTATCAGTACCAGGGAAAAGTTTTCAACAGAGTGCTGCTGAATCGGAAGAAAGACGCAGTAGACGCCCAACTTCGAGATCAACAGGCTGGATTCCGTAAGGATAGGTCATGCACAGACCAGATTGCGACACTACGGATCATCGTTGAACAATCAGTTGAGTGGAACTCATCACTATACGTCAACTTCATTGACTATGAGAAGGCGTTTGACAGCGTGGATAGGAGAACATTATGGAAACTTCTTCGACACTATGGAGTTCCTGAAAAGATTGTCAACATTATCCAAAACTCATACGATGGACTACAGTGCAAAGTCATGCATGGAGGACAGCTGACAGATGCATTTCCAGTAAGGACCGGAGTCAGACAAGGCTGTCTACTCTCCCCATTTCTCTTCCTTCTGGTGATTGACTGGATTATGAAGACTTCGACATCTGACGGGAAATACGGAATACGATGGACTTCTCAGAATCAATTAGATGATTTGGACTTCGCAGATGACCTAGCCATCCTCTCTCATACACACAAACAAATGCAGATGAATACAGCAAATGTAGCAGCAGCCTCCGCATCGATAGGCCTCCACATTCACAAAGGAAAAGCAAGATTCTCAAATGCAACACGGAGAACACCAACCCAATCACACTTGATGGAGAAACTCTGGAAGATGTAGAACATTCACGTACCTGGAAAGCATCATCGGTGAACAAGGAGGATCTGATGCAGATGTAAAGGCGAGGATTGGCAAAGCAAGGACCGCATTTCTACAATTGAAGATCATATGGAACTCAAAACAACTCTCAACTAATTTCAAAGTCAGAATCTTCAATACGAACGTCAAGACAGTCCTACTATACGGAGCTGAAACGTGGAGAACTACTAGGACCATCATCAGGAAGGTACAAGTATTTATAAACAGTTGTCTACGCAAAATACTCAACATTCATTGGCCGGATACTATCAGCAACAGTGTTTTATGGGAGAGGACAAACCAGCCTCCAGCTGAAGATGAAATTAGGAAAAGACGTTGGAAGTGGATCGGACATACATTAAGGAAATCACCAATGTGCATCACAAGGCAATCCCTAAATTGGAATCCTGAAGGGAAGCGGAAAAGAGGAAGGCCAAAGAACAAATTACGCCGGGAAATAGAATTTTTCAATTATTATTAGCTTTATTCAATATTATATTTTTGGTACAATATAGAATTCTCAGCACAAAGTACTTCAACAAGTTTCCGTTTCTTACCTCTTCGTCCTTTCTGACGACAAATATTGGGTGATTGCCTGTTAGAAGTTAACAGCCCAGTCAATCGACATCTGGATAATGTACATTCTTCTCGCTGCATATTGCCAGAAACCACGATATCTCTGAATAAGCCTTCTGTAACCTTTACAGCGAAAGGTCTTACACTTTTCAGAAACGCATATGAAAAGGATGAATAACAACTGGAAAGAATTGGAAAGGAAGGCTCAGGACAGAGTTGGATGGAGAATGCTGGTGAACGGCCTATGCTCCTCAACGAGGGGCAACAGGTGTAAGTAAGTAAGTAAGTGGAATCTAGGAGACATATTTCATTCTGTTTGACTCTCGTCAGCTAAATGTATCTGCATCCCAATGTTGATGTTCATACTAGGATTTGAATCCAGTGCCCTTCGCTTCGCACACTTACAGATAAATAATAAAATTCATCCCTGTTTAATAAGTTAGTGGCTATTTTGACTTAGTATCTAAATGGATAGCATGTTCTGCGTTTTAAGTGATAGTTACTGGATTCAACTCGAGGTATGAGCATCAACACTGATATACAGATAGATCTATAATAATAATAATAATAATAATAATAATAATTATTATTATTATTATTATTATTATTATTATTATTATTATTATTATTATCATTATTATTATTATTAATGGCTTTATAGATGATGACCATAATGTCAATTCTTAAGAGTTTGTATTATACCGTTGTTGACATATACAGTTGAATTTTGATCTGTTTCTTAGCAAAGACTCACCAAATTTTGTTCTGAATATCAACAACGGGATAATATAAACCCTTGCGATTACTAAAAGTAGACTGTTCAAGTGTGTTTGTCGAGCGGATAGAACAAAGTTTTTTGAATATATTGAGTTTTTGATGTAGAGTCGCTAACAAGTTTCATCAATCTGTGAATGGGAACTTACTTTGACCGCGGAATCCGTTTTGATCGAATGACCAATGCGAGTTAAGTAGAAAGCTGCTAAAGGCAGTTACCTTCTGCCTTCCTGATATTGTCGAAGTAATTACTATACATTCAGAAAAACAAGAATTATGTGTACAAAAGAAATTTGTACAACCTCTTCTTCTATCATGGTCTTAATCTCTTGTAGTTTTCTTTCTCTTACAGTCATCTACTTTCCTTCTATCTTCTTCTCCATAGACCTTTTACACCCATCTAATTTGGTTCAGTTTTCATGATCTTGCTAATTACAGTTCATCTCAACCTCAATATGTCGTCTCATCACTCTGAGCCTTCCCTTTTTTAATCATAATTTCTTTATTTATCTTCACGATGAATATTCAAGCTGTCAACAACATCATTATTAGTTTCCTTATTAAAATTAACTTTTTTTATACTTTCACTTATTTTACTTAACTCCGCCTGTAGCTCCTCTGGGAGCTACTGCCGGTCACAAGCCCGGGTAAATGAGGAGGGTTGGGCATGGGGTTAGCGACCCCATCCCGTAGAAAATCAACTCGCTAAAAAAACGCTAACCAGAAAAAATCATTCAAACCTTTCAAACTCTGCCCTGGGATTAGAAGGAATAATTATGACGTCTCATGATGAAAGCCGAGTTCATTCGGAAGTCATGAGGCCGATGCACCTTCTTACAAACAGAGCGACAATTTTTATAGGTACATGGAATGTCCGGACAATGTGGGAGACCGGCAGAGTCTTCCAAATTGCTGCAGAAATGAGAAAATACAACCTGGAAGTGCTTGGAATCAGTGAAACGCATTGGACGCAGGTTGGACAACAACGACTATCTTCAGAAGAACTTCTGTTATACTCCGGTCATGAAGAAGAAAATGCCCCACATACACAAGGAGTTGCATTGATGCTGTCCAGAAAAGCACAAAATGCACTTGTAGGATGGGAATCTCATGGACCAAGGATCATCAAAGCCTCCTTCAGAACAAATAGAGAGGGCATTACAATGAACGTCATCCAATGCTATGCGCCTACCAACGACTACGATGAAGACTCTAAAGACCAATTCTACGATGGGCTGCAGTCGATCTTCGAAAAGTGCACAACCAAGGACCTGACCATTCTAATCGGAGATTTCAATGCTAAGGTTGGAATGGACAACACTGGATACGAAGACGTCATGGGACAACATGGACTGGGAGGAAGGAACGAAAATGGTGAGAGATTTGCAAACCTATGTGCCTTCAATAAACTGGTCATAGATGGCACCATATTCTCACACAAAAACATACACAAAGCCACCTGGATTTCACCGGATCACACTACACAGAATCAAATCGACCATATCTGCATCAACAAAAAGTTCAGGAGGACGATGGAGGATGTGAGAACCAGAAGAGGAGCTGATATAGCATCTGATCATCATTTGCTGGTCGCCAAGATGAAACTAAAACTCAAGAAGCACTGGACAACGGCGCGGACAACATCACAAAAGTTTAACACGGCCTTTCTTCGAGATGTTGACAAACTCAACAAATTCAACATAGCCCTCAGCAACAGGTTCCAGGCCTTTTATGGTCTACTCAATGGAGAGGGAACTACCATGGAGAGCAACTGGAAAGGTATCAAGGAGGCAATCGTTTCAACATGTCAAGAGGTTCTGGGCCAAAAGAAGCACCATCACAAGGAATGGATCACTGTTGGTACACTGGATATGATTGAAGCAAGGAGGAACAAGAAGGCAGCAATCAATATCAGCCGAACAAGAGCGGAAAAAACCAAGGCACAATCCGAATACACAGAGGCAAACAAGCAAGTGAAGAGGAGCATCAGGACCGACAAACGTAAACATGTTGAAGATTTAGCGATGACAGCGGAAAAGGCTGCAAGAGAGGGAAACATGAGACAACTGTATGATACAACAAAGAAACTTGCTGGAAATTACCGTAAGCCAGAAAGACCAGTGAAAAACAAGGAAGGCAAAGTAATCACCGACATTGAAGAACAACGAAACAGGTGGGTAGAACACTTCAAAGAACTCTTAAATCGACCAACTCCACTGAACCCACCCAACATCGAAGCAGCACCCACGGACCTCCCAATCGATGTTGGCCCACCAACAATTGAAGAGATCAGCATGGCCATTAGACAAATCAAGAGCGTCAAAGCAGCAGGACCAGACAACATCCCGGCAGAGGCACCGAAATCAAATGTAGCAGCAACTGCCAAGATACTACACACCCTCGTCAGTAAGATTTGGGACGAAGAACAAGTACCAACAGACTGGAAAGAAGGACTTCTGATCAAGATATCAAAGAAAGGCGATCTCAGCAAGTGCGACAACTACAGGGGCATCACTCTTCTCTCAATACCAGGAAAAGTCTTCAACAGAGCATTGTTAAACAGGATGAAGGATTCCGTGGACGCCCAACTTCGAGATCAACAAGCTGGATTTCGTAAGGATAGATCGTGCACAGATCAAATCGCAACTCTGCGGATCATTGTGGAACAATCAATCGAATGGAATTCATCACTCTACATCAATTTCATCGACTACGAGAAGGCATTTGATAGTGTGGACAGGACGACACTATGGAGGCTTCTTCGAAACTACGGCGTGCCTGAGAGGATAGTCAATATCATACGGAACTCCTATGATGGACTAAACTGCCAAATCGTCCACGGAGGATAACTCACCGACGCATTCGAGGTAAAGACCGGTGTTAGGCAAGGTTGCTTACTCTCAACCTTTCTCTTTCTCCTGGTCATCGACTGGATCATGAAGACGTCAACATCTGGAGGAAATCACGGGATACAGTGGACAGGCAGGATGCAGCTTGACGATTTAGACTTCGCGGATGATCTAGCTCTTCTATCACAAACGCAACGACAAATGCAGGAGAAAAAGTTTAGTGTAGCAGCAGCCTCAGCAGCAGTAGGTCTCAATATAAACAAAGGGAAAAGCAAGACTCTCCGATACAATACAATATGCATCAATCAAATTACACTTGATGGAGAAGCTTTGGAGGATGTGGAAACCTTTACATATCTGGGCAGCATCATTGATAAACACGGTGGATCAGATGCAGATGTGAGGGCGAGGATCGGCAAAGCAAGAGCAGCATACTTACAACTGAAAAACATCTGGAGCTCAAAACAATTGTCAACCAACACCAAGGTTAGAACTTTCAATACAAATGTCAAGACAGTTCTACTGTATGGGGCGGAGACGTGGAGAAATACGAAAGCCATTATCCAGAAGATAGAAGTGTTCATCAACATCTACGCAAAATACTTCGGATCCGATGGCCAGATACTATCAGCAACAAGTTACTGTGGGAGACAACAAACCAGATTCCAGCGGAGGAAGAAATCAGGAGGAAGCGCTGGAAGTGGATTGGGCACACTTTGAGGAAATCAGCTAATTGTGTCACAAGACGCCCTCACATGGAATCCTGAAGGTCAAAGGAGAAGAGGAAGACCAAAGAACACATTACGCCGAGAAACAGAGACAGGCATGAGTAGAATGAACAAGAACTGGATAGAACTAGAAAAGAAGGCCCAGGACAGAGTGGGTTGGAGAAAGCTGTTCGGCGGCCTATGCTCCATTGGGAGTAACAGGCGTAAGTAAATAAGTAAGTAACTTATTTTACTTCATTGTTACCATGTCTAGAGAAACTTTATTACCACAGTTATTGCAATTATTATCATTTTGAAAAATAAGTATATATTTGCGATTTTACAGCTTTGGAAATGAATTAACTTAAAAGAAAACTTTTGTCTGAACTAATCTTTTCTATTTTTATATCTAAATGGGTATATTCCGTTTACTTAAATGTTTTTCACACAAAATATATTTGCTTTAAAGAAACCTGATTAAAAGAAAACTTGAGATCACAAAATAATTAGATATGAGTTGTCCATGGACTTAAAAGAAAAGATGTCGGGCTATGTTCGAAGATCGCATGATATGGTTAAAAGGTAAAATATGACTAGACAATTTCGTTTTACAGGTTATTGAAGTTCTCTCACTCATATCTGGGACCTTAATTAGTTTAGAAGGTGTCAAGCCTAATATTGGGGTAGATTTTAATGAGATCAAATACGATTTAATAAAAAGAGTTGTTTGATTATAGAACTTCTTAAGTAGACAGTGTTATCTCTTTTAGCAACCAAACATAACAGTGCTCACAATAAGTCATCCATGTACAACCGATGATTCTGAATTCAAAGAGGAAACGAACTGATAGCATGTTATATCTTTTGATTTGTTATGAAACAATTGACTGATTGAAAATGCTTTCCAAAGATTACATACATTCTTTCTACAGAAGCAGCAGATGAATCTTTTTTGAATTACTGATACCTATATGTAGTAATCTCTTTAACCTATATTAATTTATCTCATGTGATTTTAATGAGTGCTGGAATATACCAAACATATAACCCAGATTTATTCAACACAATCATAGACTAGCTGACATAACGTAGATGATAGAACACAGTGCAGTGGAATGCAGTTACATATTTATCGGGCGAGACACTTTATTTCCTTGTTTCAGTCCAACAACCTGTTCAAGTACAATAGGTAAACAACTGTTCGACCGAATAGGATAAGATCTAGCCAGTGAGAGTCAACTATGCGTACTACATAACATTTAGACCAGAAGAATAGTTTTTTCTCCAATGACATAGGAATTGTTGCTATTTTGGTGGTCTTATGATGGGAACTCATAATCGTATATTTCTGATTTTACCATTCATTAGCTTCATCTCTTAAGAAATTCGATTGTTAAGAGTTTACATAAACTTATCACAGGATTTTTTCATATTTTAAATCCTTTTGCGATAACAGGCAGTATGTTTACGCAAGATATCATTGCTGAATAAATTATTCCTTGCTCATAACAGAAGTAGTTGACATGCATTGATTAATTATGTACGGATTTATGCATAAGAAAGACACTAGTGGTGAATAGCATGAAACTCTGGAGTAGAGTGACCCGATTATTTAGTTCTCACAATGTTACAATTAATTAAAGCAATTACACTCATTTATGAAGTCTACTGAGTGGTAGTGGTTTTTGACTCGCTTTCACAGACTGAATGAGAATTATTTATTATTTATGTTGACCTTTGCCATCAAGAATCGAGAAAAGAACTCTTCTTCGTTTAGTATTGTGATCTGACTGTTTTTACAATCCCAAGTGTACGTCTTACCACATGAATTTCAAATATTCTTTAGACCATTAATTTGTACAAAACTACCTAACTAGCTTACCACAGTGAGTACTGTTTAGAATCAGTCAACTGCTACGTTATCCATCATGTAATGACGAATTTAAACTGTTTTTATGGTTCTTACAATAGTAAAACTTGGGTAATAAAAACAGCAATAAAGTTGTGACTGATTCGGAAAACCCAAGTTCAATATTCTGAAATAGGATTACAGACACTTTTATGCAACAGGATAATCGTTCAACTGAAGCCAGTCTGCAATAAAATGTCTCTAGGATGAATTAACGTCTACAGACCACTCAACTAATATTGTTCACTTCGGAGATTTAATAATTATTGCTGAAAAATGTGTTCATCGTTTGCTAAATTAAACTATACCACGGAGGACTTTTATTGTTTATCGGACTGAATTTTATTACAACCATCCATTCTAGGCAATATTTAACTATTTATATGATTTGGGTACTGTCATAGTGGTTCGTTTGTACCTTTATTTCGATGATCCAGTTCATCATTCTAATTTAACTAATATTGTTTCTTCAACCGTTGATTTGATCTCCTGATACGACCTTTTATCCACATTATTTAGCACCGAGTGGACATATTTTCTAAAAGTTTGGGGTTTTACAAACATCATTTATCCAGAGCATATAAATCGCTTCTCTGAATGTTGTGTTTGATAAAAGCAAATACGTAAGCTAAATAAAAATATTTCTGGCTTGTTCAGTAATACACCTTGAGGCTATTTGCCGCGGAGCGATTAAATCCCAACCCACGTATTTCAGATTTTCGGACTGATATTCAAGGTCACTTTTTATTCCCTTGAACCTGATTCGTTAATAGGTTAGAGTGTGGTAAAACTTATCCCATTAACCAATCATCAGTTTGGTCAGTTTTAACAGGATCTTACAACCGTCAGGAATAGGTATTTTGACTTAGCTTAGTCTTGCCCTATACACAGGATTTTATTTGGCTACAAGCAGCAATTAATGCTGTGAAAATGATTCACTATTTCGTCAGCCACATACCATTGGGAGTAACAATTGTATTCTTATGTGTTTTACAACAGGAATCAGGTTAGTATTCCATTTCGTAAATGTAGTTTTACAACTGAAAATAGACGTCATCTTATTGCAAATACAATAATAAGTTACGTGATAAGTATCGGTCGTAGTTACCATAGCTTAATAATAAACTGAATTAAGTACACTTAATTGTACTTAATTGCCACAATATAACATATAACTAAGATAAAACCCATTCATCTCAGTGTATTACTAATTTCCGATGAGTTTCTTATTACATTTTTAAATTTTTAACTCTAATTGTTGTGAAATCGCATCATAATGTATTCTCAAAGTAATATGCAGTAAATGTTTTTTAGACTCTAGTCCCTCCGGTAACTGCTGTATAGACTTGGATTCTCTGAATGTAAATCCACAAAATATGATAAATTCTAAGGCTAGAAATTTTAGAGAAGTAAGCAAATTTCATCTGGTTAATAAAAAATATAGCGGTATTTTACCATAAACTTCAGGGTTTGACATATTACGGTTGCTGAAACCTATGGTAATGGAGCTTACTTCGTTGGAAAAAGAAAGGAGTATTGACGGAATAGCAGTTAACTGAGGGATTCCTGGAACTTTACTCCGGCATTCATATCCTGTTAAAATCTTAGCACACCAGTATATATATATATATATATATATATATATATATATATATACGTATATGTATATATGTATATGTATACGTATTAGGAACCTGAATTTATGAAATTAAAACTTCGGACACTAATTTAGTCAAGACACCATTAAAAATTATTCTTGTGTAATGAGTGGATAATCATTACCTAGGTATTTTATTGTTAGTTTTCCTCACTATTTTAGTTTATCTAAATGGTGTTTTATGAGATGTATGTTCTCAGCAATGTTTATGTTGGATTGAGATAAGTACGTTAATCAGTAATTTTCGTTTTTGGTGAATAACAAACAATTGTTGGTCACTGTTAGAAAGACAGACAGACGGTAAACTGGTTCCAGTGAAAGGTTACGACTTCCATCGCATGTGGTTTCGAATGATTTACTAGCTGAGGATGTGTCTAAGTGACTTTCTGAGGACCGTATCTTTCGTATCTTCATATAGTATACCCTATTTAACGGAAAGTTTCTGATATCAGGTTGAAGTTGATTCGGACGTACCAGTCGAAATTCCGTATATGTGAGCGGTTTAAATTAACTATGACGAGGACTAGTTGGCCATCTTTGGGTGCGAATCTTAAAGTTCGAAATGCTAACTTTAGAGTAATTCTATACGATGGTTTTAGTTAATTTTTTGTGGGACAGAATCACTTAAGATTCGTAATCACTCACGATTACATTACTAGACATTTTACTAATAAGAGTAAATTTTATAATTCAGTGTTTAAATTCTGATCTAATCCCGTATGTTTGTCCTTCAAAAGTGAGGTTTCAGTTTAAAAGTGAGTAACCTAGTAAGAAATGATTGTCACAGTCTTTTCCTAGACGCCATCTAATATTAGATGATTGAATTGCCGCAACCTTTTAGATGGTAAGGTGCCACTATTCTCAGTAAGGTCGCATCCGCCCCACAATCAAGTGTTTTCATCTAGGTCGAACAGATAGTAATGTTGGGAAATTTACTCGATGATAACTTTGAACATAGGGAATTAGTTTTTAAGGGGAAGAACTTTTCGAAGACTGAGTGTCATCAGTTTTAAACTCCTATACTTCTAGATTAACCTATTGTTGTTTTACTCATTCACATAAAAATGTATTGTTATTACAGGATAAACTCTGTTTTGAGATCTCATACAACCTTTCGGTTTACAGTTTAAATGAAAGTCAGTAGAAATTTTCCTGCGAAACTTAACATTTGTCACCAATTACATGCAATATTATTACAATGCAACTATTTAGTTTCAAGTTATAGACTTATGGTAATTTGTGATAAGGTGAAATAAAAAGATCATGGTAACTAAATGTTTCCCTTTTCAGTCTATGGTATCCAGTGCGTTGTCTGCAATTCCTATCTTGATGGCCAGTTATGTGAACCTTGGGATCAGTTTACATTCATAACAAACTGTTCAAAATATCCCGGAATCGATGCATCCAAACCAATTAGTTGTCGTAAAATTGATCAAGTTGGTAAGTGAACTACGGTATGATAGGAACGTAATATTAATGTGGCGCATATATATCTGGTGCCCCCTTGTATCAATATTTATGTTAAAAGAAATAAATAAAATAGAAATACTTGTAGTATGTAGGTAGGTAATTTTGAGTAGCCATCCAACTGGACTCAGTCCGTGATAAAAATCTTTGAGTCTTAGTATTATATTAATTATAGAAGGGGTTTTGTGGAGATTTAGTATTTATTATAGTTGAAAGCGTGAGTCAATTGAAGCTAGACCACCATGGAAAACCTGGAAACACTGGACGGCCGTTTCTTAGTATTATATTTTTTGGTCGTTAAATGCAAGAGGATTGGCGAATATGTGGCTGATAATGAAATCCATAGGGAATATTTTTCGTTCTACATATTTATGAGTAAAATGAAGTACAGTTTCATTGTGTTAAAAGTTTCAAATTATTTTGAGATTGTTTGCTAGCCAAGATGTAGTTTAATCATGATTTTCCGTAATTTGAGAACATTTGTCTCTATAATCATACCTTCATTGTCCTTCCTTTTTCAGTACTGTTTAAGAAAACTAAGTTTCAGTATTTGTTATTTAATTATTTGAAGCGTATTTTACTAACCAGTGAGAATATTTGAAAATCAACCACTAACTTTTGAATTTTCCGTAAAATTACTCCTGTTAAACTACTCATAGTTCGGTTTAGATCTTCATAATTTTCACATGAAATCTTGTTTGGGTTTAACCGTAAACGTTTTTCTCATCATGGATTACCTGGAATTAAAATTACACCTATTTTCCGCGAAGTTGAAATTAGTCAAACATCAACTGTGAGACTAAGTTTCGTCACGGTGGATTTATTTTATTCAGAAATGCGGTGGCTTGTAAAGGTTCCGTTTTAACGAGGGTGGGGAGAGTCCGCTCTCCCTCTCGAAATGCTTTCACATGGCCACGCGTATACAGCAACTGCCAGGGAAGTCGTACTCACTGCCTACTCGCGGCGGGGTGTTGTTTACGGAATTGAGAGGACGAAAAGCGAATATCCTATGCTTTAATCGGGTCGGTGGACACGGAGGGTCCACTTAGGGGAGTTGAAAAACCCTGACTTCAAACCATTGATGCATGTGGGCCCTAGGATCCTAAGGAAACAAATGGCATATGAACATATTGTTGGTCACCGGCTACCATGGGACTGCATCTCGTAAAGTTGCTCCACTGTCTTGCAGATAATATCTTTAGGTCAATGGCTCGGGGTGTAACTCCTTAAGAAAACAACCTTCGGTTTGTGCATCCGTGCAGTATCATAACCTTCATAAAAATCAGTGATAACTGCGTGACGCATATGTATTCGGTATCCTCTTGTACGAATGTTTATATTCAAATAAATAGATAGGTAAAGCTTGCGAACGCGATCGGAACCCACAAACTAAAATTCTATGCATACGTTGAAATTTTTATGAACTTCAACTTACCTAGAAGATGAAATTTCCTCTTTATGAGCTTAACTAATTTGAAAGAAAAATTTTCTTATGCGATTTGAATTTCCTTTGCTTTTGGATACTGGGCCACATTTTATTAGTACAGTAGGTAACAATTTTATCTCACTCTTTCCGCCTATAATCATAAAACTAATGATATAAAAGCTGGAAATTAGATATGTTTGAGAATTTTCTGATTTCATTCCATAATAGCCTTCATATGATATTTCAGCGACAACTTAGATACAATTTCTTGGAAAATTATTTTTGATGTGCAGCATATGCTATAGACTAGCCACCTATTTTTGCTGTGTGTTTCTTTATTGACGTATTCTTGTTCTGAGTCTTAACAAGATCAATTAATTGTTGCAATGTAATCATTGATATCTTTGCATTACATTAGTTGATTATAACCCTTAACTGAAAAGAATATTATCAGAAGGGGTTTTGTGGAGATTTAGTATTTTCATAGTTGAAAGAGTGAGTCAATTGAAGCTAGACTACTAAGGAAAACCTAGAAACACTGGGCGGCCGTTTCGTCCTATTGTGGGACTCCTCAGCAGTGCACATCCACGGTCCGGCCTCGCGAGACTCGAACCCAGGACCTACCAGTCTCGCGCCAGAGCTTCCAAGTTTTCCTTGGTAGTCTAGCTTCAATTAACTCACGCTTTCAACTATAAACAGAATATGCATGACCTACTATTTCTGGTGCTGGTAATCGAACAATTATGATGCTATCGTTCGAAAAGGTCTACAATTTCGTTTACAGTTTTACTTTTGCATTTTTAAGTTGTTCCAAAATGTTCTTCAGTTATACCCATCAAGTTGTGATAATTTTAGTAGTATTATTAGAGTTTGATGAGAAAAGAAGTCAATCGTTAGTGGATTTATATGTGTTTCTTGAATAGGCATTGATTATTTAGTTGTTTTATAATATTTCCATAATCCCAGCTGTATGATTTCTTTTTTATCCATCAATTACTGATATATTTTTTATCATTCATAAATTACAAGCTCGTCAACTGGGAATATGTTATTCAGCCTTTTATCTGAAATAACCTGGTTATGTACATATTCAAGTAGTGGCTTTCGGTATTGTTTTTTAATTCTATGATTATCTAAGGTGAGTCTAAGTAAAAATACAGGTCGGTACTAATGGCTACTCGTCCAGCTTTCCGATGTATTGTTTGAAGTTTTGAGAAGGTAGGAACCTGTGTGACCTATTGATCATTTTTTGACTACAGTGATGAAGAGGCTTTTTTCTATTACCATAAGCAAAACTGCAGGAGTAATTGTGACCAAATACCTCTGACTGTAGGTGGATAGACATGTTTCTACGGTTCTACTGATGTTACACTTTTTTAAAAGCTGATTCCAAGATTTGTTAGAATCCACACTTCATTCATTAATCTGAAAAGCTGACTGTTTGAAGAACATTTTTGCAAAACGTGAAATCACAAATTATCGAATAACTGTCATGTTGGTTAAGTACTTATTGATGGTAAAAGACGCTGGTTGTTTTTTCAGACGGAGCTCATGAGTCCTGGATTTCATTATTGACGCATTAAATTTCACCTGACATCTGTTTATAAGAGGCCAGATCAGGTAAACATTAGTTTATTACAGGCTTAATTGTAAGTTACCTTGAAGTGACCAATATTTCTCCCATTTTATAAAACAAAGTAAATTTGATTCACCATGTTCACATACTAAGTTATAAATTAATTTATTTCTACAAATAATAACAGAAGTATCTATTTACATAGATTGAAGTGTATTATTTCTGATACTAATAGTATTCAAGTACTTAGACTCGATAATATGGTGGTTCATGTTATTTTAGCATCACGTTTCAACCTTTAGATCGTCAAGATACTTCGAAGATTACTATTTAATTTTATGGCTTGATAAAGAATCCATTATATTGGTTCTAATACTGATATTCGGTTGTGAAACACAATTAGAAAAATTTATCATTTCTTAGATTTTCAGTGCATTTGTTTTCATTTTTTTTCTCAAGAAATAATACGGGATAAACTAGTGACTGTTTTTTTAGAAAAAATGTATTTTGTTTAATTTCTTTGTAATCCATGGACAAATACTTATGAATTGATCATATTTTTGTGTAATGTACATGTTTTGCCTTTAGTGGAACATGAAAGACGTGTAGTACGTCAATGTAGTAATGTTATCGATAATTTGGGCTGCATTGATCGTGTTGGAACCAATGATGTACGAATTCGTTATTGTCATTGCACAGAAGATATATGCAATTCAATAACTGCAGTTAAACCACAATCATTCTATTATTTATTCTCTTTATCTGCCTTAACTTTTAGCTTCATTAGATTATTAATATACTCATGAAACTCTTGAATCTTGTAGTATTTTTGAAAATAATACTGATAGTAATTATTATTACTATAATTTATGAGTAGTTTTTCCAGTGCACATATACACGGAGAAAACGTTATTAGATTTTAAAAAAAAACATAATACCAAAGTTAGTCTGTTGTCCTTTTTTTTTAAATATCATTTGTGTTTTACCACCTCTTTGATGTTCTTTTTCTCTTTTCTATCACAATATCTTCAAATTTGTAAACATTACCATAAAAAAATGTAGATGGTGAAATAAAGCAGACATTTTACGAAAGGAATTTTTCTTCCATTGAGTTCGTATTTAATTTTCATTCTTTCTTCTTATGATGTAGAAAATCACTATTTATTTGATAAAATAATTAAGTCAATGGGATGATCATTATTTTTGAGCCCATCTGTGATTATCTTAATCCTAGTATACTTTGATTAAAAAGTAGCTGATTATATAATGAAGCAGTTTTGTTTTCTAAACTATCAGTCTTTGTTATTAGCTATTGTCATCACTTGTGTCCATCGTGAATATCATTTTATGTAGAAAGAGGGAAAAAGATCAAATTTTGCTGTCACTAGCGTGTGTTTTATCATAAATTATTTGATTGTTTTTCTTCTACACTCTTCTGTGCATCTTGAAAACTGTACTTGTCTCACTAATTTCTTATTATTTTCATGTTTTAATTAGAAAACAGTTATATTTCATTTTAACTGTAATATGTGAATTATATAAATTTTAGATAATGGACAAAATACTGTTTTTAAACTGAACAGGTATTAACTTCTTGATTTTAATCAAACTTTAAATGGTCCTGTTGGTGGGATGAATTGTCACATTGTCGTTTGAATATTTTTTTGAGGAAATGTTAAGTAAATATTCAGTTATCTTTAAAGATTGTTTTATCAATTGCGTGATCTAAATTATATAACAATAAATAATTGAGGATTGACAAAGTTAGATGAAAAAGAAACAGTTCAACTAGTGATACATTTCGTCATTGCGTTTATGCAAACTCGTTGAAAACAATGAGGGAATTTTCTTTACCTTAGCTTCTAGTAAAATAGTTTGGACTAATTTCGTCTTAATTAAGATTACTATTTATTGAAACAAACAATTACATGGTAAGGTAGTCGTTTTACTAATTAACATCAACTGAATGAAATGGTTGTTCATTTTGAGTCTAAACACAGCGTTCACCATCTGTTCATGTTATAGATCGTTCTGATGTGCCTTGTAGATGTTATTCAGTAGATTAATTAACAATCAGGTGAGTAGTCGCTTGAGAAAACAATAGAATTCAGCTTAATCAGTTTAGATAAATAGATTTGCAGTATATGCTAATTAGTCTACTAACAGGTAGTTGATATTCCAACCCCAGCACCAATTTAGAAATATAAGTGGCCAAAAAACCGAAAACAGACAATGTTAAGCCTGACTTCAATGTGTATGAGTTGAAGTCACTACATGAGCTCAGAGAATGAAAAAATTAACAAGACAAAAAGGAAATCAAGTCAAGGAGATATTCTCTGTAATGAGAAGCTAACCATAGAAATTATAGCTTAAAAGGGATAAATGCCGGGAATAAGCAGTGTGGAATGATGCTAAGGTCAAAACATACGGTAGGAGGAAGATTGACTGTAGTTGCATCAGGTTGGTTTTTTTCCTAAAGTTTCTAATGATAGGTCACGACCATTATACGGGTCCCAACCAAGAGATCTACGCCCTTTTACATAGCTTTAATCATTAGTTAGTGTTTTCATTAACTGTTTGTTTTGGTGTCCTTAGACTTTCTTCGATTCACTCATATACCAGCCATGATAGCGGTTCACAATGTTTTATCCCTGAGCCTCTGTAATATATATTACAATCACCCCATTTGATTAAGCTTAACAACTGAATTACCATTTTTACTTGATACCCTGTCTAGGTGGATTACTCACTCGCGCAGTCCTCAAAGAGATTTATGATGATAATCTACGTTGGTCATATTTGAGCTATACATTTAAAAATAGTGAACTACTACTCAGTCACTGTGCTTTTCGATAGACGGATGAATATCTTGCTCTTGTAACAAGTGGTGTAAGTTGGAGAATATCTCACCAGTTTTTGCGTAAGTGCTAAGATCTCTTGAGCTACCGAAAAATAATTAGATTTCTGAGATACGTAAAGTGGTCAACACGCTCGACTACCTCATTCTGTATACTTGAACTAGATGCTAACTCAGACCATACTCAGAGCAACACTTCATATTTTGATAGGAAGAAATGTACCCAAAACATTATTGTGTTTTCTCAAGGTGATTAGACGACACTCCATTTTCCCGGTATTTTTGTCAAACAGAATTGTACCCTCTGGATATTGTCATCTAACGAGCGAGTGTCTAGGCGGGAAAACGTTGCTGAGAGCATTTCATTAAGGCGACTAAATAAAAATGAGTAGCAGCTATGACAAACATCACTAAAGGTACTCGACTCCAACTACAGTTTGATTTAAAGCACTGACTTGGTCAAAACTTGGAAATTAAAATCACTGGTGAGGTAGCCCTTGTACACAGTAAATAGACTCACACTGGCTTTAGGGATCTAGATTAGTGTAATATTTCCATAATGAGTTGGAGAGAAAAGTATTAGGGGTGAAAAGACTTAGGCTTAGAGTATTTCAGAAGTCCAGTCGGTAATACTTAATGGCATATCTTTTTTCAATATTGAAAAACCAGGTATCCATGTCTTAGCCAAAAAATAAACTAAACCCTGAGTGTTTTATTTTCCAAGTTATTTCAAATCCTATTTTCTTAAAGTCATAGTTCTTAATGTTGAATTCGATGTAAGATAACACTAATCTATATTATGGTATCCATGACGTTAATATCCCTATACTTTCATTCAAATGAAAGTAAAATTCACTATGAGAGTTTTAGACTACAGCAAAATGTTAGATCGATAGTAACTGTACATTTAGACATAAATACATCGTTCTGTTTAAAATCACTAGGCGTTTTCTTTTTTACTTTCTCTGACCGTAAAATTACGATCAATGAGTAAAATCGATTTTTCCATAAATAAATTCCTCCAATCAGAACGGATTTATGTCAAAGCTACGAAAAAAGGATATTTTGTTTACGAAAAATTAGGATGGATTTATATCAAGTGTTGTGACCTTATTATGGAAATCAACGTCATTGGTACAGTCCAATCACTCTATTACTCTATGTTCAGTGGAACGGTAATGTAATTTCAACTAATCAGCTTGGAAATAATCAATATAAAATATAGCAAAAACATCTCTTAAGGTTAGAAGAATATCACCTGTCGTGTTGGTTCGAATTGAATCACGTCACTAGGATCGTAACATATCAAATACTTTCCAAGCTTTTTTTAAAGAAATAATTGAGGTTGAATTTATTAGAAATAGATAATGTCAAGACAATCCTGAACTAAAGCCTTCAACCATGTTTTGTTCATAGTTAAACTGTGGGCAATTTGATGTGTTATCTTTTTAGATTGCTGTAGTTGGAGATATGTGTGTATGTTATTGATACTAAGTTCTACTGAATAAATGAAGTCATAGGATACTGTTAGTGCACAAGGTAGATAGAAATAAATGGAAGTTGTCAATATGGCGATAAGTGAGTTATAAATAAACGGATTTCTCTGGTTTCCTGTGGTATCCCAACTAAAGCCAGTCTGAGACTAATATCGCATTAACAAATGTTCATATAAAAGTCTCTAACACTTTAGTTTAGAGAGTCATTACTAGTCTCTTGAGCAGATAATGATAAAATAATTAATGTTTCGGAATCTCGTAAATATGTGAAAATGAGACTTAAGTCAAGAGTTTTTCTTTAACAGAAATAGTGTAAAGATAGGTAAACTAGGTAGCCTTGTAAGTACCACTGAACTTAGCCCATTCAGAAGACTGTTCCCTGTACAATCAATAATATTCTTGTAGGAAGCCTTTGCTAAGTTAACGTACCTTTCCGGTGCCTCTTTGATGATAAAACTGCTAAGAGAAATCTCGTTATACTTAGTCGATAATCATGTTTAGGTCGAGGAGAGTGACTGAAGTTATGCATCTTTTTGCTCCTCTGTATTCGAAAACTGATCAAAGGGTGAATATTTCGAAGATATATCTACTTTGTTACTTCCTGAGAGTTTTCGCCTTTTAAGGATTTTGGTGATTAGAGTATCAAATTTTTAAATAATGTATTAATCAGACTAATTTTGCTGACACTATCATATGATGAATTGACTGCTTTCCCGTGAAGTGAGACTACATTTGATCGGAAGCAGTTGTATAGAATCTCATGAAAATCTTAAATTTTAATTAATATCTAAGGTGATGTAACTCAGAATAATGTCATTATCCTTAAGGACTCGAGTTAATTTGTTAGGAATTGCTGCTGATTCTTGCTTGAAGTCATTTATAGACATCAGCACATTTTGAAGAATTGCAGACCAATTATAATCTTCCATGCTGTTAATGAATATTGGAGAACTGGGGGGTAGCAGGAGGATAGTTGAACTGTTCCTGTTATTATTGCACTTTACCAACCTAAGAATGGGCCATCGGTTTTCCATTTCACAAGGTTCAGAATTTCAAACCCACATCTTTAATGAAAATAGTATTATCCATTGTAAATGCTTTTTCCCATCACTTCTGCTTTCGTTTATCACCACTGCTCACGATCATTGGGTAAATTTTTGTAGTCTACATTTAGGTTGCTTCTTCATCTTTTAATTGTAGGCATTCGGAATGAGTAAGAATGTTCAACATCAAGTGGCCTTTTCTTACTTATTTGTTTAACTTGTTAGTAGACACCATTGTTCCTTTCACAGAGCTTGTGATCGTAGGGTAGTAGAGTCTGTTTTTCTTACTGAGAGAAAGTTTGAGCACTAAAACCATTAACCTTGGTTACAAGGAACTGAACATCACGTTGTTAGTGCTGGTTTTAGATGAGGAGACTGAGCGAGGAGAAGAAGGGACGATAAAAAACAATGAGGAATATAGGGAAACGAGTAGAAGATAAACTTCAGAAGTGATGTAAATTTGAGGCGATTGAAGGTTTTCAATTCCCCACAGCATAGACGGATATATTTTCTGAATAGATGAGCGTAAGAATTTACATCAGTATTGTTGTGTTTATTGATACCAGAAGATGGTTATAACGAAGAGAAGATAATTGCGTGAGGACAGTCACACAACACTTTGCAAGTGGTTGATCTTTTGTACTAACACCAAACTTTTTGGTTCTTATTTCTAGGATCTTAAATGAAGTACAGGGTTGCATTTGTTACAGTTGACCTTTGTTTCCGTTTGTTACAAGGCAGCATATCAGATGTTGATTACTCTTGAGAGTAAATTATATTTCTTAGATAAATAATTATGAGGATACATTATATTCTGGTTAAAATTAATCAAAAGTCAAACTCAAAAATATCACGACTTTCAACGACTTATACTTTTTAAACAAAGTTGTTCATCTCTTTAAAGGTTTAGGAGTTTTCTCTTAAAAAATATTATTTGAAAATCTGTATACAGAAAAGTTTTTATGCTTTTAAACATTTGTACACAGTTTATTGTCAGCACTGAAGGTAACGTATAACAATGTTAGGAAACAGACTAATGGACTGTAACATTTGTACATAACAATGATTCCTCTATAATTCACTCCGCGGCTAGTTCGAATTCCGTGTGTAATACGCTCAGTTGTACTCATCGAGTTCTGTATGCCTTAAATTGGACCATTCTGGGAGTTTTTAGTTAGCACATCCACTCGACTACTAATTGTTATATGGACTAATGGACAACATTACAAGATATAGTATTCAAGTCGAAGACGAAGACTGTCATACAGATTTTAAAAAAAGTCAATTTTCAGTAAGTATTTCTATACAGATAAATAAAAATGAGGTAGAGTGTGAATTATCGTATCACTTCCATTACTTTTACAAGTTATACTAACATCTCTTAGTATACATCTCAACTCTTTTCGTCTTAAGTCCCTCTTTACCTTGAGATTTAAGGACATTCATTCATTTAGAGGTTCGCCCAAATCAACTTCATATGCAACACATCTCTTTATCGGAAAAGATTGTTATCAATATTATTAATAAGAATAATATAATGTAAATCATTCATATTATAAAATATTAAATAATAATGGTGATTGTCTTAGAGAAAAGCCAATATAAATAAGTTTCATCAAACTCCCTGTTGATTGCTTAGCCAATTAACACAGGCTGATTGGTCCATATATAACCACATACTGCGTATTTTAGTTATAAGAAACTTTAAGAATCCGGAATGACGTAATATATATTGTACTGGTCTCGAACTTTATTAAATATCTAGCTGATATTTACCTGAAATTTGAAAAGTTAACTAATTCGTTCAAGTATTCTCCTGTCGGCAAGTTATATATTCGACCCCTATAACACGCAAATTACATTACTCTATGATTAATTGTTGGATATTTACAAATGTTTCTTCCCATTTCTTAATGAAATCTGTACTTTACTGATCATGTTAAGAGTTGTAGACAAGCCATGGTGTTGAGTGTTAACGAATAAATTTGAGATTTTTATGCCACTTTATGTTATGGAGTGTACATGAATATAATGGTTTCATGATGCTTATAAATTTTTCAAGGGTTTCGAACAGTTTTACCATGCAATAGTCTTAATCTGTACTGGAATTTTTAAGCCATATGAATGCCTATTGTTCGGTGAACTACACAAAAAATGGTTTGTTCGAGAGTTCATTTTGAACGAAGGAAATATGAAGTAGAACTCATTAATTCGCCACATTGTAGATTTAACTGATCAATTTCAAACTGTTCTAATGACTGAAAAACTTGACATTGATAAATGTTTAATAACTTCTCTCTTATTTATGATTTGATCTACTGTTCATTTAAATTGTTAAATATTCTTAGTGTGGATAGAGAGAAGAACCAATCGATTTCCACGTTTTTGATAATCAGGAGAACAGTGTTTCTTATGGTGAACAGAAGTGAGGGAACTTTGGTTACATTGTGAAACTGATTTATATTCTTGGTCAACCACTCATTACATGATAAGTAGCTTATAATGACACCATTTTAGTTAAATAGTTTATACACAAACAGTATTCTATTTTATCAGTTGTTTCAACTTAAATTTACATGGTCTCGTCAACAAATCATCAGTTTGGTCAATCAGGTCTGATCAGCCAATTTAACTACCATAACAAGAGAACTAACAACAAACAAAGCTAAAGAGAATGTTCATGAAATACTTTATTCAATAGTTTACACTAATTCTTAGTAAGCTCAGGGACAGCTTCAGAGAAACCAGTTGATCATGAACTAAAAACATTCCCATATGTTCTACACTACTTATAACATTTATGAGTAGTTGTGTTATATTCCTAACATTTTCTTGATAGCCATTAGCTGTTTAGTGATTTTCATTACAAGCAGTTAAATATCACCGTTTCGTTACCATACTTTGGCTTCTTCTAAATCAATGGTAATAAAATTGTCAAAATCAGTTTAAGCACACACAGTAAATTGCTAGAAAATTTGGAAGGCTTTTTCCAGCTGTGCAAATGTTATCGTAAACGTTTGAGTTTTAGATTTGCTTAAACAGAAACATTATCAATTCTGACAGCATGCACTTAAGTGCCTTTAAAAAAAAGGCTTGGAACTCGTCACCATGTTAAATACTGGAGAGAGTTAATGAGAATATTCTGCTTCTATTCTATCATCCATCATGTGGTGCGTGAAGAAAAATTAGTTATAGGAGCTGAAACTGCAGAAAAATCCAGTTGTTATAGGTTGGTGAAAGATATTGACACCTAAATATTCTATAAAAATCATTATTATCTATTTGTTTTGAATCACTACCATTTACACGCATGTTAATATAGAAATTCGTCGCAACACTGAATTATTGGTACTGAGTAGTCTGCATCATAATAAAACTTACAGTATTGAAAAAAGTAATTGCTATTAATAGTCTTCATTCTATGCTCTCTCTTCATATTCCCCAGTTTTAGTAATATAAAGGTAAACACCTGAAGTTAAAACTTGTCATTTTATAATCCTAATGCTTAATAACTTTCTCAGTTTACTAATTTTGAAATCAAAAGCTAACCAGTTAATTTCTCTGCTAAATATGTACTAAACACGTTTTGTTATTGTAAACGTAATCGTTTAAACCTGGTCTATTTATAAAATCATAAGGAAGCAGCAACTACATTTTTATTGATGAATGGTGCAGACCAGAAAGTTGTAAGGACACAAGCAAATGTAAGCGAGCGAAACAAAGATGATGCATAGTGGAGATGGCGGGGAAGCCAACTCACTATGAGCATGCATTACTCAATATTTATAATCAGACAAAAATGAATGACAGACATATGATGAGTAAGATACGAAGGGTACACATATACGCTCATATAAAAATATAGTCAAGGTTAATAAGCGAATAATTAACAAGATCAAAATATGACTCAATGTATAGGTGAATTGGCTAGGCCAGAAACTAGAATAAAGTATATGGGCTTAACATATAAACCGATACTACAACATGTCCAAGCCACCGAAGTCGATGTTTCAAGATGGTGACACCAACTGTATCGTCGTCTCTGCGCCCGAACACACAATCCCGAACCTCTGCATTACTAACATGGTGTTGCCACTGGATGTCAGCAATCCTTCGGAGACAATGGTGATTAAACATAGAGAGTTGTCTAACATTCTCAACTCGGAGAGGCCAGGTTTCACAAGCATAGAGCAAAACTGCTCTCACAAACACGTTGTAGATCCGAGCTTTTACAGCCAGACTAACATAACAAAGGCGCCAAAGATAGACCAGACTGGCATAGGCCGCTCTGGCTTTCATTATACGTGCGTTGATCTCATCACTCACGCCACCACCAGCAGTTATGTAGCTATCTAGATACACGGACTTCTCGACTACTTTAATCTCCTCCTAACCCAGGGTGAGTATAGGATTAGAATTCTGCCAGTCTTGTAGGAGTACTTTGCACTTTGAATGTGCGAAGCACTATTTGGTGGATCAGTCTTCACCGGCCATTAAGGGCAGGACAATCTGGTCGATGTTGCCGGAGCAGCAGGCCAGTTGAACTGCTCTTCGAAGAATTCTGCCCATCGTCCAAGACGTCGATGAATGTTAGTGATTGGCATCATATCATCCTCACAGATTGTTTCACTCACATCAGACTTCTTGCTGCCAGTGGCTCGGATAAGTTGGATGAGCTTCCGGCAGTTACCAGATACAGCTGCTGTTTCCAGCTCATTAGCACACTCCGACCATCAGGCTTCTCGGTCCCTACACAAGCTTTGCCCAATTTCACTACGCAACAGCCTTCTTTTGTCGTCAAACTTCCGGTCACCCGGAATAGACCGACGGGCTTCCATCAGTTGTAAGGAGCCACAAAAGACCCAGTGCTTATAAAAGAAATGTTTCGCGAAGCGTCGGGATGGCGTGATGCAATTGCAACCAATACTCATCCATACTTTTTGATGGGATGGTAGCTAACCTAGAAGCTATCTCGGCTCGGTACTTACTTGCAACAAAAGTTGCAACCAGTTTACTAACATCAATCCGTTGATGACGGTCAATTCGTTGGCCACTGAAATATAAGATAAGATTGGTGCAGACCAGGGATGATCAGACTCCAGATAGGTACTCCAAAAGGAGCGGCAGTCTTGTAAACAACCATCGCTATGTGATCAATCTGAATTCAGGCTTGAGATGCAGAGGAAGGACGCCAGGTGGCAAATCGGCGATGGCTGTGCCAGAAGTTAGTGCTAGCCAGAAATAGGTTGTGGTCTGTGCACAGTTGCAGTAGATGGTCCCCGTTATCTGTCATATCACCAACAAGACCCCATCGACCGACTAAACGACTCTCTTCAGCATTCAAGTCTCCGGCTAGTACTACAATATCTGTCGAACCCACTTTCTGGAGAAGGACAGTTAATTGGTGGTAGAATTCATCCTTGATTGCATCCGAGCTGCAATCTGTTGGAGCACAGGCAGAGATGATAAAAAGACATCGTTTCTCACACCGATTTCTTCTCACTTTGATGGAGCTTTCTAATCTAACAGCACATAACCGACTGTTAATGGGGATCCAGTCGATTACTGCTGCCTCAGCTCCAGAGCTTAGTGCGACACCGACGCCAACTAAAACAGACGAAGATGCCACAGGGTCCCAGGATAAACGCACGTGAAACAGGCTTTTCGAGGCGACAGATGGAGAGCGAATTCGCAGTACTTTACTAGAGTCTTGAATAAGGGTTTCGGATAGACAACAAACGTCGATATTAAGACTTCCCGAAGACATAGTCAGCCCTATCTGTTGTCCGATCTGCATTAGTGTGCGAACGTTGAAGGAAGCCAGTTTGGATGGTGTACGTGGTTTCAGAAAGACTGGTTCAGTATACGTATTCAGTGGAAGCATTCACTTTCGTCCAGACAGTGACTGGAGATTGTTTAGAAAGAAGAGAGTTTCCACCATGGGCGAGCTGCTGCATGAGTTGAAAATTAAGGATACACAAATTAAGAATAAAAGGGAGTGAATAAACAAAGTAGTAAATAATAATAATAATACTGTAAATTATCTGACCATTAATAGGAGCGAGAAAAGCATTGTCAGTAGAAAGCATCATTTCATTTATTTGTGCAAGGGCTGTGATACTGCCCGGATGCCCAGACCGAAGCAGGTGGTTTTCTTAGGGGGCCACACCCAGAGCCTTTGACCTAAAGGTCAAACCCACAACGCAGTGGAGCATTGTGAGGAGATGCAGTCTCATGGTAGCCGGTGACTAACAAATGGTTCATACGCTATTTGTTCCCTCAGGGCACTGGAGCCCATGTGCACCACTGGTTTGGAATCAGGATTTTCCAACTCCCCTAGGTTTACGCTTATTATTATTATTATTATTATTATTATTATTATTAATGGCTTTATTCAATATCATAATCTGGTACAATATAGAATTCTCAGCACGAGTTATTTCAACAAGTTTTTTACCAAAACAAAAAAACAGAAAAGAAATGAAAAAAAAGGTTTAAAAAAATCTGAGTCTGTATAAATTATCAAATTTGAGACATGCTTAAGAATACAGGTTATTTACTAGGTCAACTCTAACAAAGGTTAACGTTTACAAACGTAGCTACTCCGCCGCCACAAATCTTTTTTATTGTTTGATCGATCCTGACGATAGATATTGAAATCATGTAATGATACTAAGCAATCGTCCTGTAAGTCAGTTAACCAAGATTCTTGAATTGTAATGACACCACAATTACGATACATGTTTTGACTTAGTAGAAATTGGAGATAGTCCACCTTGTTAATTAGAGATCGACAATTAGAATTAAGCAGCTCTGGAATCGACATTTGATTAATGTTCATTCTCTTTAATGCATATTGCCAACCACCACGATGTCTCTTATTGTACTTGTTTGTGATTTTTGCAGCGAAAGGACGTAAGCTTTTCATAAACGCGCCTGTATAGGTTATGCGATTAATAGACATAATGATAAGTTAAAACAAATAAAAAAATCCCAGATAACTTGTTGAAATATTTAGATGGTAGAAACAGGTAGCCCAGGTATTCAAGTAGGCCGCCAAAAATGGTGGACTTTCCGTGTCCACCAACCAGGTTAAAGCGCTGAGCATTCGCTTTTCGTTCTCTCATTTTCGTAAACAACACCCCCGCCATGAGAATGCAATGAGTAGGACTTCCCTGGCAGAGGCTATATACGCGTGACCATGTGAGAGCGTTTCGAGAGAGGGGTGGTGGCCCCTCCCCACTCTCGGACGTACCAGGGCATTTGGGGGCAGGAAATAGGAAATAAATGGTATGTTTCCAGGTAAGTGATTCAAGAATCTCTATTGACATCTTGTAATGATAAACTGATGAAAGTAACTTTATAAAAAGCTGCTAACAATAAACTGATGATATATTTGTAATATTCCGAAGAGTAGAAATCAGGGCTTTGTAGCTTAGTTTAAATTGCTTATTCAGGTAGTAAATAAATAAATAACCGAATAAAATTAACACAAGTTTAAACCTTGTGCTTATAATATCTTAGATGGTTATACACTATTTCTCACATGCCTATTTTTCAATCTGTTAATGAGAAAGAATAAGGATTTTTTAAGTCGAGGTGGGTTGAAACTAACTCTTCTGTATAACAAGTAAAACAAATTTAGTTAAATTAAGAATTCTTTAGTTAAAATTATTTTTATCAGAGTCATTCATAAGGTTTTAAAGAAGTAAATTTTGAAACCATATCTGAATATTAGTTTAAGCAAAGAAAAAAGTCAATGTTTGTAGGATAAAATGAAACTATTATGTTTCGTTTCTCTATCTTCAGGTCCATATGAACTATTAAGTCCAATTCTTTTGAAATGTAAACATACTTGTAAACTAAGAAATGAATTGTTTTTGAGAGAATATAGAATTTTTTTGAAGATGAAAGTGTAATGAAATTGATAGTTCAAGAATATTGGAGATGACTTGGTTATACAATTAGACAAAGGCTGACCAAGAACATATAAAATAAGAAACAAAATAAAACATTCACAACTGAACTCACTGTTACTTACTTACTTACGTACGTACGCCTGTTACTCCCAATAGAGCATAGGCCACTGACAAACATTCTCCAACCCACTATGTCCTGGGCCTTCTTTCCTAGTTCTATCCAGTTGTTGTTCATTCTTCTCATGTCTGTCTCCATTTCTCGGCGTAATGTGTTCTTTGGTCTTCCTCTTCTCCTTTGGCCTTCAGGATCCCATGTGAGGGTTTGTCTTGTGACGCAGTTGGGTGCTTTCCTCAATGTATATCCTATCCACTTCCAGCGCTTCTTCCTGATTTCTTCCTCCATGAAATCACGGTACAGCAATTATAATCAAATGATAGATGAATTTAAATGACACTACCTTTACTTTTACGAAGACTGACAGTTAACCTCTGACTCTTTTAGATACAAAAGTCAGGTTTCAACCTTCTTGTTTTAATAGTCTTCATGAATTTCAGTTAGATAGAGTCTTAGTTTTTATTAATTGTTCTAAATGCTCTCCTTTAATTCAATTTTGTGTCTTGTATCCAGCAGGTGGCACACAACCGAACTTCGAAGACTGTTTTACCTCTACATACTTAGGCTCTTTGGAATGTAATGTAATAAAACACGAGGATGCTAGCCTTTTTGTTCTTTCAATAAACCTGCTTTGGCACTTATAAATTACTAAATAAAGCTGGTGGTTTGTTACGAGTATTCGGCTAAAAGTATGCTTTGACGTATAAATAGTGAAATATTTTCTGAACTTTCCTCATAATATTACAACAGGTTTAGAGACTAAAAAAATACTTCAGCTGGTGAATGGTAGACTAAAGAATAGATCATTAAAATAATTTCTAAGTTGTCTACAGGTTTATGAAACTATACAAAAGTTCAATGAGTAAAAGTATTTTGAATAACTGTTGATATTTTTATTACAAAATGATTGTAACCGGAGAATTATTAAGAAATCGAGGATCATTGATTCTCCAGGTGATGTCAATTTGTAGTGAATTTGACCTTAACTGACATTTGTACATGAATATGATAATGAACAAAGTTATACTCTTTTTAATTTTATAAGTTCCGTACAAGTTTTGTCCTTTTTCGATACACATTTCCTGGGTCCCACCCTATAAACAGCTAAAAGTCCACTCAAATAAGTCACATTCATTATATAATAAAGTACCCTCTATGAAACATCTAAGCGTGTTTGTTCATTTGATGACAATCGACGAGTCTATGCAACCAGAGTTATAGTGTTATTTTATTAATCTATCTACCTATCTACCTATCTGTCTATCTACCTACCTACCTATCTATCTATCTATCAACCTATATATAAATATGGATAGTTAAAATTAAAATGAATGATATAAATTTCATTGGTGTTTATCGTCTAAGGTCAGAAACATTAATAATAAATAAACGAAAAGATTATCACCTGAGGAAAATTAATATCTGATTGTTTAGAAAAAAAAATCATAAAATGACTGCTGTTACCCAATCTCAAATAGATCATTTGATAACTGAATTAGAACCGCAAGTGGACACAGAAGCACATCAGGAGGAACTAGGCTTAAAAGTGTATGAATGGTAAATATAACAATGATGTTTATCGGTCTGTTTGTGTTTCTTTTTGAACATATTAGCTTTCTAAAGGCTAGACCAGAATATATTTGTAAATTTTCAAGACTTCAAGGACTTGATGTTAGTAATTTTGCACAAACAGAAGGGCTCAAGTACTATGCAAGAACTTTTGTTTCGGCTCTTTTGCCGATAATTAAAGCTGCAGCAAATAAGTGTGAATTAGATAAACTTTGCTTGAATGAAGCTGTTGTGCACAGAAACCGTCAAGTTAACGAACAAATATTTCTAGTAAGTGAATTCTCGACATTTACATGTATTTATTTCATATGTTTTGTAAGCGCATTTCACAAATTGCCAGTTCAATTTAAACAATTTTTAGTTCTCCATATAGTTTATTGGTATGATGAGTATTATCATTAAGCACTAGCGAAATATTAAATTACTGATTACAGACGTTGTGGGAAGCTACTCTTCCCTAGAAAAATGTTTTTCCATATTCTAGATTTTCTTCAGGTAGTTTCACTTCCGTTTACCTTAGGTAATATAGATACTTCAACGTCAGTTAACCTGAAGTCAGTATCAGAGAGTAATAAGCATTTATTTTTTGTCGCTTTCTGAAAAATAACGTAATATGGAATAAACTGTTTACCTCTGAATAGACTCTAACTATTATCCATGTTCTGATGAGGTATACTAGTTTTAGGAAATAGCTGGAGAATCTTCAAGGTAAGATTTAATCATACCAAATAGGTTAAATGTTTTTAAAGAATCCAAGTAAATTATAAACACTTGCCACACTTTAAAAATCGAATTTTATTAAATCTGATACTTTAAAATTTTCTTTTACTTTTTTTGTGGCCCGAAACCTGACTCCGATTGGATCGTATGATTGATTGTTATTGAAATATACATGTTGGCTATCCTAGTACATTTCATCGACTTAATTCGTTTCAGTGTATAACGAAATTAAATAAGTCAAATACGAGAATGAAGTTTTGAATACGTATATTTTGTGCACCCATTGATCTGGACAGACAATTAGAGGAACGAAGCAAAGAGAGCGAAGTGAAATGCCACGCGGTGGAGAGGGCGTGTGAGCCAACTCCATTTAATTAATAGTTAATGTATATTTATAGTCAGATAAAAATAAGTTACATACATGTGATGAATAGGATAAGAAGTGTATACACATATTCGCTCATATAAAACAGGGTTAATAATTGAATAATTAACAAGGTCAAAACGTGACTCAAGTAGAATGGATAAACTAACCTGTCCAGAATCTAGAATAGGGGTAAATGGGCTTAACATAGTAACCGACACTACACTTTATAATCAACAGTGAGATGATCTTATTAATTTATTCAGTAAAAGTAAGATAAATTAATTTCAGATTTTACAATTAAACTATAATCATAATTGGATAGTGGCTAGCAGTGGAATCCAGCACGCGCGTTTCGTCCTATTTGGGACTCGTCAGCTGGATGTACCTGCATCTCAGAGTTGATGCTCACTCTGGGACTCGAAACTTTCGCTTCAAACGCCATCGCGTTATCAACTCAGCCACTGTTGCAGTCCTAAAACATCAATAGGAAGATTCAGACAAACAATACTAAGTGAATTTATGATCATAATTGTTTCTAATAAATACCTTATAAACAGATAAGATTTAACTATAAGAATAATATCTACTTTAATTGATCCTCTTTAATTATAAATTTATTGATTACATGCCTTTTTTCAAAATAAATTCACTAAATGATTAAATTCAATAAATTAATATATCATATTGAACACTTTAATTGTAAAACTTTTATTATATAAAATGAGGACAAAGAAAGTTTATCTTCATTAATATTAATTATACTAAATAACTTTCATTTATTATTTTTTAGGATTCTATGCCAATATTTATTGATTTTTTTAACAATTACATCAATGATCAACAAAATAAAGAAACAATGAGTAAAATATTGACTTACGTTTTTAAAACAATCGGTTCTCAAATTTAACAAAACAAAGTAACTCAATAAAATACATAACTTAAATTGTTTTTTTTGTTGTTGTTGTTGTGAAAATTAACCTTTTATTCTTTAAATTAATTTGACAATTTATGTTGTAAAGCTAAAAAAAATGCACCAATAAATATAATTTTATAATTAGTAATTTATAGTTACTTTATATGATCCCTAGGATTTTAGACAATTTTCAAAATGAATCATTTATTGATCAATTTAATGAAATCAAAAATATGGAATAATGAGGTCATACATTAAGAATTGGGAAGTATATATAGCGCTTTTTTAGCGAGTTCGTTTTCTACGGAATGGGGTAGCTAACCCCATGCCCAACCTTTCTACTTTACCCGGGCTTGAGACCGACAGTAACTCCCGGAGGAGCTACAGGCGGAGTTATATATATAGCATTTAATTAAAACTATTTTATTTTATATAAGAACTCTCGTCTAAATTAGAATGAATAGTTTCACAGTATTTGAGCGCCGAGTTGAAGTAAGACATTAAATAGGAATAATATATTTGTAAAATCTCAAGGAATTCCTTGAAAAAGCTTGGACCACATTGCCAGGTGAAACGTTGGATTTAATTTAAAAAAATTCATTCGCTGAGATTTTACAAATATATTATTCCTATTTAATGTATTTTATTTTATTTTTGAAAAATATTTATGTAAGGCGATAAAGTCAATCATTTTATATTATTAATTACATAATTAATCTAATGATTTAATATTAAAGATTTAAATAAAAACTACGTCACAATATTTCAAAAGTATTTTGTTTACAATATTCAAATCTAGAAATTTGATAGATTACAATAAGAAGGGGTTTTGTGAAGATTTCAGTATTTTTCATAGTTGAAATCATGAGTCAATTGAAGCTAAACCACTATGGAAAACCTGTAAGCACTGGACGGCCGTTTCGCCCTATTGTGGGACTCCTCAACAGTGCGCATTCACGATTTCGCCTCGCGAGATTTGAACCCAGAACCTACCAGTCTCGCACCAGAGCACTTAACCGATAGACCACTGAGCCGGCATCAAACGGTGTCAATGCCTAACTTCAACCAATCCACGAAATTGAACAACCATTCACCAATGTCTTCAATGAGTTGATATCTCACAATTTCGTGGATCGGTTGAAGTTAGACATTAACACCGTTGGATGCCGGCTCAGTGGTCTATCGGTTAAGCGTTCGAGTGCGAAACTGATAGGTCCCAGGTTCGAATCTCGCGAGGCGGGATCGTGAATGCACACTGTTGAGGAGTCCCACAATTGGGCGAAACGGCCGTCCAGTGCTTCCAGGTTTTCCATGGTGGTCTGGCTTCAATTGACTCATGATTTCAAATATATAAAATTGCTAAAAATTTTTCACAAAACCCCCTTCTATTAAGTTTATTTGTTGTTCATTATGAAAAAATGATTTTGTTTCTTTAAAGAAAATTATAGGACTATCAAAATCCCAACCACATTTTGAGTCATTTGGGTCGGGAAAGAATTAATTTGACCTAATTTACGTACGAATCTCCACAATTTGTTAAATAACCATAGATTACATACAATGTTGCAAAATTTGTAGAGAATATGAAAAATTTATCACTGATTTGTATAATGGAATAATTCAGTCATAAAAATAAATGATGTTAATTAACAGAATAAAAGCCTAAAATGTTCAAACTAAAGGTTTTTAAAATACTTTTCAAGTTTCAGCCAAGAATCCAAGTATATTGTACACATATCATGAAAAGTCTACAGATATATTTGTCCAATAATTTTATACGAGTTCATTTTTAAATTCACATATTTAGGTAATGTATGACAATATCATTGGTAGTAAAACTTAAAATATGTAAGGTAGATAGCTAGATAGAATATATATTTATGTCATGTAACTGTGTTTTAGCTAGGTCGTTGAACGAGATGTGCATTTCCATAAAAGCGGTCTGTATTATATTTCATCCTAATTAGCATTTCGGTTAATAGTATGATTTATGGACGGCCTTTGAGAGACATTCAAGTGACCTTGAGAACATCTACCTGCTTACTAGGGCTTAATGAGGGTTATAAATTAGTATAAGGAATTAGGATTGACTTTGTTGTTACATGGTTATGTTACCATAACATCTACCTGCTTACTAGGGCTTAATGAGGGTTATAAATTAGTATAAGGAATTAGGATTGACTTTGTTGTTGGATACATGGTTATGGTTACGGATTAGATTTAAGGCTTTCACCGCGAACTGACATCAGCTACAATACCAAAATGCTATTTAGCCAAATGGATGAATTAATTTTGCCCCAAAATCGAAGACATGCTCTCTTAAATATAATTGGTCTCTCCATAAAATCAATATCTAAGGTAGATTCGGATTCTTGATTCAGCTTCATTGATCACAGTGACAACTATTGCGAAGCCTAAACAACACTATTCAGTATAAATTAATCAGTTCTGTGTCAGTATTTAGCAGTATATTCTAGAACGGTTGGAAAATAAATTGGGACTTTTGTATGTAAACAAAATGCTAATCAATCTAACAAATAATTTGTGAATAATATATCTGAAGTATCTGATTGTTTTAGGACGCAATTTGTGTCATAACAATAATGAACATAATTTTGCTTCGTGAAATCATTACGTTTATGGTCTTTAAAAAATTAATTATAAGCTGTACTATTTGTACCATTGCAAATGTATGGTCACTTTCTCTGAAATTTGAGAAATACTATTTGAATTGCATTTCAAAAACTAATTTACAAACTATGCTACATATAAGCAAAGATGGATGGTGGTTAACAGTGGAATCCAGGACACACGTTTCGTCCTATTTGGGACTCGCCAACTGGATGTACCTGTATCCCAGAGTTGATGTTCACTCCAGGACTCGAATCTGGTACTGTTCGCTTCAAACACCATCGCATTATCCACTTAGCTTTTGCATCCTGATGGCCATTTGCTTGTGTAATGAGGTGAAGTTTAAATACATTTTGTATTATTTTGTTTGAATTTTCCCATTGATGTTTAAGAATGCAATTGAACAGTCTCTTATTGTCTACAGATAATATTGAATTTAGAAAAAATCAATGTTGTTATTACACCGATTCAAATTTGTATGGTGAAAAGTATACTAAATTATCAAGTTTTCGTAAATTTAGACCAATTAATAATAAGCGTTCATTTGTAGAGTTTCCGACAAAGGACTAAAATATTACAATAGTTGGATTTCTTACCATCGAATAAAAATTATCTTTATAGAAAGACATCATTTCGTCAAATAAGAGGTTCTATTTGTTGAATATAAATTCCGTTACTTACATTCTTGTAATTGATTCTTATATGTCGTATAAATTCAATGAATCTGATATTTAGTTTATATATTTTAGTTCTAAAAAGTTATGAAATAACCCATGGTACTCAGTTGTAAGAAAAATAAACGGATCTTAATTACAAACTTTTAGAGGTAATCCTTAAGAAATATTGAAAAACCATTACTTTTGCTTACTGGCTGTCGTTAGTATCTACCACGTTGAGGGAATAAATCTTTTTGAGATACTCAATACTTTAATCAGTGTTTTAGCACGAAGTAATTTGGGTTACAATTAATTGGTTGTAGAAATTAGTTGATTAAATTAACTGGCCAATAAGTTTAGTAATCATATAGCAAAGTTGATTGTTAGAACTCACTTAGCACTAAAGTCTATAAGGCATGGTAACAGGAACATTCGGTGATTGATTCGTGTCCTACTTAATAATGTTTGAGTAAATAGGGAGTAATAAATCTTCAAATACTTGTAGAACGACATAATGTACATCTTAACTTTGAATAAATATATTAAAGAGTTGTAGTACGTGCAAAAGTGTTTGCCATTCTCTCCCAATAATAATTATCTAAACACTTAAAGTCATCTGGTACGAATCATTGATTTAATGAAGTTCATCATCATATTCAAGAATTCTTATGTAATCATCCAAATAAAAATAACTCTTATTTTTGATCACACTGGCGAAAAACGTTTAATTAAAACATTCTGAAAGTTCAAATTTCCCCTGAAAAAGAGAAAGATTATTTAATTGATTGATAAATTTTAGTAATTAATGTTGACTATTCGTTAATTAATCTTTAAGTTATGATTTAATTTCATTACTTAAAATATTTTCAATATCATTTTAAGTATCATCTTCAGTAATTTGTAACAAAAAAAAATTCACTAGTTTTGAGATCAGCATAAAGTAATCAATAGAGAAATCTTATATAAGAACTTTCGTTTAAATTAGAGCAAATAGTTTCACAGTATTTGGGAGCCGAGTTGATTTAAGACATTGAATAGGAATAATATATTTGTAAAATCTCAGCAAATGAATTTGAAGTAAATCCAACGTTTTGCTTGGCAATCTGCTTCAAGCCTTTTCAAGGAATCTTATGGTAAGTTAAATGTTTCAAAGAGCTGTCTATTTTAATATGTTAAAAGTTATCATTAAACTTCCACTTTATTGAGCTTTCGAATATTATTAACATTCAGTGGAATACGTTATCTTCAAACTTTTAGATGTTCAACAACTGAACTTTTAAAAAATCCTTTTTAATATTAGTTCTCTTGATGTCTAAAATTTTTAATACCTCAGGAGGATAATTATTAAAACACCTGATTTAACAGAAGGAACTCGAGGAAAGATAATAAAAGTAAGTCAGATATTATATTATCGTTTTAAGATTTTGAATTTAGAAGCAAAACTTGAAATTAACAGTTGTAAGTGAATGACTCAAAAAAATATCATACCAGTTAAATAAGAGTTTCGTGAAAGAATATTTCATTTGTGATAATTTTATTATCGAAATCTGTTTTATCGTTCTTTAAATGAAATAAATTTGATTTTAAAATTTGTTCATTATCACAAAATATTCAAGTGATAATAAATGAAATTCATAAAGTGTATTACATACTTGTGAATGAAAGATAAAAAAATTACTAATAAGAAGGGGTTTTGTGGAGATTTAGTATTTTCATAGTTGAAAGCGTTAGTCGAATGAAGCTAAACCACCAAGGAAAACCTGGAAGCACTGGACGGCCGTTTTGTCCTATTGTGGGACTTCTCAGAAGTGCGCACCCACGATCCCACCTGGCGAAATTGGAACCCAAGACCTACCAGTCTCGCACCAGAGCACTTAACCGATAGACCACTGATCCGGCATCCGAGTTCCACAATAGGGCGAAACGGCCGTCCAGTGGTCTAGCTTTAATTCACTCACGCTTTCAACCATAAAAAATTACTAAAGCAAATAAAAAATATCGGATCTATAAGATATTAAACAGTAAAAATGGCTAAATATCAACAGATTATGATATGAGATGGTGGAGAAGATTAGTAGCTCAGGTGGACGATTTTGATGGAGTTTTATTCTCTGAGCTCAGAGAACAGAAGTCCAAGATCTCTAGTTTGTCGATATTTTCGTCAACTATGACTAGTGTGTCATCTGTGTATCGACAGAAATAATCTAGCTTACTTAGGATGTCTTTTAACGGTTCGTTTTCTAATTTATTATTAATTTCAGAATATATGATTGTTATATTCTAGTGAAGATTAAATTATAGGTAACTCCTGAGAACTATTAATGGACTAATATTATACATTCTTTTTGTATAAGTACTTAGTAACTAGATTATATATATCTATATTCCTGTTATTATAAGCTTTATTTTGACTTATAAACTTATGATAAGATTTACTATTCTTAAATTATACTCAGTTTATTAATTACCGTCTCCCACAATCACAGCCATTTCTTGGCTTGATCTTGTACATATGGTATTCCCTATTTTATGGTGTGATATGGTCTGTTTGGCTTGCATATAAACCAGGTATGTTTGAAATGAGGGATTCGTATAGTGGAAGCTGGTATCGATGTTTTGAACTCAACTGTCAGGACTAGGAGGAAAAAGGAATCTGGGCTACTCATACCGGTCGATACGTCATTGGTTTGGCACAGTGCTAAGATTGTGTAAGTCGTATTCTGATTGACGAATAAGTCTTGTGATATTAGACCGGCCTAAAAGACACAACAAAGACAGTGTTCAGAACAGTCTCAGATGTAAATTTTAATAAAACTTCTCTATAATGTTTTGATGTATCAATTTTACCTAACCAAAAACTGGAATTCTGGTCACTGATACTAGAATAAATTATATGCTCATAAAACAGGCATCTCACAGCGTCTTATACCAAAAATAGTTCAACTGATAGGCTGACTGAGTCAGAGTGGAGTGAGAATCTGATTTTCTATCGATCAATATATTTCTTGTACATGATGTTCAACTGTGGTTTTAAATCTATTGTCTGCAGACTAATTTATTATCTCTACACACTGGAAACACTCCCTTGATTCTTTAAAAAAGTCGTGAAGATGAGTGCCAACTAGCACATAAAATACGTGTAAGTCCTGGTGACTGCTTTGAACCTCCGAACATCAGGAATCTACACCACTATGTTCAATACTTTAATCTAGTGGCTAGTGGATAAAGAGAATTAGGTCATAACTATAGACTAGATGACAATATATCGGCTACTACTCAACAGATGAATATTTCTGATTCCATTTCACTTTGCAAGCTATCATATTTCCTTGTCGAACCCAATATTTCTACCGTAACACTACTTATTTGGTTGATGAAAATGATAGTTAAAAATACTTCAGTCGAAATTAATGAT
The DNA here is from genome assembly GCA_944470415.2 of Schistosoma rodhaini. NCBI lineage: Eukaryota > Metazoa > Platyhelminthes > Trematoda > Strigeidida > Schistosomatidae > Schistosoma > Schistosoma rodhaini. The sequence goes on from OX104044.1 coordinate 64,319,731, forward strand.
TTCTATTCCAAATACTTATGAATTTCGAACTTACTGAAAGATCACTTTCAGTGATCTGAATTAATGAAGACAAGCTGACGATAAAAAAGATTGAATATAACCGGAATAGAAAAGATAGTAAAACGTAACTTTACTTATTGACCATAAAATTCGTGTGATAACTATAGGATGTTTGAGAGCTATCTAGTGGATACTAAAGATTAATAGATGCAAATGATCTAACTTGAATTGTCCACAGTAACTCTTTCACACTTTTGTTTTGTTTAAGTCTTTTCAATGTCCCATGTATTTTCGGCCCGTTGCCTAGATGGTTCTTCTCAGTGTTATATTATTCTCCTCTTCATAATCACGTGTATTTTGCAATGTTATAGATCGGATTCAGTCTGAAAATTAATAAATTAGTTAAGTGTCATATCAATCCAATTTAGTTTGGAATTTATATAAAATTTGTCATATTCTTTTTCATCACATAGTCATACTTTTACTTCATTTAAAATCACGGTCAGTTTGTTTATTATACAAATCACATTTAAAAGTGTTTACTTTTTAAGAATTGTCATTTGATAGTTTGTTGTTTAAGGAAAAAGGAACTATATTTTGCAATCAGCTGCCTAGGACTTCATTTGATAATAAAGTTTGTCATTTACAACTAAAGTGGAAATGGCATGAGAACATGATACACAGAACATAATTCAAAATAACATTAACATTATTAAGTCTTACAATAGTGTTTGATAAACAAAATGTTCAGTAGCTTGGTAGTTTTTCGTTTCATTTAATACAATACTGAAATTACTTACTAAAATATGTATTTCAAAAGAAATTAAATCTGAAATTAATTTCAGCTCGATATGTGTCTGATCATCTATAGAACTTACTGATGAAATTGCATGATTGGTTTTATTTCCTGAAACTTCAATGATGCATACATTCTTTGTTCTTACACCGATGAGAATTCTCTGTGAGAAAATCAGCCTGTTATTATAGCAGAAAGCATTACTTACAAGTACTTCCTAACACTTTGATTAATCAGCTGGTATTTGTCATTAGTAGAAAAACATTTTTAAATATAGCTAGTTTTGCAAGTAATATCAAAAAACCTTGTGATTTAAATGATATAAGCAGTAGGTAATGTGAAAGTGATTTAAAATAAGTCAAAGTTATGAATTTGAAATTAGATAGTCTGACGAACTAGTTGATCCTCATCATCTTAGATAACTTTGAACTTCAAAACGGTAGTTATTTTTGCTGATTTTCATATTTTTGAACATTATTCGGATGATATTTACCTTTTCTAAAGACTGCGGACATTGAAAATGCTTAAATAATACTACAAATGATATTGGTGTTAGTTTTAGATTAGGTTGTTTGAAAAATCAGCTTTAAGGAATTTTCACTGGCGAAGTAAGTAGATTAAAGAAATTAACTAATATTCCGAATAATAATAAACTTTACCTTGTTGTTAACATGGATGAATGCTTTGTTGATTATTTTTAATTTTTTTCACAACCGTGAGTGTAGTTTCTCCAATAGTTAATATATTTTTATAGATCATGAGTGCAATGCTTAAACGATTTTCTTTATGACTTCTCACCAACCACGATGTTTCAAAGAAACAGTAACTTCGCTATTAAGTTTCTCCCATACGTAACAAACTTTTCAAGCAAGAAATCTAAATTATCAAAACTCAGCAGTAAATGTCTTATGTTACTTTCTCCAAGTCTTATTCCCATTTGTCTAGCTTCTCAGACCCACAAATTTAACTAAGTTCATGGGATGGAGATACAGAAGATACAGACTTTTTCTTATTTATTAAGAGACACAATAAATACCTTATTTAAAGCCTCCATCTATTAGGACTAGTATAATTTTTGTCATTTTATTATCATAAGAAACGATTACAAAATGCCATGTATTAATCTTAACTGTTTATGCCTCTGCCGCATACTATTAGCAAACTGATAGAAAATATGCCATTATCATTTATTATGAAGTGGAAGATGAGAGTAAGTAGTTTCGCAGGATTTCGGTCAAGTAAATGTGAGAAATCATTTTCTTTTAAATGATCATGAATAGAGATTTGGGTATCGAATCAGTGATATCACGTTTTGAATGTATTTATCAATGTAAAGGCTTTCATAATTTTATAAAAGTAACAGAATGAGGATAAGATTTACTCAAACATTTTATCATTGAAATTATGCACTTTATATTTTCGTAAATATTACTTTTTGATGTTCATGATAGTGTTCCTATCCAACATCTAATATCTACTTCATTTCAAAATAAAACAGATAGAATTTGCGCGGTTAACTGTAAAAGTATGGTTAAGCTAATTAGTTGTTATAGAAATTCAACCTGTAATATTTGTTTCTTGTGAACCACGAGACAAGTTTACTGATAAAAATTATCTTAATGGAATATTAGCTGTCTGTTTTGGTTACATTCGTCGAATAAAATTCTATGTTTATATTTTCATACTGTGCTACAAATTTGAATAACCCCTAAATAAATGTACAGCCATGAATATTAAAATTCATCTAATAGCTACCACAAGCTTTACATAAAGGAATGACACAAATGTATTTCGTTTGAATATTCATATTGTTGAAATCCAAACGATTATGAATGGCTAAAGGTTTTATTAGGAGTGTTTTGTAACTTGTTAATTCTCTTCAAACACCCAACTAGGGCGATTGTCATTAAAGACTACTGTAAATGGGAGCATTTTGGAAAAACAAGATTTGACGAAAAATCGGTGCTGTGATAAATGTTTACCTAACCAATTACATTGATTTAAGGTTTAAAACACTTGACTGTAAGAGATGAATATGCTCAAAAACAGTACTTACAAGGAAGTCAGTTGAAATATATAGAAGTAGTTAATCACGCGAATTTGCCATTGGCTACTAGGTTTGTTTTTGAAACATAATATACAATATTGACTCAGTTTAGTATAAAATATAATATATTGTCTAATATTTAGTGTTACACAAATTCTATCGATCAAGCTGACAATGTGGTAATTAAGTTAAGTTATCCGACCCCGCGATTTACTGTTCGTAATATTTGATGGGTGAGTGAAATAATAAGGAAGCTCTTGGAATGTATAATCTTCTGTCTCCGAGAAAATTAATGAGCTATCAGAACGCCATAGCAAAAAGCGTCGTACATATAGTATCTGGCTTTTGTAAGTACTGACAAAATACTGAAAACGGTCAATCAAGGACAACTAATGGTAATACTGGGTTACTAAATGGGTATAGTCGACTACTTAGTTAAGATAGTAAAATCAGTCAACATTTAATTGTATTGAAACTGTCTATTGTCCCGTTTCTGTAAAGACAAGGTTTGAGTCAAATAATTCAAAGCTTTATGCATCATGTTATAATAGGTAATCTAGTACGAAATAAAAAAAACAGAAAAGATCGTTAAATGAACATTAATGTCTAAATGAGGATCGTAAGAAATAGTAAAGGAATCCCAATAACTTTAATGAATCATTATGTAAATAAATTCAGTTAATTTTGTCAATAATTTTCAGACGTTTGATTTTTCTTTGAAAAGAACGCATTTGATTCATTGTATGCTTATAAACCATATGCTGTTCCATGATTTACTTAAGGTATAAAAGTTTATTGATCAGAATATGTTGATGTGCAACGTAAAAAACTGTTACATATTTACATTTGTTTTGAATTAAAAACAAACTATCTTATTTTAACCAGCTGTTTCCAAATAAATCCACTGTTGTAATTTCACTATTTACTTCAGTTTCATATGGTATCAATCTAATTAAAAATTAAAGAAAGAGATGTTAAATTTTGAACACCGTAATAACCGAATACATTTTCAGTATGCAATACTAACAGTCGAAAGACTAGTAGAGATAGCTAATCAGGGAAATTATATGTCACTTAATTGTTAAAAAAAAAGAATTATGAACATTTCCTACAATAACTAATTTGCTTCTGTAAACAGTCAGCAAATGAACTTCAAAATCAGCGACTAAATGTAGGTGCTTACTGTAAGAAGCTTTCAAGAAAAGTTTATGATTACTTTGGGAATTTCGCATCTCGTTGGAGTACTTTAATTCAATAGTAAGACTGATTATAAAAACACATACGATTTATTATTATTATTATTATTATTATTATTATTATTATTCAATATTATATTTTTGGTACAATATAGAATTCTCAGCACAAAGTACTTCAACAAGATTTGTCTGTGCTATATTTCTTAACATAAATGTTATTTGTGAGGAGGGAAATGAGAACAATGAATATTTTGAGTCTAGTATTCTAACAAGTTACTTCGTATTTCATCTGTTGCAAAAGTTCAGTAAAGTATCTCACAATTCATTGTTGTTGTATCAAAGTTTGAAAAAGGGAACTTTAGGTTGATATCATTTATAGAACTTCATTTTATGGTTATCAAGTTTTGATGGAGGATACTTTATTCATTTACTGTTAAGAAATCAGGTCTTAAGAAATATACGTGAAAATATTGTAGGGGTATAATAATTGTAAAAATAAAGATTTATGAATTATGTGTAGGTCTTGACTTTTCGAGTCCTGTGAAAGACCTAAAAAGGCCATGTGATGCTTACACAAGATGTTCATTGATTTGAATCTTATTCATACTCTTAGTTGCAATTACAGCACAGTACATTGGCATGTGTACGTTATTTTTACTGTCATCATGTGATGGTCCATTCGTAACTACTGTAGTACGCTTTATGGAAACATGGGACCTGTTCGTATATTATGTGGCGGTAAATTAACCTTCAAAATAATTATTGTTAGTCTTTTACACTAGTTCTGACCTCATTATTTTTACTGGACGCATTCTCGCTTAAGGTTCTCGGACAAGTGTCCACATCAGATCATGTTTGTGTACGCCATGTTACACAACCCTTATGTCTAATAGTTAACTTAAATCACATTCTTTGGACGCATAGACAGTATTTTAGTTATATTTTCAAATCACTTCATTCATGACATCTGGTTTAAATGTCTTTGGAAACCTCGATTATGAAGGTGTTACAGGCAAAAGCGTTATCAAGCACTGATCATGTATGACGTCTTTAATTTCATACAATACTGATATTTTTACTTATCATGGGTCGACTCTTCTAGTTTGTAATTCTTAGTTTAAAAACTCTTGAACCTAGTGTATAGATAAATATTGATTCTGAACGTTTGAGAATTGAGAGCTGAAGCTATGGGAATGGGATGAAACAAATATTGATGCATCTAAAAATGTTGAAGAGGTATTATGGTTCTCAGAAAACCACTTTATAAACACCCTTGGAACCACTGACTTTTGTTATTATATCAAGTACTGCATTGGTTACCACAAATCACCTTTAAGTAAACCTACCAGAATATTAGCCATTCAAACGTTGACAAGACTTCTATAGTAAGTAAAACATATCTCCCCCTGAGTATACTAACTTCAGAAATTTAAAGGGTGGAATTTTAAAATCCATTTTCACTGAAGAAGCCTGAAAACTAGTTGATTGCTGCATTTTGTGGACTGAAGACTTACACATTGATGTTAGTAAGAGAATGCTGGAACAGTTACTGAAGTTTGGTATCAGAACACGTCTTAGTGAAAAAATGAGTAGGGTAGGATTGTAGTATAGTTTACTGAATGATGAACAGAGTTTCTATTACATAAAAGTAAAAATCTTCAAAGTTTTCTGCCATTCCAAGAAGTTCAATCAGCTTCATAGATTCAATAGAACATACACTCTACAGTTTACTACTAAAGCTATCTGTCACTCATCGATCGTACAACAGTTGTGGGGACAGTGAGATGTAACTGGGCCACAGCCAAATCATCTGGCAGTTGGGTCACATAGCTTACCGATCCTGGTCAAGGTCAAGGAAAACCGACGCGCATCAGTTTGTTGCACACTATGGACTGGCCATGCAGCAGTGGTTGCACTCTGTTTCTTATACTGACTCATAAAAATATATTTCTGTAATAATTTAGTTTGTGTTGTACAGTCATTAAAGCAGCCATAGAACCTGGATACAACGAGGGGATTGTCTACGTTTACTACTATTTGTAAGATGTGACTTCGACGTTAGCTGACGGGTCACATCATCCCTGTTTAACCCGAGTTGGCCACCAATCATTCGACACTGATCATACACAGTGAATAACCAACTGAAACAAAAACGTAATTGGTGATTCCACTTTAGTGCAAGCATTGTTGATTTTAATTTCAGTAAGTAGCTAAAATCATTTGCTATGTCGTTCTGTAAATTTACGAGAGCCTTCTAAGCGAGAAATTTACCTCCAAATAGTTGGCCTACAAGTATCAGATGGATTACCTCTCTGAGATCGAAAATATTGTAACTGAGATTCATGTTGTGGAACACGAAGTATAAATAGATGAAAGCGTTTTAATAGCAGTGTTTTATAAATGAAGTATGTCTCTTTCTTAGCCTTCTAATGGCTTCAGTTGGAGTCAAAGGAAGAAGTCTGAAACATGGATCAGCATGTCACTTTATATATGTTCTGTTGACTAGCCACGTCAATACAACGTGGACATTAAGGGTCAAATACAAATTGTAGTTAAGACAGGTATTTTCGTTCATGCAAATATTAAACAACAAAAGGAACGAGAGATGCAGCAAATATGTAGCGTATTAATGTTTTGTAATTCACCATCTCAATGAATATCGAAGTAATTCAGTTTTTATAGACTGTGTAAAAGAACATACTAGTAGATAAATACATGCGTACTATCATGCACAAATGTACAAATTACTCAAAGTTACAGGCAAATAATAACAAAAGTCAAACATACGGAGTAGCCGTTTCGATTAAAGTGATTCGTCTGCCCAAAAATGAGAATGATATAAAGTGGGCGTTCTAGTCACTACATCATTGCTGAATCAAAAAATAGCTTCGAAATATCATTTTATTACAGTTGCTTTTTGGATGTTATTCATCCTGGAACTCGCAAATGGAATATGCAAATAGTTTGTTTAGTTCTTGTTGCAGTTATCTGAGAATGAAAACACTTGATACTGGGAATGAAAGTTGAGCCATGTATAATTGATCCGAGGACGGTTTACGGTATACACGTCCTGTCGCTTTGTTTATTAGACGTTTATATTTGTGATGTCGTCTTCGAAAATTTTAAAACAGTGACGAAGCAGAGGATATTGATGGTCATTTATATGGGTGATTTGTTTTAAACGTTAATGGGTATTTCACCGGGATATATATATAGCTCTCATAAGTATTCGCGCAGAGTTAACGTAATTTTTTTGATGACATCTTACTACGATAACGACTTGGTCGGTTATTACGACGACAGTGGTGTTTTTAAACCCTGGATGAATTCAGACTACCGCTATTCGTATAGGGATTCACGACAAATAAGTGTAAGTTTATCGTGTAAATTAGATGAAATTTATGACTAAAGTTTTCTTTCATAGGACTAGTTTTTGCACTTAACAACTTTATGTGCTTACGATATTTGACTTTAAGGTAGAGTTATTAAATTCTTTTTTTATTAGAGGTAAAAATGTTGATAATCTTAGTAGTCGTAACTTTTATGATTAGAAATGTTTTCCAAAAAATTAGGGTAAAGGTATTAAATATGTAGATATTAAGGTAACTTCGCCTCAAAGAACGTTTTTACTTTCAGAGTAGGGTTTCCTGATCACTGTTTCTGGTCGAACTTTGTCTTCAGATGGAGAAAACTGTTTGGAAAGAGCTAAGTCAGTTAGCCACAGCGCATACATTTTGCCAGACTTTCACATTGTATTGCCAAGGTGAGCCAAACTTACTGGAATGAATGGTAGATCAATCGGAACAACTTAGTATCAATGACAACGGGTAATTCTAAATATTTGAGAATATAATTCGACAGGAAAGGGTAGGAAGGTATGTAACAGGGAATACTTGAAATGAAGGTTTGAAGCAGTGTATGTACTGAGACCCTCTGCTCTCTATTACCTAACATTTCCAACCAATGAATAGTATGTATATGCCACTATGGCACGGACTGACATTCAGTGACTGCATGGACTGAAACCACGTTTTAGTTTAGCCAGTTTTGGATTATCTTCAACCAACTTTTGTGCCAAAAGATATTGCCCGTTGATGTGAAAGTCGTTCATGTGTACATAAAACACATCTCAATTACACCAATCTATCAAGATCTACTGCATTATTAACCAACTCGACATTCACCTAACTCTTTATTTCTAACATCAATTTCATCCACTCAATCGTTCAACCTTGTACGCGCAATATTTTGCAGACAATTTTGTCTAAGAAGTTGCAGCCTGCAAATGTCTTCCACTTTCTTAGACCAGATTTCACGGCTATAAAGTAGTAAAGAGTTAACTAGTGAGCACCATGCTCTCCCTCTTTCTGACAGACGGACATCTCGCCTACGCCACAAGTGACGCAAGTTGCACGGCGTTTATCGCATGGTGTGCTGCACACCGAGAATAAAAAATTACCCTACAGAATACTGGGTATTGTAACTCATACATATTTTTAACACGTCCTAATTTACCCACTGTTGTAAAGCCAACAATGATCATTCATGATGACATACTATTTAGTGAACTGATTGATTTATATATTATCATACCTTAAGTCTCTGTTTGAAAAGTCCTTACATCTCTTTTATCAGACGTGTGAGAAGTATGTTGCTAATTTTTCAGCAAGTGCTGAGCTTTTAACATAGAATCAAAATTAGTAGACTGATTGACAAGCACTGAGTAGTTATCTATGTGATGTATCATAACTTGAGTAAAATAGGTTGAGTCTTATTGAAAAAGGTAGACAGTCGTTTGTCACTAACATTTTATGGTAGAAATGTTGCCCAAGATTAACTCAGTTCATGAGCCTTTAAGCACCAGTGAAATTTCGAATTCGTGGAATACGATTTCTTTTTTGAACTTGTTGGATAAATCAATTATTACTGTTTGACTAATGTTTTTCACATATCCGTTTGTAAGTGAAAATCTTTTGGAGCTTCATTGTAAATTAACAGTATAGAAGTGTGTACACAACGAGTTGTGTAGCAATTAATTGAAAAATTACTGAAGGGTTTAAATATTATAGAGTTCACAGTCTTTAAAATAAACTGAACTATCCAAAGCAGTTATAGATCGTTGTCCAGCTGGTGCTCTCATCTATAGGCGTGCCATAATAAATACACATGAGACAAAGTTTTTAAAACAATGGTATTTCAGATTGAATACTGGGAAAATCATAAACATGAGTTCAAAGGTTATTTTTCATCTGTATCTTTTTTGTTACAACAGAGATATGTCATGATTATATGTTATAGATTACTTATTACGTGCCACTTATAACGGAGGTGACGGAGGTGGTCATTAAAATAGGTGATGATGCCAAGCTTAACGACTCGTTCATGCTTATCTTAGCTTAAGAATATTAAGCCTATTGGACTTCGTAGGCATTAGTGACCAAAGTATCACTAGGCGTTGAGCAGACTTGTTTTAGATGGAATTTAACAACTAGATTGAAATAAGTATAGTTGGTGTTAGGTGATATCATATCCAACTGAAAATTTGAGCACAGCGTCTTTGACTTCAATAAGTAAAGTTCCATGATACTAAGTATCCAAAAGTCGGACAAATTAATTAACTTAATTAGAAACAATGAAATGATAAGATCTGCCTATAATTTACCTTAATTGGTTAATTTTTTTAGTCCAATATAAATATGGTTTATATAGCATAGACATTAGTCTCGTTTGCAATACTACCTAATTTAATTGCTGGAAGCAGAAATTACTGTATGTAGTGGTATTAATCGCTAGAAAAGTTTACTATCTACCTTGCGAAAATCAGATAACATCACATATTCTTCACTAGGGTGTTGTTAAACAGAATAAAGGACTCCGTAGACGCCCAACATCGAGACCAACAGGCTGGATTCCGCAAGGATCGATCATGTACCGACCAAATCGCAACTCTACGAATCATTGTGGAACAATCAATTGAATAGAATTCATCATTCTACATCAACTTCATTGACTACGAGAAAGCATTTGATAGCGTGGACAGGACAATACTATGGAGGCTTCTTCGACACTACGGCGTGCCTGAGAGGATAGTCAATATCATACGGAATTTCTATGATGGATTAAACTGCAAAGTCGTTCATGGGGGGCAGCTCAATGACTCGTTTGAGGTAAAGACCGGTGTTAGACGAGATTGCTTACTCTCACCCTTTCTCTTTCTTCTGGTCATCGACTGGATCATGAAGACGTCAATATCTGGAGGGAAGCACGGGGTACAGTGTACAGCTAGGATGCAGCTGAACAATTTAGACTTCACAGATGACCTAGCTCTTATATCACATACGAAACAACAAATGCAGGAGAAAAAGATCAGTGTAGCAGCAGCCCCAGCAGCAGCGGGTCTCAATATGAACAAAGGGAAAAGCAAGACTCTCCGATACAATACAACATGCACCTATTGATTTACACTTGACGGAGAAGCTTTGGAGAATGTGGAAACCTTTACATATCTGGGCAGCATCATTGATGAACACGGTGGATCAGATGTAGATGTGAGGGAGAGGATCGGCAAAGCAAGAGCAGCATATTTACAACTGAAGAACACCTGGAAATCAAAATAATTGTGAACCAACACCGAAGTCAGAATTTCCAATACAAATACCAAGACATTTCTGCTCTATGGGGCAGAAACCTGGAGAGCTACGAAAGCCACCATCCAGAGGATACAGGTGTTTATCAACAGTTGTCAGCGCAAAATACTTCGGATCTGTTGGCCAGATACTATCAGCAACAACCTACTGTGGGTGAGAACAAGCCAGGTTGCAGTGGAGGAAGAAGTGCTGAAAGTGGATAGGACACATATTGGGGAAATCACCCTACTGCGTCACAAGGCAAGCCTCTGCTCAGAATCCTCCAAGCCAAAGGAGAAGAGAAAGACCGAAGAACACATTACGCCGAGAAATGGAGACAGACACGAGAAGAATGAAGAAACGTTGGACAGAACTAGAAAGGAAGTCTCATGACAGAGTGGGTTGGATAATGCTGGTCTGTGGCCTATGTTCCATTCGGAGTAACAGGCTCAAGTAATCAAGTAAGTAAATCACATTATCTGGTAAAACGTAGGCAGGGTTATCATAGGATGCAAAAATCCGGCTTATATCGTGAAGGGTTGCAAAAATATGGAGATCATTACTTTTCATTTATCATTTTTCTATTCAAATAGAGGTATTGTTCAAGAACGGAACAACGTTTGCGTTTCATAGGCTAGCCTCAAATTGATGTTTAGATTTTTACATAACTATTGATTATTATCAGTAACTAGATAAGTTCGAAAAATTAAGGGTAGCCAAGATTTCTGCATATCCGCTTTCTAGATTTTTTATTAGTCCTATAAGTCTATTCTACTCTCATTATCTTTGTGCATTAACTTATCTGTAAAGATAGCTTGGATGCAACTCTGCCTTATAATATATTTCACCATATATATATATATATATAAGCACAGAATTTCTTCTTTAGATCATGTTAGCCTAAGCTGGACTATTAGTATTCGTTACTAAAAATGATTTTAGTTTATCCGAAAATAAGATGGATGCTTAATGGAACTAGAAATGTAATAGACTTCAAACCGCGGACACGTTCAGTACAATAAATGTGGGAGTACGATCAAAATATATATTGAGAGAAAATATTTTGAGTTTCAGATGATCTTGCTTATATAGATCCTTTAAGTTTGGTATACTTGGAAACTCATTAATTAAATAGACAACTATTCATACTACTCGAACTGAAATGTTTAGTTATACAGTAAATAATGTAAATTTGAATTTGGTTGTTTCTTACTTATACCACCATTATTTTTATTTGTAGGGTGATTTGCGCTATGGTAAACGGATTTATATTTACAGAGACTACACAAGTACCCCTAGGTATGTTATATTATTATTACCTTTTCCCAAAATTTCCTCCGCGTAAGGAAAAACTTGATACGAATTCGTAAACTAAAATTAGTCGTATTAATAATCGTCATTCAAAGCCTCATTCGGGAACAAGTACTTTTTGTCTTGTCCATTATTAACTTTTAAATCTGGAGCAAGTATTTTATGACATTTGATGTGTGATACTACTTATTTACCTACTCTTGTCACTTCTCGTGGAGGAGCATAGGCTGCTCACCAGTTCATCACCGAACTCTGTCTTGGCCAATTCTTTCGAATTGTTATTCTTCTTTTTGCAGTTTACTTCTAATTCTCGACACAGTGTTTTTTGGTTTTTCTCTTTTCTGTTTCCCTGCAGGATTGCTAGTTAGCGCTTGCTTCGTGATGCAGTCTGATGACTTTTGCAGTGTATGTCCTATCCAGTTCCAACGTCTTTTCCTAATTTCCTCTTCGGATGGAAGTTGGTTTGTCCTCCCCTACAGTAGGTTGATGCTGATGGTATCCGACCAACAGATATTGAGTATCTTGCGTAAACAATTGTTTATAAACGCTTGATGACAGTTGTGGTAGTTTTCGAAGTTTCAGCTCCGTACAACGAAACTGTCTTGACATTCGTATTGAAGATTGTGACTTCGATGTTGATTGACAGTTGTTTTGAGTTCCATATGCCGTTTAATTGTATGAATGCGGTCCTTGTTTTGCCGATCCTTTCCTTTATGTCTGCATTGGATCCTCCTTGTTTATCGATGATGCTGCTGACCAGGTACATGTAAATTTCCATCTCTTCCAGAGTTTCTTTATCAAGTCCGATTGAGTTGGCTTTCTTCTTGTTGTATTTAAGGATGTTGCGTTTTCCCTCGTGTATGTTGAGGCTTACTGATGCAGAGGCTGCTGCTACATTGATTGTCTTCATCTGCACTTGTTGGTGTGTTTGAGATAAATGGAACGGGTCATATGTGAAGTCCAAATCGTCTAACTGCATCCAAATTATCGTTTCTTAGGTGCTCAAAAAGCCAGTCCAAATACACAAATTTGATTTCATCCCAGAAATGCATACCTATTCACTGATTCAAAAGTTTAAATTATGGATAGTTTGAGTATTGATGGATTATAATACTGTTAAGTGATATCATTATCAGAATATAAGATTGTCGCTAATTTTCTTTGCACTGACTTTCTTAATATCAAGCTGGTTGTACTGGAAGTTGTAGACTGTCTAGTTAATACTTTTACACTTAACTCCGTCACTTTTAATTTTGTAATACTTAAGAAATGTATATTCACTTGAAAAAGATATCCATGTCATTTGTGTTTATTCTCCTTGTATAGTAGTGTTGATTACCTCACCACATGAGCTATTCTCATTTTTTAACTATCAATGGGAATAGCTGTAGCGAAAAGTGAAGCGTTGGTCTTTTTGATTGAATAATAACTGGAATAAACTTAGCATATAAGTTGGTTATTATTCAGCTTTCAATAAATTTGAACTACGTAAGGATCAAAATATTTCATCCGGTTTCGTATTTTGATAAACAACCATTACCATTTTACCAACAAAAGGTTTTGTTTTACACGAAATTATTCATTTTCCACCCCATTTTAAGAAAATATATGACTATATACTAGGATATTGACAACTGTCAAAATCGACCATAAAATTTTCAAGTTGTGAATGCAATTAGAGATTTGATTCTCATTTAAGAAGTAATACATAATTTACCTGCTTTTTTATGATATACAGTGGCGTTTTAAAATTAGATATTTGTGCTTTAGTGTCCTAAAGATTATTAAGTATGCCTTGTATTCATTTATTATTTTAGTTATTATCAAAGTACATATTCACCAAGTTATAACTATGTGTCTCCTCTACGTCGTTTTCGATCATATGGTAGTCTCTCAGATTATGGGTAAGTCATTCAACCATTGCGCTAATGAAAATAGGGTTGCTAGCTGTTGTTCTTCAAATAATAACTTTGCCTGACAACTTCATTGCCCAAATCAAGTTAAAGGCTGGTTGACTTATAAATGTTGCTCGCCCACTTATTTTTTCGGATTTATCAAACCTTTAACAATTTTTGTATTATCTTCTTCACAAACATGTTAGTGTTTGAATGTAAAAAAGGTCATTTCAGCTAAAATGAAATGTATGTACAGAATGTAACACATCATTTTCTTTAGGAACGACTCAATTTATTTTTTAAAAGGAAAACATTATTTTGTTGGTACAACACTACTGATGGTAACACAGTCTTATCAAGTACTCAATTTATATTCATTTTGTTTACTATATTCACTGACTTATGCTTGAAAAACACCAGAGAATATCTGTCTTCAACATTTTTACGTTGCTAGTTGGATGTGCAAATCTAGTTAGTTATGTAGGTCTGATATGATATGTTAACTAAACTAACAAATGAACTAAATTATTTCGATATGTAAAACAAAACATCTGTTTTCATAAATGAACAATTATCAAGCTTTTTATTACAAAAGTTCACGAATAAGTGATGGCTAAATTAATGATTTTGTCAGAGGAAACATTGAATCTTGTCCATGAAAATATATTTGAGCACTAATTTGGCTACTGTTGATCTATAAGTGCTTAGACAGTTATTTTTCTTTATATGACTAATTCACTAGGAGAAAATTTTTTATAAGTACCAAAATAACTGTTTAATAAATATGTGAAAGTTGTCGTTTGAACTTATGAGAAACAAAGAAATATAGTTAATAGTAATTTTGATTAACGTTATAATAAATGCGGCAAAATTGGACTTGATTCTTTGTGTTACAGGAGTTCGGGTTTTTGTTATTTCAGAACTCTTGGGTTTTTCTATTACAACTAAGTATTAATTCGATAACCATTAAAAAACGTGGAGCAACACTCAAGTAATTCAGGATTTCTACTCAGAGTATACTCTCGAACCATTTTATCATTAATAAAATAACTATCGATGTATAAATTTTATTATTTGAGTTCCTTTGTAAATCTGTGATTTTCAAAGCGAACTGATTCGGAATAGGAAATAAGCGGCCATAACTGGATCTAATAAAAGAAACCTATTAATACAACTCACCTGTTTGATATATTGTGGCGATTAGATGCCAAATTTCTAAGTTAGTCTGTATGATACATTCATTTCACATTATTTTAAGACTTATGTTTTTGTTGAATGACATTACAGATACCGTTAATTATTTTATTTTTCCCTTTAATTTAACCACAGGATGAATTCGCTTTATGGCTATTCATATTCACATCCAGCTTCTCAACTTCAACGAGTAGATATATATGAGTGAGTAAATACTGATTCTTATCTATTCATGAGAATTAAATCATTGAATACTTTGTTCATTTGATTTATTATCTGTTGATTTTTTATGATACAAATCTCATTTGATTTTATGATACATAACCAAATGATAAGAAAATTATTAGTCCTTCACATTAAACCAAAGTAAGAATCTTTTCTAATATGATAAACACTTGTACAAAAAACCAACCGATATTCTTTTTAAAAGACTAACTTAAACTGTACCTAATTGTTCAAATAAGTTGTAGGATCTATGTATGCTTTGTGTGTGCAGTCAACTACATTCATGAAGAATTTACGCATGGTAGTTAAACTATTGGAATATATATATATATATATATATATATATATATATATATATATATATATATATATATAAGATAAAGTTGTTAATAAGCTACAGATATATTTGAAAAATATCACTGGTAGTGTTTATTCAAATTTTTGGGTGATTAATTATCAACCATTTCTTTTCATTCCAGCGATACTCGTTATAGCAGATATTATTATTAGAAAATGTTTATCTTTCGACAGAACTACATCTTTTCTTTTGAGTGTTTATTAATTTTGGTAAGTTTTGATAAGAATGTTTTAAATCAATGAACTTCAGTGTATTTCCTGATAAATATGTATTGATATTGTAACCTGTTAGTCGGTAGCCTCTACCATAATTCCACTAAAAAAAATTTATAGTTCTTACAGACAACAAAAACCCATTGCTTGTAGTTAACTTACTTTCTATACGCCTAAACATTTTAATAAGCTCTAGAAGAATTTACACCTAATTTATCTAAGACTTGAATGGAGAAATACTTCTTTCTCTGTTCGAACACTGTACGATTCCCTCTGTTTGTTTGTCTTTCCCAGTTCCTGTGAAATAAATTGTCCTACGAACCTCTATATTTTATCTCTTGGTTTCACACTGTCTAACGATAAGTGGTTCAACAGTGTTTGGATTTTTAAGCAATAGAAAGATGATTTCCCTTTGGAGTCATATCTATTGGAAAGACTCTAAAGAGATTACATCTTTTTCTCATAATTTTTGGACATTTTTTTTTATTTTCTAGCAGCATTACTTCTTGAAGTCAAGTTTTATTCAAATAGGGGGTAATACTAATGAATGCGGATGGAAATGTTGCTTGCTGATGAGATGTTAACTAACTGTACCATAATGTTTGAGTACAGGTTAATTTTATTCGATATTAGGCGACGTTAGTCCATAATCTTCGCGTAGTTTATACGTTTCGGTAGTAGTTTGGTATACAATACCAGCCATTGAAATTAAGTGAACTACTTTAAAGGTGATGTCATTTTTTCTAGTGCTTAGTTTTATGTGAAATTCATAACAAAATTTATAGTAGATGGATTTTGGACTTTAAAAACCTAATATATCACTAATTTTATGAAAGTGATAGTGGTGCATTGAAGTCTGAAGAATTTTATCAAGCATTATATATCCCTTTTACTTGAAACTTTCTAACTAGAAAGCCATGTTCATAAGCTGATGTTGGCTGGATGATCACATACAAAACCCAACCACTGATCAGCCGTGAGATTCTGGTGCAGCACTTGTAAGAAATGCACCCCTTCAGCTCCGAATGAGTTGAACTGAAAAAAGTAATACCACCAACATATAACTGTACAAGACACTTGACAGCAAAATGTATCTTTAAGTTCTGTTTCACATGGTGATTAAAAAACTGATTGACGTCTTTTCTAAACTTTATTTTAGCTGAGGTATGAAATGTGGTTTTTGTCTATTGTTACCGACAGGTGGATAAAATCACGTGCTCTTCTTTCTAATTTTTCTACAAAGTAAGGTATTTCACTCTCATCGAGACATATAAATGGATAAACGTACGGAATAAAATGAACGTGACATGTTTTGTTGGCATGTGATTTATTTCATGTAACTTAGCTTTGTTTTTTGTGAAATATAAATTGTTATTTCTACATGTTTTATATCTCTCATTGTGTAAAAATATTATGTTGGAAGTGTTCGGCGAAAATAAAACGTCATCGTACTAGTAATCAATGCTTCATTGAAAGTGATACTTTAAAAAATTGTTTATATATGTTAGACATGTAACTGCAAATAAGAAAGTAGGTAGAAGTTAAATCACATGGCTGCTGTTGGTTATTCAATCCCATGTAACTGCATTTTCATTTTAACGGAACTTGAATTAATATTAAGTAATAGTCACTGGACTATTTTTTTTTAATTTAACAAGATTTATTCTTGTTGGATGGTTTAAAATCACCAATTCCATAAGACCGTAGTGTCCATTGATAAACACTTATATAAAAATTTTTTCGTGAATTGTTTATTTTGGCGTGATTTAGGGAAACAGTTTCCAGCGAAAGGTGCGGACAATATCGAATTTAAACTTTTTATTTTAGGAGTTGCTGAAATGCATTCATCATTTTTTCTTTTAATAAACAATTAATAAACATCTCATTGATGAGTTCCTGGTCAATTATAATTTGCTCTGTTGATGAATGAAGTTATATATAATTATTCTTGTAATAGAAGAAAGACACATTTGGTGTTCTTGCAGATTTGAACCATAGTGATAAAATGAACTTGGGAAAAAAGCGTTTATTTACTTATCTATTGTGATATGAGTATTTACAGTGCTGCCCTTGACACCTTACAGTAGTGTATATCTAGAAAATTATTGTTGAAATCAGAGATGAGCCAGCGTTTATGTTAAATTAGTCACATAAAAGCAGACGGTATGTCAGGTGAGGAGTAAGTATTCAAATGTTTCTAACTAAAGTGCCGATATGGATCATTTATTAATGAAACCAGTATTTGATTGTATAATCATTAGGGTTAACAACGTCACTTTATCACTATAATGATTACAACTGAGTTCAGTTTTTTCACAAGTGTATCGTTTGCTGTAACAATCATCAGTGAGTCTGGATTCGTGTCTTTTATTAGATTTCTATTTCTTGACTCTTTGAACTATATGCATGAAAATTCTTGTTCACAAATACATATTAACCGTAAGAAATGATCATGTTACTCACGAATCTTTGGAATTTATGGAGCTTTTTTTAGAAATAACAAATAGAATTTATTTAATGTTACATCATTTAAAGGTTTATTCAAAACATTGTTAGATTTCAGGTATATCAGTTCAATGTGAGAATCATGAACATTTATTTCTCTCAAAAGAAGATGGAGAACTCAGTGAATGATATTGGGTTTTAAACGTTTTAAAATCTTTGAAAAATTATGACAATTAATTTTTAGGCATTAAAATAAAGCAGTATTTAGTGTACGATTATCTAAGTGAACTGAATACATTTCAACCAATAAGAATCAACTTATGAAACATTTTATGATGCCATGTTTCTTTGAAATAATTTTGAAATTTCTCGATTGTGGTCTGTCAAATGAATATTTTTAACTGATAACGAGCTTTAATTTGCATATATCTGGCAACAATTTCTAGATAACGATAAGGATTGTTTCATCATTACTAGTTAGGGCCTGAATTATCCCATTATTGATATGAAGAAGTGAGATTTGACCAGTCTTTACTGGGACGTGTGCATCCGCAACGTATTTGCTCAATATGGCCATTTTGTTACAACTTGAGAACAAGTCAGAAATATCATTACACTCGATATAATCGTGTCATACAATTGATTTTGATGGCACAAAAATCCTCCAAAAAGCATTCAATTCTTACAAAGAAAGACAAACAGCGGAAGCCCTATACATATGGGATAATCCAAACAATATTAATAGGAGGGATGGAATACAGTTAGTTGTACCATGGCAGCTAATCATTAATAAATAAAAACCTGAACTCCTTTCCATTTTATCTATCCCGTATTATTTGAGTAACAACAATTACATTCAATGATTCTAATCAGTTGTCTTATCGGAGTTCGGTAAACAATTAGTTGGGACATTAAAAATAACACATATATTCAGTTTCGAATTACATTCTTTCTCTTCGAATTTCACTCTTTTATTTTTATTTCGTTTATTTATCTTCATTGTATACATGCTGTGACATATATGATTCATATCATATATTAAAAATCGTATGTTTCCTTAGAAATTTCACCGACAAGAGACAATATATTGTGAATGAATGACATTTGTAAAATATCAGGAGTTTTTAATTACAAGTATAATCTGCTTAGTGTAATTTCAGTATACTATCCTTAAATTTTATTCATTTTTCGTAACCATGTACTCCTAAAATGATTGCAACTAACTATAAAAATTACACTAGGAATCAAATAATTGGATATGATAAGTTGAACAATGTAAGTTTATTCTTATCATTTGCTTATTTAACGAAATAGATGAATACAAAAGTTGATTGTCTTTTCAAACAAAAATTAAAATGTAAGGCAACTTTTCTCAAAAGTTAAAATGTTTAGAAAAAATATTGATGTTACTTTCACTATTTCACCCAGTAACACGTGATTTCTTAAATATACGTTACAGAAAATGAAAAGATGATAAATAAAACGATAATTGTTCCTTCTTTTAACTCTGGTCAAATGATTGTCACACTAAATATATGAATCGTTTGTTTAATAAATTATCATTGACTGAGTTTAGTTTGTTTACAATTGAGTTGGAAGTTATATCTGAGGTTGGTTATTTAGTCACATTCTCTGTTGTATCACGCATCATCTTATTGTAGTACATTTCCTATCATGGGAGTTTATAAAATACGAATACATTTTTCCAGGTTAGTTAATTGGCTTGCAGCAAGTTACTTGGATTATACTTTAAACGTTATGCGTGATAACATTTACGAGATGAATAAATGTCATAAGAGGCAGTAGTGAAGTAATTCTCTGGTAATCTATTTACTTGAAAACACCAATGAATTTTCATTGATTTCAAAACAAAAGTACCATAGCGATTAATTTAAACTTAAATTTCATTGAGTAATCAAATAGCGTCGTCTATGTAGTACAAAGGTGTGAAGTTATCTGCGTATCGTAAAGACTTACTATTATTGGATCAAGTTACACTAACTTAATGTGAAAAACTAGTTGTTTTTAGATAGTTAAACAGCTCAGTGGAAATCTTATGAGTCGAAAATACACCATTGTCGTGGGTCGTAAGGCTTTTTAGTCGTTTTTCAAACTGATACCTCGGATAATCTGATCTGACCAAATATTAAACTATCCATAACGAAGGATATCTAGTCTAAATTCATTTCACGTATTAGTGAATTTATTGTCATTAAACCAACCAGTATTATTCCGAGATCCATCACTAATTGGAATGTATGCCATTTTTTATACCACAATTTGGTAACCTAATCTTAAGCCAAGACTTTTAATGTATTTTGGTGATAAAAATGGGTCATAAATATCTGAAGAGAAACCCCTACCTAGTTATCTCCATAATTCTAGGAGTTCAAATAATGAGATGTGGGTAGGATTCACAAGAATGTGGTTATGTCACAAAAGACTGTCAAATATACCGTTTAAGTGGAACAAATCAATATTATCATAAGTGACTTGAAAAAGATTTACCGTGGCCTTTTCTGATCAGCTTTTAGGAAACTGTTACCCATTCTTCAGTAGTCAAAGCGGTATGATAACTAGTAAACAGAACATTAAGAAATGAAAAGGTTAATTACATGTGAGAAAAATAATAGGGCCTCCAAGAAATTTGGATGTGCCTCATTCAAAAAAGGAACAATTTAAATCAATAGATCAGAGAGTGTTAAGTCAGTGGGCAACGAACCAATACAGGACCCACCATAATCGAAGATCAAGTTAAGGGATATCGCTGTCAACCAGGGAATACGAAAACAAAAGTACTACAATGGATGAAACACAGCTGTAAATAAATGTCAGCATTAATGTACTACTGAGTTAAAGACTAAATATGATATACGGAAATGAATGAGTCATATGAAAAACTGGGTATGAAAGGAGGAGGAAGGGATTTTCTTACTCTTACGTATACACATATAAAAGTGCTTAGGAAAAGATCTTAGAGTTTGTATCGAGGATGTATGATTGATTGAAAATGTTTTATTTGTCACTGAGGCACTAATACTTACAGCGTTTATAGTTCAGTAGTTATAGTGATATACTAACGGTATAATCCAACTGTTTTTTCAAGAGTACACAACGCACTTAAATGCTGGAACTAAAAGATACCAATGGAAGTTCGACATATTTAGTTATACTCGCGGAATTTCCAAACCTAACCGAATCAAACCCTCCGCCTTCCAAAAGTAATTTGAAGGTAAGACATGCAGTCAAAACTGAAGGGGCACATGAGTTTGCTAGATTCAGGAGACTAGCACCACATAAGCTCGCGATATCTAGAGCCGAATCAAACTACAAGATACAGCTGGATGTTATTCGTCTATTGCATATGGTCCCAAGGAAAAATGAAGGCGATAAGCAACCGTGCGGGGATAACGGATCCGTCAGACGTTAAATCATATCAGATAGGCACCAAATACCTTATACACAATATTTTACATTCGGCTTATAGAGTGTGTGATTTCGTTATGTCGTCCTGCCACTCAACAAGCCGTATCAAACTTGACAAACTAACTGAAATATTAGTTGGAATTCTTCCTCTCCGCGGTTATACTTCTGTTCTTTCAGTTAGCCTACTAATGCAGATGTCACTGGAAATTAACTCATACGGACGGCAGACAAATATGAACGTTAACTGACTTTCTAATTTGGACTGAAAACAATAACAACATCAGCACTGTTACAATATTGACTATTTTCATATTTTCAAACACAAAATACTTGTAATGGCTATAGGTCAAGCTATTAACGAACAGCTATTACTACGCATCTTGATAGTAAGTGTTAAGATATCTCTACATGAAACCATTATTAATTATTTTAATCCCACTTTGTTTAACTCTCAAATAATCTTCATATAGATTTTTATTTTGCGCGTGTTAAGAATTAAACCAAAAAATAATTTTGAATTATGACACTTATTTCCCGATCATACAGTTCGGGGACCACTTTCTATTATTCCATCTACAATGTTCGCTGAAACAAAGAAGTGTCCGTGTCTTTTGCACCCAGACAGTGTTGGACGTAGCAAGGGAGAGCTTTTATCGACTCTTGTTTTAAGACTGCTTCACCTACCGTGTTGTCACTCACTAAGACCTGATGACGTGAAAATTGCGATGGTGACCTGTCAACCAGTATTTCCTTTTGAAACAGCACTTGGGTCCTTTAACTATCTGATAATGATAAACGGTTTATCATCTCTCGTCTTAAGATGGTATGTGTTTGAGTTGTTGGTAGACTTAAAACTGGGTTGCGAACTTCTTTTGCGTCTGAAGAAGGGAGGACGAAGTGCAAGTCTCGATAGCGGATTCCATCAGATTAAATAATGTGTCTCTTGAAATAGTGCTTTGGTGGAGCAAACCACAGCTCGGGGTCACTATGATCAAGTTGTGGGAGTTGGACTTTCGCAGTCATAATAGTGTCCATTTCTAATAATGACAAATTCTTCAGGTTTTGGGTTTGCACTGAGTCTGATATGTGGTATATGACGGATATATTAATATAATAAGTACGGGGTAATGACTCACCTGGATACTATGAGGCAGAAAACAATATGTATGAATATACGTACAAAATATATGTGCTGAAGATTATTAAAAGATCTACCGTTACGACTGCAAGATCCGTTCTGAATGTTTTGTGCGTAAAAATTCTTCCATGTGTGCACTTGTAATCTATTACTATTGATTCCCTCAGTTGTACATCTTGTTAGTCTTTTTGATTCCATTTGAGATGGTAGTGTTTGTATTTACCTTCACTGAGTTTCCATGTTTCTTCCTGAACAACAATTTTGTTGTTTTAGTTGATACTTGATCTTGGTGACAGCAATATTGGGTTGCTCTTCTTTTGATTGTGTTGTTTGCATTGACTGGAATTGTGCATTTTTGATTGTGATTTGAAGCACTCTTACAGAATTGGAAACACTCTATGTTATAAAGCAATCAAAATTTATCCTTTGAATGAATCTTGACTCGATCGATCCAGAATGGATAGAATAGCATTTATTCGGTGCGCCTAGGGGTAATTTTTTTATATTCCTTATCAATTTGTCTATTTATTGTAATTGAGATCGATTATTGGGGGGGACAATTGTTGGTTGAATAACTGATCGGTAATATTTGTTTGGGTAATAATGTACATTTATATTTATAATGAAATCTAGAACCGTCATTTACTCAATCACCTTGTTTTGGTTTCAACTGGGAAACAGCGTGTACCCAAATTACCTAGAAATTTATTCTTCAGTCCAAAACTTAGATTGGACTCTACAACGACCAAGTAAAAGATAATAAAAAAGTCAAAGCAGAAATCAACCTTCTGTTCAAACTTGGGCGCACCAATTTCGTGCAGGTGGATACTCCTCGTTCTACTGATAGAATGAACTAGACCAGTAGTGGATAGGTCTTTATTTTAAATCCTGGTGAGAACACTGGAGCGCGAGGCTATCTCTACAAACACACAAAGATTTTCAACATTCTGTTATATATAGGGCTTTTATTCTTACTATGCGGCGTACTACTAGACTACTTGTACGACTGAACCCGCAAAGTAGCAAGAGAGAAGACAGAAGACCAGTATGTAGGAATTTTATTCCTCAAAAGTGTGTTAAAATATAGTACAAAATCTCATGTATTTTTAGTTTTTGGATGAAAGTAAATCATCATTTCGGACAGTCCATAGGCACATCGGTGGTCATTCTTATCCATCTAATAGGAATGCTACACGTCGACATTCTAGAATGTTCCCCTAGTGGTGATTGGATGGACTGTCTTCGTCTCTTTCTGATCTTCTTGAGGCTTCCTAGAGTTTGCCAACGAGCCGTACTTACACATGCAATATAAAATAATAGGAAATATAATACTTTTACTGTTGGGATGATCCTGCAAATTTCTCGCAATCGAGAAGACAAGCTCAGGAAACACTAAGAAGCATTTTATTCAATCAGCGTTTGATTAGAAGTTTTGCTAGAAAAGTCTTGGACACATGAGGCTATCTCTACAAACACAAAAAGCCTTTCAACATCCAACATAAAATAATAGGAAATATAATACCTATACAAAATAAGGAAGTGAATGAATACTTCAGCCTCAATGTTCTGACATTTACTTACATGTTTGTTGTCAACTCTTAACCAATCAAACTAAGTTGTTGCAAGGTCTACTTTTGTTCGCGTCCAGAGTGAACACTGCTTCCATTTAGTTAAAGCTCAACCTCGCTCCACCGTCGATGATGTGGAGTACATTCGTCAATACATCAGTAATCTAAAACAGGCAGAAACTGTTCATGACTATCCCTCAAACGTGTGTACATAAAGCATTTAGAGTTGTACGGTTTTGGAACAATGTTAAACAGAATCGATATGATGCATCCGTTTACACAGCGTTCCATTGACTTTGAAATTTCAAGGAGTTGAACTAGTGGACCTGACTCTTAGTGCTCACGGAAACTAGCCTCAACATAACAAAACTATGTTTATTATATTATTAGGTCTAGATGAACTGACATTTTGGATTGAGAGCAGATGAGATTTTATTTGAATTTATTTGAGACTATTCAATCAACATAGTTCTGTCAATAATTGAGTTATGAAACCACAGAGAGTAATATATTTACATCCACGTAAATACCAGATTCTTCATGTAATGTGATTTACTGATTGTAGAGTAAGATGCATCTTATGTTAGGAAACACGACCATTTCAGACTGAATATTGAGAAATTGTAACGAACATTTGGCAAGAAATATAACATATATGTATGGCCAGTGCGATAGTTTGTGAAGAACATATCTTGAGTTCGAAAACATTTTGCTTTTGTATTTTGTTTTAATATTATGCGGATGTTATTGCTAAAATATAAGACGTCGTTACAGGTATTCGTGGTACCATTTCTGACAGGTGTTACAAATGTCATGTCGTCGAAGAAGTCATACAACTCCAGGTTATTTACATCCTAGAACTTTGGATGATCGGATTAGGGTGAGGTTGTTTTTGGATATGACTACTTTTTATTCAGTGTTGCCATAAACATGCATCACGAAAGTACTTTATCGTTATAATCAAAGATTTTGTAACTTATTGTCGGTGAGACCCCCTATATAACTTACTTCTTATTATGTACGAGCAATTACAGAGCATATGCGGCACCACAATTAGTGAAATAGTGGCACACAACTAAAGTTACAACCTAAAGGGGGTGGCTACTCATATCCAACACTGAAGTTTCAGGTGAACGAACACTGTATATAAAGTCAAAAAGTTTTAGCATCGATATGGCCAAAGACTCTACGTATAAACAGTAGGGTTTTAAAACCGTTGGTGGCCATCTCAAAGCATTGCTTTGTCTATTGATAACTTCTTGGTCATTGACTGTCTGGACAAAAGGTAGATCAATGTTATTCACTGCGTATGTATCTGGACTTTGGTGACCATCATACACCATATTGCAATCAGAAGCATTTACTGGCAACTTCTGAAGTCTAGACCATTCAGATAAGTTGTTCAAATCAATGTAAGGCTCTGAGCTATCACTTTCATTTTTCGTCGCTCTCCATATCTTGACATTGTCAGCGTTTAACAAAACCGATAATAAAAGAGGACTAAAAAGGTCTTTTGCACGCAGGAGGAAGAACACTGGTCTCGAAATTGCACGTCGAGGCATTCCGCTAAGCACAGTTTCTCAGCTAGACAACTTTGAGTCCACTCGTACAGCTTGTTGACGCCCAAGTTGGGAGTCTTTGAACCACATTAAGAAATCGCCTCCAACCCTGGCATTTTTCAACTTACATAACAGTCGGCTGTGAAAAAACTTTGTCAAAAGCTTTGGTGGCGTCAACTCAGGCGTCATCTTTGGGTAAATTTCAATTTTTAAGACTGCACCAATTTTCATGTGTCACCATTAAGTTAATGAGTCATCGAGTCTCATGGATTCGCCTATATCAGGCTAATTTAGCAGACCGAAAACATCGGGTTCCTTAATGAATAGAGTGTCCGAAGTGTGTGTGTAGGGTTTATGAACCAAAGAAGAGGGCACCTCTACAGTACAACACTGCTGAAGTAATTTGAGGATATGTGAGCTTTGCCGTAATCGTCTGCTACAAGTGATGTAGCACTTCATAATGCTGGGATTCTGTCACTTTTTTTAGTCTTTTGGTTTATGTATGAATATAAGCGTTTGAAGTATTTTACAGACTCTCTAGTAAGCCTTCCTTGACACAATCCTCCAGATTTACGGAAGATCGACCCACAAATATTTCTGGCATCCCAATACTGAGACTTTGTTTCATCAGTACTCTCTCCCACATTCTTCCCTTACAGAGAAGGGTGCGAACTTCCCTACTTAAATACGGCAGAGACTGTCGGATTTCTTGTTGTCGTTTTAGGGCTGTGCGGAACAGTAGCTTTTGTGTACAAATTTCTGAATACTTCCCATGCTGTTTCAGGGGGTGATTATGTTTATACTGTTCAATCTACTGAAGATACTAAGTGTATAATTCCTTGCATATTTGCTTTCCAAACGTTTAGTCTGGTTTAAGATAACACATCGTTATTGATAACGGCATGGAAATTAAAGACTAGAGTTGTATGGTCACTCTTACCTAAGGGTGGCATATAATTGAGCTTTGTGACTTTATCCTCATAATGAGTCAATGTGAGATTTAGTAAGATGAGTTGGATTCCAGATCGTACCTGGTTGCTTTTTTCACATGATTTACCAGGGCATATGTGGTAACCACATCAGCTAGTTTCTGTTCAAACGGATTTCTAACACCTCAGTTCTCAGATTTACCCTGTCTATCGTAGATGCATTAAAGCCTCCTAAGAATAAACATCAGCTACTTAAAAATTATGATAAATCTATAAATCACTGTGTTGTGAACTGTCTAACAAGACATGGAGGCAAATAAAGTTCATTAATTGGTGATATATTTGTTACCGACCATAAGAATATGTATATGGTTCAGCCTCAAAGTCGCTGTTTCATGTTGATACACAAATTTAAGCTCAATTTAAAAAGCCAGACTTTATCTCTTCGTGTAAGCCATATTACAGGTTTGTTAAAAGGATAAAGTTTCACTCTATATAAATAGTGCAGCTCTTTGTAGTGATATATTCACATCTAAG
The DNA here is from genome assembly GCA_944470415.2 of Schistosoma rodhaini. Lineage (NCBI taxonomy): Eukaryota > Metazoa > Platyhelminthes > Trematoda > Strigeidida > Schistosomatidae > Schistosoma > Schistosoma rodhaini. The sequence continues at coordinate 64,347,193 of OX104044.1, forward strand.
ATTTAGCAATTATTTTGTCAGTTATCGTTGGATCCAAGAAAATGTGCTTTCATCTGAACTTATTATGACTCATTTAAAATGCTGTTTCTTTTGGTTACCACTTTGCTTTAATATCTTAAAGCGTGTAACAGTCAAAAATTGTAAATTATCGAAATTTTATCTAGAGTTATCATTTTGGGTATCATCAAATGAGATCAGTTAGATAATTATTCGCTCTGCACAATATTAAAAACATTATTCACGACCTGAGAAAGTTATAGACAAATGATGAGATACACGTATGCTCTTTGGTGAAAATAATGTATTTGCATATTTATATTGGTTGACAGGTAACAGTTTTTCATGAAGATGTATCATAAGTGTCACAGCTTTTAAGATGCAATGAAGTCTTTTTCAGTATTCATAAAGCAACGTTATTTATCCAGTATGTTGTTCAGCCTCATTAAAATGCCAAACAAACAAGAAATATCAAAAATCTGGCTGATATTGAAAGTTTTTAGACACGTAACACTTAGCATAGCACTTGTAATTGGACTATGTAAAACTGTAAGCTATTTTAGGCATGTTATAGTTTTTTTATGTCATCTCATTTATGCATCATAACTGCAGTAATAATTCCATTGTTATGATAGTGGAAGTTTCAAACGTTTGATATAGAACTTGACGATTATTTTAACTGGGCGATATTTATTAAACGTCCACTCGAATGTACACCGAGCTACTTCTGTTATTTATAAAACTTTCCACAGTTATGTTTTTAGACCGAATTCCTTCATCGATATACTTTGTTGTGTAGTCATGATAAATAAACAAATAATCCATCCGATTTTTATGTAGTTACGTAAATGGACAATCATGAATGACATCGCAAAACAATTCGCAGGTAATAGCATTTTGCACTTAATAAATCTCGATTCTTTTCGCAACGATATTCTTATATTTGAACTTAAGAGAAGTAAAAATTTGTATGTAAATCTGTTTATTCAGTTTTACGTTTGTCTTCTTATCATAGGACGACTATCGCTATAATTATCGGGGATCAAGACGCTCAAGGTACGTTTTTTCCGTATGAGCTTAAATGTTTTCAAATGGAAAAATAGCAAAATATTGTAAACAATTGTCAAAAATTCTCCTAACTTCCATTTAGAAGGCCAGGGTAACAAATATTTATGGCAAATATATTTTATTTTTCCCATTCAACGGTTTCTTGAGTGCCGCTGTTTGATAAAGTTTTCATTTTAGTCATTTAGTTTCAGATTCCGCAAAATGTTTTTGCTCTATACATTATACTTAGTTTGAGATAAAACAGTTTCATCCATTTTATTGTAACTAAACTCCAAACCACATTCATGAAAACTTAATCACATCACATATATCGTGATTATTGGATATAGTATATTTCTATTTCGGTTTGTTTGTTGTCAAATACTAAGTATTTTATTCTAAACATTAAACACCGGAGAAGTCTAGGTGATTTCATTTTTTATTTAATATAGGTTTATAGTTTCGTAATCGTGTTACGTTTATTTTTTTAAACGCTTTTAAAGGCCCTATCAACCAAATTATGACGACTACTACTCACGTCCGCCTTCTGTATATCAGCCTGTAGAAACATATGCTAGGTGAGTACATCATTTCAGCACATCAATTTGAAATAATCGACATTTAGGAGTGTTATTGACTTTTTGCTTAAGGTATCGGTATCTGTCAACAAACTACATTTTTGTATTTGTGAGATAGCATATAGAATAGATTTATTAATGTTTTGTGTCTATTCATTTGTTGCTCAAGAATTTTTATACAACGACCTATCTAATTGGGGCTGTACAGCCTAGAATCTATAAATCTACTTTTATGGTGTTTACTAAAATACGGAAAAAAATTCTAAAAACTTGTTTTAACTATAAACATCTATCTCTGGAAAATTGCACAGAAAACACGATTCGAAGTGCAAACGTTTCCTTCTGCTAAAACATATTCTTTTATTTTGAAAGATATCTTATCATTTCACTTGATTGAAACTGTTGGGATAGCTGTCCAGCAGCTACTAGAGAAAATTAACTAAAGTGTTTCGTGGAATTTGAGAACGGAACTCTGTAAATTTATAAAAAATAAATGCTACGATTAATGTTTTGTTGGTAAAAATTATATTGATTTTTTCTATTTGCATGTAGTGTTACTGAATCCTAACCAGAAACTATGTTGTAAACAAGTTGTCCATGAGTCTACCCAATGTACCATTGACACTAGAAGGTAGCGAATAGTTAGGTTGTATCATACTTGAATTGAACAAATCTATATTGTTCTTGACGTAAAATATTTTAGAAGCCTAGAAATAAGTTAGGAGATATTTACATTCATATAGATATTAAGGTTTTATTCATAAGGTATGTGAGTTGATGACACAGATATTGAAACCAGAATGGTAAGTTTTTGATAACTCTAACATCATTTGTGCCATAAAACTCTATTGCTAATTTACGTTTGCATTACTACTTATTTATTAAAACACCCGAATAATTTTTTGATAAAACCTTAATCAGTAAGTATTTATCTAGCTCAGTCTTACTAATTAGTTTAAAATATTTGTTGTTATCAAGGCGCAGAACTTGTATTCAGTTTATATAAAATGTTTCTTTCGAGTGCTTTTCAAGATGTGGAATAGATATGCCTATGTCACATTTTACTTGGTTCAATTGATCAATCCTTGTGTTTGCTAAAAAGCAGATTTATGATTCTGTTTTTGAATTCCTATAAGAAAGGTTGTTATTCACTTGAAGTTCTTAAACACACAATTTGTCTGACACTGCAGATGTTTATGGATTTTGTGAATGGTGGGCTTCCGGTTGCAAAATTGTTTTACCCCAAATAAGGCGCTCGGTTGTAAAGGAGTGGAAAAACTGGCACGCGATAAGAAATATAACTATTGAAACGATCAAAAGCCATCTCTTAAATTGATACGCAAGGTAATTTTGTTGAAGTCCAACTTATTAGATCTTATACGTTTGTCTATTCTGTAGGTCACATGTTTTGTGTATTTCTGATGTAAGTTGATTTACAGTTAGCACATACGGTAAAACGCTTTCGAAAAATCTCTTTGTAATTTAAGTTATATGTTTCTCTTTCTCCGTATTCTAACAGACCTCGTGAGTCCTACTACGTCCGTCCGCCTTCAGTTTACCAGCCTACAGAAACACTGTATCCGGGGTGAGTACTTAAGCTCTTCGTAACGAGAAGTCCTAATAGTAATACACTATTGTTATTGCTAAAACTCGCTGATTATCTTGCTTGTTTTCGATTTTGTGCTCTAAATGGGTTACATTTATCCGTTAACATAATTAAATTATAATAAACCTTCTAGACCAGGTCCTATCAGTTTGCTGTTATCATTAGTGTTAGAAAGAAAGAGGGAGGATTAGGGAAAGCAGTTTCACAACTAATGTTCGTTTTAAAAAGTTATAAAAATCAGTCGGGAACTGAAAATGAGCATATGGTTGATCCTTTTAACGCAGAACAGTTCCGTCTTAAGAAGAACTATGTAAACTGGTGTAGATATTATGATACATGGCACTTTCCTAACCATTTAAGCATATTGTCAGACAAGCAACTGCATGAAAATTCATTTTGATAAAGAAGAACTAGTTCAAAATGAAGGTCATTACTGCAGCAATTTCATTCTAGAAACTATGTGAAGTAAATTGTGCATAACTCTTATGATCGTCCATAAGGCGTCCAGTATCCAGACAAATTTCTGAAATATTCCACAGTGATAAAAAGTTCGAAATCAAACATGGAACATCTTTCAATGAATAATAATTGGTGGATCAAACAGAATGGAGATGATCAGTCAACTACCTATGCATTTCACATTCTAGTATACACTTTCTACAACTAATTTAACCAACTTATTGAAATTATTCCCTTTCGTTAACGATAAGCATTTTATATGCTCCTTCGGATAATGTCGTTGCTTCAAATGCATATTACTCAATAAATTGTTGCACTTTAAGGACACCCCTTTTTTCAAAGCAGAATCAAATATTACAATGAACTACATGTTCTTTTTTATGTCCGAATTAATATTCTTTGTGTTTTGAATAGAATTTGTAAGATTTCGAAGATTATTTATGAGGCTTAGTGAGTTAAATGTATAATATATGTGTTGAAAATTTTGAAACATTGTATTCATAAGCCCTAACGCGGAAGGGCGTAGATTTCATTGTCAAACGTAAAAATCTTTACTCCACAAATGCTTAAGCATTATATCTTAAATTATAAATCACTTTTTCAAAAAACAGTTTCCTCTTCATAATTTGGCGATAAAAGTTCCACATTTCATTTTTTTTTCTGAAGGCCTATGCCAAATAGTTATCAGCGTCATAGTTATGCTCAGCCCGTTTCTTATCAGCCCGTTTATCCATCATATCGCGCGTAAGTATTTTGGGTTTAATGGTCGTAAAGAAATGGACTAATTTATTAGACTAATTTCTGTAGCCTATATTTTCATTTTGACTATTCCTAACGTCGCTTAACTATTAACAGTTTTCATTTCTTTCACAAACCTAAAGGAGGCCTGTTATTAGTTGTAGTTTTTAAACCTTGCTTACTTAAATTATCTAACACTTCTGGCTTGTTTGAATGGCTTTAAAGATGCCCGTTATTCGAAAGCATTTGCACTTTGAAAACGGAGAACAGTATAGTCTTATGATAAGCAGATCTACTGAATGTGTTAACAAATTTTTTCTTAGCTCCAGAATAATTTATTTCAGAAGTGTGGTTTGACATTTATGTAAAGGAAATATTTTATCAACAGATGTGTAGTAATGGTACATAAATATAATTAATGAGGCTAGCTGTGGATTAACATAATACGAGTTTCGAATATTTTTCATTGAAATGGTTTAACTATTTATGTAGGGTCAGAAATGACTGTTGCTTTTGGTAGAACACCAGTTATTTGGTGTCAGTGAATTATAGAGGTTATTAATGTAATCGTGTCTAGTAAATATGTAGTTCCCGAACGGAAGTGGAATTGAATTTACTTCTTTGAATAAATCAAAATACATCCAGAACTATCTTCCATTTTTAGTGAAATAATAAAGAGGAAGGTGAACAGCTTATCATTTTAGAGGACGGAGACTACGTGTTTATTCAAAATAGGGGTGGTTAAACCAAAACACCGACCTTTGACTTAAGTCATATTGGTAGGTGCAGGTTACCTAGTTGGAGTTCGTGTAATAACGGAGATCAGTGGGTAGGGGGAAGTATCGGGTATTATGGCTTGAAATAAGGCAAAGTGGTGAAGATATATTCAGTCCTTATTTTACTTTATATCATGACTTCTAATATCCCTTCATTCTCACCTCTTCATTTCATCCTTTGAAAACTATATTCCTAATGCTAAGTCTTCATAGATGTCATTGCTACTACATTTTTTAGGTTATTTTGCGATTCTTGTTACTTTTAACTCGGGTTAATTCACATTTGTGGCAGGCCTCATGTATATTATGACCGACAGACGGACTGAGACTTAAATCATCAGACATCGGTTTCCCTATATTTATTGGTATTATACTGAAATAAAGTGAGGCTATGGCAATCTTTATCATAATAGCATATTAAAATCCTTTAGTAGTTTTATCCTCTATTCTGTTTTTCATGGATGCTTGATATTTCCCAAATTATCAGTTTTATAGTTAAATGTTATGTAACGTTGAAGATAGAGTGTGTGGTTACCCGTCATATAGTGTGATCTTTGTCTATCATATACTTCCTGTAAGGAGATTCTGTGTTTGTGTTTTATATTTATTAATACAATAGAATTTTTGTAATTGATTGCTCTAACTGTAGCACTGCATGACTATTATCACAGATCTGTTGGGGATGCGTACGCTCCAAGCACCTATTCGTCGTATCCACTTCGTCGTTCAATATCTAACACTCGTCTGATAGATCCTGAGTGAGTTGTTTATTTGAGAATATTATGTTCTTGTAAACCATCTGTATGTGCTCCCTCCGGACACAATTTAAACAGTGAAAATATTACTGTACTTTTTAACCAAATAGGTTAGGTATGAAAAGCTACTCGATAGTTTGTCTTTCAAAAACAGTCTATTCTCTGCGTTACAGTTATTTACCAGTTTTATTACTGATAGAGTTTTGAGTTTAAGGGATTTTGTATCTGCACAATTGATTGTGAGTGTGCGTTTTATGCGATTCTTGAAATACTAACTGTTAAGCCTTAGATTTTGGTTTGAAATGTTGACAATCTTAAGAAGTCTTTGATCAGTTGACAAGCCTTAATTGTTAAAATTCTTTGAATCAGTCATGGTTTTCAAAATATGATTTATCTTCATAAATTGTGTATCCAACTATTGGGGTGCCCTAAATAGACTATTTTAAGCCGAATGGATGTTGGGATGGTTCGTATGACTACTTTTCAGTTGCTAAACTTTTCATCTATGGAAATGTTAAGCTCTCTATGTGGGGGGGTATTTAAATGTCAAAATAATTGCCTTGTAACCTATGGTTTAAAACTCCTTACATAAAGTGTACAACCTTTTATTTATAGAGATCAGAAATTGTTTACTAGTGGTAGTGTCATATCTAAAGCAAAACAAAACCTAGTGTCTGTTAATGATGTTAAATTTTTATTGCCGAAAAGGTCGACTAAATTTTGTAAACATGCCTATGGGATTCCAAATATAGCTAATTTTCAAGAAGTGTGAATTAGACTATTTAACTGAAGTCTGTTGCTTCGGTTAAGTTCTAATGGTTTAACCACTTAACAGACCGAATCAGATTTTTAGTGTAGTACAAATGTATTCTCATATTCTCTTTGTCCTTCACTGCAGCCTCCAATATGTGATTATGTCCTACTATCTGTTATGGAGTCTCGTAAGAGTGCATTTGAAAATGTGGTGGGGATGTCTAGTCCCTTTATCGTTTTAAACTTCGTCAACTGAAATATCTGGATAGAAATAAATATTTGTTAGATGGCACTACATTTTTACAGTTTTCACAATGTCTTAAGAAAACCTGTACTAACATTATTTTAATCTGAGGAAGTGCACAGAATATAAAATTAAGTGATAGTTACTAAATATATCACAGCTGTTACAAGAATGGTATAGGGTTACTATTTGATTGTTTAATCTGAAATGAAACCATAAAATTGTACCTTTATGATATTTTTATTATTTGCGTTTTGCATTTTCCCACCACAATTTAAATAGCACGATTTCCAATAATGGCAATACACTTTCATATTCTCCGCGTACATACCCAAGGGTTCAGATTTACCATACGTAAGCGAGTTTACATTTTCGTTCTTAACATACTTTTATCTAGAAGAACAGTTTTATACTGGATAGAATCTTGCATAATATTTAAACTATTTTAAGCCAAATGTAACCGTTGGGTTTTTAAAGTCGTGTTTACAGCGGTAATGTTTGCAAATTACTTATTACACTTAAGTCACTGATAAAATGACTTGGGTTATGTAAATACAAAACTTGACAATTTTATCTATTCCTTATTCTTATATTGATTGAAACTTCAGTAAAACTATCTAGCTTATACATTCCATGTAATATAGAAAATATTGTGATTATAAGAAATGGCACGTGATTAAAGTCAGTTAAGACTCATATTTCTTTTATGAAATCGCTAACCTAGAGAAGTGAGGGACTAGTGTTGCGACGTGTTCGCATGTCGGGCTAACCAGTATGTGTAGTGCCGTGCTTCAATAATAGTTCACTTCGATAACCGTTATTAAACCAATCTTAACGGTGTATAAAATCAGAAGGCAAAAGGAAGCGGCAACTACATTTTTATTGATAAATAATGCAGATCAGAAAGCTGTGGGCACATGAGCAAGTGTAAGCGAGCGAAGCAAAGATGACGCATAGTGGAGATGGCTGGGAAGCCAACTCGCTATGAGCAAGCATTATTCAATATTTATAATCAGACAAAAATGAATGACAGACGTATGAAGAATAGGATACGAAGGGTACACATATACGCTCATATAAAAGTATAGTCAAGGTTAATAAGCGAATAATTAACAAGATCAAAATATGACTCAATGTATGGGTGAATTGGCTAGGTCGGAAACTAAAATAAAGTATTATGGGCTTAACATATAAGCTGATACTACACTAGAATACTGATGAAGGCCTTTTTAGTTTTACTTACTATGTGAAAGAATAGATCCTCTTGTTCATGTCAAGCACATTGAAATCAATATAAAAGTTAATGTTACGAATTCCTTAGCCGTAGATTTAGCATCTTATCAGCGAAATGTTGTGAACTAAATTAATAATTTCATAAGACAATAGAACAAACCAGAACAGAAAAACGATGGTTTTAAAAACAAAATAAAGTTGGTGAAGTACGTTCGTGATCTCTATAAATTGTTTTATTATACAGTTCCACCTCTCTCTTTAGTAAACATCAAACATTACTGGGTAATTGGCTGGTGTTTGTTTACGAAATATGAATTATCATCCTTTATCCTTATTCGTATTATGCCTTGTGATCGTAATTAGTTCCCGTTTAAAAAATCATACTTAAGTTATTTTCAACAACCATTTCTAGGGATCCTTAAAACAGTGGTTTCAAAAGAATGTTTGTCATTTTATGCTGACTATAGAAAATCTAGTCTGACAAATGTAATGGTACTTTTATTAAAATAGTCCACAAACTCTTATTACTATTAAAAAGTACAGAAGTTTAAGGAGGAATTACAGCTTAATTTATGTAGCCTATCAAATATCTCGTTCTTAAAACAAAGTATTTACTATTATAAATTAAGGTATTTTTGATCTACCTACGTATTCTTTTAAATGTTCCCTCACTACTTATAAGTATACGTGCAAAAACAATATGGTTCATTTTTGGTTTGTTTTGTTTAGTTTGTAAAGTAAACACAGAGTATTTTTTTATACTTGATGGATCAGCAGTTAAATACAATGCAATTGTTAACCATTCTACTTATTTTAAACTTGACTGTTTGGATTTAACATGACTAGGTAAACTGTTGTTCGAAAGATCATTTCAAAAGTCTATTTTAAGATTATTTTAGGAAAACTTGGGATTACATATAGGTTGATCCTCACTTTTTAGAATATATTCTAATTGGTCAAACAATTGTGTTCCTGTTATTGACTGGTTTCAGCTATTCAGAATTATTTTTTATAACATTTCGATGAAGTGACATGATTAACACTGTTGGCTGTGTTGGGAAATCTTGTTTTCACTGATAAATTATACATGTCAGTATTTTAACTAAAAGCATTTTGGGACTTCATATGTTTTGTATCGCGTGTTACCACCTTTTTACTAGACTTTTTTGTGCACCTTCGTTATATGATTTTGATTTTCTCATGAAAACTGAGATATTTGATACTAATAAGTAGTTTTCTGCTTACTTATCTAAATCTATAGACGATCAGACGAACTGGCTGAAACCTGCAATATAAACAATTTGCTCTTGTAAAAGCTTTTTAATTTCATCTAAAATATTTTTTTACGTTTGCAGAAGGAGTAATAACGATGGGTACTATTATTAAAGAGGACACCCATCTTCTGGTTTCTGTTTAAACTATGTTGAGTTTTGGTAAGTGTTATTTAAATCAACTGTCAAAACTAGCGAAAAATTATTGTTTCATAGTTAAATATCCACAAATTGGTTGATCACATTTTTTGGAGATCTCACTATTAGAAGGTTCAAAGCACTTAAACAATCTGTATATCATTTGTTAATATTGCCATTATTTTAAGAAATGTTTTTGTTCTTTCTAGTTGGCACTAAAACGTTACTGAGATCATTACTTCAATCAATATTTCTGGACACTATCGACTGAATACAGTTAAAATAAAAGCTATAAAACAACTAGATGTCTAACATGTATGAATGTTCCATTCTATTCAAAGAATGGAGGAAACTGAAATTTATTCAGTTGTTGCTAATTTGTTTACCTGGTAAACTCAAAAGCAGATACATCTAAGAGTGGAAACTTTACAGGTTAACTTTCATCTCTACTCACACTCCAAAACAATCATCATATAAATGTGTGTTTATGTGTCTTGGAAAATTAAATATTTGGAAAGTATATTTAAATTATGTACATTTCAAATCATTCTGTTGAAAATGCACCATTACGATTTAAAGATAAAAGTAAATTAAGCATACTCGGTACTCAGACTGGAAATTGAGTTACGTGTAAAACAAATTATACAAATTTAAGAATAAAAATTATTCTAAAAGAAGTGATATGTCCAAAGTTATGCTTGGTTCTAGAAATTTAATGTCCAATTTACTGTTTTATTCGAGTACACTTAATCGACAAGTTTTTAACCTTCAAAATGTATTCGAACAGTAAGTATTATTGTATATACAACATATTTTATTTGGAAATTAACAGAATATTTTATAATTAAATCAAATATTTTTAGACAAAACGAGTAGTGTGATGTCATTGTATGATACCGTTAGAGAAAGATGAATATACGTTAAATTTTTGTTCAATGAAAAATGTGTAATACAGTGAACACTTTGTTCTCTGTTAATCACTACTTTTTCTTCATTTGTAATAATGGCTTTTTAGTATACTATAATAACATAACAATCAAATTAGGTTGACAGAATCAATGGATGTTTAAATCTTAGTTTTAAGATGTTGAGACATGTAGATAGGTTTGAGAAGAAGACATTTCAACTCAAAATAGATGTTCTACACTAGAAGCGATCCTTTAAATGATCGAATTATATTATCATTCGTTAGTTCCTCCTTACAGGTTGTACTCATGTGCTACAAATGAAAGTACCAATTGTAAATAAAAGTACAAATCAATAAAAATGTTGCAAAGACTGGATTTCGGTATACGATTGTCCTGAGTGTATCTGAAAATGTTTATCCAGTGATCATATTCACTGAGTAACTACATGAGAGAATGTGATGTATATATATGTATATGTATAATGTTGGGTTCAGTCCTTAGTTTAGATATTTAAATACAAAAACACTCATTCAATTCAAATAGGTAAGTACAGAAAGTAAACAGAAGAGTGGCTTTTAAGCTGCTTTTACTTCAACGAGTTCTTTTCTAATCAGAAGTGAATCATATTTCTCTTTATTTTTAACTATTCACACTCTGCACTTAACAGACAAAAATGTTCGGCCTGATAGAAATCTGGCAGGTGTTTTATGATCTCCACTACATATGTAGACAATCGATTGACCCAAAACATGTTTTTATTTTGATCTTGGTTCTCGACGAGATGGATCACAAATATTAGTGATTATTTATTCCTTCGTCTTAAATTGTGCTTTAAAACTACAGACAGGTACTAAACCATTGTGTAGTTGACTCGAGTTTACAACCCGCTTTAGTATTTGAATGCTTTGCTGAGATGTTTTTTAAAAGCTCAGTTAGATGTTCACTTAAAGTAATCTTGTATTCCAAAACTAATGATTATTATCTGACAATTCATTGTTCAAATAGCTTTTAAAAGAGGTGAAAATATTTCTTTAAATTCTGAAAAACATTCGAAGGAGTGCTCGTCAGTGGAAAGATGTAAATATTGCATAATTTTGGTGCCAAAAGCTATAAGAAGACTAGTCGAAAACCAATATATTTTACGGGAAATTTGTATAGTGTTTTCATACAGATGACTTGAAAGTATCTTCTGGATTTGGTGAGAAACTGTCAATAAATTTTTGGCAACACTTGTAAAGGTCTCCGTTGCTTCTTTGAGTACTATCTTTGGATAAATAAGCAAATAAAATATCGGAATGTAAAGATTAGACTGTCTGTATTGAAAGTAATTTTACGTTTAAACTGTTACTTTATTTTTATTACATTTTGAGGAAGCTATAAATCTGAGATGAATTTTGATCAATAAGGTAAAATGGTTGTTTAAAGTAAGGAGAATAAAATGCATAAGAAAACACTATGTTAAATGACTGGATTATCAGAAGTTGAATACTATAGTAACATATCCAGAATGTATGACGAAAGACTAATACGATTTTTATATTGCTGTGTTGACAGTTATTAACTCTCTTTTAGTTATTCGAATTAGAAAGTAAAAATACAATTCTTCATTGAGTTAGAATCAAAATTAATAGATAGTTACTGTCGATGTTTGGTACCTTGAAAATCAGCTCAATAAACCGGATTTCATGTTAGTGTTATTTGAACAGTATAGGATGTAGTGGTCATGAGATAAATGTCATAAATACAAGGTTTAGTAACAGTTTTTCCCATATGTTTGTACTCATGTATAATTAACTAAGAAGCAGTAAAATTAATTTCTAAAAATATTTTTCTGGGAAGATTTTGTTAGCATTATTATTCTATATATTTATATAAGTATTCTTTTTAAATTATTATTGCTTTTTATGGAATTTATAAATAGTTGATCATAAGTTTAACTACAGTATAATCACTTTTTTTAGATTAAGAAGAATATCACGAGATGCTTTGATTATACTCTAAATGTAAACCTTTTGAATAATGTGTAATTAAAAATGAGCTTGTAAGCAAGAATTTTAAACTTTCTTTATATTTAAATACATTTTTGACATCTTTTCTTTTGAATTTGTTATATAACTATATGAAGACGAATACATCAACTGTTGTTTTAATGGTAAATGACAATAGTTAAAACGATATACCATAAATATTTATGTTCATCTGAGGAACTAGCTATTTATATTAACTTGAATATAAAAAAAGAAAATTAAAAGCTTTTTGCTAACAAAGAGCTTTCATATGTTTACTGTTAAATAATGAATTCATTCCAATAAAATATCTAAGAAAAAAAATCATTTTGTTTGTCAGTATTCATTTATTCTCATGTGATCAGAGTAACATCTATTGTATTATGCGTACAATAATTATTTCTAGATACATTTAATTATAAATACTTAAAACACTGCAACTGATTACTTTTGGATAACTAGAGGCCTAATAATAAAATTCTGGTTTTCAGAGTGCAGTTCAAATACCACTTGTTGATTACCTAGGTAAATATACTGATTTCAGTGGTAATAAAATGACCAGTATGTAAGAAGATTGAAAGAGGACAGAGATGGGCTATATTTAAAGTTTTATAAAATGTAATAGAGGTAGGGGTCTGATGGTTGACAAATGAAAATGACAAAAATGTCGACATGCCGATTATATTTTAGTTTAATTAAATATTTATTTTTATGTAAGTGGTTTATTCTGTTCCATGCAATAATTTTGAAAGCTTCACTGAAATTAATTAGAGATAAATAGTGTTTTAATTATGTGTATTTCTGTAATAAACGTTGCAACGTTTACCTAGATTGTTTAAAATTGTCAAAAATGTAGTTGGATTTTGACAGGCTGCGGTCAAACTGTGCACTAATTGCTTTGTCAGCGATGAGTAACTAGAAATAAGGCAATCGTATTTGTAATACATAATAGTTTAATTGACAATTATTTACAAAATGTCATTTATACATTCCGCTAGTGAGTTGAAACTCTAAAGCAGTATTGAAAATACTATATCTTAGTGGTACATTTTCTTTTTTACATATTAACATTTGAAGTAAGATTGAGAATATTTACTTCATGTTGACGTTGTACTGGTGATATACTTAGGACTTATTTATTTTCTCAGGTACTTGTGTGCAAAGATTTTAAGTAATGTAATATCGCTTCATGAAACTAGTGTCTGTTGACGCCATTCATGTCAAAAAGTTCACTGCTGCTACTGTAAAAACGGTAGAGTTTAATGACAATGAATCCTCTGTCAATCACTTCAACACATTTGTTCTCAATTAATTTTTCCTTCACTGTTGGACATTTTATCCACTTGTTTGCATTCAACTCACGCTCGTCTTATTTATTTTAAACATTCTCTTTTTTTCGGCTTTAGTTAACCTTATTGATTTACGGTGTTGTAGTAAAATATGATACAAGTTGATGAGGTGTTCTGTTTTATGATATAATCTAAGCGCTTACACATGGGCAGCTGATGATCAAGGAATAATTATTTATTGCAGCCGTATGTATATAAATGTATCCTGAAGTAAATTTTGCATATGCGGATTTTACAGTGAGACTATAATTTATGGATGAACTAACCAGATATAAGATAGCGAGTCTTGAATTTCGGTGCGAAATTAATTCACATATATATGACTAAATAGAGTTTCGGCATTAGAGCTGGAGTTGGTTTGTGATGAAAACCTAACCATAACTCTTAACCCTAACTTCTAACCTTAAGTTTCGACTCTAATTTCTCACAGAAATTTATAGCCCTCTTTAGACCCTACTAGGTAGGTGGATTTTCTCAAGGTCAATGGAGTCGCTCAAAGGTCGTCCATAAATTATGGTCTCACAGATTTTACTTACTCATAAGAGATAATTAGAGTGAGGCTGAGTACGTCTCATTTTCACATTGCTTACTAAAAGCAGTGTACTTACAATATTTCAGCTACATAACAAAAACAAACGTAGTAATAATATAATCTATAATGAGAAGCCTGTTCACATCAGTAGATCATGTATAAATGTATAGTATCGATTTTTAACCAAAAGAACGCAAAATGTTAATAGGAGCTATTTCGATTAATGCTTTTAGTACATAAATTCTAGCGAAACCGGTTGGTAAAGTGAACTTTAACAGTAAATTAATACCGCAGATTAGAAGTTTGGTGGATGTTTCAATTTTAGTATCGAGCGTATCAGATGAACAGACATTTTTAATATATAGCCTGAGGTTGCTTTGGCTCATGTTAGCATATCACATTAGCGCAGCAAGATGAAATTAACAAGAAGAATATGGAAAAATGTCGAAATAATGTAGTAAAATTAATGATAAAATATACTAAACACTGGAAATAAGTTTCGAAAAGACTGGGTGAAAAGGTATTAGTCTGTTGAATAGAACTACTTGCTGATAAACATACCAATTAAAAGAATTTATTAATGTTGTAAATATCACATTATTCACAATCACTCAAATACATAAAGTTAAATTACGATTATTTAATAGATAAACCATAGTACTGAAAGTTTCATATGCTATGACAACTGTTTATCGGATAATCATGATTTTTCATTTTCAATTTTCATAATCAACAAAGTGTAAGTACATTTACGAAGACTTCTCAGATATACTAATATATTTGGGAAATTATGTCATCATTATTACACACTTAAGTATTCACTAGTTTTGATGTCTCATTCCCTTGCAGCTTATAAATAAAAGTACGAATACCGATGAAACTGATAATTGTTAAAAATCTACGAGTCTGCACTGTCAAATAATTCATATTTATTGATGGATATATATCAACTTAAGTTGGTTGGGAAAAACCATGTCAAACCGATATTAGATAACCAGTAAGATGGTACGTTATACTAACTCCACTATTGATTATCTTCATCTCAGTGGTCAATAGATCAGAAAATCTATAAAAACTATTTGTCATAAACAAAAGGACCTATTATCTAAACCTTATTTCAACAGATCTTTATGTTAGTTATTAGGCATGTAAAGCACACCATTTTAATGCAGTAGACTATACTCATTTGGTAGATGCTTATCTTTTTCTGTCGCAACCATAAAACAAGTAACAAGAAATAATGAGAAGTCTATCAAATCAGCTTGCTACAGAGGGATATGCTAGGTTCTCTTTGAAGACGCACTGATATCTATAATAAAAAATGTATTATTAAGTGTTCTATTCACTTACAGAATCCATAACTCTGTCATAACCGTAACATTCTATACACGAAATGTCACACTCAGCTGTGCTTGAGGGGTAAACAAGATGACTAAATGTACTGCAACTGAAAAATCTCACCCAATCAACAAAAGCACTGTCGCTGTTTGTCGTTTGGATCAAATAATATCCCTCGAAAACAACAGTTTTGTCATCGGATGTTTTATTAAACTCAGGAATCGCATTATGTAGTTATATCCGCCGCTTTTCATTGTGTGATATCTTTTCTGTCACTACTTAATGTAGTTGCATCCACGACTACATTCATGAAAGAATTATTTTCGCTGTCGTTGACCTATTTCATTTTAAGATGTTAGAAAACAAACTCTGTTTTTTTTAAGGCAGTCAGTGAGTTAAATTGAAAGTTAGAATACAGTTACCTTACTTGAACCGGACCAGTCGAGCATATGATGAAGACAGACAAAATGTGAAACACAATGTCTATGATCAACCAGAATTCCTCATTACTTAGCAAAATCTAGCTGAATAATATCAAAATATTGTATCAAGTTAGCTGTCTGTATTCCCACAAATAAGTCAAACACGGGACACTTACGATTTAGCTTGTACATCTTCACTGTCCTGTTCATTAGTTCCGTGAATTTCTTATTAACGAAATTCCTTTCGTCTAAGCACTTTGCTTTACTTCTTTTTTCTCAGAAGGTTAGTTTGTAAATATTAGAAAGATGTTAAACTTTCATTGTTGTTGGCATCTTAATAGAAATCGAACCTATACAAATTTATGTTGCTGGAGTCGATTTATACTAATCGTTCAGCATTTTTCGCAAACAGAAGACAAAGAAATAACTAAAAGATATTCTACAGGTAAATTATTAGTTAAATTCAGTGGACCTTTGAGCCGAAGAAAACTACGAATTACGTGTAATCGGCATAAAATATTATGTGATTTCCGGAAGTAAGTAGATATCGCATTGTTCACTGAAGGGATATCATCTCTGACAAAAGATATCGCTACCGTAACACCATCCTGGAAGAAGATTCTGTGACAGAAAATCCGGATGCCACTGTCACTGACGTGACGACAGCATTTACTGTCACAATGTAATATAAAGACATAACACCCATGCTAATTTTGTATGTATCATTGATCAATATATGTGATCGAAAGGTCAAAATTTCGTAATGTTCTATGAGGCGTTAAAAAAAGTGACAGTCCATATCATCACTTATATAACGGTGTGTCTTAGCTGCTCCTATAAGGTAGATGATATGCACAGCCGGCGTTTCAAAATCATCTATTAGAAAGATCATGGTCAAGAATAGAGTGATCTGGAAGTTTCAATAGTTTAAATAAACGTCGTCACATATAAAAAACATACTGGGGAATGTTTCTCTATTCATAATTTTCATGCACAAAATCGATGGATACAGGAGCCAAAATTCTGTGTATCGATAAAGGGCACACCGTATTTTTCTGATTAGCCGTCAAATGGCAAAAGCTAGGGTCTTTCCCATAACCATAACTCGTGGTTATGACTCACTAAATATTTAGATACTTCGTAAAAGTCCTCTATCAGACAAAGATATATAGGATTATTAACCACAATCAACAGGCTGTTTGTACCACTGAATACAGAATTATTGTGAAACTAACCCTCATTTCACATATGATGCTGTCGGTTACTGACGACAACTTTTCAACATGCATATACTTTGGTATTAAAATTATTTGAATTTCGGTGAATCTGCGGTATTGTAAAGCGGCAGAATGCTTCTTTATCATGAGATTTGAGTTGTTTTGAAAATTCTGCTTCCATCGGAAATCGTACATCAATAAAACTGGTACAGTATCATAGTTTAGATGCACCTTAATTTTTCACAACTTACTTTTGTGGTAAATGACACCGCTCGTCAAGGTAAGTGGCTGTTAAACCTACGAAATTCTTGTTCTATCCACCTCGGTTGCTGAAGATTATAAGTCTCGTTAACTTATCACTCTCCTCGACCAAAGATCGACATTACTGACTCGACAGTCCCACAATTATCGGTCAATGTTTGAAAGACACTTGTATTCGCAGACCGTGTCTCGCTGACATAAAATGATACATTGTGGATTACTGCTTAGCATATACTTTCTGAGTTTGGTAAACGGACGCCTTGCCTGTCATCTAGTGGTGTAAGTTATCAAAAACCAGCTGATAATTCTAAATCTATGCCAATATTTCATTCGAGAGAAACTCAACAAGGCTTATGGGACTTTGAAGGCAGTTGTTGGAGTCGATGTATGCAGCTACTTCAAAGTGATAGACCCAAGCAAACACCACTTCAAATTAAAAATTCTGGGGATATTTGACCATAAAAATCGACTAGATTAGCAATGTTTGATCACAGTGCTACTACAAACTCATGCATCAGGAAACCCATGTAGTATATAAGTCATCATAAGCTTTTATTATGAAATACAATGCATAGGTTGAATACATATATCATACTCAGTTTTCGAAATTGGATTGTTGGGTCTAAACTTCTGGCTGGCCACGTCGTAGAGTCATCACTACTTCACTAGGGGCGGAGTGATCTGTAGCTGTAAATAATTCCTCAAAATCAATAGCTTTTTAAGTGTTCGACATTGGATGCTGGCCACTTTGTTTTAAAAGGACTTGTTTAACTGAAGGTGTTCGGTCATGAATCCGCACTAGATCACGTTACGACTCAGCGTGGGAAACAGCTCCTACGTTTACTAGCCAGATTAGAGCAACCGCTTCTCGATATACTGATAACGCATCATATATATCTTTTCAACCTCTTCGCATCTGAATTTTGATTTTAACCAAGTGGGGGACAATTCGAATATAGGTGTTACTGGTTAACAGTTGTCAAACTAGAATACTGAAAGCTGCACTGCGATGAATGACTGAATAACTAAAAATAATATTGAGAAAGCCGTGTAGAAATCACCTTGTACTATCCTCCTTCTTCGTAATCTTTTTAAGTTAATCTTCAAACAATACAGATCATTGAACGGTGGACAAAAGTGCTTGAAGATCATATTTCAAACGAACGTTGCTGAAACATCACATATAAAAACAACTGGTGAGCAATATTGGTGATGTTATTTTATAACAAAATGTGTAATTCACTATGCCCATGGATTGCAGATTTGTTTTCGTAATAAATCTCTGAGACATCACATTAATACAACCTTGAGTTAACATGCGGATATGTGAAATTTATTGAGGATACATCTATTTCTTACTTTCAACTTTGAGCAGACAATTATGTAAGCAAAGTTAAGCAAAGCCAATTTGAGACTATTGCACCAGTAAATTTATTTTATATGGGTGGTTCATTGTATTCTTTGAAAGATTGAGTAAAAAAGTAGGAGGTTATAATCAACCAATTTAACCACAGGTACTAGCATGCACACAAATGAATAGGAGAAACGTCCAAGTCTTGAATGTTAACAGGAACGAATGTAGTGCATAAAATTATTCAACGGAACAATCAGTCTATTCGTAAGCTCGAATAAGTTTCGTAGACCCTATAGTGGAGAAGCTGCTGCAGAAATATGTGTCCAGATATATATTTACTAAAAATAGCAGAACTTTGCAACTTTGGGGATTAAATGTTGTGTTTGAGTGGCTAAAGATTCAATCACTGTCACACGTGAAAAACACGATGTGTAGAACATTTGCTTCTTAACATGAACCTCTTAGAAACATGTTTTCGGATAGACTTTGGAATAGGTCTTAGTGGTAAATATATAACTTTTCAAGCTTGGTGGTGTGTGGAGACTCTGGTAAGTGAAAAAATTGAGTCATTTCTGAATGAATACCGTTAGTTTCCTTTCACACAGAATTTGTCGCAGTAATTTTAACCTAACTACAATATCATGATGGTAAGAAAGAATATTATCACTTTATCTCTAATATATTTTCGCTATTCTATCAAGATAACCTAAATCGTGAGGATTCGAGCTTTTACATTATGGCCTGGTGACTGAGATTAGATGAAAAATTGAGAATAATAAAGAAATATGATAGCTGATAAAATATACTGTTATTACGGCTTCTTATCATTTCACTCTCGATGCACTTTTGGTTTAAATAAACAGCCTTCCCGATTCTGCCTTTGACGTTTCCTCAATCAGAAGGGGATTTGTGGATATTTCATTATATTTCAAAGTTGAAATCATGAGTCAATTGAAGCTAGATCACCATCGAAAACCTGGAAGCACTGGACGGCCGTTTCGTCCTATTATGGGACTCCTCAGCTCGTAACTGGTAGGTCCTGGGTTCGAATCTCGCGAGTGCGGGATCGTGGGTGCGCACTGCTGGGGAGTCCCACAATAGGACGAAACGGTCGTCCAGTGCTTCCAGGTTTTCGATGGTGGTCTAGCTTAAATTGACTCATGATTTCAAGTTTCCTCAATCATTCGAATCTATTCCACCCTATTACATGTCAAAGCTTGTTACTCCCTACTGCCATATTCTTTTATCTTGAGACTTTAACTACAATACATCCTAGTAATAACAGCTAGTATGGGTGTTGTCTATCAATTTACAACACCGACTGTTCCACTACAAACCGTTTAGCATTTTTGAGGGTTTGTGTCCTAGTGTTTTGCTGCTTCTTCGTCTTTCTTCTCTTTCAGCATAACCTTCACAGGGCATAGATATGAAGGTTCTTCTTAATCTTGTAATACACTGAAAACAAACCTAACGTAAGTGTTCAAATTCGAAGTTCATACCAGGCATTTTTCCATATATTCTTTACAATAACCACAAACTTGTCGAACAGTTGAATTACATTAATACTTAGTAGCATCATAGTTATAACATGCAAATATTGAATATATATCTTATGTACAGTTTCGTAGTTAACAATCTGGATTCGCTACCATTTTTGAACAAATTTAAAGAACTGTAATTTCACAGTGTACTACCAACATATCAATCTTATTACTATCTCTGTTGTATATTTGTACGATATTCTGTGGTTTATTTTCATTTCTTACTCAGTTGATAATTATACTTGCGAATTATATTATCTGTTGACCAATGTTGTAAATTATTGATCATACCTGTAAAAATGGAATGTACCTGTTCTGTCAGAAATTTATATTATTATTATTGTTATATTTATTCTAATTTTTACTGAAATGTAATTAATTGACTTTTGTAACAGTATGCTAACAAGCGTATGCTTAGTCAGATTGTCCAAAATCTATATTGCAAATGCACTGAATTTTCAAACCATATCCATCCCAGCTATATAATCACGTTTTGTGGCTCAATATTCCAGTGATCTGTGATTTAGACAAACAAATATATCATGATCATGAAGTTTCCGTTCAATTTCGTATTTTTTATTGAGCTTAACCTCTCCTGAACAAAAGCAATAATATGGAGTAAAATAAAATTAACCCAATAAATTTACCCCGTCAGTTCGTTTACTTACACAAGCGGTAAGATGAAGAGTGAGAAAGCACGAACGTCAGCTTTTTTGATAAAGCAAAGCTCACTGTTTTTACACAGACAACAAAATAGATTGAAGTTATGTAATGAATACAGTAATCTATGTAGACACATATTTTAACATTATGTAACACGTGGAATCAGCAGTTAGAGAACAGCAGTACAGATCTGAAAAACAGCGCAGCACAATTTTAAACGAGGACTTCACACCAAGAGAGATTACAGTGGGAATCACGAGCCTATTTATTTCAAAATCAAAAAAAGCGCGGTGCGCGAGAGTACAGCGGGAAAAGTCAGTTTACAAAGTGGTCTTATGAGTCATCTTGTAAGCTTAGTGTACATAGGGCTTGCTCTTCTTCCTCCAAAGAGTTTATGTTTGGTCGCCCTGCAATAGAAAGAAAATAGAGTGCATTAGTATATCATACATAGCAATTTCAACTCAGTTACAATTAAAACATTTAAAGTTACCATCGAAAAATTAACAAAGTCGAAACATATGTGGATGTTTAGTTAAATAGGGAAAATTAACTGGACTATCCATAACCCGAATAATCCATGTAGGCCAGAAATGGTACAAGAGGCTACATACGTGTAATGAGTGTAGCGTCATTAGTTTAAATTTAACGCATATTAAGGATCTTGATCTTAAGAGTCTCTGAACACTGCTTGTATCTTTACTTCTTCTCCAGCTTATTCTTGATAGCGAAGAAAAGTACTTTACGTAGGGTAATATCAAGATAGCTGAGATTTTGAGACCATAGATCTTGTTTTATCAGACTAGCATTTAGTTTCCTGGTGCCAGAGTCTCCATGTTAAGAATCTATTTGTGACTTGTATTGTGTCAGGGTTTTGAAACTTATGCTGTTGGTGGTTCAGAGTCAGCGAATGTTTCTAACGAAAGTATGGTTGATACTTGTTCTCATTATTGTTATCTAGACAGGTGTAAATAACATTGTTGCCAATATTATTGAAACAGCGAACGATTTTGTTTTTATAGTTAAATAAGCCGATTCTTGTGTCATTGTTCATTCACTAATTTTAGTTTGGGAGTGAAAAGTTGATTATACTGTATTTTATTGTCTTATGGAACATGAATACTTCAGCAAAGACAGGTGCTATTCAATAGGATGAAGTATTGGAACTGTCGATCCATTCGATTATGTTTTCTTCATCTGGCTGCTGTAAATCTATACTTTCTAGTGCTTGAAGTTGGCTCTATTAATTTATTTATTACTTTTTAGAATGTCGAGTTGGCTATAAAGTCCAGAATTCAGTAAGTTTCAACATTTCTGGGCGCTCCGAGTTCAAATAGAAAACAGAGACGATTGTGATCGACGTTTTTAAAATAACTTAGTTGGAAACATAAAAAGGCATAGAAGTGGCAAGCGAGTATGAAACAATACAAATGTCGAACAGTGGTTTTTTATCAGTTACGGGTGAAATTTACAACATTTTATCAAACCAACTTGTTTCAATAAGGATTATACCAGAAATGCAAGAATAATAAACAATGATCGTTTCTAACATACAAGGAACTCATTTTAGTCTCAGAAAAATGCTTCGTAAGCCATCAGTTGACAAATGAATGGTGGAATTTTAGTAATTCAGTAGTAGCATTGCCAAAATACATTTTCAAGTAAAGCGAAAGCAAAAAAGTTGTTATAAAATTTAAAGAAACCAAGAAATTAGCGGGATTCAAAATCTGTAGGAATTATAATTACATTAAAATAGAAAACAAACATATGGCTAATGTAATACATGCAAATACTGAGGGAAGTAAGAGAAGCGTTACTTACAGAAATAAATAAATGCTTTCATACAGGATGTACTTTTGTGGGATTTTCACTCAAATATAAGTACAACCAACGCTTTTTCACTAGTGTTCTTTTATCTACTCAGATAATCATTGTAAATGCCCCACGGTGCTGTAAAAAGAAAAATCGTAACCAGTCAAATTTGATTATGCAATATCTGGTATGACTCGCATGGAATTTCACTTTTTTGTGCCGATAGAAACAGCTCCTCTTGTCTATAGAAGAATCCAGATTACTGATCACAGCAGGTCTTTGTTCAGATCGTGGGCTAGAACATTTGATGACGCATGTTCTTTTTTCGGACACAAGACGATCTTAACATTCAGTGTGGGATAATAGGAATTATAATGCCTAAAAAAATAAGGATTTTAATAAACAATTGGGCTACAATATCTTCACATCACCTAAGTGTTTTCAGCCAACTCGTAACCAATCAAATAAAGTTGTTAAAACTTTATGTATTTGATAATCGTCCCATATTTAAGCTCATCTGTGATAAGTGGCTTATCGATAATTAACAGCTTAAACAATTTGGCAAAGAGATCGATTTATAAATTAGAACTTAGTTTAAATTATCAAAGCAGTGCCACCATCTACATAAATCTAAATTTATCTCGAAGAATCGGTCGTAAATGTCGATATTGGTTCTAATGATCTTTACTTGTATTGAAAAACTAATTTATAAGTTAGAGTTGAGGACTTTTCTACGGACTATCTATTTCATACCGGTAGTATTTCATATCGCTTCACAAACTCTACCACGCCTAAACGACATAATTAAACCCAATAAGTTGAAAAGCTGTTCTCGCATCAATATGGTACTAACAGATTCAGGACAAAATCAAAACACAAACCGAAGGGAATCACTGCCACATATATTTAATCCAATTATCTCGCCTACTTATGGTAAGGGAGATAAGGGTGAAACATTGAGGTCAGTTGTGACGTGCTTTTTAATTTCTTGAATTGATTCCTCTTCAAGTAAAATGCACCTTTGTTCAGTCGTTCCTGAACATTAAAAATACGGTGAGATACATAAGAAATTAAATATTCGATTTCCTTTACCCTGCAAACTTATATGTTAACTGATAAAGTTCTTTTATTAAGCATACAGTCCATTCGTTCTGTTGTATCGCGAACTTAGATTTCTTATTCTATCGCACAATACTTGAGCAATCGAACGATAAAACCCTCCTGAGTCACAAATCAAAAGACAGAAGACAAGTAGAAGGAGTGTTATTCCGAACAGTGTCGATTATGGTACAAAATTGTCAGGTATTTATAGTTTTTAGTACAAACGAAATCATCATTATAGTTATCCAGTCAGGACACAGGGAGTTATCAGCACTGACCAATGGGGAAGCCACACGTAATCATTCTAGAATATTCTTCTCAAAGCTGATTGAATGGAATATGTCTGGCTTATAATGGGCTTTTTAGAGCTTCCTCGACTTCAACTGTGGACTATCTTCACACGTTCACATATCAGTGTGATAGTAGAAGGTTTGCAGATATCAGTTAATTCGAAGCTTTTGAAAATCTCGTATGCACTTATGTCACTACTTTCCTAGGGAAGAGAAGGGAAATTGTCAACTGAGTATCTGCTAAAACCAAGATATTGCTATAAAATCAGCCATACCCTGTTGCCTGACTGGGCAAATATATTAGATTCTATTCATTTTATATTGTTCATAGGTCCAGGACTGTTTTTCTTTATTTTCGAAATAGACCTGAGTGTTAAGTAGGCATTTTAAGACTCGTTTCAAACTGCAAACAGATGACCAGATTGATCGTGTCACAATTCGTCATTATCTATACAGTGTTCCGTGGATGTACGCTGAGAAATATTTTCTAAAAACTGAGAATCTTTCAGATGAATGATGTCACTTTCTACACAAAGGTACTGAAAATGAAAGTAATCGGTGTGTACTGATATTGGTTCCTAATCACACGATCTTTGAAGTCGAGCATTTAATTAATTAAGAATTTCGATTTCAGCAAGCAACACTTATAGGAGGTCACCAGTGTAGAGCGCGGGAGCAACTGATCCATATATCGTGGCTCAGCCCTGCGGGCGTGGTTATATTGGTAACTTATACCTATTTGCATTAAACATATATTATTCCTTCTTCAGCCCGAATGTGTTCTTCAGAAGCGCCAAATATTGTATTGCCGATAATCATGCTGAAATAAGTCAGTATCGGGAATGATATGACTTACACGTAAGATCTCATGGGTTCGTTGGTCACATCATGACAAATCCACGAAGATAAATGTACTAGTAAAGAACAATTTACATTATCAAACATGCCAATGATAGCTTCTAATATATATTCCTTAGATAAATAGTCCTGTAATTCTTCAAAATTGTTGCCCACGTCATTGGTTTTACTGGACAAAACCAGCTAAAGGCACTCAGTTAGGCATCGTCGTCGGATGACTTTTAGGTATACTGTGAAGAGCATTTTCTCAACCACCTGTTAGTTAAAGTTGACCGAACACTTGATATCGTCTTTTTGATAATCAAATCGTCTCATAGAATGATATTCAAAGAAATCCGCCTAGGCAAGATTAGTTACTCGGAACGATTAGAGAGAAGGATTTTACAGACTAGAACGAATTAAATTAGGAGTACTTTTCCCAGCTTATTCGGGTGTGCGGAAGTAAATATTTAGTTAAGTCACAGATAAAATACGCAATATGGGAGAATTAGATTTCTTCCAAACTGGGGTGTTGAACAAGTAGGAATTCTTCTTCTCAAGATCATAATTTTTTCCAATTAGTCACTATGTTTTGAGATGGGGACGGAAGTCAGGTAGATGGAGACTGTTGTGATTTCTGAATATTCACTAGGTTAGGCACACACACAACATACAAAGTCTTTGGTCAGTACTCTCGTGAGACCAGTGAGATTTGACCGGGTCCTGACCGAAAAATTCTTCAGTCAGTCTACTAAATATTGAATACTTACCCATTCCTCGTCGAGGTCAACCGACGATCATCGATCTCCGTATTGAAGTGGTCTCCCTATTTTCCTTGTACCTACTCTTATGGAGATATTTCAGAAATAACTTTACTCGTATTGTACTACCATCAGACAGAGTACGTGGATACGACGAAAGCGTAATCCAACCTAGGTAGTAACCGTGGGGTCTTTATTTATTATTATTATTATTATTATTATTATTATTATTATTAATGGCTTTATTCAATATTATAATCTGGTACAATATACAATTCTCAGCACGAGTTATTTCAACAAGTTTTTTTCCAAAAAAACAAAAAAAAAACAAAAAACAAACAAAATAAAACAGAAAAGGAATGAAAAAGGTTTAAAAAAAACTGATTTTATACAAATTATCAAATTTGAAACATGCTTAAGAAGACAGGTTATTTACTAGGTCAACTCTAACAGCCTGTTCGTCACAAAGTAAATTTGCTAAGTAAAGTATTACAGAACTTTTATAGACTTGCTTGCGTGTATAGATTTTAATGTATTTACGTCTCGTTCTACCAGAAGATATACAAGGAGAAAGATATGAATGCAGCGGATGGTTAGTATCTGATAAGATAACACCTGCCAAGAGTTTGCAAGACTTAAGATGTCTATCCACAAGCATATTAATAATGACTTCAAAAGATTCACCACATACTTTGCAAACCGCCTTCAGAACTCTACGCGAAACAGCAAGGTCTTTTCTCAAAAACCCGGGAAAGAATAATGGAGAACAATATAGAATAATAGGTAATATGCAGGAATTTACAAATTGTAAGAGTAAATGGCGAGCATTCCCAAAAGCATGCAGCCTCTTTATATAGTATATCAAATGGTAAACTTTTTTCGATAACAGTAAAACATGAGAAGACCAAGAAAGATCAGAGGAAAAAATGACACCAAGATATTTGACTTTCGACACTGTGTTTATTAAGGAGTCTCCAATGGCACAAGCATTATGGGATCCCAACATAGAGTATAGGTTCTGTCCATGTCTCAAGCTAAAGTTAACAGCTTGACATTTAGATGGATTGAGTAAGAGACCATTACCAACAGACCACCTTTCAATACGAGATAAAAACTCATTCATTTCTATGGGATGTAAGGAGGTAGAAATCAGCATACATACAGTGAGGTCGTCCGCATATTTTACAAAAGTGTTTTCTGTGGAAGATGGCAGATCATGTAGAAAAAAAGAGAACAGTAGAGGTGAAAGAACAGCTCCTTGTGGCACACCTACAGTAGACAGTAGAGATGTTGAACACTTTCCTTCAAATACAGTGTACTGTTCTCTTCCAGAAAGGTAGGAACATGGTCAGTTGGTTATCCAACTGTCAGTGTCGACGCTGATCAGCTTGTTAAGTAAGAGGTGTCTTGGAATAGAATCAAAAGCAGAAGTAAAGTCCAGGAAAGCGCATCTAACATACTTCTTACCCTTTTCCAACCCGAACACTATATTGTGATGCAGAACAGCAACGGCATCTAATGTGCTTCTTTTGAATTTGTAAGCAAACTGATATGGATCACAGTGCTTTTTTATTGCAGGTTGAAGTGGTTGTATCAGTAATTTTTCCATTATTTTAAGGAAAGGTGAAGTTATTGCAATGGGTCTAAGTTTCGCATTTTTAACACCAGAAGCTTTCTTAAGTATAGGGATTATCTTTCTCTTTCTCCACATTTTCGGTAAGACATTAGTTGAGAAGGATCTGTTGAAGATATTCGTTAATGGATAACATAAAACATCAGCACATTTTTTAAAAAGGAGGTTTGGGATACCATCAGGTCCTAAACATTGGGATGGATTAAGTGACTATAGACATTTTCGGACATCATTTTCAGTGAAACTGGAAACACAATTATTCTTCAGACCCTTGGATATGGGGAGCATGATGTCAGATGACTGACGTATAAAGGACTTATTTAAGTCACAAGCATTCAGCTGGTTATCGCTTCTAGTCTTCCTGTTCCCTGTAATTTTTTTAAAGAGTTTCCACATACTTGGAGAGCTTTTACAAGATAGGAGTTTTTGAGTAAACACAGAGTTGAGACTGTGGTGTTGTCTACTTATATCCATATAAGTAGTATATGGCGTGGGTCAGACATAGAATGTATTTTCGCAGAAGACCGATGAGGAAAGAACTGAAATGAAGCGCAATCGTTTGGAAAATGCATGATGAATGGAATAAGAGAAGAAACAGTGAAGATTGAAACAATTGGTTATTAATTTGCAAATCGACTGTTCATTGTTTGGTTATCAGAATTTACCGAGATAGTCCGTAATGTTTGCTGAAATACATTCGATTGTCCCCAACTAGTGTTTTGTTCACTACAGAGACGTCCAATCTCTTGGTTTATTTGACCATTTAACTTCAATGGTATTTTTCTCCTTGTACATCCTTTCTTTTACCCCCCGTAGTCGTTTTAGTTGTGGAGATGTAAGTCGATCAAAACTTAAAAAGAAGGTTTCGGTAGGACAGCAAATATCAAAACAGAATTTAAGATAAGAGGTGATAACATCAGTTGTGTTTTCTATTGAGTCTTCTGTAAATAATTCCCAGTTGGTCGTACGAAACATGCTTTTTAGATTTTGTAAATTTTCTTCTGAGTAATTCCTGTATATTACTTTTTTGGTATGGTGTATGTGTGTAATATTTCCATGTTTACCATATACTTTAGGTAGGACACGAATTATACAGTGATCCGAGCTAGACAATGGAGCACGTTTGCGAGTCACATAGATATCCAAATCATTAATGAAAAGCAAGTCTAGGTGAGCATTCAAACGAGTAGGAAAATCGGTAAGACTAAACTATACTGCCGAACCAATCAGAAGCTTTCGCGGGTTTTCAAGGTCAAGTTCGGTACCTGATGCTTACGTACGGTCGGTTTACAGCGGATTTTAGGGAAGACGTGATAATTCAGCGTCTACAAGAGGAGTGATCATAAGATTTTGGCGCGAAATTCAATTATCCATTTGGATAAATAGAGTTTTGGCATTATAGCTTATGTCAGTTCGTGATGAAAACCCTAAGTATAATTCCTAGCCTTAATCGTGAACGTTAAATCATAATTTTAATTCTTCACATAGGTTTATACCCTAGTTTGGTCTTAGTTATTATGTTGACACTCAGGGTCACTCTAGCGTCGCCCAAAGGTTGTCCATAACTAATAGTCTCACCCGTAACCCTAAACCCTGGGTCCAAATCTTAACCCTAACCCTAAACCGTAAACCATACCAATATACTAACATTATTGAAGCTATGTGGTCGAGGCTAAAAGAAGTTTTGAGACCTTATCATGGTTTCGGAGGTCGACTACTATGGAGCCATATGGATGTGTTCCTGTACCGTATGCACTATGATTTTAGAACTTCTGAACCTATATATGACCTTGAGAAGTTTTTGACTCATGTAAAAGAAGTGTTTCCACTTTTATTCTTCGGTTTTGTATATTAAATTTTTATTGTACACTAACTGTCTTCTGATCGGCTAATATTTCTCAGGGTCATTTAATATTCGTTCGAAGGTCGGCAGTATAGTTTAGTCCTACCGGAAAATCTACTACATTTAGGTGACCTAGTGATGTAAGGGAGCTACAGTCACATGAATTGAAATCACCACATACAATTAAAGGGAAACACTGAAGGCAGCGAAGACAGATAGCGCAGATGATGTGCAGTCTGGAGTCATGTAGATATTGGTAACATAAATATATTTGTATTTATTCAGGTGTTTTGGACGGCACCTTAAAGTTAGACAGTCAATAAAGTCATTTGAAAACTTGAAACAGGCAAAAGTAGATTGACACCAGTTAAAGTTTACAAACGTAGCTACTCCGCCACCATAAGTCTTTTTGTTGTTTGATCGATCTTGACGATAGATATTAAAATCACGTAATGATACTAAGCAATCATCCTGTAAGTCAGTTAACCAAGATTCTTGAATTGTGATGACACCACAATTACGATACATGTTTTGACTTAGCAGAAATTGGAGATAGTCCACCTTGTTAATTAGAGATCGACAGTTAGAATTAAACAGCTCTGGAATCGACATTTGATTAATGTTCATTCTCTTTAATGCATATTGCCAACCACCATGATGTCTCTTATTGTACTTATTTGTGATTTTTGCAGCGAAAGGACGTAAGCTTTTCATAAACGTGCTTGTATAGGTTATGCGATTAATAGACATAATTATAAGTTAAAACGAAATTAAAAACCCAGATAACTTGTTGAAATATTTAGATGGTAGAAACAGGTAGCCCAGGTATTCACGCAGGCCGCCTACAAACATTTGACGTAAGCTGGAATGTCACGTCGTTCAAGTTAGACTTGAGTAAGCCTGCAACCAAGGACGCAGAAAACCGACGGGGTGATGTACAGCCTTTTTAGGCAGCTTTCTTTCTAATAGTGGTAAAATTGGAAACCACTAGCGAGTATAACAATTGGGTGGAAGATTATATTTCCAATACTCTCAAGGTCTGAGCTTGGAGTAAACTCAATGCTTCCCTTGACATTACAGTTCGAACATTTTCAATGAAATACCAGAATTGTCAAATGTGGAATTTCGGGTTAAAGTAACGGTGTAGATATCTACATATAGATCTGACGAAATTAAAGTTCACCGATCACATATACTTTGACTAAAAATTTATTGTACAAATTTGTTGTGTGATCATATTTCTATGAAAAGTTCACATCACATTTCCAAGTGAGGAGTTTGGTTTGCTCATAGTTCCGCCGCTGAGATTTTGACAAGCAGAATTTCCTTACCAATAAAATACTTAAAGTCGGCATCCAACTACTGTAAAACTATTTTCACTGCATATCTTGTTACGCTTCCATCTTCCATTTCGCTTTTTGTTCCGCCACGAATGCCACTGGATCTGACGTAGTGTTACCACACGTGCAACATAATAAGGTTCACGTATTGCTGTTTAAGTGTACCAAAATGTGACCTTGAGCGTAAGTAACGTTATAACTCTATTTTAAGTATCCGTGGACAACGTGTGTTAACTAAATATGCCACGCTGTCGCAAAGGAAGGAAGAGCCCCTACAGAACTGATGAAATAGCACAAAATGTTAAGAGTTCGTTTATTAGAGATGGAGAAAATAACTTGCGCAATTACTCACAACCTGTTGATGATGGCATGAAAGTAAGTTTGAACATGCGATTGAATTTCATTTATTATCTTCAGTTCAGAGGTGTATTAACATAAAATCCAGTTTATTGTGTGACAAATAACATCTCAAGTCCGAGAATAACTGTTTAGCTAGTCTGACAAAAAGATTTAGTCTGATTGGAAGAAGTTATTCAAAGTTGAAATGGTTTTCACTCAACACTTAGTGCTCTACTCTGAGAAAAATCTTTGTGACAGAGTGAAACATAATGTTTCTTAGAAATAAATAGGTTGAATGTTGCTCATAATATGAATCTTGATTAACGTGCCATGTTTCTTTATGTCTTGACATGGGTGACTAAAATGAATTGAGAGGAGCGAGTTGTTAATATACGATATGCTTGAAAGTGGAGAGCCTTATCTCTTTATCCATCATTCATTGTGGTTATTTGTGGGCTTCTGCTATTTAAAGTGATAGTTTTTAAATTGTCTATACAAAAACGTTTTATTCGAATTGGACTAGCCTTTAGGGTTTATTAAATTTGACAATGCTTTTATTTGATATCCATGGAATAAAATATTTAAATTATAATAACGGTATAACTAAACGTAATCCACCACTCATTTTTGTCATTTTATATGAGGTTTTAAAGACCAAAGGTTCTATAGTAGTTTGGAATCGTTTATGACAACTTAATTCCGAAGTTTTGCAATTCTGACTGACTAAAAATTCAGTGTTTTAACCTAGAAAGATGACTGCGCTCAGTTTCATGTCAGTCATCAGATAATTGAGTGTTTGTTTAATGAATCTTTTGAATACTCTTCATATATGAATCAGCTTTCCATCTTATTTATATAAACATGAAACTGTAATATAGTGAAGTGTCACAATTTCCGTACCTGTTACAGAAGTAACACTGACGATTGCACAACATTTCCAGAAGCTTTACTGAGTGCTTATATCAAAGTGATGATGCTTCCATTCATTGTATTTTTGTTAATAGCGCAGATTTTGCCAAAAATTTTAACTCTGAAATTGTTTTAACTCTACAAAAAGTGTAGGGGATTTGGTTAACCTTTTCATAGGTGTTTTAAGCACTTAACTTTGATGTGCTTTGGGGAAAACTTAAAGTTTGTGAGAACTATGCTGATGAAGTTGTATCTTATGACCTTAATGCTTTTATCGTAAAACTTTTATTGTCTTTTCAGTTGGCGTCATAAAAAATTTTAAAAATATCAATTTGTATATGAAAACTAACAATTTCGATATTGAACCACCTAAGACTAAAATCTAACTGAATCAGTTTGTTTGACATAAGTTTCTGAATGTGTGGATTTAAATGTGGTCATAAGACATAATAAAGCCCCCGATTTAAATGCTTTTGTGCTGATAGAGAACTGGTATTACTTTATAATAAGGGCTACTGGTTGGCTGTATCTTAGAGTTATAGTGGTTTATACTAGTCTTCTATTCATTCTAAATATTAGCTTGTATAGCCATAGGCATTAGGTGTGAACCAATCTGGGAATGTTTTTAAGGTTTAACTTTCTGTTTCATTGCTAACTGAATTGTTTGGCATTATTCAACTTTGTGGGATATTTACTATAAATCTCATGAGACCTAAATGGTAAAAATGTCAACTTTGTCATGCTTGTATATCTACATGCGTTCTCTAATCGCTTTTGGAGTAAAAATTCATTTATTCGTCTAGTTGCAACTTTGATTTTTAAATCGAGTTTGTTCGGTCAGGTATAAAGTCGAAGTGAAAATCTATAAAATCTTTGACCTCTCTTAGTATGTAAACATAGACATATGTTTGAAAATTCGTAGATCGGTTTCAATTAGTCACGTGTGACTTAAAACCTAATAAACATATATTTGTGCATCGGTTCAAGTTATAATACGGCATTAACAATGCAAAGTAAAATTATTTCTAAAGGAATACCATGGTAGTAGAGGTAAGAACGATATCAGGATTATTAGACGAAATGGGGTAAAGAAAAAGTGGTTTAAAGGTATCATGACATTTTAGAACTCAAATTTCACGGAAAGACAAATGACAAACGCACCTGCCCCACTGCAAGCGATTCTAAGCCATGTCACTCAAAGTCTTCGACCGCGAGTTATGTTAGTCACGTGAAACCCATTCCGTTAGTCTACACCTATCCATATATCTCAGTTCATCTTTCAGTCACCTCAAGAACTAGTGTCCCGTCTTGGTTTGGTCACTCTAAATATTCTTTCAACCAACTCCTATAGAAGGCAACATCGTCCGTTTTTTGACATCATCTAATCAGTATAAAGAACCTGTACGACTTATCCTTCGTGTATTCGGGGTCTTCATTGGTAATTCTCGTGGTCTCTTAGGTGTATTTATGGTATAAAGTGAAAAAGCCAAACAAATTATTTTGGGATAGATTCTTGCAGGCAGTTTCTTGTGCTTTGTTTTACTTAACAGGACAGTGAGAACTCGGTAACATAAAAACGCACGCCGTTTGTTTTCCTCTATCTTCGTCTAGTCGCTCACTGATTACATTCGGATTAGGTAAAAGACAAGTTGTATGGAAGGTTTTTTATCCTAAATCGATAAGCTAAATGCTCAGACAATAATAGTAAGATTGGTTTCGATGTCCAAGTAGATGGTATAAACTAAAGTAAAAGGCACTTAGAGTAGTTGAAGAAAATAGTCTTCCGCATTATGTAGTTAAAGGAAAAACGCACATAAACAATACATAAGAAATATCCATATTGGATAAAAAGATAAATATATGTACTTTATTACGTATTTGGACATAGTTTTTGAAGGAGGGCAATTTAGTTACACCGTTTTCGAACGGCTTTTCTAAGAACCTCTGCTGGTGGTGATTGTATTTAATCGTGTTCTTGACTAGCACGTACTGATAAAGGAGTAAATGGTATCTTTTTGATCTTATAAGCTCATTTAGCAGTTAGTGCTTTAAATTGTTTTTTCGCTTTTACACGCCAAACAAAACGAATAAAAGTTACAGACAACCATTTCATTTTATACCAAAACATATCTCGAAATGTTCAGAACCTATATTCTGTTGTTTATTTCTATATGAATTATGTTCAAAGCTATTTTATTTGATGTCAAATTACATGATTATATGCAAGTTACGGTTAAGTGAGACTATAAATTTAAAATCAGTCTAACCCACAAGGCAGTGGAGCATCGTAAGGAGATGCAGTCCCATGGTAGCCGGTGACCAACGATTGATTCATCGGCCATTTATTCCCTGGAGCCCATGTGTACCATTGGTTTGAAGTCAGGGTTTTCCAACTCCACCAGGTGAACTCGCCATGTCCACCAACCCGTTTAAAGCGCCGGCCGTACCAAGGCGTTTGGGGGCGAGCGTTTAAAAGTGTATGTGAATGATGATTTATTTCTGAACTTGAAGTCAGGTAGATTTCATTGCTTGATCGGTTGGACGCCTGATCCCATAAACTTTTCCTGAAACTTTTCTAATGAATTAAAATCAGCGGAATGCATTATTTGCATGTAGTTACTTACAGTACCAACGTCAATATATGTTGCTCAACCAGTCATCTTAATTATGCGAAGACGCACTTAAGATGTATACATTATGAGTTATACCTGAAAATTTATGAGTATATTCTAAGTAGCTCTACAGGTAGGCCGCTCTGAAGCACTGGTTATTAGTCACTCAGAGTACTTCGTTGTTGGTTAGATCAGATGATTAGCTAGTGAATTAGTCAACTAATCAAGATAAAAGTTTGATGTTGATACTGATTCGTTAGAATTTTGTTAAAATTTATCCAGCAGGTGTTTTACAGAAGTGTACCAGAAAATGTTATGAAAGAACAAATATATGGAGAACGTCTCTATAGACAACTGCCAACTGAGGGTCAAAACATGAATAAATATGTGGTAAACTCATTTTGACGAGATACATTTCGGTTGCACTAGCTAATTTTCCATGCACTTCAGTTCTGCTTGTTTTTTCAGTTAACATTTTACCTACATTTCTGCCCTGAGACTATTGAACACTATGTTGTCATCATAACTTTAAAGCAAGTCGCGTTTCTTAATTGAGGCAGATTTGAACTTTGACTAGTATTATAATAGAGAAAGAGCTATGGGATAGAGACCATCACTTTACATTTGTAAAGTTGAAATGGTATTAACTGTCGTGTAATTATTAGAATCCATAAAAGTTTGAATGGCTTATTGAGAGTGTTTGTGTATAGTGGGCATCTTAAGTCATACGATATTGGTGGTTAATTTTTTAAAGTCACATTTTTGTGAACACCCGTCATCATTTATAACTACTGTATAATTGTCGTAAGCTTTCATTTATGCTGTAAAAATAAGTTTTTTGAAAGCGAAGATATTTTGTGCTCTGAGTAAAATTCTAACATTTCTATAAATCCATTTAATATCCATACTATACAACTTATGAAGTAAGTCTATGAAAACATTTTAATTTTTTCTGCGAACCTCTGATCAGTAAAAACAGTTTCAATCAAAAACTACCACTGAACACAATACGTACTATAAAAATACATTTACTGAGCTTTTGCTTTTTTTAATTTGAACCTATGTTCATTTCTTGACAGTTTTAGGTTGATTCGTGTCATTTTTGCAACATAACGTCCACACATTTCAGATGTCATTTTAAATTATTTTCTTATAAGCACTTAACATGCTTCTAGGCACCCATTTAAACTTGGGCGAAAACGGTATTCTTTTTCCATACTCACTAAAATAGCAATATTATAATAATACAGTGATACTTATACTTTTATTATGATAGAGTTTTCAAGATTATTGGTTTGATGCTAACAAACTAAGATATTGTGTTGTTTTGTTTATAGGGATCCTTAGTTATATTTCATGGAGACAGATTATTGTTATAAAACTACGTTCTAGGTCGAATATAAACCAAATTCAATACATGTAGGCAAAACAATTTCTTACAACATAAGAGTCAGTAATAGTGAAATATCCAAAACTTAATTTTCTTATTCATAGATTCAATTCACCAGTTTATACAGCTATTGTAGTTATTAAATCATGTGAAGTGATTAGTTTGGGAGATGATGGGATAAGGCTCATGAAAATAAGTAAAATATGAACTGTAATCATAATTCAAAGTCAACAGCTTGAACTGTTGAGGAAACAGACGACAGTAAATATTCTTATGAAAGATTTTATTTGAGTTAGTTTTGGAAACTGATATTTTAAATAAGTAAATACTCACACTAAGTGCTCTTGAATATTTGACTTTGAGTTATTCAGTATCAGAGTCAATATTATGTTTGTTGTTTACCTAGAAATCTTATATTTCTTTGAAATCAAGAATTATCAAATAGGTTGCGTCTCATCAATGACCAAGATATATTCGTACAATGCAAGTGAACTGACTAAATCAACATGTCATGCAACTCACTTTAATCTGTAATCATTTATACTTTTCACACTATTTATGTATGTATCTGACTACCTGCACGTTAGGACAGCTATATTCAAAATGTAGTGCACTGAAATATGAATTCCGTGAGCAAGTAGAAAAATATACATTAACAAACATTGATATTAAATCTCTATCATTATCTAATGTTGTAGGATGCGTATGATCGTGTGAAACCGTCTAATTTGTACAACGACATGTCAAATACAGCAAGGTAAAAAATTGTCTTCACTAACAACATCCTAACAATTAATCCTTCTGTACGTTATCAAAGTGGTGAAATGAATGATCTATTCAGTTATTTTTTGCAAATATTTTCTCAATATAAACATTATTAACACGAAGCAACATGAAAATATTTTTATTTTTACCAAATATAATATATACGCTTTGAAAGTTGATTTACTTATAAAAAACTGCTTTAATTAACTTAGCCATTGTTTTTCCCAACTTGATATTTGCTACAAATAACGATCGACGGTAAATTCATTTCAGGTGGAATATTGTTTCTTTATATCTTTTATCATTGTAGATACCATAAGAAAAACCTGGAGATTAATCGTGATTGGTGATTGATCTGTGTTTCCTTAATATTCCCGATAGGTTTGTAGTAAGGTTTTTCCGAGTTACAAATAACATTCATGGGTACAATAGAAGTGACTTATTGCATTCACTGAAACAGGTAGTTTTCGTCAAACGTTTTGTTTAGTAATACAACACATTTGATTGTACTTTGATTTTCGAGCAAGTAAACCTAGGAGATTGAAATATATTATGGTATCACTCAGGGTTGAAGATCTCAACTATTTTTAGTTATTCAGTAATATATACTGCTTGTAATCTATTTTTAACATTATTTGTTAAGAAAGTGATTATTCCCTAATACAACGAATTGAACAACCATTTATTTTTTACTCTTGTCATTACATTGTAGGTCGTATCCAAAATGGAATGATTACGATCGCTCGCGTTCGATCAATTCGTACAAGGTCGAAGATATTCCATACAACAGGTAAAAGCACTCCATTAGTTCATGTCTCGATAACTAGCAAACAGAAATGATTTGTAAGAAACAGATGAGCAGAACTTTGTCTGTTGGTTCATTGTTTCCATCTGACTAAAAATATTACAACCTACAATATTAATTAATTTTTCTTCTTTTATTTCTTGAAATTAGTTCAGTTAGGCTAACGGTAATTAATGGTTAAGAATGATCTTGATTCTCTTAACATGCAACATAATTATTACGAACAGGATAACATTATCATTGACACACACAGCCGTTACACAGTGACCCTCAGACGGTCAAACTCATGAAGAAGGCAAGATATTTACCGCAGAGGAGACTACGACAGAGCAACCCCAAATATGTAGTAATTAAGCCTGACTTTCAAACACAGAGAAGTTGTCAAATTAAAAGTAATGACAACAAATCAGAATAAAACATCAATGGTCTTGTTGAAATACGAATAACGGAAAATGTTATTGTGGTTATACTGACTGAAAAGGAAATAAAATTTAAGGAATTTCGGTTTACCTGAGGTAATCGTGATAGTTTTTCATTATCATCAGTAACACATTCTACATATGAACATGAAAAGAACTCAACTGAAATAAAATGGGTAAAAACGTTATTAGGCAGATACAAAGCCAAACACAATTAGTATCACAGCTACCTTACATGTCAAAGGCTTTGTTCTATTAAATAAAATGTAGTTTATTCCCTGAGTGAACAAAATAGGGAAAGAAAATATGTAATATAAGAATACGTCTTCTTACAATTTAAATATTGCAATACTCATCAAACTTAGGCATGAACTCGACATTATAGGTATCTTCAATAGAATAATAATTAGTAATTACTACAACATTATAGAAACACATTATTAAAGAAATGACGGTAATTGAGGATAAAAAATGTGCATGATATTTCACTTGGATTAGAAAATTAAATCAGTTAAAGCTTAACAACTTCAGATACAACACCTTCACCAAGTGAATGATTTTGAAAATGCTTTTTTAATTACTTATAAAAGTAGAAATATTCGAGACGAATTCGAGCCACGCAACGCATCTCAACACGCAAATAATTTAATGGGTGATTTACCAACACCTAGGTGAGTACTATAATATTTATATAATACATGAAGTTTGGAATTAAAGTGACATAGTTTAGAATGTGGAATAAATTTTAAACTGTTTCCGCAAAATCACACTTTTCAATATGTTAGTAATTTTGCACCAAATAATCAGTACTACATATATTCACAGCATATTGTAAAAGTGACTTCATGCTGAATTCTAAAGTGAAGTGTGATAGTTTTGATCTATTGAGTATTTCACCAAACTCCTACAACCACTATAATTTTACGAAAACACAGAAAATATTACTGACGGGTAAGCCGAATACTAGCACATAATTAAACCAGTTATTCGTTTCTAATGTTATGTTTTTTAAATACTTTTCAATACAGAAATATTCGTGATGGATTTGAACCACGCCAAACGCCTCTATACTCAAATAATATGATGGGTGAATTGCCAGTACCTAGGTGAGTGCTATCACGTGCATATAAACACAGAAGCTCGGTGGTTCTAAATTTCGACACACATATTATTTGTGTGTAACATGTTTGCATTCTATTCTCTATATATGGTTTGGATTTTATTGAACTCTTTCCAACAAGAAATGATGGGGTTTCTAAAATATGTTCTGAATGTTTGTTTTGCCATTGTGTGACTTGAAGTTCACAGTTTTGTGAACTGATTTCATCTGTAACCTACTGACAATCTGTCACTAGATCTTGTTACCTTATTGGTTCGTTTAATGATAACATTGTCATTTATAGTGGTAGCCCTGTTAGTTTTACTTTAATTAGTGTTATTTGACAGTATTGAGGGATTGAATTTCTCGATTCTTTTGGATTTCAAATTATGTGTTGGAATTCATCTCTCTGTATCTCAGATTGACAACACTGGATTTAATTCTGTGACACAATACATTTACTGAGGTGTTAATGTTAGTGTGTCTGATTGTTTGATTGATATGTTTTCTGCTTCTGTCAAATTGTGTTGAAATAGAGTTTGTTGAAAGTTTTTTCGGTACATTGTTCTTTGTGTTTTCTACACGTCTGTGATAATTAGGAGTATATAAATTAGTATACCAACTAGGAATCCCAGGATTAACGTAATTTAATCAAGAAGTATTATATGAGCAAGAACGA
This sequence comes from Schistosoma rodhaini, assembly GCA_944470415.2. Taxonomy (NCBI): domain Eukaryota; kingdom Metazoa; phylum Platyhelminthes; class Trematoda; order Strigeidida; family Schistosomatidae; genus Schistosoma; species Schistosoma rodhaini. The sequence continues at coordinate 64,387,010 of OX104044.1, forward strand.
GCATATTGTATTTGAAATTCGAAATCAAGCAGTCATCATGTACAAAGGAATCATTCTACATTCAAACACCACATCTGACACAATTTAGAGGAGAATCTAAAGTTCTGTGATCAATCGTACCTCTTCTCGTTAGGTTCACCACGTGTCTGCCCGAATGTGTAGTAGATGTAGACTCTGTACGATCTAGGATATATTCATTAGTATTAGAATTAACAACCGAAATGTGAACAGATTCACCTAGGTCCTTGTATTGCATACAATCACCATATCGGTTTTGTAGTGAAACCACTGATATCTAGAATTTGCATCATAGACTTTCCAACAATGTCCTCCCTCACGAAATAATTTTGAGTCCTTACGTCGCAATGTAATGATTAATTTGACGTTTCCAATCGGTATTGTCTTCTTATATCTAACACTTTGATTATTATATGTATGTATTTTGTGACACGCACTGACATACAATTTGAGGCATTCCGTCATGTGCACTTGACTTGCATACAAAATATGACACAAAGTCCTTTTGATTTTTATATTAGATTATACAGATAAATATGCATTGATATGTGTAATTAACACATGTGATTCACCTAGGCTTGAGTCAACTGCAGGACGATCAAGTGAAAAATGTGCACCTTCTTCATACCCAGTAGGTTAATCTTCGATTCCATTTGAATTTTCTGCCTGTGCAAACTTTATAACTGGGTATACTGGTTCTCTGATTATTTCGGGAAAACGTGCTATTCCCTCTGATTCATCACACTACTGACTGAGGACTATACTCAAAATATGTATCATTACCAAGACTTGATTTGATAATTTTGAATAAATTGAGCATTGGGTAGATTGTTATAAATAAATTATATATTTGTAATATCCCAATGAGTAGAAAAATTAGATTTTCTGACGTTTCGTGACTCAGTGTAAGCCACTTCTCTCATTGGGATATTACAAATATATAATTTATTTATATACTCAAAATACATTGGTTGTGAGAATATCCAACATCTGATATAATGATATCAGATACTTTGACTAGAATTCGACTCATTTGGAACATATTTATCGGATTCATTAGGAATATCACTATAGATAAATCCATTGTGAGGACAAATGACATTTGATATGACATCAGAATTTGATTTTTCTGAAATATTTTCCTCATATTTATTAAGAATTTAATTAAAGAATAATGGATAATTAGAAAAATTAGCATCTACCAAAACTGAATCCGGTTTTTGATCATGATTTGACTCATTCAACATTTTATCTTCAGAGTTGTAAGAAATTTTATCAGAAATATGTGAATCATTATGGCAAACCATATCTGATACAATAACACGAGAAATCCGATAAGAAGTTGGTTGATTAGAAGCTTTTATCTCCCAATGATTCTGGTTTTCATTTAACTCTGAACTACTATGTGACGTTATACCGCTTCTAGAAGTTTTGGATAAAGATAAGTGATCATTAGAAACACTCAACTTGGTGGAATCAAAAATTTTAACATTAGTTTCAGCGAAACGAATCATGGTATTACAAACCGACTGAATTTGTCCAGTTTTACCACATTTAAAGCTTTAGGAATTACGAAATACACATGAACTACATAGGTGAAACTTGCCACAGAACAAGCATTTACCAAACTTGCGTTCATTTTCATGAACTGTTTCACAACTCCCCAATAAATTGTTATCTGAGTTAGCTTGATTACGTATTGGACTGGGACGACATAGTAAAGCAGTGAAATTTCTGGAGTCCTGATCAATTATTTTATTGAATTTTCCTTCTTTATCGCATTCAAAATTTGTATATTTTATTTAGTCTAGTAGTAGTTGCTTGAGAGTTGCATAAGGGAGTGAAATCGACTTGTCTGGAAGTGCCAAAGTCTTTATTAAGCTGTGTGCTTCTTTTCCGATGAATGTAAGGAAATAAGCCACAATATTAACATCCTCAACATCTTCCTTGATCATAGCCCAGATTTCGAAACTTTCCATGTAATCCTTACAGGAATCAAAATCTGAGTGTATGTCCAACCGTTCCATCACGGGCTCCATCGCGACGCTAATGTGATAATTAGGAGTATATGAATTATTATGCAAACTGGTAATCCCAACAATAACGTAACTTAATCAGGAAGTATTATATGAGTATGAACGAACATATTGTATTTGAAATTCGAAGTCTAACAGTCATCATGTACAAAGGTTTCATTAGTTCATGCAAACACCATAATGTCTTTTTTTGTAGTAATTTTTTGTACCATACTTCAAGTTGAGTAACTTGCAACAATTTTCTCAGATAATTCATTTTAAATTTGCATCTTTGAAATAACTTTTAACGTAGAAACACTCACACTGGATACGAACCGCGCCACTTATCTCCATATGGAAGTCGTTCAAATAATTTAATGGGGGATATACCAGACGCTAAGTGAGTGGTATAATGTTTGCATAAATAAGCAAGTATTGTATTATTAATTTGCTAATTGTTTCATTTATGTGAAATCTGTTTTTAGCAGATGTGATCGTCTTAAATTCACAGAGAATGGGAACGGGAAGACTGTTGTTCTTATGTTGCTAATAGAAAGTTGGCGATTGATTTACTCCATCTTCCGTAACATATTAACAACTTCAATCAATACTCTCATTTATGATTTGATTTCACTTCCACCTGTTTATTTATTTACAAGTAACACATATTGTGGTAATTATTTCTAAAGTGTTAAAGGTCTCTGAAATACCATAGATATATTATATTCTACTCCCAGACATGCTGTCTAATGTGTTCAGTTGATAACAAAATATTTTTTTAACATCCGCGTTTTTCACCGTTTTACCAGTTCAAAATCATGCTTTAAGTTGATAATCTATTTGAGTTTCTCCCCCTCCCACATAGTAAGCAAATAATGGTTATGCATCTGACATGCATTGTTTATAATAAATATAAATATATTACAGTTGAAGTGAACTTGATATATTGAAATAATATGTAACCTCTTGGAGTCACCACTCATTTCATACGAATAAGCAACATAGTTACTATCAAATTTATTAGATAACCATGGACAGCTAAAATGTATGCTAAACTAATAAAAACTCCTCGACCACTTTTCAAAGTGATTGTCTCAGGAAAACAAAGTTCACTTGGACTCCTATCATCGAGACGAACATCAACCAAAGTAATCATAAATAGATCTTTATTTCTTCCATAATAAGCAATAGGAACTGTACCGCATTGTAAGCTGAAATAAAGCTTGAGAACAAACTTCAAAGCTGCATTTACTTAATCTGATAAATTACCAGTTGAAGAGTAATTATAGTTTACAGTCAATATTTCCGTTAATTATTGTTCTTAATCTTCTAATCGTTTTTGCTATTGATGGGTGAGAGAAGTGGTTTGACTATATTACTAATAAAAAATATATTTAAATTATTTTCTTATCACCACTATTAAAACCATGAGTTCACTGAGTTTCGGAAATCCAATCCATCTCTAAAGGATAAGAAATTGTTAGAAAATGATGAACGAGTGAGGTCACGTTTTTCACTCTGTAATTTTTGCTCAGTATTTGGTCCGTTTTCAATTTAACTGAAAAATTGTTTAATGTTTGATTTTTAGTCGGTATGATATCTTATTAAGTAAACAATGGCTTTACTTTGATCCGAAATTTATTCAAAATAATATATTTTATGTTGATTTAGTGTGATTTTTCTTTTCTTAGGACAGAGCATAACTGATTATGTAATGATCAGTGTATTTTGTTAATACCATGAACCAATCCATGTTAGATTATCCTTGAGAAATTTAAGGAACCAAAGGGCCGTTTCGTCGTAGTATGGGACGCCTCAGCAGTGTACATCCACGAACCCGGGACCCTTGGGCTCGCGCGCGAACGTTTAACTCCTTGATCATTGAATCGGCATCCAACGGTCCTTAAGTCTAGCTTCAATGAAAACGCGACATTACTCTGTTGTCTCTCATCGTATTCAGTGGAAACTGTTTTTTTATTGCACTGCGTTTTATCGTATGTTGACCCTAGCGAAACCTACATGCGTCCTACCTTCGTATCTTATTGTCGACTTAATTTGCGTTAGAGAATAACGGGCTACATACAAGGATGAATTTTGAATACGAATATTTATCACACACTCGCTGATTTAGACAAACAAATTGAGGAATGGAGCAGAGAAGCGGATCATAGAACGCAAGTGTGCAAACTCAGTTTCACAAAATGTGACTCAATATTTATAACCAGGTAAAAATACGCTAAATACTTGTAATGAATTAGGTAGGCGATACATACATACACTCATATGAAAGTAGTCACAGCTAGTTAGTGAATAACTGACATGGTTAAAATATGAAGCTGGGACAACTCATGTGGACTTGACATAGTACTAGATACCACACTGCCTCACAGCCGACACAGAATAACTCCACGGATCACGGCTTTTCACTAGAACTCCGGAAATTTCACGTTGAAGCTAGCCACTAGTGAGAATGTGATGAGTTTCAAGTAAGTGGCCAAGAGGTTACACGTTCGTGTGTGAGCCCAGAGGTCCTGTGTTCAATTTCTGCATCCAGATTCGTGGTAGTGCATTGCTGAAGTGCCCCCTGCTAGGATAAAACGGCTTTTCGGTTCCCTAAAGTTTTCAACGATGGTTTAACAGTGTTAGGTTCATGATTTTAATGCAACTTAACGATCTCGACAACTCCTTACTAACAATTTGATATGTTTTTTTCTATTTGTAATATTTGTTTATCAATAAACAAATGGGAGAGAAATAGTTAGGTAACTGAGAATGTCGGTTAAAGTTGTTGTTGTGCTGCGGAAAGTGGAATAACTCTTTATCTACATCAATAAATATTTTCTTACTGAGATCGTGCGAACCACAGTTTTTTCTCATTATAAACAATTGTTTGCCTAGTAATTACAGTAATTGCAAAGTATGTTTATTATTATATTTTTTTACCATGTTAATATCAATGCATTTCCAAGAATTACACCACCAGATTTTATTCATTTGGTTTGTAGTGGATGTCTTATATGTGGTTTGTTGACTGAAGTTCTACTTTTCATTGTTTAATAAAATGTTGTTATTTGTAGCTACCTTTCTAGTTGGCTATTTTTAAAATTTGATTTATGGAAAGTTTTTTAATAGAATCTAGTCATAATTAATCCAGTGCTTTTGTTTTCTTTTTCGTCCCCCTTTTTGTTGTTTAACTGTTTACAATATGTATGTGATTGTAACAGTTAGTTTATTTCTTGGTTTGTTTCTTTGGTTTTATTTCATTACAGGCTTGTTCGGGAAACTTATGAGCCCCACTATATTCCTGTGAAATATAACCGTTCAAATAATTTATTGAATAATGTGTCAGAAACTAGGTCAGTAATACAATGCCCTGAACAAATATCGATGGTTTATAAAAAATGTTTTTGAATAAAACAACTTTGTACATTTACACTTTTTAGCAAATGTTCTATTCGTTAGTACGATTCATATATGATTTTAAGATTAAATTCAAACATGATTATTGTAAATAATTTAGTAATTTTAGTAATTTTTCACCAAATAATCAGTACTACATATATTCACAGCATATTATAAAAGTGACTTCGTGCTGAAGTCTAGAGTAAAGTGTGATAGTTTCGATCCATTGAGTATTTCACCAAACTCCTACAACCACTATGATTTTACGAAAACACAGAAAATATTACTGACAGATAAGTCGATTATCAGCACATAATTAAATCAGTTATTCGTTTTTAATGAATTTAGACACAATGATCTTCTCAAATTATTTATATTGTTATATTTTTTAAATACTTTTCAATACAGAAATATTCGAGATAGATTTGAATCACGCCAAACACCTCTATACTCAAATAATATGATGGGTGAATTGCCAGTACCTAGGTGAGTTCTATCATATGCATATAAGCACAGAAGTACTAAACCATACTAAGTTTTTTAGTGTTTTGGTTTAGTGTTTGTTTGATATGCTTTCTGCTTTCGTCCAATTGTGGTGAAATTGGATTTTTTCGTGGATACACACTGCTGAGGAGTCCCATAATAGGACGAAACGGCCGTCCAGTGCTTTCAGGTTTTCCATGGTGGTCTAGCTTCAATTGATTCATGATTTCAACTATGGAAAATAGAACTTGTGGAAAGTTTTTTGGCTTATTGATGTTTGTGTACATTTCTTGTTTTTATATCATTTTTCAGTATTTATAATTCTTTTAAACATACGTTACACACAATCGTTTTTTGTGCAGCTATGCACAGTATTCGCTGTATTACTTATTTCATATTTCTTATTATCAAATAATGATTTATTGTTACATATTTTTAATTCCTCTTTTTTTAACATTTTTTTTAGTTCTGTTTCTAGTAATGGAAACACATATTCATACTCTATTCCACAGCGTCCTAATTTGAAAATAATTCGAGAGTAAGTTGTATTGATTGTATAAATGTTTTTCCTGGATAGTCTTTTTGTTTTAGACAATAAAATGTTTTTTTTTGTGTAAAACAAAAAATGAGTCTATTAGTATCACATATATAAAATTGTTATATTTAATAATAAAGTTCCTATTGAGTTCTGTAATACAGTAACTTATAAACATGTGACTGAAATTTTTTCTGTTTTTGTTCCGTTATTATTTATATACTTGATATTCAGTATTGATTTTTAACTCCTGTTTATTTTACTTTTGTAAACATTATCAATAAAATATTATTTGACATGTTACATTGCTTGTTCCGAGTTGATAAAGATTATGTAATAATAGATGAGTTGTTATATATACTGGCATTACTAAATCTTGTTATTTATGTAATTAGTTCCCTTTATGAATTTAAGTAAAGCCAGGGCAAATGTCGATGCAGAATATATTTTTTGATTTCTCGTTAGCTGCTTACAACCAAATACGTATTAAAATTTCAATATTGAGATAATAAATGGTATGGAACAGTTGATATAAGTGAATATAAAGGATTGGGATGACAAAAGGTTATCAATGATAACTGAGATATTATCCAGTCCAGGTGTTTTTGCGATGAATGTGTCTTTGTAATGTACCTATAGATGTTCGTCTAATTCCAATATCTAGAAAATGGAATTTATCTTCAACTTCATGTTCCATAGTAAATTCTATATCCTTGTATATATTATTAAACAGACAGAGTAGGTTCATGGAATGCTTGTGATTGTTACAAACAAGAAATGTTTTATCAATGTATCTACAGTAGAGTATGATACCATGAAATATAATTAGTTCATATTATTCTGCATTAATATTTGTTCTGGTATCTTATTGAGTTTGAATTCAAAATTTACAAATTTCAAATGGTTAAACAATCTAATTTCTATTTAATGTTTTGTTTTAGCGAGGATACATATAACAGAAATGCGGATTAGAATATAAAATAAGATTGTTTTCATCAAAAATAATGCACCATGGCAAATACACCAGAAATGATGGTGGTGAGTAATATATTTGATAATAATAATACTTATGAACTGGTACAAAATATAGATGTAAATTGAGAAAAACATTCATTTTGTACTGCAAATATACTGAAATCATACGATTATTCTCTGTTAGAATTTTACTCAATGATAATAGAAATAAATTCCATTAGAGTTGATTTACCTGTGAGGTCTAGATAAATATCAGAATAACGGTTTGTGGAGATTGCAGTAATTTAATGATTGAATCTATGAGTCAATTTAAGCGAGATTATGGATGCATAGTGCTGAGGAGTCTCATATATAGACGAAACGGCCGTCCAATGCTTCCAGGCTTTCTATGATTATCTAGCTTAAATCGACTCATGAATTCAACCATTAAATCTTTAAAAATTATTCAAGACTATGTTTTATGGAATAATATATTATACCAAGAAAAAAGAGTTTTAGAATAGTATTTAAGAAATTATTCATAAAAAATTTCCAGAAAGAATGTTCATGCAAAATTAAATGAAGAACTGTTTTAACACTATACATCTTGACAATACAGAATTAGTTAGCATGAAATGACTCAATGGTCTATCAGTTAAGTGCTCTGGTGCGAGACTGGTAGGTCCTGGGTTCGAATCTCACGAGGCGAGATCGTAGATGCGCATCGCTAAGGAGTCCCACAATAGAACGAAACGGCCGTCCGGCGCTTCCAGGTTTTCCCTGGTGGTCTAGCTCCAATTGACTCATGACCTCAACTGTATAAAATTACTAAAATCTCTACAAAACCCCCTTCTGATAACATGAAATAAGTTGATCTTTTTTTTGAAAGTCATGTTTTCGGTAAAAAAAAATTTCCGCCTTTATTGATTGTTTATTTCTACTTCATCTGTGATTGTTTTAATTTTATGTATCTTTGTTTTTTTAAAAACTTTTCAGATTTATAATTAATAATACAGTAGAATTATAGAATATGAACAATCTTTATCTCAGTATAAACAAATTATTTTTTTTAATAATATTTAGTAATTTTTAGTTATATGTAAAATAAGATTTTGTTTGTATTCTGTATTAAATATAAAATATTCAATATGAAATTCTATATTAATGTTTAAACTTTTCTGAGTTGAAGAATTATACTTCAGAAAATTATTGAGTAAATTAATTTGTCAGCAAATTTTAGCATAATAGTTATTTACTTACGCCCGTCACTCTTTGTGGAGGAGCATTTGTCGCTGACAGGTATCTTCTATCGAACTCTGTTCTAGCTGATCTCTTCCAGTTATTTCTAATTTCTATTCATCATTTTGATATAAACTGACAAGTTCCGTTCAATTAATTGTCCAACGATGACCTGTAGTGTTGAAGTTTGATCTTTGCATGATCGATCCTCACGAATCCGGCCTGCTGATCTCGAATCTGAACCTCAACTGAAACTTAAATCCGGTTCAGCAAAATTATGTTGAAAACTTTTCCTAATACTTATAATAGTGTGATGACTGTATAGTTCTCTTATTTTCTAAGATCTCCTTTCTTTGGTATCTTGATGAGATAGCTTTCTCACCAGTCTATCGGCATTTATTCCCCCTTCCAAATCTTCCTGGATAGAAAGTGGAGCAGATTATAACATAGTATATTAATAAAAATTGTACCTAACATAGAATACTTGCACGGTTGTGTTAATTAATAAACATAATTAAATATTTCAGTTATTTAACAAGTAGGATATAGTAGCAAAGAATGACATAGTTATATTAACAAAAATGCTGCAAATACGCAACTGGAACTAAAAAGATAATTTCCTGTAAAAGTAATCAGAAATAGAACTTAATAAACTAGCTAACTTTTAAATAAGTATGTTTTCTTTAGGTTTTTATCATCATAAATATATCTGCGCTATAAAATCATGAAAAAACTTTGTTATCAGTGAAATGACAGTTATTTTAGCAGGTCAGCGATCGCAAATAATCAGATATATCACATATCATAATTTTCCTTTTGATATTGTAATATGTACCAGCTTACTAAGGGAAATATTGTAAATGCAATATACAGATAGGTCTAGTGCATTCAAGCAAGTGGTGTTAATGAAATAATGAGACAATTAATCGTAAAGAAGAATAAGCACGTAAGAGAAATATTTTGTTGCATACAATATAATTAATAGTGTTAGTAAGTAATGAATCAGCTCTTGATATAATACCTCATTCATTCATTTGTTTGTCCAATGAAATACTACTATTTTCAACAGTTCAAAACAATCGTGAATAAATCATCGCATATTACGAAGATAATTATGTACACAACTATACATTTATGAATCATGAATTTGGCAATAAATATTTATTGACAATTTTCATCAATTTACTAACACCTGACACAAAATACCAGTATGATGGTTATTTGTATTATCTTAAAACAAACAACCTCAAAGTACACTTACTAGATGTGAGAGTGAGAAATTCAATTTTTACTGTAAATACAAGTAATCGTATGAACCCATGATCCATCATAAGAAGGGGTATACAGTTAACGAGTTGTAGTCGTTACTTACATCTTAAATGTTTGGAACAATTTCTATGATGCAATATGTTTTTCTAACAAACACTCAAATAATTGTTTGAATAATAGTATTTTCTGCATTATGATGTGCTGCAAAAGATAATCGATTACAGATAACTATAAGTATATAAAATTACCATTCTATTAAATTCAGTATTTGTCAACTACAATTTGTGAATTACAAATGATTGTATGGTTACAACCATATTAACTGGAGTTACACAACCCATTTTAGCCTAATATAACTTTAGTAATAAAAGAAAAAACCAATTATAGCTTTCGTTTTCACAGCTGTTGAAGGATTTTTGTAATACAAATATAAAGTTATATACATGTACACCTGCAAGTTCAATTTCCTCAAAGACGATATAAAATGTCAGTACGATCCTTTGATTAACTGTGAAAGGATATACTGTTTTAGATTTCTATGCTTTTACTACTTAATTATTTTATTATCATAATACTGGGGAGTATACTTATCCGAATAACGTGCTATTTACAGATCAGACTTTGTATGAACTGATGATACTAAAATTGGCAAAGGTTGTAGTGTCCTGTTAATACGCCTTGTTGTTTGCATAGTTACCGGTTTTACAGAGTATATATCTGCTTTAATGGCAAATTTTAAGTCAAACTAATCCATCTTGTTTAGTCATAAGATTGCTAAGATAAGCAAAAAATATAGAAAGAAATTAATACTTGGTCCAACAGTTATATTTAATTATTAAGTCTTTAACCATAAAATTCATCATTATTTATCGCATAGTTAATATACACTGCAGGTATCTTGAATCTAACAGTTTCCGATTGCTGAAGCTGAAAATGAAACATCAATATCAGTAATAGTTCTATCCATAGGAAATAAAGGTTTATGAGTATACATACAAAGTACTATGGTGCATATCATTTCCTCGAAAGTCCTACAATGTGTCTAACAAATACAATGGATATAATTGTTTGCTCATCAGTAAGATGTATAAAAAGTATCAGTTGTGGGAATCAGCAGTACCACATAATTTACTGACAGATTTTGATAGTAGCACCCGTTAGTTATGGGGAATTTTGTTTTAAGTTATCTTACATGAATATGACTGTAATTCAGTAAATTAAAGTCTGTCTTTGTTGATTGTAGTTTGCTGTAAGATGCTTTCAAATGTTTGAAATTGCACACACTTAGAAATTGTAATACTTTTTATGCATGTACGGGATAAGTAGTGATCCAAACATAGTTATTATCAATAATTATGAACAATCATTGAAAAATAGTTGGTATTAAAAAGTGAGTGCATAATAGCTTGATTATGTAATGCTTAGTCGATGCAGTTGACGGTAAGCAATTTTCAAATACTTCCTGAAATTTATTAAGTGTAATATAAAGTTTGAAATCTCATTATGATGGTCGAAATATACCCATAAGCCAACCTGACCATTGTAACTCACAAATCATAGACTGTGATTAGCTTGAAGAACAATGTACAGTAAGCTTTTGTATCATATCTCCATAATCCATTAAAAAGTAACAGAAATTGTAATCTTTATTACCGAAAAGATGAAAGATTGAAAACATTTCGCTTCTACATGACGTTAGTGCTATAGGTTTTACCATCTGAAGTCAGTCTGTAGCAAAAACAAAGCGTGAATTCAATTTATATGAACATCTAATCACATAAACAGTGGTTGTTTAACAGCTAGTGACTAACGTTTTTATTGTAGTGCTAGTATTCCGACGAGAAGTCATTTTTATTAGAGTTCAAACAAGTTGAGACCGTATAAGATATAATCTATAGGGTAGATTATCGTCCCAAAGCATCTCCAGCTGACTCAGGCGGATTGTTAGATTCTAACCCTGTGATATAATGAAGAGAGCTCGCCGAAATGGCTGGAATTTATGGATCCAGTTTATAAAGCGACTGTGAGTGAACTATATAAAGGGGTCCTAAACCTAAATAAAACAGCTGTCATTTTCCACCTGTTCACAGTTGGTATCTACGAACAGGTACTAGGTCCATTCTTTGATTGAAAAGAATATGTGCAGACAGCAAATGTGGAGACTTTTAGTCAGTAATAAGAGTTGGAATATTTAACGTATTCAGTATATAAAAATTTTAACGAAGTTTGACATATTAACATAAGCTCTACATTGTTAAATGTCTTACTGTAAATTACTAATAGTATAAATAGTTTCTGCATCAACACCATCGTTATGCTACTAAATAAATGAGTGAAAAAATATGCGTTTCTTTTATCATGAATTTTGATGTTTTTCATCTAACTACCTTTCATAACGTTTTTACAGATATCGATGTATTCTGTCATCATAGAGGTTTTAATCAACCGATAAAATCAAGGCAATTACTAGAAATGTGAGGCTTCATTTGGTCTCTCACATTTATCTACTAAAATAAGAAAATAATTTCAAAACAGTTGTAGAGATAAATGTCACCTAATATTTACCAGTAACACATTGAAAACATGGTGAATAAACATGTTTGTTGTTGTTCTTCGCATTTTTACATTCTAACAAATTTAATAATAACAGACCTCCGGATTTTTTACAGCGCGGATTGAAATGAGTCTTTATTAAAATTAATAAAATGCTTGTATTAAAGGCAGGGTTTGTTTACTATTAACAAGCAAATAAGAGGAAATTTTATAAACAGTCAACTTGTAAGGCACATTTTAGTGAAAGGTTACAGTTATTTATTGATTAATTTATTTAAGAGAACAATTCAAAGTACTCGGGAATCGAACACTTAATTAGTTGATAGGGATTTAAAAATTAAATATATATTGCAAATGGGGATAGATAACACTTATTATGAAAATGTCAGTGTTTGAAGTAGATAGAACCTGTAGTACATCCGATATTTTCGAAATTTTGCTACTGCATGTGTTGATTTTGTTATCCACAATAGGTTACAAAATAACACATTTGTGCTACTACTGAAGAAATCATTACAGTCTACTCGAACTGCGTCGGTAGAAAGATACATTGAACGATGATGTTTACTCCGAGACTTGAGACCAGTACCGCTCGTTCCATCTTTTTTTATAAAGCTTGTGGCTCAAGGTAATATCGAGGAAGTCCGCACAGGATGTAAATATGCCCAAAATAAAGCGAATAATTACATTCCTAAACAACAATAGTAAGATACAGGCAAACAAAACTATATGAATTTAAACTTCACCCTATTGCACAAGCAGGTGGCTATCAGGACTCAGTAGCTAAGTGGTTATGGTGTTTGGGGAGATCGGTACTGGATTTGAATGTTTCACGTTCTGAATATAGAGTGTAATTCACAAAATCTATGTGATTGTCCGTTATATAAGTTTTACTCGAAGGTTTAAATGAAACCCCTGTAAGGAACTAATTTTTACTAATAAGAGATTCGCGATTAATTGCTTCTCCACTCTAACATCAATATATAAAATGAAAACTAGTCAATATAAGTACGATTCATTAAATGGAACAATAAAACTAAGTATCTTTGCACCAAAAATATTCATGTCGAGAACATTTCTCATCCTTATCAATTTGTGATTAATTGTGGTAAGTACATAATGATGTATTATGTGATGGTCACGCATTATTGTATATTGATCGAAGTTAGATATTAAAGTCGTTGAGTGCCAACTCACTGGCCTATAGGTTAGATGTTTGCGCGCAATACAGAAGTTCCTGTGTTCGATACCCGTGTCCAGGTTCATGGATGCGTATTTTTTAGAAGTCCTATACAAGGACGAAACGGCTTTACGGTTCTTTCAGGTTTTGAATGATGGTCTAACTTTGATTGGTTCATGATTTCAATGAACAAATTAAGCTTGATAAATGGGCTTATGAAAAAAGTGACATCTGTCCCTTTTATGACACCATTGAGTAAAAGTATAATTAAATGAAGACCTTGAAAGACTTACCAGTCAACCAGGAAACTCTGTCTACATGAAAATAATTAACAACAGAAATCAGTATTATAACAGTGAAATAATAGCTTTATATCGTAATAATCAACACTCACATGTTGAACTATTCTTTGTGGTAAAATAAACGAGATTTAATTTTGGATGTTAGCAGTGTGGATACTATTGTAATTTGAGGGTATCATTCTAAATAGCCTTTGTGACCAGATGACACCAGGGATAATGAGAAAGATTACGGCTAGTATTAAGAGTGCAAAAAGATTTCGAAGATAGGTTTAAAAATTGGGGTTAGGGTTTTCACAACGAACCGACATCAGCTATGATGCAATTCTTTGTCACCCTTCTGTTTACATACTTATACAATATTTGGCTTGAAATTAAAAGTAAGATTTGGAGTAAGAGAGTATTGTCTAGCCTTGTAAAGTACTTTTGACCACCCATTGAGTCATATCAAGTACTTTACCACATGTTCTGCCTTAGAAGCAGTTATGTTTCGTAACTAAGCTTAAGAACCATTTTAAATTCATTTTTCGGTGAAATAATAAATAATTTCAAGCATTTTAAGGACCAAATATTAGCAATATTTACTTTGTCAATAATAACTTACAAGTTATCTAATATTCCACTTTAGATTTCACGCAAAATACATGGTTAGCTTTCTGAAGGCCCTCAGTTTATTATACTTTAACTCACGATCTTGCATTTGTAACCGACTTCTTAACCTAATACTGACGTACGCTAAAGTGCCGCTAAAACCATATTCCATATTTGCTCTCAGTTTTTACTTATATTGTTACACTGCATTTAACTTTGTTACTGAACAGAATGCATTTACATCACAACTTTGGAATCCTATCTTATGTAATATCAACTTCAGATGCTTCAGAGTATATAATATTGATCCACAAAATTACTTTAGTTTTTATTGAATTAATAAAAAGTTATGATTGTACTATCGACAGAAGTATTACATTCCAGAATGTTACACTGCAAATATCTCTCGTTTTAGCTTTGAAAACACCAAACAATTCTTGTATAAATGAAAAAAAATTTATTTTGTAAACATAGTAACCATTTTACAAGGTCAAGAGAAAATATTACCAAAAAAACACTTAACTAGAGTCAAGTTATCACATAATGGATTTCGTTTATTACATAATGGTTACGATTCTCTTTTTCATATGATTTGATATAATAATGAAATAAAATTATTCATTTTACTAGTCAGAAGGTAGTTTAATGAAATATCAAATGATCGTTCAATTCTATTTTAAACTGATGATGTAAGAATGAAATAATTAATATTAGATTGTTTTGTGTTAAATTACATAATTTGGCAATAATTAACCAATTTAATTGTTCTTACAAAATGTAAGGCTCATAAATGTGACACTATTCAAATGTTTCAGTAGTATCTCCTGGATTTATTAGTCAGCTCAATGAATTAATAATAATAATAGTAATGAGTCAGTATTGAGGTAGTTAATGTGTTTATTCATTCATTTACTTTCTTGTGACATATATCATATGAATTAAGTAATGATGATAATATTGTATTCTTTCGAATATACTGCTTCTTTTTTTTTCTTTTCTTATACATTCTTTCAGTATTTTATGAATATCACATGGAAGAAGGTAAATAGGAATACATGATATATCAATGTATTAAAAAATATCTAATTATGATCCAAATTAGTTCCTAACACGATTAAAAGTATGATTTCTATCTAATCGACAGAAATAGTAAAATATATTTATGAAATATTTTTATCTGAATAAAAATTTCCCAAATATGATAATTCAGTTTTATTTGTTAACGATTATTTAATAATCATAAGGGGTTTTATGGAGATTTAGTATTTTCATAGTTGAAATTGTGAGTCAATTAAAGCTAGACCACTGAGGAAAACCTGAAAGTACTGGATGACCATTTCGTCCTATTGTAGGACTCCTCAACAGTGCACATCCACGTCCCCGTCTGACGAGATTCGAACCCAGGAAAATAAGTTATACTTTAATGTGTAATTTTGAAACAATTAGAAAGCTTATTTGTTAATGATGCAAAATATTTTTCTCTATTTTGGTTAATGAAGATATTATTGTGACTTTACATCTCAATGTATCTCAATTGTTCATTTATCATGCTTATGGAATGTCATCAATGTTACTTTTTATTATTGACTGATCAGAATTAATTTTTATGAAAAAGTTAGATTTAGAGAAATTTTCGTGAGACTGATAGGCTCTGGTTTCGAATTTCGAGAGGCGAGATCGTGGATGTGCACTGTTGAGGAGTCTATACAATAGGACGAAATGGCCATTCAGTGCTTCCAGGTTTTCCATGGTGGTCTAGCTTCAATTTACTCATGATTTCAACTAGAAAGAAATATTTGTATTCGTTTGCTTTTAATTTCATTATCTTTCAGATATTCTATCCATGTTTTTGATTTTTCATTTAGGGCTAAAAAACATTATGAAAATGTCTATGTTCATAAGCATCTAATTAGATAGATTAATAAACCTTAATACATATGTTGTTCTAATTAAAACATTTTCATCTCATGAAACCTCAAAATTTGTTTCTCATTTAATATATCTTTCTTAGACTTGTTGCATCAATTTACCAGATATTTTTCATTCACTAACATATTAAGTAGTATATTAAAAAATATTTTACACTAAATACACTTCAAATTATTTCATTTTGTGGAAACTCATGGAGGCCGTGTCGTTGAATAGTTAACACAATAGTATGATTATAATTTACGTATTTCATCTAGATGGATGAAGTTAGGAGTTACTATAAAAATAATAATCCAGTGACCATGTTCAATTAAAAATAAGAGATCAGTATGAAAACTGAGGTAAAATAGTTTTCAATTAAAAATCATTGTAATAGTCCTGTCATTAAGTTTCAAATTGATACACATATTTGTCTTTCTGAGCTGTCACATTTTGTTCCACAAAACTGAAAGTAAATGAACAAGATGAAAGGCAAATAAATTGAAATAAAAATGTTTATTTCGGTGGCCGATTGAATATTCTTTCTGCATATCTTGAATTCTGAGCAACTACCGAACATTTCTAATGAAATGAATGTCACTAACGTTAGTAATGCTATTCCTTAACCAATGTTAAAAATAATGTTGGAATAACCATAAATACATACTACATTACAAAAATAGATACCTAACCATTCGTCTTCTATGACCTGTGTATATTATATTTTAAAACCAAGAAAAAATTAGTAAGATGTTACTAACTTCTTAGCTAAATATGACAAAACTTATAAATGAATGTTATTAAACCAAGTACGTGGTTGCAGTTCACTTATCCCAGTATCGAGTTAATGTATTATAGGCAAAGTCTAGGCTTTCTTAATTTGAACTCCCAAGGTGATAAAATAACTTCCATAAATTGGAGGAGTATTCATATGAGAACAAACAGTCTGAGTTCAAAAATGATCTAGGCCATATTCAATCCATAATATTCAAACAATATTTAAAAGCTGTCTCAAGTATCAGCACTCAAACCACAAACAGCAGAATGATAACTTAAATTTATAAATCTACATTTTCATCGTCCTCCTGATGCAACACATAGATTGAGTGGGAAGTTCATCTTACTGTCAAAAGTTTTTACAAGCTTCATAGATCTGAAATCCGTGTTTGCGTTAATTTCAAACGACGTATTCATATTAAAAACAAGGTCTATAAAAGTTAACTTAAATGAATGCTGTCGAATCTCAAAAAATGACTGGAAAACTTAAGTTTTGTCAAATTCCAGGAGTTAAAAGTCCTCAAACAATGGAACGTGGAGCCCCGAATTATTACAGAGAATAAACTGTCTGTCACATAAATGTTCCCAGATTAGTTAATAAAAGAAATAAACTTGATAACATGGATAACTCAGAAAATACTGACGTCATTACAGTGTGATAAATATGTCACTTCAAGAATAACTGATAAAAAAGTCAATTAATAAACTTGTTGCAATCAGTTTTTGTAAGGCAAAGAGTGTAAAGTGTTGGATGATAGAAGTATATTGTACATGAAAATACTTTAACCATACAGGGTGTTGAGTCAGAGTAACAAGACTCTTCAACCTACGAACTAATAAACGCTGGATGAAGTAAAGAGGAGAGGAAATCGAACTTGTTTTAGCACTTAGAATTCAGAATCGATTATTTTCTATTTTATAAACTGCAATCTCATTCCAAAAGATTCAGAAGCATCAACATAAAGTGCTTCAATGGATTTACTGTTACCTTTCTAGATAACATGATAGATTCGTCAATGAAATCGTTTGACCATTAACTGACGAAATTAGAAGTCTTAGAAGTTCTTGTCCAGTTCATCAGTAATCAAAATTAATAATATTTTTTACTTAGTTCATCAGTAATCGACATGGTTCTTATCCACGAGAACAAGATCAATAAAATTTAGTACGTCTTATCTGTTTAAAAGAGTGAATATGGAGTTATCGTACGTTCAATTTCACTGCTGCTATGGTCTTTCAAAGAAATATATAAACATTTTAACGTAATGAAGGTATATGTAACGGCTACTGACACTGTTGCTTATTCGAAATACTACATGAATTTATTAAAACTGGCGTGGGGCTTCTTTATTCGTGTATATACACGAGAAGGATATCAATAATATTCGCAAACTAATGTCCATATATATATATATATATATATATATATATATATATATATATATCAGTTTGACTGATGTAATTTCACAATGATGTTCCTATCTGTTCAAGTAGAAAAGTGAAAGGTTATCAACTATTTCGTGTATTAAACTCACTTAGTATTACTTGTTTGAATCTTCCCATCGATGTGTTAGGACTGCAACTGGTCAGTCTCTGATTGACATATGTGCATACTGTACGTATTGCCTCGATATAGCCTTAATTCACAAGCATGGTAAGCAGAGATGGATAGTGGTTAGCAGTGGAATCCAGGACGCGCGTTTCGTCCTATTTGGGACTCGTCAGCTAGATGTACCTGCATCTGAGATTTGATGTACACTCTGGAACTCGAACCCACTACCCTCGCTTCAAACGCCATCGCGTTATCCACTCGGCCACTGAGTCCTGATAGCCACTTGCTTGTGCGATGGGGTGAAGTTTGAATTCACTTAGTATTGTTTGTTTGAATCTTTCCATCGCACAAGAAAGTGGCTATCAGGACTCAGTAGCCGAGTGGATAACGCGATGGCGTTTGAAGCGAGGGTAGTGGGTTCGAGTTCCAGAGTGAACATCAACTCTCAGATGCAGGTACATCCAGCTGATGAGTCCCAAATAGGACGAAACGCGCGTCCTGGATTCCACTGCTAACCACTATCCATCTCTGCTTACTATTTCGTGTATTATTTGAAATTTCGAAAACTTAATTATGAATTCATTAAGTTTTTATTACTTTGACCTAGTTATATTTAATGTATGAGATAGTTTTAAATGGGTCATTTAATATACTAAACCTGACAGCTAACAATCAAGACTTTTTGAAATTATACTAACATACTCCTCTAATGATTTCAGATCTAAAACATATTATCTTTTAGCATATACAATAACAAGATTAAGATCATAAAGAAACCATCTAATTGATTTTATCTAACGATGATAAAAGGCTTGATACCATTGTCAGGTGACCATTAACCCTATTTTAATACTTTCTGATAAGACATTTCAGTATCTTTCTATAAACTGAAAATCCTTTGATTATGTGATGCCTGTTAACTTATGATAAATGCTTTATGTAATTAGTGCTAAGTAAATATTATGATAAAGATAAATATTATGAATAATTCGCATTATTAATGCATAGTTGCTGGCAATATGCAGCGAGAAGAATGTACATTATCCAGATGTCGATTGACTGGGCTGCTAAGTTCCAACTGGCGATCACTCAATATTTATCGTCAGTAAGGACGAAGAAGTAAGAAACGGAAACCTGTTGAAATACTTTGTGCTGAGAATTCTATATTGTACCAAAAATATAATATTGAATAAAGCTAATAATAATAATAATAATAATAATAATAATAATAAAAGCTTGTTTCGATTTCTACATTTATTTGTTAAGTTTCCATTTTTAGCAGACATTTATTTTCAACCAAATTTTTGTCTATTTTCCTTGAAAATATGCAACATGAAATAATCCAATGTTATTGCAATATTCTCAGCTCTTAAGCTAATCTTTATAGAAGTTAATAAAAGGGAAAAATTATTTTCAAATGGATATATGAAATGTCTGAAAACCATTATGAAGACATGGATTTCCGAGAGATGAATGAAACGTTTAAGTATTACATCATAACAAATTTCAACCAATGTTAATAAAATTACGAAATCCTTAGAAATCTCAATCAGGTTGTTTTTATTGAGAAAGTATGGAGATGTAAGAAATGATTTAAAAAAGTGATGAGAACTTCAGATCTGACCAGTTTTATATTAGTTTTTATTTACCAGATGGCATAACAAATTTAGCTAACGGACTTCATATATATGGTAAACTACTTACAGAGAACGTTTTTATGTCCTAAATACTTCTTACAGAGTGATTTCACATTATTCTGACAGTGATTTATAGCTATATATATATATATAAATGTGCATTAAAGTATACAGAACATCTTACTATGTGGGCTGGAATTAATAGATACATTTTACTGAGTTATTAGTTCTTAAATGGATTTCGTGTGAAGCCAGCTTAGTGCTGTTGCAGTGATGTCAGACAAGATAATGTGCCATCAGAATAGCTGTCGTTTGCATTTCTTAAAAGATCTTTGACTTTGTTTCCCGCTACATACTACTTACAAGCAAAATTGTGAGTGGCGTAAAACATAAGAAAACCTGATATCACTAGAATCGTCATTTCAACAACTCAATTCCCATAAAATTTATATTCTTAGTTTTGGAGAATATAATTTTGATGATAGTCATTTTTTATAGGACCAGCTCGAAAAAGAGGATTAATTTTTAAAATTTCCGTTTGGTCATACCATTTCAGTTACAAGTTGTTTATTATGGTCATCAGTAGGTATTATATACATTTCTATTAAGATGAACTCTTTTATACATTATTTAGTAACACCACACACCATGATAATTGCCAAATCATCAGAGTGCGTAAAGCAAAACACTATAAGTTATTACATAGCCATACATAATAATTCACTTGTATGGACGGATGATTCTCTGTGCAATAAGACTGTCAAAATTCAATTTTTTTATTTATAACTGTTTGAAGTGATTATGTCTTTCTAAACATATTCGTCAAAGTAATTTGTGCTTATAAAAAGGAGCATTTTGAAGCCTATAAACTTATAAATCAAGAACTTGTGTGCAGATTCATTATTATTTAACGTAGATAAGAACACATACAGTTAACTATTTTAGAAGAGATCTGTTGGTAAAATGGTTGGGTATTTTTACTAGTTAAACTTAGCGGTACATAAATGCCCCAAACAAATAGCTCTGTAAATGTTAGACATTGGATGCTGTCCACATTAGTTTGAATGGACTCACCCTGCTGAGGGCACTCGGTCATGCATCCGCACCAGATCACGAGTGGAAACACCGTGCTCAACATCCCCCTGCAATCGCTAGTCAGATTAGATCAGTCGAACCATGGTATATTAAATAAAGACAGAACAAACATTGGTGCAGAATAATATGAATTCATTATATTTCGTGGTTTCTCATCAGCTGCTTACAACCAAATATGCATGGTATATTGATAACCTATCAAATATATCTTCCAACCCCCTCGCTTCTGTCTTTTGATTTCACTAGGTGGGTACGATTCATTGTAGGCGTTACTGGCTGAAGCGTTGTCAGACTCAAAATACCTGTGGCATCTTCAAACTTATTAAGTAGACGACAATTTTAGATAACATACCTTTTAGAAAGTATTAGAATATTGCATAGAATCCATTTTGAATGTTTCATGTGTGAAAATCCCTCCATGCATATATACATAGCTTCTTCTTAATGTTCTCCTTGTTTGTACATTGTTGTTAGTATTTTTGGTACCATTTTGTATTGTGATGTTTCATTTCATGATAGTTTTCTCAGTTTCTTCTGTTGCTTTCATTGGGTTTCATATCCTTCATCAACTGTATATAATTTGTTTCAATTGATATTATTCTGGCGGCTACCATATTGACTGCTCGCTCTTTCATTGGGCTGTTTGATTTTGACTGGGATCGTGCAATTTGGTTGTAAATTGGAGCACCTTCCCAGAATTTTAAACACGTTGTATTATAGAACAGTCGCCCAAACGAAATTTTTCTTGATCTATCCAGAAAGGATAGAATAACAGTTACCTTTTGGTGTGTTCGGTAAATTTCTTATATTTCTTATCAACTTCCTATTTATTGTAATTTAGATTGATTAATTTGGGATCAATTGTTGGTTGAATAACTGTGTGGTAATATTTCTTTAGGTAAATTTGTACATTTGTATATATGATGAATTTTAGAACCGTTATTACCCCAATCATCTTGTTCTGGTTTCGACTGGGATCTGCGAGTTTCTTCACTTTTACTTGCCAGTTATTCAGTAATCCGAACCTAGTTGGAACTAGGTTTGGATCGAACATATTGTGCTGCATTATCTTAGTCATTTTTCAAATAAAAGCACGAGTGAAGGGGCTGTGATTTAGTTTGTCATAAAATAACTGACTAGCAGTGAAATGAAAAATAATGCTGGAATTTATGTTTCAGCTTCTCGTTCAGCATGCTGATATTTTGATTTGTTCAGGATTTTGATTTTTTTGCAAAAGTGAGCCAATGTATTATCTCACTGTATTTGTATTCAGGAATTAAGCTTCTCTTGAATGATGTGGTAAAAATCCTTTTAAAGATTGTTTGGATTAATGTACCTTTCTGTTTACTTTTTGGGTTCTGTGAAATTTCACTGAGCCCTTGACGAATTACTGAGCAGACAGGTCTCTGAATCACTAATAGATTACCATGGTTCAACAAGTTCAAGGACTACCAATGCGAATTGATTGATTACATGCTAAGGATAGGCGCATGAGGTATTGCATCGTACCTGTTTGATTTGCTAATATCAAAATATGTCGTGATCGTTTGAAGTTTTATCACCCGTATATCATGATAGCATACCCCAGACTAAGTGTTAAACATGACTCATGACGTTGATGTAGGCTGTAAAGACACACTATTCCCGACAACTTGAGTAGATTACTGAGACTTCTGATCTTAACTTTGTTTCGAATTTTGTCATAACCCTCTCTTAAAACTTATAGTCATCTTAACTTTTAGATGGTATGAATGCAAAATATACTGAAGAGACTAATTTAAGAAAAAATTGTGCATTTGGAAATGTTCGAATTTCTCCACATCGGACTCACAGCATGTCCTGTAGACCCGGATCTCAACTGGTTATTGTTGATTTTCAACTTGTCACTATCTGTCTCTTTATTTTTATTGTACCTCCCTTTGGTTTGATTTATAGTTCAGTATTTCTTCATGACTCTTCCGATTGTTCGACAGATTGAATCAATTTCGATAAGTCTGTGGATTGTCGATCGACTTCAATGCAAAGCTTTTAGAAATTCTCTGGTGCTTTCACTATTTCGTCTGTACAATATTTTTATATTTTTCCACTAAAAATGTTTGTCTACAGTAGTTCACATTCATTAGTATAAGTGATGATACGTTAAAACATTTGACTGCTTATTGGTGTTTATGCAGGTGCGTGCACTTTATCCAATGTAATGTTTCATGTAGTTGAAACAGACTATTTTTCAGACGACGTTTGGTTTTTCTTCCTATGCCATTTCACCCCTTGATTTGCATGCAATTGACTGAATTCATTTTGCTGGTTTGTGTACCACAGATAACCCAAACGGCCTAATAATCTTGTTGTAACTTCTGATATGTCTTCAATATATTGTACGATGTTGCTATACTTGATTTCATCCCTGCTGATTAGTTGCGTTGATATTTTTTATGAAGGTGCGTGGACAGTCTTTCTTTCTCAAGGCATTTATCAGATATATTCATCCGTTTTTCTACCATATAAATGTGCTGCATAGCATTTTCGCTGACTTAAATAAAGTTTCTAAGTAAGTGGTTTTGTGAGTTCATGGGTTGTTGCTGCTCAAACTAAGAATTTGTTCTGTGTAGGTTGGCTTCCAACATGGATGTTGACGTACTTTATCCTGCCTTATTGTCTATTCGGATGTTCTTCTGTTCAATTAGTATCCTGGCATTAAAGAAATAGAAACCCTTAAGACGAAGTAGTAATATTAATTTAATAATCTTACAATGTATACGACACTAATATGACTATTAGTCCCTCAGAAACAAAAGCAATCGCATCATCGCATCATCATAAGGTTTTTATTATATATGATATGATTCGGCTTTTTCTGGCATAATTCTTTCTCATCTTTAGTAGTGGTGCACTTGGCAATCGTCACTTTACGTTTTTTGTACCAACTCATACTAATATATATATATATATATATATATATATATATATATATATATATATATATGTTAGAGAGTTGTTCGTTTTTTACGGCTGTCAAATTATTCATCGTACATGGATACAAAAAATAGCATTGTAGTGGCATTGAGTCCTAACCATATATCCTCAAAGGTGAACGTGAGACAACTGGGAAAAGAGTTGTTCAACATTTAACGCAGAGGAAAACCGAACGATTGAGAAGCCGGTAAGGAGGGATTCAACTAATTCAATGCATCGGGTAACATGGCTCAGCCTTGCAGGCGTGGTACCTCTGTATGAATCGTATTTACTCGTATTAAATATATTGTTCTATCTTCAGCCTAAATGTTTTCCCCGTCATACATTGGTAATTGTTACGATACGATCAGTCGGTGTAGACAATGATGTGATCTCCATGTAGGATCTTATAGATTAGGCAGTTACATCATGACAGATCTACAATTTTAGGATAAGTTCTATTATTGAAGTAGTACTATTAACGTAGAAGTCCATAATTCCACAGCATCGACCGAGAGGTATGACTTTGATGCAAGCCGGAAGTCACACTATTTCCATCCAACTTCAGTAAGACCTTGATCGTTTTCATAGATCGCCTTCCGTGACGATTCCTTGTTTGGTTCATTAAATGATGAGTAAATAGCAAATAACAGACATGAGAGGAAAACTTACATTCTTTGGTCATGACAAACTTTACTCGATGAAGCGATTTACCCTTAAACGCATTATACGCACTTAAACAGATTCAGTATTCTGAAATTTATGGCAAGATTTTCAGCAGTTGTACCATTTATACAATGGACAAAGTCTTCGAAGTAATTTTTACTTAACTGTCCATCATAAAATTAAATGGTAAGCAGTTTTATTTTGTAGATTTTAATTTGTAACAATGTTTCATACTCAAAGTTCAACTTACATAACCTGTACTCTAAACTCTCAATGCTGTTCGTTGACCATGTAACTTTGTGTGTGTGTGTAAATCATATAACTTTTGATTAAGAAACACTAACGATGTGATTCCGTTGCGCTGACTTTGTTTTAATGGGTGATGCTTCCTTCAAGGTTATTTACAGCACTTAAATATGGCAACAGATTATCGCTAATCATACCTACACTGCGCACAATGCCTTTCCATATTGGCGACAAAAGCGGTCATTTCGATGCCAACCAAAACAGATTCAATCTTCAAGATCCAGGTTTCGGACCAAGTGAAGGTGTTTACAATAATCGCATGGACCCTCGATATGGCAATATGAATGTGAGTTTCTATTCAAAGTTGCATGGGCTATATTTGTTTTCGTGTAATTTATAAAGGCTTTTCTACTGGTCACCATTTAACGTAAAGAGAAACGAATTGTACACCAAAATGAGTTGTTGATCGAGCGCTTAGATTCGACCAGTTAACTACTATATCAATAAATGTTGTGTATAATTTTTATGTATCTACAAATCTCTGTATTTCGATCATAAACTTTTACGGATAATAATCCAGATGTACGATGAAAACATCACCGTGTGCCAAAATATGGTACTTTTATCAGAGCTATGTGTAAAGACCTAGACCATTGTACATTTCAAGCGTTTTTCCCATTTCATTAGGAATGTAAACCGAATCGGTGTTATCTCAACTTTGATTGGTCCTTCAGTGCAGTAAAAGTTTACTATTAAATACACTGATATCGTTTTAAATACTCACAGTACACCAAAATATATACCGAACTTAGGGTAGTAATAGAGTCGTTATTATCATTCATTTACGTTTTGGTCGTAGGCCTGAGGACATTACATCGTGTTTACATCCGACAAAAATTCAATTTATTCACAAGAATTTTTGATGTATTTTGATAAATTTCTTTAAAAGTGTGCATATAATTCAATTTGTCCAGAGTCACTTGATGTTCAAACATTTACATCCTTAGGGTGAATATATCACTTACCCTCTATATGACATATTTAGACGTTATATTATACTCTTCAATTAAGTTCTATTCCTGAATTTCGTTTATCGATGCATCGTGCTACGTAAATTGTTCACATATGACCAAGTAAAATTCTCGTGCGCTTTCAGTTCTGTGGAATAGTTCGATGAAATTAGTTGAAACGGTACCATAACTATTAGTTAGTTATTCTAATGACAGCAGTTGTAAACTGCGAAACGATTGTAAAATTTGATCTTAAGAAATGATCACTTGTTTACTGAACTTTGAACTTCAACATCTTGATAGATGTAAACATTTCCTGCAGGATAGCGAGATAATTAAAGTCGATATTTACACGCCAGAAGTGAAAATGCTTCCTTAGAAACTTAATCATTTATCTTCTACCAAATCTAAGATACTTATGTGATCTCATATTCATCACTACATGACTTTGTCCGCGTTCTTAAAAAACTGGACGGTAAAACTTTACCTATAAAACAAGCCTCTTCTTAGAGAAAACGTTCACGTGTATGTAAATGTTCCCACCACACAGTTCATACTAAAAATTCAAAAATATTTTTCCTATGTTTTGGTATTACATCTCATAGCCAAACTATTACGGTGGGGTGCCTGGAACATTTGGAGGAAATGGGATGTACGGACAGGACATCTATAATCAGCAACCAGGCTCTCAAGCCTGGAATGCGGGAAGACGACATTTAAATGGCTCGGATTCGGTGAGTAAACAAATTTAAGCAACGTTACTTTAATAGATATCACCATGCTCTTTTGAATATTATCTCCTTTGAATTGCTCAGATCATCATGAATTTATTTAAACATCGTGCAATATTATGCGCCAGTATGACAAATGTTATAAATATGCGCAAAAACATAGCATGCAGTTAGTTTTGACAACAATTGTCTTTTTTGAAACGTAGAATTAGTCTTGATCGTTACCTGAATAATGTGGGACAGGCGTAGGAATTAATCACGAAAGGAGTTTCGAGCTTCAGCCATTTGTAATAGCGTTTACTATTTCCCATTTCTAAACAAAATGGTTGGTTGGAGCTTTTTACAACTCAAAGTAACCAAATTATAAGGGAAGGAATGATAACATCACCGATACAGACGTTTTATACACATCTCAGAACTTTCATTTAGTCTACACTGAAATTTTATACAAAGTTCGACTTCCAACATTCAGCTTTTTTTAGAAGGCGTTTCCAGCAAAGCACTTCAATAGAAAACGCTTTTCAACCGCAAATGTGATTTGTACAAATTGTTGAGGCAATAATTATTTGGCCAATACATCTTCAACAATTCTTTACTACTCTAGAAAATTGCTTTACATATTCGTGTAAAATAGGTTGTCAACGATTTTATTTCGCTTGTCCTTCTCAATAAATGGGAGGAAAACAGTCTTTATGTTAATCAACGGCGTTATTTTCATTGCACCTATAGATCATATAGTGAAGATTGTGATTGCATTCAAGTGCTATTTCTAGACGCTTTTAAATGAGAGGATATAAAATAAGGTCAGATGATAGAAAGTACTCTAAAAGGGAACCTAAAGCTTATTTTTCACAATAAAAGCATATCGTCAATATTTAATTACTTTGAGTAATAATCCAGAATGTAAAAATCTGCAAAGTGAATGCTCGTATTTAATAACCATAAATGTAACGAAACTCCTACTGATCTATTTAGTCGTTTATTAAATCTAACTTGAATGTCATGTCCACTGAATAACAAACTAGCAATCTTATTATTATTATAATTATTAATAAAGATGAAAAAACTATATTTATAAGTTACGTTGCTTATACTAAGTCAGCAACTCGAACGTTTTATGTTAAGTTCTTATTATTTCCTCATTTCAGGATGACTCTGACATTGATAAACGCAATTTCAGAGGTTCAGGACCGGGTTGGAAGTACGTTCGATCATTAATTTTACCTGTGTAACTTTTTTTGAGCCATAAAATGTATTGATAGTTTCTTAGGATTCACACTAATCAGAATATACACAAAACAAAAGGGTATTTCACAAAAGATTATTCACAGCTCATCTTGAAAAGTTAAATACTTGAATCACTTGGTCATCTTATGTTGGCAGAAAAAATATTAGAGGCTAAGAGTCTATGAAAAATACTTAGTTCGTAGTTTTAGACCTTGAGTTAGTCATCAACAACGACTCGATAGCCAGCTTTCCTTAACAGCTTGGTTTCTCTTGCTTAAGGCTGTATTTATTCGAACGGCTGAAGTGCAACAACAGGATTTGTATCAGTTCACGTTTAAAGTGAAACATTCGCAATTCTTGATCGTGTTAACCCTCAACCAAAAAAGTGCTTATGACAGTTGTTTTGAAGTAATTATGATACTTTTTAGTGTATTCCCCTTAAATGTACATATTATTTTAATGCTGACATTTCCAACACTGAAATGCATTGATCACTAATTAGTATCCCTTTGTTTTTATTTTATTTAAGAAGAGAATTCGCGAAATGTTCACTATTTTTGTCGTTGATAAATATTGCATTCATACTGCTTTCTTTGTTAAACCGGGTTCTCATCTTCCTGATAAACCGATGTAACTGATCTCAACAAAACCTACTATGAATTGTAAAATGACTTACGTTTTTCAATCTTATTGTAACATCGACTAAATATGTGTCAGTTTTGTCAGCGATACGAATAAAATCAATCATTTTCGGCCAGTGCTCAAGAAATTAAGATGTACTTTATCTGCTTGAACCACTATATCTTGTTATGAATACTTGACCTGTAGTTTATTAATGATGCTTCGCGTTGATTGATGATGCCTGGTGTTTTTGTGAGTGGCTAATTTGTTTTTCTGTAACAACAAATGGAGAAATAATATCACTTAACTAATTGCTCGAGTAACACAGATACATACATCAAAAACATAAAAACCTTAAATACAAAGGTTAAAACAGTTATTTCGTTAAATAAACCTTTTGTGAGTGATGAATCAGTCATGGCAAAGTCGTGTGCCTAAGCATGACAATATCAATGTCAATAGTAACTGTTACTTTACCAAAATAATTGTGGCTTCATGGTTTGGAGTAAACAACGCTAATGTCTATAATGCATGTAAAATGTTTCCTTTATTTTGTAAAATAGTCAGGGACGACATGGTTCACATTCAAATCGACGTGGTCACTCTAGCGATCGTGGTTCAAGTTCAGAGTAAGTAAGGCATTTTTATCACAAACAAAGGAATTCGGTATTGGTCCATCTGTCTGTTGTTGTATGGGTTTTGTAAAACATATTTTACCATACATGTTTAGGTACATACATTTCTAATCCCACGACATTTCATAAATCTTGAAGTAGTTTTTCAGCGGTTAAAAAAACACTAATTTAGGTCAGTTATCGAGTAAGCAGTTGTTTAGTATGAATAACTCGATCATAATCACACCTTTACACACATGATACAACCAATTTTGTAAAATCGTTACACTAATAAGGGGAGTATAAAATTCAGTTTTTTTTAGTACGGACAGATTTAAAGAAACATCAGTCACTATTAATTAGCTCTAGAAAGTGTACAACCAGAAATTACTTCTGCAAAGACTAGAGGACAATAGCAGCTATCTAGAAGATTGTTACATTTACATTTTATATGCTTTTAAACGATCTTATGATGGTGCAAAGTACTAGAAATTTCTGAAGTACAAGATGAGTTTATATTTCGCAAGTTTTCCGTTTCAACACTTGCTAGTCTACAGAACAGGCACATTAAAACGTCAAAAAATGACTATTATTGGCGAAAAACATTTTCTTTTTGAATACATCACATTCCAAAACTGTAAGATCGCATATATAGGTGAGTTTTTTATGTAGTAGTTTGTCGTAAAATAGTAGAGTTTTACAAAATGATCAAAGACATTAAAACTCGTTCAAATGAAGGTCAATGAAAATGTAGTAATGTTTCATAGTGTGGTTAAGATTATCAAAGCATTTTAAGTGTTGAGTATAATAATTCATAAGTAGAAGTATGTTGCCTAAATGCAATTAAAGTTTTCGAGTATAAAAAATAATGTGGTTGCATCATTCGGCAAAGCAATTAAAAACCATCAAGATCTTACGCTAAGTAATAGTTTCGGAAGTAGTAGAAGTTAATTATCCATGAGATGGAAGATAAAGATGGTTGTCTACTTAATGAACGAAGAGATGAAAAAGGTAATAAAAAGCTATTATAATTTGTAAAACTTGAAGGGATACCAAGACCATGGGAGAATAAGAAACAGAATGGGCTCCTTCTGTGCATAGAGTTTGAGTTTGAAATGGTGAATTGGTGTTGGCTCGATTGTATCGAAATTGCTCATCCAAACCTTTTTCAGCTAGTTCTCCTTAATTTGTGGAGGATTTTGAACAAAGATTCATGTAGTATAGTATTAGTTGAATAAAGCCATTAATAATAATAATAAGCACGTGTTCAAGAACTGAGCTTTTGATCGATTAATATTTCCATTTAGATAACTCTGCGTGGTGGCGCTTGGATAATGGTTTACCAAGTGTGTTATTTGTAAGGCCGGTATAAATCGTTCCACAAAAGCAAGTAAACTGGTTGAATCACATTGTAAGGGTTCAGTAATTGTCATCACTCGATTATGTTCACAACAGAAGCTTAGTCTTTTAATATGTTGAAATTTGATAGATTCAGCTGACATCAAGTTAGATTTGAATTCAATAACATTGTGGAATTATTTTAAAAACATAACAAACTTGTGTCATGGTATTATTGTGTTTAACAAAATGTTGCTTCTGGAATAGCCTGGATTAGCGTCTGAATTAATAATAGGGATTGAAGTAGTTGAGTGTTTTGGTCGTTTCATCTATCTCGGGAGCCTTGTCTGCTCTTTTGGGTTGGTGTCGAGCGAAATCTTGATTCAAATTCAGAAAGCTTAATTATATTCTGTCTGCTAATCAAAGGATGGGTTTACAGCATAGAATTTTACTCTGTTCTACTATAAGGCTATAAAATATGGTTAATAAAAATAGAGGATATTTATAAGTCTTCAGTATTCGTTTATTTTAGAATCCTGGAGTCGATAATTAGTTGGACAGGAATAGGGTACCCGGTAAAGATGACAAATTGGTTAGTGAGGAAGTACATCTTCATTAACCGGGCAGTGTAAGACATGTGTGACGTATGCTCAGTCACCGCTTATCTCGTTGGGCGGTTTTGCCTGATGTGAGAGTAGTTAGTAAGGAAGCTAGTGGTAGCCCAGTCAAAACAGGACATCATTCCATGAAGCCATTGACAAATGAACTGACACATGGTAATGGATGCAGACTAATTGACTGGGATCCAGGAGATCATCGTAACAAATGGTTAGAGACTTTGAATAACATAGTTCAACACTGTTTATAATGACATAGGTAGGTTCACTCTTTGCCTTTTCTTATATTCTAAGTCCATAAACTTTTTAGCCTTTTTATTTTACTAATTTATAACTTCTTGAATCGTATCTTCGATACTTATTTCTTTATTACAACTGATATTACTACTTCCTGTGCTGGTCTGTGATTTGCCTTGACCTATTCACTACGCTGTGTTAGCTGTGGCAACTTGAACCGATGTACATAAGTACCGAGTTCTACGTTGCGTATGACTAATTGATATGTTGATGTTTAACTAGGAAATTGTACAACTGTTTAAGGGATACTGAATTAGAGGAATAATGGTACTCAATGATCAAACAGACAAGTAATAACAGGGTAGTTTTTTAACAAGTAAACTATATTTTTCTCAATAAATCAAAGTTGACCTACTTTCTTTTACCAGTGAAGGAAGGCGTAACAGACATTGGCGCTAGAGAAATTTTGTCAATGTTTATCTGGTTCGTGTTCTTTCTGAACATTTATCACTATTGGTAAGTGATTTATGTATTTTTTTTACATAAAAGTATGTTGTATTGAGTTGTAGCTCTGATCTGAAAATACATGTATAACAGTGCACACTGACTGAGTCGACTGTCATCACAAGCAAACAACTACACTCACTGCCTCCAAGAAATATAATAACCGTTGTGTTTATTCCATATTTATTTTCAGAATTATTATTGATATTCATATTTCGATGAATTCCACCCCGTTGTTTATTAATTTTAACTTAAAACCTTTTTTCGCCTACATCATCGGATGAAGACAAGTGCGAACACATGTTTGACTGGGAAGACATTAACATCTTAGTTTGAGGCAACACATAAAATATAGAAAAACGTTTTGAAAGCTTTACATTCTGACCAGTCAGTAAACATACTAAAATAGACCTAAATAATCAACTAGTTAGAATAAGGGAGGAAGATCAAAATAAATGTGCAGATCATCGCAAGACTATTGCTAACAAAATCCAATAAAACTCGATGTTAACAACTCTAAAATAGGGGAACTCCATTACTTTACTTTTATCTGAGATTTTTGCTGTTCATGCTGCCCAGATAGATAATGAAGGGTTCACGACTGTACCACAAAGCTCATATAAGGCGATTTCATCAAAGCCTCATCATTAAAAATAAGGTAATCAGTGGTTGGAAGTTATTGATTATCATTGAGTTAGCTGACGATACGAGGAGATTAGCAGAACAATATCTGCTAATTCTGTAAGCTCAGCGCAATATCAACTTTCATTAGTAATTCTATATGTTTACATTATTTCAACACACCATAAACTACATTAAGTAATTTTTCTTTATGATTTTCAGATTTTTGATATTACCTTTTATTCAAAGAAAGCTATAAAATGAATGAAATACAATTAGAATGTGCTTATTCGATATTTACTTACGTTTTGGTTGATTTGTTTTTTTTTATATTGTGAAATACATTTTCTATATTCGTCTTCTGTTTATCTTTTTAATGACTCACTAATTCAGGTGAGTTCTCAGTGTGCGAAACATTGCTAGTGAATAATCATGAATTTTAACATAAGCATTAGTTTATTTACTTTCACGCTCGAATATTTCAAGTGACAGAACTATTTAGCACAGTCTGATTAGAAAATGGAAAATGGGGTAAATATCCACATGAATTAAAACATTTTCTATGAGTTAGCTCTGTTGAACGTATGGTACAAGATAAATCTTGGAACTTGATCAACCTATTTTGAACAACCCTTTGTCTGTCTACGGGAAGAACAATGAACAGGAATAATCTGATTTATAGTAGAATAACCAATTCAACTGCTCAATTAACTTTTCAGAGATCAGTGCTATTCGGTCTACTTCTGTTTTGAGTATTTATGAACCAAACAGTTATTGATTGCTAAATAGTATTGCTACCGTATTGTAAATAAGTCTAAGAAAAGCAATATATTATCAACCGAAAGATTTTAGTGACATGAATGACAACCAAAAAGGTTGTATTCTTTAAAGATAAACAGTAATAATTGTAACTTTATACTTAGAATCAGTGCGAATTTCCGAACGACTGGATTATCATACGTCTTAAAATTCAAATTACAGAAGATCCTTTAAGTTTAGTATAATAAAAAACCCAACAAATAGGTATATATCACAGGTAAGAAATATTCTTTGA
Organism: Schistosoma rodhaini; assembly: GCA_944470415.2. NCBI lineage: Eukaryota > Metazoa > Platyhelminthes > Trematoda > Strigeidida > Schistosomatidae > Schistosoma > Schistosoma rodhaini. The sequence goes on from OX104044.1 coordinate 64,420,955, forward strand.
ATAAATAACGTTATTCAGTCTACTAACATGTGATTTTATAATTGAATATTACAATGTTTCTAAAGGAAACTATATGGTAAAAATGAGATACACCGTTCGAATCTGCTCAGATGACTCGGTCACAAGTGAATTAATTAATCCATTATCTAGTTACCGAATTATCGTAATCTCTAGTATCCATTATTACAGTCATCTGTTTCTGAACGACATGTCGCACTTTTTTCTATATCATTATGCATTTAATCATAAATTTCTGCAAGATAATCATGAGAATATCTGAAGAAATTGAAACTTAATTAAACCTGTACTAAAGTTAGAGATTTTATTCGTCATGCTTGGATAACTATTTCTTAAAATAGAATGAAATATTTATACTCCTGCCTAGTACTTGTACTTTAAATATGTGATATAGGGACTTCAGAGATGATGAAAACAAATTTTAATTCTTATGGGAATAGATGCAAATTTTAAGAGTAGCTTATGTACAATGAACAAGTTCGGCTGTGAAAACATTTCATGAAAATTTGCATTCAGCTCATTTAGGGAATTGATTTCTTACACCTAGTGAAATTGTGTTTAAGTAGATTTTGGCGGGGTATTTGTTGTGATCCAACTCAGTAGAATTAGTTACTCTTTAGACAAGTGACTTGGTGACTCAGTATATATGAAGTTGATAAGGTCAACACAACAACGTATAAGACTAAAGAATTTGAGAATTACTGCTACCACACTACTGATAGCCATTTACAGGGAATTTATATGCTTTCCAGTATATGTTTCTAAAAACTGGTGTGTTGAAACACAGAGTTTCAGTTTTTGTACTTCCGGATACCATACTGTGAATATCAACTACGAAGTTATGGAATATATAGTAGGATTTATTGAATGCCATTGATAGCGTGTATTCGCTCACTAGAATAACACAATGACCACGGAATATCGAACTAGTGATACACCAACCTTTGGATTAGATAGTGTGTAGAAACTATTTGCTTTTGCTTTTGTTGACCTTTAAAGTGCCCATTGGAATGTTTGTGCTAACTTCTTGTTGTTATAACCCGTTTTCAAGTCTTTGGTAATGTCCAATTTGCAGTAGTTCAGGTTTCTGGATACCAAGAATTATCATAACATTAGGTAGGAGGTTGGTTCACTGAAACATAAAAATAATAATAAAAGATTTAAATGAAATTTAACGATCTCCATAACCACATACTAAAAATTATCATTTCCTCACTGATGACTAGCTTCAAGAGTCAATTCTCGGAGTTGAAGTAGGATGATGTGACCAGAGGAGTTCAGTCGTGTTGGGTGTCAGGCAATTCTACATCAAAGAAAATGAAAGACGGTTAAGCAATATCAAGGACTGATTGAAGTTAGACATTAACGCCGTAGGATCCCGGCTCAACGGTCTAGATGTTAAGCGTTCGCGCGTGTAGCTGTAAATAATCTCCCAAAATCAATAGCTCATTAAGTGTTCGACATTGGATGCTGACCACGTTGTTTAAGTGGACTTGTTTAACTGAAGGCTTTCGGTCATGCATCCGTACCAGATCACGTTGCAACACGGCGTGGGACACAGCTCCTACGTTACAATAGCCAGTTAAGAACGAAGTCTCTCGATATATTGGTAACGAATCAAATATATCTTTCCTGTCTCTCCTCGTCTGACTTCTGGTTTCTATTCGACTGGGAACGAACGATTATAGAAGATACTACTGGTTGCTAGTTATAAAACTAGAATATCCGTTGTATCCTCATTGGTGAGCCTAACGTGATCCGGTACACCAAGACAATATACTGTGAGTCTGTTCCATTTTGGAATATTATTATTCATTGTTATTGTTTATTTGAATTTTATATATTGTGATATACTGTTTTTTTCGCAATTTTTTCCCCGGATATATTTTAATTAGACATTTTTCGTTATCTATATTACTATGACGGAACACTCACTGAAGGCTTTTAAGTTAAAGTCTATTCCCCCTATTTCGATCCAGTCAACGCCATTTTGGCCCGACAATATCGAGTCCTGGTTCTGCTGCGCAGAAGCTGATTTTTGCATGCACGGAATCACGGACTCGCGCACACGATTCCCCGCTGTAGTAAAGGCGTTACCGCGCGAGTTTAACAGGTACGTAACGCCTGGTATGTTTACTAGTGATGTTCCCGAACCTTACGAAACTCTCAAATGTGCGATTATAAAACGTGGAGACCTAACCGACCAACAACAGTCAGACCAACTCTTCCATAACATCGACTTGCAACATGGTTGCGCGTCAGACATGTTGCTAAGAATGAGAGATGTTATCGGCCAACGAACTTTCGATGATGGCCTATTCGGACAACTTTTCTTGTGTAAACTTCCTCATCAGGTGCAGGCAGTGCTCGTTTCATTTCAAAACATCGCCATAGATGAGCTGGCTGCATCTGCCGACCGAATCTTAGAAATCACTAAATCTTATAAGGCCGAGGTTTTTCCGCCAAGGAAAAACCTCAATCGACCCCGTCTGGCATAACCGAACTATGTCACACGCTTACACGATTTCTTAGAGTTTGTAATGACCGTAGTCGGTCAAAAACCTCGCGTAGAAGCTTTTCACGCAAGCGATCTGGCTCTCGACCACGAGGGACAGACAATCCCGACTGGTGCTGGTATCACAACCAGTACGTTAAATCTTCTAGAAATTGCAGGAAGCTCTGCAATTACCCGAAGTCTAAGGGGACTGACACGAATAAGATTTCGGGAAACTTCCCAGCCGGCACGCGTTAACGGCAACTGTAGCCGGCGAACACAGCCGTCTGTTATATGTCACAGATGTGACTACGAAAGTTCGCTACCTCGTCGACACTGGCGCAGAAGTTATCGTTCTTCCAGCAAATCCCGACGACAGACTTCGCGAGTCTGTTTTAAGTTTACAGGCGGCAAACGGAAAGCCGATCGCTACTTACGGTGAAAGGTACGTCTACCTTAACGTGGGTTTACGCAAACCCATACACTGATTTTTCGTTGTTGCAGATTTTTGTATGCCAATCATCGGTATAGATCTGTTACAAAACCACAATCTACTCATCGACACACGCTCACGAAGGTTAATAGACGGAAACACTAAGTTATCCGTTTGCGTAACTCCTTGTTCTGGTTGCAGGTTATCCCCAGTCACGACTAAACACACCATAGATCCCTGGTACCAATCAGTACTCGACAAATACCCCGGTATATACCAATCGCAACCGAAATTGCCTTGTGTAACCAGCAATGCTACACATCACATCTCGACTACAGGACCACCTGTATTTTCGAAAGCCCGTCGACTCGCTCCCGAAAAACTTAGGTTAGCTAAAAACGAATTCGAGCAGATGATAGACTTAGGTATAATTCGACCATGGAATAGACCATGGTCATCCCCATTGCACATGGTCCCTTAAAAGGACAGCAACGATTGGCGGCCAACTGGTGATTATCGGCGTCTGAATGCAAAAACCATTCCCGATCGTTACCCGTTGCCTCATATTCACGATTTGACAGCTACCTTGAAAAGTACAACTGTCTTTTCGAAAATCGATTTAGTTAAGGCTTATAACCAAATCCCGATGGCAACTGACGACATTCCTAAAACCGCCATCATCACTCCCTTCGGTCTTTACGAATTCTTGCGAATGGCTGTTGGTTTAAGAAATCCGACTCAAGCCTTCCAAAGGTTTATAGACGACGTCTTCCGAGGTCTCAACTTAGTACATGCGTATGTTGATGACTGTCTAATAGCAAGTCCAGACAGAGAATCACATCTCGAGCATCTGGACATTGTTTTCAATCGACTCCAAAGGCATGGCATTACTGTCAACATACAGAAATGCCAAATCAAAACTAACTCTTTAGACTTCTTAGGACACACTATTGGTGCCCAAGGCATCCGACCCCTTAAGAGCAAAGTGGCGGCCATCCTGGATTATCCAGAACCGACCACGATCAGGCAGTTACGAACTTTTAACGGACTTGTAAGTTTCTATAGACGGTTCATACCCAAATGCGCATCCCTTATGAAACCGTTAACCGATCAGCTTCGTGGAAATGCGAAATCAATTAGTTTAGACGACACAGCCCGTAAAGCATTCTCGACAGTTAAGGAACACATCGCTAAAGCAACCCTGCTTGCTCATCATGACACTCAAGCGCCCATTAGTATTGCCGTAGACGCATCCGACTCAGCAATCGGAGGAGTCTTACAACAATGGGTTAACAACTCGTGGCAACCTTTACAATTTTTCACGAGACGGTTGCTAGACGCGGAATCTAGGTACAGCACGTTCGGTAGGGAACTCCTAGCTATGTATTGTGCTGTACGGCATTTCCAACATTCCATCGAAGGAAGAGAATTCACGCTTTTTACCGATCACAAACCTCTTACCTTCTCCTTAAGTTCATCTTCAGACAAGTACTCACCGCGAGAGTCTCGACAACTCGACTACATTTCGCAGTTTACTTCAGACATACAACACATTTCTGGAGCTAACAATGTAGTCACAGACGCATTGTCTCGAATAAGTTCCTTGAACAGTTTCCAAGGAATCGACCTTCTTAAACTCGCTCAGCTTCAAAAAGAAGACATTGATCTTCAGCATGAGTTATCCTTGACAACTCTTAGACTAAGTATTAAGCAGATGGTAACAGGTAAGTAAACCTTACTCTGTGACACATCTACAGGTAGGGATCGTCCAATAGTACCAAAACATTATCGACACAACGTCTTCAATACGTTGCACAATCTTTCTCATCCAGGTGCTCGTGCATCAGTCAAACTTATAGCCGAACGGTTTTGCTGGCCTGGTATGAATAAAGACGTGAGGGAGTGGGCACGCTCCTGTGTAAGCTGTCAGAAGTCTAAGGTCATAAGGTACAACAAATGTCCCTTAAGCTCTTTCAAAACCTCTGACGCTCGTTTCGACCACGTCCATCTAGATTTGGTAAGACCATTACCCGACTCGAATGGATAATCATATCTTCCAACATGCGTAGACCGTTTTACTCGATGGCCAGAAGCAGTACCAATTAAGGACATTGCTGCTGAAACAGTGGATCGCGCTTTCGTCGAACGATGGGTAGCGAATTTTGGCTGCCCTTCAACCATCACTACAGACCGCGGACGCCAGTTCGAATCTGGACTTTTCCGTTGTCTGACCTCACTTTTAGGACTCACGCGTTTCCGAACGACCGCCTACCACCCACAATCAAACGGGTTGGTAGAACGTTTTCATCGACAACTAAAAGCTTCATTATCAGCTTCAAACGTTCCGCAGTGGACAGACGCTCTTCCACTCGTCTTGCTAGGTATCCGCAATGCAGTGAAAGCTGACATTGGATACACGGTATCTTAACTCGTTTACGGGACGACACTCCGACTCTAAGGAGAATTCGTGGATCCTTTATCTTCTTCATTGAACATGGATCTAAACTCTTACACGAGTAGGCTTACAAACGCTATGCGTTCAGTTAAACCTGCTCACACTCGACCTCAATCAACTGATGTTTTCTTTCAACCCGAATTACGACATAGTACACACGTCTTCGTTCGTCGAGACTCACATCGACGACCTCTCGAATCAGCATACGAAGGACCCTTCAAAGTTCTTCAACGCGAACCCAAGTACTATGTATTCGATAAGAACGGCACGAACGATAGCATCAGTATCGATCGACTTAAAGCGGCGTACTTAGAAGGAAACCCTAGCTACGTCGATTTTCCTTAGGTACAAGCATAAGACACAGCTATTACACTAGTAGTACCCTACACGACAACCGACACACAACTTGATACTTAGTCAAGGTCGTTAGATAAACCCAAAACAACGCGTTCTGGAAGACGAGTAAGATTTCCAGAACATCTTAACGAATATTGCACGTAGGACATAAGCTTTATCTTGAATTACCATTTAATAGTTTATTATAAAAAAAATTTTTTTCATAGAAAAAACCCAAAAAACCCATTTTCTTCCGATCACTTTTACGCTGTTTGTAAGTGTATTAGTTTATTTTTATTTCCACTCATCTTGTGTCCTTACGCAATTACGAGTGTATTTTCGACATGCACTCACACGTTTTATTTTTCCTCTTTTCCAGGACGGCTGGAAAAGAACGACGAAGTTTCGCAAGGAACCGAAATTTTCATAGTACTATATTTCTTTATTGCTATGTTGTAAATTTTGGTCCCATAGTTTAAGGAAAGACGACCAGACGCTGCTAAACGAAGCAAGCTATCAGAAGAGTGCTTACCGACGACAAACTCGTTGGGTTTAAACTTCCGGCTGGTCAAGTTTTAGGGGCATCACTACCTCACTAAAGGGGGGAATGAACTGTAGCTGTAAATAACTCCCCAAAATCAATAGCTCATTAAGTGTTCGACATTGGATGCTGACCACGTTGTTTAAGTGGACTTGTTTAACTGAAGGCTTTCGGTCATGCATCCGTACCAGATCACGTTGCAACACGGCGTGGGACACAGCTCCTACGTTACAATAGCCAGTTAAGAACGAAGTCTCTCGATATATTGGTAACGAATCAAATATATCTTTCCTGTCTCTCCTCGTCTGACTTCTGGTTTCTATTCGACTGGGAACGAACGATTATAGAAGATACTACTGGTTGCTAGTTATAAAACTAGAATATCCGTTGTATCCTCACGCGCGACTAAAATCCTGGCTTTGAGCGCCGCGTGTGGGGTGGTAGTTTTACATTACAGAAGATCTCTATGCTAATACGAAACGACCACCCAGTGCTTTGAGGTGTTGATAGTGATTCCAAGAGATAATTCAAATACTAAGAGGAGATGATTGTTTCAAGAACCAACTAAATAAATGAAAAGAATAAATAATTATTACTGAAAATAGTGTGAAAAGATAGAAACCTGAGAATAAGATTCGAAACGTAGACGACAATAAGTGTGATAGGAATAAGTTAGTTATGTGTTAATAAGAACAGTAGGTACCTTAGAAGGCATGATTCCGTCACAGTCAGTGTAAGCAGGAAATGATAATCTAAGAATGATTCCGTGTCTTTTAAGTCTCTTTTGAAAGCTATTTACTGGGAGGTCTGTGGTCATTTCGTCCGGGAGAGGTTTTCAATTGGGAGTAGCTCTTTATGCGAAAAGTGAGAACTGTCCTAAGTTTTATATTTTTTATTCTCAATTTTTCTGGGCCTGTCTTGAAAGCTTGGTTCCCATTTTCTGGTAGAATGTTTGTATCGGGAAAATTTAAGACAGGAAATGTGTTGTGTGATGTTATCAGATCACCTTTAACTCTCTTTTAGCTCAACAAGGATGATTCAGAGTGTCGCAGTCTGTTTTCATAAGATTTGTTCCCCGGTCTTATTACCCACTTGGTTGTCCGTTTTTGTCCTTTGCTTGAGATATTTGTGTTTCTTTTGAAAATAAGTACTGACTGGACAACGTTCAGAACTTCGAGGTGAGTCCGTAAGTAATTGCTGAACACTGTTAAAAAAGATCCAAGTGAAATTGATTCAAGCTGTCTTCGTATAAAGTAAGGAGCTGGATTTGCTTCGGCTGCATCTCTAACGACGCTTAAACTGGTGTCCAAGAAAACCAGTCCCGTGTCGAGCTTTGAGAATAAAATTGTCAGTGGATTTCTGTAGATGACGTAATATGTTTGCGTCTCAAGGAGCTGGACGTTCATGACATCACATTTTGACAGGTTGATTTTCAACCAATGGTCTATGACCTATTACTTTATTATTGCAAGATCCTCCAGAAGCTCAAGCAAATCCTTCTCCCTTTTAATGGAGCTACATATTTTCGCATCATCCTCGAAGATTTGTGATGCTGAGCCAATTTTATCAACGAAATCATTAACATAGAGGAGGAAAAGGAGTGTATATAAGATATTCTCCTCTGAAACTCGTGACATCAGGACCCTCTACTTCACATGCACTTTATTTACAGCCTGTTCTCTTGGCAGTTTCAGGGCTCAGATATGAGTGGATCACTGAAACCTTTCTTTGCTACCTCTGTTGCCTTATCAAACTCTTTCACGAAGTCGAAATGGACCGGTATCTCTTGGTTCTGGTAGGTTGTCTAGCTGTTCTGTACTTCGAAAAGACTGAACGCTCCGGAATTGCTCTAACTGAATATGTGTTGTGAATAATGAAGAATGTTGCTTATATACATTGATTCCCTCATTCGGCCTTCGGCTAGTAATTCGATAACCTTCGACAGTATTGGGATTATAATTAACTAGTCTGCGGTACAACGGGTCTTTTCTTTTTCTATCTTAAAAGACTGTAGAGAGAGTAGGGTCTTTTTATTATGTTGGTAGTTTATGTAACAGTAATGAATGTTTGAACAGGTAACAAGACGGTGTGCCAATGACTTCGCATACTGTTTCAAATAACAGGGAGAGTGTTCTCGTATTCTTATTAATTTCCTGAGGTTAGGGATTTTAGTTTTCTTGGCACTTAGCCGGACGCTGCATGAATATTTCTTAAGTAATCAGCTGACACTGGAGTTGAGGAGTGTTTCACTTTTATAGGAACCTGGTTTGATCAGTCAACCACGTTTTCTTAAGAAATTTCTGTCGGGATTAGTAAGATATTTACCATTGTGCACTTTGAGAGCACAGAGTACCTGATTCTCAGGCTTAGGTTTGCTTGTGTAGTTATGGAGATTTTCTGGGTTGGCTCATATTGTAGCTACTGGCTACCTCTCAACATCAGGACATAAAATAAGGAATCTTGATCTGATGTATTTGTTTCCAGTTTTTAGAGCATTTAGGACTGTGCTATTTGTGCTTTTGTTCTTAGTGCCTACCCACTGCCGTTTACTGTAAAAATAGACTGATATGTATACAACGGTAGGCAATTTTATTGATTTATGGGTTCGGGTTTTGGCTTATATGAACTCATGCTTCATTATGCCTACTTGAAAAAAGTTAATGTACAGGAGAGAGTTAATAGGATCATACCTAATAGTGTCTCGTGCTTCAATTTGTTAATCTCATCGGTGTATATTTTCTGTATTGCAGGCGCACGTGACACAAACACAAACATACACCCATAGTACGGCTTAGGCACCACAGTACCACAGCGACAGTGGACTAACTATCACAGAAACGTCGTTCTAAGACTGTCTTCGGTTTCGACTGAAGGTGAATATATGATTAAATTTATAGTTATATCGTCGTTTTTCCTAGTAGGCTGTATTAATATTTGCTTCCCGGCTTTTTCAGAACGAGGAATCCTAATGAAAGTGCGATCATTAGTGAAAAATTGGTGACTCAGTTTCAGTGTTTCTGTCCAGTAATCCGTGTCGTACACATTACTGAAAAGTTCATTATTTGTTGTCGTTTAGAGATTTCACATAACCGTATTGCTAGATCCAAGGATTCTAACCTACCAATATCTCCTGAATTGAGACTCTCACTAGCCATCCATGTATTTACAAAGTAAGAACCAGTGACAACGATCCTAATGTGCGCGCTATTGAATATGCTAGGGGTACAATGTCGTGCGATATAGAAGAGAAACGCAGAAATTGTGAGTTTTGCGACTGGCAAATAATAAAAGCGAGTGAATTTATGCAACACAAGAATGAACCACGAGAGATACTTGAGGCTGTGACATCACTTCCAACCGTCTTACCAGGTAAATTCGCGTGGTTTCAGTAGATTTTACACAAATCTTGTGTTTGCCTTTGAAATAGTACTTGTATTTTTTAGTTGAAACAACTGAAAAGAGAGAAGTTGACCGAAACAGCCATTCTCATCCCCAAATGGAAACTGGATATTTGTCAATATTGAAGGGGGCAGGTCAGATTCCAGTTGATACAAAACGAGAATGTTCCATAAAAAGATTAAATGTCCTAAAACAGTTATCAAAACCACCTGATTTTCAAAAACTAACTATTTTACTATCAATGAAATTATTCGTGAAGTGATATCTCGTCTTATTTTATACTAAATCCCTGTATTATGTCTTATATTGCTTTTTAATAATTGTTTTAGCTATTTGACGTGTAGATCAAAAGCAATATTATGCGTTTGTGGAATATTTTCATCATGGAATGATATGTAAATCTGCAGTCAAAAAGACGGTGTTTGAAACTATTCTACTTCTTATACTCTCCTTAAATATAGTATGTTTTCTTTTTCTTTATGTTATGACGTATGACTCGTAATTTATATTAACGTGCAATTGGAGAGGTAGTGGATTTATTGATCGGAAGCAAATGATACTTGAAATTGTACGAGCAGTCTTGATTGCGTATCGGCCCTGCTATCTGCCTAGCCCAGTCCGTTAAGTCCAGAACACAAATAACAGCCTCGGCAATATGAATCATTATTTACAAACATAATGGGTTTTTATACAAACCAAAGTAACCAATCAACTGATTATAACTCAAGAATCGTATGATCATAAATCAAAGATCAAAATAAAGCTCATGATAAGAGAAAACGAATATGAATAATTTAGTTACGTAACAACTGTACAATAAGAAATAGGCATAATACATTGGTCGATAACAGACCTCAGATTTACCATTCATAATTCACCAGGGGATATAACACTTTACATAAAGGCAGATCAAGTTTTCATAGGAAAACCTTGGATTATGCAACCGACTATAAACTGTTATTATGAATATCATTATTTTCACGGGTTCCGTGATAGATTACTTTCACTCAAGCTTCGAACTCAGATTCGTATAATTCTGATCTTGACATTCTTGTTTCTATAATATATTGGTCTGACAATCGAAAAATTTTTCTCTGTGAGTGTAAAAACTGAAGGTTGCTGTGATTATTGTGTGAATATTTTCAGAAGAACATAGACAGGTAAGATGTGTTTAGTTGTCGAACAAAATTTTTGTCCCAATCACCTGTTTATTAAATCGTTAGCCTTTTTATGCCGAAACTGTTTGGTAAGTCTCAAACAATTATTTTCTGTCAGTTAAACGTTCCTCACATTTTAAACCTATTTTGACCTTTTACTTTCTCCAAAGTCATTACATCTCACCGTTAATCTTTTGGACAAGCAATTACCATAAATTATAAAAAGCACACTTTCTGTCCAACCCTAAATGTTTAGGGCTTTTGTTCATGATGATCACATGAGAAAGTGGGTAGAATGGGGAAAGTATAATCGAACTGACCTTTACCCAAAATACTCTTCGTGCTGAACTTGAAAGGTTTACAGTGAACTTTTATTGTTAAAATACAATGAAAGTCAGTAATGATCATCGCGTGAAAGGGATCGAAGCTCGATAACTCTACCTCACAAATTCGAGAATCCTATATCCCTCTTTCATTTTTGTGTTAAATATACTATCATGTTAGAAAATTGCATCAATATTTAAAAGGATAATGCAAAGCAATGCGCTATAACGAAGTGGATAAATATGTCCGCTTTTGGAAAAAATGCTTTTTCTTGTGGTTGCAGTATTTCATAGACTCCTAGTGTAACTGATGACATAAACTATCATAAAGCAGTCAAAGATTTCAAATTTTGGTAAGATGTTCGCATTGAAAAGATCAGCACTTATCCATCATTCTCGAACAGACATTATTTACGTTTTGTAGCAGTCAGATTGTCACAAAGGATTGATGATTGCGTTTCTTTTATGAACTGCTTAACTACATGATAGTTTACCACCTATGCCGTGACCTGAGGTGAGGGTTGAGGCCATAACTTTAAAACTTTAATTGCGACCCTCAAATCTAGCGCGCTTACATATATCTTTCGTTAACCGATATATCTGTGAACTGGTGTCACAATGACGCAACTGAATCGAACGTACGATCTTGGTTTCACTACACTATTCCGATGCTTCAGAGTGTTACTCTTTACGGAATATTAACTTATGTTATCAATGACACTTATGGTTTAGGATAAACAAAACTTTCAAATGGTTTCACGTCTTATAGTAATACCTTATTTATGAATATTTACCCCAGGGATATTTCGTTGTACCCTCAAAGTTTAACAGATAGTTTGGGCCTTCAGTGCATTTCATGGACTCAGAACACGATATTTTCATTTGTCTCTGACAACGGATATGTTTTTAGTACTGGGTTTCCTGTTTGAGTTGCGTTTTGAGATTATTCCCAAAATTTTCAGCTTGATCCAATCTACTTTTGCATGCCACTGAATATATTATCAGTAACTCTCATTTATTGCTATCAATGTGATCTTCGTGTGTTTTGTTTAAGCCGTTTCTTCTTGTCTAAAATTACGATGAACAGTTATAATTAATTTTCAAGTGACAGCATGCTACACAAGACATGTCGGTTTCATGGCAATATCAAAATGTTACAAATGTTATAGAGTTTGGTGTAATAAGTTACTCAGTTAGGTTGACACACTGGTCAGAGAAATCGGGGGAAATTCAAGTACATAAGAATATTAATCATATAAGTAAAGCATCAATTTTCACCGAAAACGTTGACGCGGCCTATAGAGAATGCATGGAGACGATCAACGTTTGGTCAATATTTGGTGCAATTAATGTCTATAGCTGTTTACATCAGGGCGTATTGTAGTAAATATACAAGCGGTCAGTTAAAAACGTCAACTTTAATCAAGCGTTTTATTACGGCACTGGAAAAGAGAGGTAACACTGCCCCTAGCAACCTTGACTTATTTGAATAATATCTAACATGAACAGTGGTAAATCTGACCAACATATTTTGATGATCATTGTTTTGTTTTTCCGTGCTCTCTGTTTTCATCTTACCTTCTCTAATTGTAGATAATCATCAATAATTCGTCCCGGCACAGGCAATAACCTTAAATAACACCGTTCATAAATCAACAGGCTATCCACTTAGGAAAAATATTAAGAGTTCCCTGCTGATGCATTGTATTGCTGTACTACATGTCATAAACGTACTACTTAAACAATTACAGAACTAGAAAACTTAGAACAATCTTATATCACATGTTTGTTCTCCACATCTAATGTTACTGTTTATATCAAATTGATTATGCCTGTAGACTGGCGTTAATTCTGTAATTATTATTTTCAGGATATATATATATATATTATAAGATTATAACCAGCATATATATTTATCTAAACTGGATAATTTATCCATCCTCAGGTAACATAACTTTCCTGATTTACTAAGAGCACAGATTTTCAGACAACATTCCGTTGATCCGACTTCCTTTTGAACAAATTGATTTTATTAAGTGGGTTTCATTTAATTATTCACTTAATCACACCTTCTGCCTGTAATGGAATAGCAAAGCAACGGTTGAGGATTCTTATAAACATATTGTCCAGGCCCCTCCTTCCCAGTTGCGCCAATCGCTACTCATTTTTTGACATCTTCCGCCGGCTCTCGAAGCAGCATGATCTTGATCTTTCTCTTTTCTCCTTCCCTTCGGAATCCCAAATTAGTGCTAGCCTCTTAAGGCCGTTTCATAATTTCCGCAATGTATGTCTTTACCAGCGTGAGAGCCTTTTTGCAACTTCCTCTGCAGTTGGAAGCTACTTGTTTTCTCCCACAGTAAGTTGTTTCTGATAGTATTTGACCATCAGGTCCAGGGAACTTTACATTGAAAACTGTTGTTTGCAAATGTTTGTACTTTTTGATGATTGTTGTGGCTTTTCTTCAAGTTTCAGCTTCATACATTAGAACCGTTTTCGCGTTTGTTTTGAATGCTCTGACTTAGATTTGGTCTGACATCCGTTTTCGTTCCCATATGTTCTTGAATTGTTGTGAATAAATGACACAAATTTTGTTCAATTTCTGAACATTCTCTTCTGAATTTCATACAACCGAGCTCTTATTATTTGATACAGCTCGACTGAACAAACTTTAATTCATAGCAAATCGAAAACGTTTGCATTAAATAGCATCAAAGTGAGAAGTTGTGTAAGAGGTTTTTCTATTACTTTGTAGAATAGTTTCTGATATATCTCAGAATTCTACATTTTACACAGTGCAGAGCAGGACATCCATCAAGGGAAAAAATTTGAGAAAAATCAGGAAATCTTGGAATTGACTCAATAATTGAATATCTAATAATATGAATGGCAGGAATATAAGCATTTTTGAAATTTACTCTGTCATTATTTAATGTAATAGGAGTTGGGAATTTTATTTGTTCGAATTTATACACTGACGTTCAAGGTCGCGCAAATTTATAAGTCATAATAAATAATCGCACTTCAGTTTTCGAAGTATCCAAATGTCATCCAACCGAGGGATTCCCAGAGATCGGTACGACATCTTCCGCATTCGTCAAGGCATGAGACCCAAAAGTACTGATGGGGCATATATTGACTTAAGTAACAATCCTATGATCGTGAGTAGTAACTATTTTGAAAAAATTATTTACAAAGTACAAATAGAAAACAGTCACTCGCTTTGATTTCCTATCTTTGCATATCAATGATAGAAACCAGATGCATGAAGCTCATCCATTTGGGTGTATAAGTTAACGGATTCACTGAATTTAATCAACTTGGAGGGATTATAATAACTGAATTCAATTAAAACGTTTTTATCGGATTATTTATTTTCTGGAAGTGCCATCAACAACAAACTGACTTATTTACAATCGTGCAATGATACTCTCCAGAATGATCACCTACCCTCACCACAAACGTCTCGCCTATTTTTGATGTGACATTCAGTGTTTCAGAATCCTGAGGTGTTGGATGTGACTTAGTTAATAAAACCGTTGCAATAGGTTTGTAATATGGTAAATGTTGAGAATACGTTTACACCTTCAGATTTAGAACTAATTCATTCCTTAAAGAGAGTAAGGAGGGGATGCTAGAGTTTATAAATAGTGATATTTTGAGTGCCTCAGATTGCAAAATTATTTTATAAGACTTTGTTGTCGTAGTTTCCACTTAGTTCGTATCAGTTCAAAAGCATTCTATATGTGATTACTATGTCACCATTGTGCGTCTGACTGAACGTGAGGAAAAATCTCATAATGATCAGGACTCTTTATCTCAACTACCTTGTCCGTGTCCAAACGTCTATGGAAGCGGACGCTTCAGACAGCACTTCACAGTATATCATTCCCTTTTTGGCAAAAGTTCCTAATTAACCAGCTATTTGGCATCGATAAGTTATTTCCAAAACATGTTGTGTTACATTTGTATAGATATTTGAGAGAGTATTAAGTTGAAAAAGTTTGGCTTATTATATGAAACTTAGAAAACATTACAAAATGTCGATACATCGTATCCCTATCTTTGATGTAGCTTACAGCGATATCTGCTGTAGAGTTGCGAGTATTTAATAAACAACATTCATCGGAAATAATGAAGGCAATCACTGTATCTAGTAACATTCTTCATGATAAAAGTTCATCATGATGCGTTAACGGCGATGAACAAACAGCATTTAATGCATTCGAGAAATTACTAGAAATTTTTGTTCTGGTAAGGCGGAACACAAAAGTGGTATGGTTATAAGAATGAATTAGTACAGAGGCCTATAAAAGTACACTTTGAGAGGTCCGTAAACGTTTGAGTGGATTCTTAGGGTCTTACCATAAAATTGATTAACTACTAAGTGGCGAAAAATGTCACATCCGTCTGACCCGCAGTGCAAGTTGAATTCTGTTGACCACTATGAAGTATCGACAGTAGTCTGTGTAACTGGACATCGCGTTGACTGTGTTTGGTGATAGATGGTTGGAGTTAGTCGTCAGAAAGCCCTGTACCTGTTTTCAATGAGAGTTGATACTATGATAGGAGGGCTGATGGTTTCTGTGGGATTTAAAACCAAACCACTGATCTTCACAATCTCAGAATTTATCACAGGCTAACCATCTGTAACGCTGATATGTCCCCTCTGATTAGTCATTCAGCAATAATTAGTGTCATATTTATCTAGTCTTCAGTCATGGTAGAGTTTTGTCGATTAGTATATCAGTTTACGAAGGAGTTGTTACGTTTGCATTTTTGACACTTCATTGTTCTGGGTTAGATTTATAAAGTACTTTATATTTAGGTTCGTAAGTACAATTAATTGTAAGTTTGTCATAGAAGTCTTGTACCTTGAGGAAATATTGTCTCGAGGGAAAAGCTTTTTTTCAACAGTAAAGTCAAGCGAATGACATGTTCTTTGTATGACTTTAATATAATCCAGCAGTGTTTGAAAATTAAATTATCTTTACAGAATAAGAAACTAATTACATTGTAAGACAAATATCCTTGAAAACTGTGCTGATATTCATCGATAACTAACGTATCTTAAGCTGTGCTTATTATTTTATTTAGCTAATATAATTATGTTTCCGTTTCATAGGACGGACTTGCGCACACAGTACTGCTTTACAAAAACAGAGAAGCAACAGGAAAACAAAGGTTTGCTTTCATCAGTTTTCACTTTTTACACAACTCAAGAGCGAACTAATTTGAAGAGCAGAATTTTTATTTAGAATTTTGCAGCGACTCTTAAATCTCTCTAGATATATGAATTTCGCTTTTAGTTTGTTTTTAAGCATGTAGAAATTGTTAATCAAACTTCATAAATATCCAATCCAATATTTTTTAGATAAGAACTGTGACAGTAAGGCGTTGTAGATGTGTCATTTACTGCTGAAATATAGGTTTGCTAACATTACTCCTTGATTCGTTTTTTAATTTTAATGTATGCTCTTGAAAACGTTTAATGAAAAATATAATGTGGGGTAAGATTTCAAAACTAGACATCAAAAAAGAGGATCCAACAGCACTAGGTATGATACATCTTCAGCTTGCGTTTGTCTAAATGTTTACGCCACAATAAATGGTTAGATTGCACGTCGTTATCGTAGTCGTGAATTAACAAAATATTACGTTTTTCCGTGTTATAGTTATTGCGTTAAACTAGTAAGAGCTATTTATTAGGAGTGACGGAATCATGTCTATCTAACTCCATATTTATTGTCATTTATTATATCAAGGAAAACCCATAGGAAAAGCAAATTCTTCCTCAACCTCATACTGCTTGAAAAATCAATGTTTTTGTCATCAATACCGTTTTCATTGTGAAGTGTGTAAATGACAATAGATTCAGTTTCTGTTCAAAAAACAAATAAAATTTATCCTTTATTCATTGAAAGTGATCCACTTTCGTTTGAAAATAAGTGAGATATTAATTTCAAATAGCTCTTGTGAAAATGTCCAGATTAAAGTTCCAATTATAAAAGCCGAGAACGAAATTATCTTAAAAATATTTTTCTTAAAACATTGTCAGACTTCGAGCTAATATACTGTTGATGACTGATTAATTTATACCTCTAATTTTTGTCAGCAAACTGAGGGAATGTTCGTGCTACATCGTTGGGTTTGTAAAAACCATCAGAAAGATAATTCACGATTTGTTTACACAGAAGTATAATATTTTAATGGTTTGAGATAGGTTGCAGCAATTCCAAGCTCCTGCCAGAATATATCAATTTGCTGTTAGCAGTTTCACTGAAGAAGTTCCAGCTATCGCAGAAAATAAATTTTAATTTGAAAATGTGATTTCTTTTGTAATGTGTACACACACTAAATTTGCTGTTCAATCTTGATCCAACCAGCACTCACGTCTCTAAATGTTTAGCTTTACTAAAACTTGATCATAATTTCGTTTGGATTGTTTAGTGTGCAATTGACAAATGGACATCTTCCGCTTTCGATTAAAACTTGTGTAAATGCACCTCGAATGGATTTTGGGTAATCACTGAAAAACGCTCCACTTTATTGTTTAAGTGAAGTACCATATTATGAAGTATTTTGGCCTCGTAAATAGTTCTAAAACAGTTTATGTGTTTTCTTCAAAGAGTGTACATAATATATGTACATATATATACTGAATAGCTTCAACACATTTTTAAAAATATAGACGAAATAAGCCTGCCTTTAATTGGAATACCATTTTAACAAACACCACTGAAGAATAATATAGCAGTCAATTTTAGCGTTGGAATACGTTGTATTTTCTTTTCTTGTGATGTTATCACTGTTTTATATATATTTATATCTTACATGATTATTATATATTCTCCATCCTGGTAAATAAATGCAGAGGAAACAATTCTGATGGCTCATATTCTGAGCAAACACGTGGAGGCAAAAATATGTCAAACTGTAGGTAAGGTGTTTATTTACCACAAATAATGGACTCAATCCACCTCACTATTTTAAAGTTATCAGCAAGATTTTGGTGAAAACTTAGGTCCACTGGTTACTTATCGAGTCGATGATGCATCCAAGCTAGGGTGAGTGAATGTGTTTTATATGATTGAAAAAGTCGTTGTTCAACTAAATGTTTTTATCAATCAAAAATATGGGTTTTCTTATCATTAATGGGTTTATTCCCTCTTCTTTTGATCCTTATTTTCACTGTTCATTAAAATAGTATTATTTATTTTGATTGCATTTCCATGACAATTTATCTTCTTTCAAGAAATACACAGAATTGGTGGTACACCTCTTCTCTGATAACTTATTCGAACCAGTTGTTGGTTGTCTAATGGTTTGTTATTACACTGCGTGTTATTCAGTTAAACTGTATGAAAATTGTATATATCTAATATGTTATTCAAATCAACTTGATAAACTAAGTAATCAGTCTTAGCATTTATCAGATACAATTATACGTGTATGGTTTGCTATATTGGCCGGGGCATACCTTGTTTTTCTTGCATTATTGATTAGCTAAATCGTTATTCTTACTTACTTACGTCTGTTACTCCTCGAGGACTTATAGAAAAATTTGGAATTTCAAGGTCAATAAATCGTCGAAAAATATAGAGTTACCTTTAAACAGCCATTCAAGATTGTGAACAAATCACAGAACATAAGTATTACATGAAAAATACTTCAAACTAACATTTCTATTCGTATACTTATGCATCTTTCTGAATTACAGAATATAACCGGAAATAGTTGAACTTAAAACTGAGATTGGTAATTACATTACAGTCCATTTTAAGTGTCAAACGAAAAGCGAATCTCATATTTACGTGAAATTGAGTTTTCCTTTTTGGCATATTAATCAAAGTATTAAAGTCTACTACGTACTTATTTACTCCTGTTATGTCTGGTGTAGAAGCATAGACCGCCAACCAGCATTCCCCATCGAGATCTGTCCTGTACAATCCTTTCCTGTTGTTTCCAACTACTATTCATCCTTTTGAAATCTGCCTCTTTTCCCGAGTGTAATGTGTAGTTTGACCTTCCTCTTTTCAGCTCCCCTTCACGATTCCAAGATAGTGCTTGCCTCGTGATGCAGTTTGATGATTTCCGCAATGCATGTCCTGTCCACTTCCATCTTCTTTTCCTCATTTCCTCTTCAGATGGAAGCTGATTTATTTTCTCCCATAGTAGGCTGTTGCTGATGACATCCGACCCATGGACATTCAGTATCCTATGTAGACAATTGTGTATAAATACTTGTACGTTTTGATGATGGTTGTGGTAGATTTCAAAGCTTCAGCTCCATACAATAGAACTGTCATCACGTTGGTATTGAAGATTGTGACTTTGATGTTGGTTGAGAGTTGTTTTGAGAGTTCCATATGTCTTTCAACTGTAAGAATGCCACCCTTACTTTATCAATCTGAGCCTTCACATCTGCATCAGATCTCTTTTGCTTATCAATGATACTCCACAGGTATATAAATCTTCCACATTTTCTCCATCTAATTTGATTGGATTGGTGTTCTTCGTAATGTATTGAGGAATCTTGATTTTTCCTTTGTGTATGTTAAGACCTATTGATGCAGAGGCTTCTGCTACACTGGTTGTATTCACCTGCATTTGTTCGTGTGTATGTGATAGAAGAGTTATGTGATCTGCGAAGTTCAAATCGTATAGTAGCATGCAAGTTTTCTATTGTGTTCTGTACTTCCATTGAAATGTTCAATTATTTACAATCCTGTTAACCGTTAGAAGAAAAAGAATAAAGGAAAGTGAGGAGTCTACTTTGAAACTGATCATCAAATGAAATTAAATACCTGTCATGATTATATCTAGGCTACGTGTTGCATTGGAAGTGACGTTTTAAGACACCAAACAAACATCATTATATAGAACAAACTTCTTATTTAGTCGGACAAAAGTTATCGAGTTCCACATAATGTTAACTACAGTTGTATTTCACAGTTTACATCTCAGTGTCCAATCACTTTCACTGGGACAATTGAGAGGTGAATTTCTTACTGACTGTTAATCTAACTTTAACTTCAAAATGCAAAGAATATATTATTAACAAAAATCTTTCCTCTAACTCCAGATATTATACCTTGGATAACACCTTTTGTACGATAATTGAAATGAAAAGACAAATACAAAATATAGCTATCCAGATTTCATGGATCGTTGTTGGGGTGACATTTATTGGAAGGTCTGTAATTGAAGATTCAATGGAACTGGTTTATTCGAGATTTCATCAAACAGTTCTACACACCGGTTCCACACTTCTTGAATCTCAGAGATTGTACTGCTTTCCTTGTCATTGACCAGTCTCTCTGGTTCACTACAATTCCCTACCAGTTTCTACTTTCTGTCATATACTTAATCCATATTTCCTACTCTATCAGCATTCTCCGATTTCGTTGCCTAGTCTACCATAAATTTCCACTTGTCAACTCCAATGTCTCTCCTCATCCACTTGTTTGCTTCTGTGTAATCAGTTTGCATTGTCAATTTGATTGTCTCTGATCTCGTTCCACTGTTGTTTATTGATGTCTTCTTGTTCTTCCGGTGTTAGATCTTGCAAATGATTTCGACAGAGATCCATTTCATATGATGATGCTTGTTGCAACCAAAAAACAGCTGACACGTTGAAATTAGTGCTTTTTGATCCATTTCCACCTGAGCTTCATAGTAGTTTGCTCTTACCCACTAGATCTTGTAAGACTTGGAACCTGTTGTTGAGAGTTATCTTGAATTGGTTGAGCTTTAAAGTATGTCGATGGAAGGCTGTATCAAAGTTTTGCAATGCTGTTTGTCTGGTTGTCCAGTGTTTCTTTAGTTTCACGCTCATGTTGGCGACCACCACGTGGATGTTGATCTGAATTTATGTCAGCTACTCTCCTTCTTCTCACGTCTCCCATTCACCTTCTGAACGCTTTACTGATGCAAATATGATCGATCTTGTTCTGCGTAGTGTAATCCATGTAGTGTGATACATGTAGCTTTGTGCATACATTTGTGTGGAAATATTGTGTTAAAATATTGGTTAAAAGTTTTTAGCAAGGTTTTTTCTGCGGGATTGTGTTGCTGACCCTATACCCGACTTTCCTCGTTTACTCGGTCTTGGTACTGACAGTATCCTCAGAAGAGCTACAGTACGAGTTGAATCCTTAGTCAGCATTTGAAATTATATTAAACACCGTTTTTAACTACATTGAAGGAAACGAATTTTTAATTATTTTGTCATAGGCTTCAAGAGTATATTTTAAACATATATGTTCTGAGATTAAATAGGTATGTGGTCAAAACTATTTTTCCATACACGTTATATGAAATGATAGTAAGCGTATACATTAAATTTTCTGATTTTATATTTTTTGTATTTTATCTAGATATAATGCTTTATTTCGATAATAATAATAATCGTACTTCAAATTTTAAATGAGAGGATTTTATCACTCTTTCTCATCACTGTTGTCAGTTATTTTTCTGGTAATTTTGGTAAGTAATACTTATTGTTTAAATTCATTAAGTATTGTTTGTTTGAATCTTCCCATCGATTTGTTAGGACTGCAACTGGTCAGTCTGTAATTGGCATATGTGCATACTGTGCGTATTGCCTCGATATAGCCTCAATTCACAAGCATGGTAAGCGAAGACGGATAGTGGCTAGCAGTGGAATGGAGGACGCGCGTTTCGTCCTATTTGGGACTCGTCAGCTGGATGTACCTGCATCTCAGAGTTGATGTCCAATCTAGGACTCGAACCCTGTACTTTTCGTTTCAAACGCCATCGCGTCATTCAGCTGACGAGTCCCAAATAGGACGAAACGCGCGTCCTGGATTCCACTGCTAGCCACTATCCATCTTAGCTTATCAATACTTATTGTTGTCCAGTTATATATATATATATATATTTGTAACAATAATCTTTCTATTGTTAAGCCTCAGGTTTTATTACTCACGGATTATAGCTGTAGAAATAATGTGGTCTAAGTTAGTGAAAAACTAATTAACAGTCATGAATAGATATATATTGTTGTATTTATTGCTTATCCAATTAAACATTTCATTGTTCTGCAATATTATATGCGAACTTTCAGATCGTCATATTCTGTTTACTAGCAAACGTCTAAAGCATTGAATAATATCTGTTTATATTGAATACATGAAAATTCAATATTTTTCACAGAATATTCTTCATTTCATAATGTTTGATATTAGTATAATCATCAACAATTATCATATGAAAAAGCTTAAAACTTGAGTACTCTATAAAAATTTTGTTCAAATTGTATGAATACACGAGGATGGTCATAAGAATTTTTTATTTATTGAGAATTCACTAAAGATTAATAAAATATCTTATGAGAAGAAAACCAACTTTATATTGGAAAGTTAAATGAAAGTATGAATGACTTGTACATTATTATATTAATGAATAAACAGAAAAATAATAATAATCAAGGAATCTTTTATATGTGACCAAGAAACTCCTGACACGTTGAAATTAATGCTTCTTTGATCCATTTCCACTTGAGATCCATAGTAGTTTCCTCTTACTCCACTAGATCTTGTAAGACTTGGAACCTGTTGTTGAGAGTTATCTTAAATCCGTTGAGTTTTTCAGTATGTTTTTTTGAAATTATTTTGTTTCAATTCATATCATAAATAGATAACTTTTAAAAGTAAATTTTATTGAAATTTATATATTTAGATCGGTGAATTCGTTCTCTCTACAGTACTCAAATTAAATTATAATTTATTACTTCTTTTATAAAACGTGAAAAAATGAATGTTTTTTTTGTTTTGGTTTGGTTTTTGTAATTATATCTATTAAATAATCTATACAATATTGATTTTTTCTCATTATTATATAAAACCACATGGTATCCTTGAATTGACAAAACATGTTGCAAAAATCCATATTACATCATATGAATAATTATATATTAAGTAGGAGAGAAGTAGTAATAATATGAAGAATATGTATATCTGTCTTAGAAGCAGATGATCTTTTGAATTAAACACTTACTAAAAAATTTTTTTAGTTTGTTTAAAATAATCTTCATCTTCTTATTACATGATCGAAATTTATCAAAGGGATTAATTGCTTTAAATGTAAAAGTAATTGATGAGATTAATGAAAGATAATTATCTTTGATTATTTAGTTGCTTCCCCAAAGTTTTTTTTTGTATTTTGAACATCATAATTAATTACAATGTGTTAAATCATCTCATGTGATATGATTTGTAACATAAGTAGTCACAAATTAGAAAAAAAGTACTTTAGTTGACAATTGTGGATTCATGTACTTCACTGAATGAACATTTAAAGTAGTATCTAGCAATGTAGAGTATTAAATTTAAGTATTTTTTCCCAAATCCACGAAAATGTTCAGAAATATTATTAACATTGTATAATATATACTACAGAAAAAAAGAGAACTAAATTGTATCTGTATATAAGAGCTATTGTCTTAATTTGATCGAATTGTTTTACAGTATTTGGGTGCCAAGTTGATCCGACACATTAGGGAGGAATAATGTATTTGTAAAATTTCAGTAAATGCATTTGAAGTAAATCCAACGTTTCACCTGGTAATCTGGTCCAAGCATTTTCAAGGAACTATAATCAAACGTCAAATTTGTCGAATATAAATAAGTACATGGTTCTCTGATAAACTCAATACTAAGTAGATTATCCAATCAACGTTAACAATGTTTAAATTAGGTATTTGCTTTAGTGTGTAAGAGACGTGTGGTGTGAAACGAAAAGTGTGTTAGGATAACAGATTGTGTCTATTCGTAAGTGGTGTGAGAAGAATGATAAATTCATGATGAAGCAAAAAGAATAATAAAATATATAAAATCTGCAGTGAAAGTTTTTCATCATAATTAGGTTGAACACACTGTGGATAAACCGGACCATGAAACATTTAGAAGGAAGAAAATGTCCTGAGTAACTTACAAAAATGAGGAGAAAAAGGCTACTAAAAAAATAAAAAGATTTATAGCATAAAGGACTGTATAAGTCAGCCTGAGAGTGACAAGTAGTCGAGTAACCGCTGGACTAGTCACGGAAATTCTCATAGTCGCTTGAAATTACATCTCTTGTCCTCCTCTTTTACAAAATCATCTTAATAGAACTTTATCTGAAAACTAGTTCGAAGATTATACAGTCAGCAATAAGTAATCTTATCATAAGCCTTGCTCAGAAAAATATTTCACTTTATAATTGTAATTGCTTGACAGCTTTACCAGAAGGACTATCGCATTTTTATGAATACAATTTTTAGACGTTATGTATTTAAAGACAACCAAGAGAAAGTCTATTTGGCAGATAGTCTATAGTAATAATAGCCGAAATGTAACTTCCCTTTTCGACATATGTTTTCATGGATTTGTTAATAGAACTAAGAACCGAATGAACATGAGGTGGCATACAAAAATGCCGACGTCATGAACAGAGATTTAGGTAGCACAAGTGTAGCCGTGTAAGCTCCTGTCTCACTTGCATCAAATTTTCATAAAGTGTATGTTTTGGTGTACTTGTTACTTACGTACTTACTTACGCCTGTTACCCTCAATGGAACATAGGTGGCAGACCAGCATTCTCCAACCCACTCTGTCCTGTCCCTTCCTTTTTAATTCTATCCAACTTTTGTTCATTCTTCTCATGTCTGTCTCCATTTTTCGGCGTAACGTGTTCTTTGGTCTTCCTCTTTGAACTTCAGGATTCCATGTGAGGGTTTGCCTTGTGACACAGTTGGGTGCTTTCCTCAATATGTGTCTTATCCACTTCTAGCTCTTCTTCCTAATTTCTTCCCCCGTCTCGAATCTGGTTTGGTCTCTCCCACAGTGAGTTGTTGTTGTTTGTGTCCGGCAAACTGATCCGAAATATTTTACGTAGACAACTGTAAATAAACACCCGTATCTTCTGGGTGATGGCTTTGATAGTTCTTCAGGTTTCCGCCCCACTCAGTAGAACTGTCATAATTCTCACTTTAGTGTTGGTTGACAATTGTTTTGAGTTCCAGATGTTCTTCAATTTTAAATATGATGCTCTTGCCTTTCCGATCCGCACCTTCACATCATCATCATCAGATCCGCCATGTTCATCAACCATGCTGCTCAGATATATAAAGGTTTCCACATTCTCCAAAGCTTCTCCGTCAAGTGTAATTCGATTGGTGAATGTTGTATTGAATCGGAGAGTCTTGCTTTTCCCTTTCTTTATATCGAGACCTAATGCTGCTGAGGCTGCTGCTACACTAGTCGTCTTCTCTTGCATTTGTTGTTGTGTGTGTGATGGAAGAGCCGGATCATTTGTGAGGTCTAAATCAACCAGCTGTATCCTAGCTGTCTCTTATATCCAGTGCTTTCATCCAGATGTTGATGTTTTCATGATCCAGTCGACCACCAGGAGAAAGAGAAAGGGTTAGAGTAAGCAGCCTTGCCTGACACCAGTCTTTACCTCAAACGAGTCAGTGAGTTGTCCTCAATGCACGACTTTGCAGTTTAATCCATCATTAGAACTCCGTATGATATTGACTATATTCTCAGGCACGCCGTGGTGTCGAACAGGCCTCTATTGTGTTGTTCTGTTCACGCTATCAAATGCTTTCTCGTAGTCAATGAATTTGATGTAAAGTGATGAATTCCATTCAATTGATCGCCCTACAATGATCTGTAGAGTTGCGATTTGGTCTGTACGCGATCGATCCTTACGGAATCCAGTCTGTTGGAATCGAAGTTGGGCGTTTACGGTGTCCTTTATTCTGTTTAACAATACCCTGTTGAAGACTTTTCCTGGTATTGAGAGAAGAGTGATGCCACTGTAGTTATCACATTTGCTGAGATCGCCTTTTAAGTATTTTGATCAGGTGTTTTTTTTTCTAGTTTGCTGTTACATGTTCTTTATCCCAAATCTTGCTCAAAAGAATGTGGAGTATCTTTGCAGTTGCTGCTACATCTGCCTTCAGTGCTTCTGCTGGAATGCTTTTTGCTCATGCTGCTTTGACGTCGGGTGGGTCCAATGGAGCTGGTTGATCCAATACTTCTTTGAAGTGTTCTACCCACCTGTTTTGTTGTTCTTCAATGTTGGTGATTACCTTGCCTTCCTCGCTTTTCACCGGTCGTTCGGGTTTACGGTAATTTAAAGTGAGTTTCTTTGTTGTATCGTACAGTTGTCTCATGTTTCCCTCTCTTGCAGCCTTTTCCGCTGTCATTGCTAAATCTTCCACATATTTACGTTTGTCAGCTCTGATGCTCCTCTTCACTTGCTTGTTTACCTCTGTGTATTCGGCTTGTGCATTTGTTTTTTCTGCTCTTGTTCGGCTGATATTGATCGCCGCCTTCTTGTTCCTTCTTTCTTCAATTTTATCCAGTGTACCAACAGTGATCCATTCCTTGTGATGGCCCAGAACCTCCTGACATGTTGAAACGATTGCCTCCTTGATATCTTTTCAGTTGCTCTCCATGGTAGTTCCCTCGCCATTGAGAAGATCATGAAAGGCCTGGAACCTGTTGCTGAGGGCTTTGTTGAATTTGTTGTGTTTGTCAGCATCTCGAAGAAAGGCCGTGTTAAACTTTTGTGATGTTGTCCGCGCCGTTGTCCAGTGCTTCTTAAGTTTTAGTTTCATCTTGGCGACCAGCAAATGATGATCGGATGCTATATCAGCTCCTCTACTGGTTCTCACATTCTCCATTGTCCTCCTGAACTTTTTGTTGATGCAGATATGGTCGATTTGGTTCTGTGTAGTGTGATCCGGTGAAGTCCACGTGGCTTTGTGTATGCGTTTGTGTGGAAATATAGTGCCACCTATGACCAGTTTATTGAAGGCACATAAGTTTGCGAACCTCTCACCATTTTCGTTCTTTTCTCCTAGTTCATGTCATCCCATGACGTCTTCGTATCCAGTGTTGTCCATTCCAACCTTAGCATTGAAATCTCCCATCAGAATGGTCAGGTCCTTTGTTGGGCACTTCAGGACAATTGACTGCAGCCTATCGTAGAACTGATCTTTAATGTCTTCATCGTAGTCGTTGGTAGGCACATAGCACTGGATTACGTTCATTGTAATGCCCTCTTTCTTTGTTTTGAGGGAGGCTTTGATGATCCTTAGTCCATGAGATTGCCATCCTATAAGTGCATTTTGTGTTTGTTTGGACAGCGTGAATGCAACTTCTTGTGTATGTGAGGCATTTTTTTCTTCATGACCGGAGTATAACAGAAGCTCCCCTGAATCTAGTCTTTGTTGTCCAACCTGCGTCCAATGTGTTTCAGTGATCCCAAGGAGTGACTGATCTAAACTGGCTATTGATCGCAGGAGAAGTTAAGCACGGCGTTTCCACTCATTATCTGGTGCGGATGCGTGACCGAGCGCCTTCAGCTAGGTGAGTCCGTTAAAACTAATGTGGTCAGTATCCAAGGTCGAACACTTACAGAGCTATTGATTTTTGGGATTTGTTTATAGCTACAGAATGATTTTTTCGGGTTAGCGTTTTTTAGCATGTTAGTTTTCTACGGGATGTGGCCACTAACACAATGCCCAACCCTCCTCCTTTACCCAGGCTTGGTACTGGGCAGCAGCCCATGGAGGTGCTACAAGCTGAGTTGGTGTACTTGCTATCCAAATTAAAATCTTAGGGCTTGTTGGTGGGATATTTTTGAGCTCTCTTATTCCTGAAACAAACACTGATAATTTCACAATATTTCTCTTATATTGTATTACTCCTAATGAATTGTTACTAGACGATATCATAACTGCGTCTTCACTGGACTTGTCTCAACACACTAAAGCACTAATTAGATCAATGTTCTACAGTTGGTATTATATAGCACAACTTATACACACAATTACACTTCCGAAAAATCCTCTTATTTTAAAAATAAATAGAAGTAGACAATCGATCTTGTACATGTATGGTGCTAATGAAAGATATGACAAAAAATTTATTTTATAGAATAACTTGGTAAAATATTAAAACCATAAATTGAATACTTCATTTGCAGATTTTCATCACTTTTCCCTCACATTCTGCATAATTCTTTTTGTTTACAATTCTTTTTCATTCTCTTCAACTCCATTTTCATAGCCTTCTACTACCAGGTTTTCCACTTCCGACTTATGTTATACACTACTTATGTTGACAGACATAAGTAGCATACACCCCAGTACTACAAAATATGTGAGGAATATGAGGAGTCGTGTTTTATTACAAAATATTAATCAACTTGTGATGAATTTTATTTAGCAATACAGCTGTCATAATATCATTTGAACTTCCTTATTTATATTTAAATATTCCCCTACAGTTAATGCAGTCCTTCTTAACATCTTTTTCAACCTTATTATTATTAGGGTATACATTCATAATAAAATCATTAGCGTATTATTGATAGTAGCTATATATTTTGATTCCAACAATTCTAAATTTGTTGTTGTTGGTTAAATCAAAAATGAATCAAAATCAACTTTTCAGCATGCTAATGATTTACCAATCATTTCGTATGAGTTCATCAAGAAATATCGCTACTGTATTTTTTTGTTGAGAAGAAATACATATCGTACACTGAAAGCCATAGATGTATCATTAGATGTACAATAATCTTTTGTATTGTGATCAGTGTAGTTATACCTTGCTGGGTGTGATGCATTTACTCACTGTAAACAATTGTAGATTCTCGCGCGATGTCTTGAAGTGATTGAAGTTAAGCTCTAAAATCGGTGAACGCTGGATCAGTGACTTACAGGATAACTCGATCGTGCTCGGAAACGAAGGTGGTAGGTATGATTGTCGTGTGCGAGCTCATGAATGCTCACTGCTGAAGGATCTAGCAGGAGGAAGGAGTGTACAGCCAGTGCTTCTAGGTTCTCAATGGTGGTCTAACATTGATCGGTCCATGATTTCTTTGAAATTCAACAATCACTAGATCATACAATTTTGTTTATTAATATACTTCTTCAGAAGTTGGTAGAATTTATCATATACTCTACAGTTACTTATAAGTAGTGTAAGACAAATTGAAAAAATGTTTGTAGATAGTGAACATCTGGATGTAAGTGACTGGGAAACAATAGTTACTGAATTTCTGTCAGAGACAGAATGCCAACTTATGCACAGGATTGTCGGGTTTCAACTATTAGGTAATCATAATGTTGAAAACTTTTCACCATCATAAGAGTTGAAAAATATTTAATGTGCAGAATGCAGTATCAAAAGTCTTCTACACATTTTGAACATAGTTTGCTAGCGAGCTATAAATGTTGAGGTAGTTTGAAAGATGAAGTTTTTTTGACCATATGAACATGAAGACAACAAGCAGTTCAGGAAAGATGTGTAAACTGATGAGACCTCTGGAAAACCTAAAAACAAGAAGGAGTTTTCTCGCTTTATCCAAATAGGATACCCGAAGATCATAAATTGGATTATACGACCTTGTTAGATGCAATTAATCACAAATCAAATATTACTGTAAAATGGGAGTAAAAGTTTTAGGAAGGGATCGAATAGTGTAGACTACCTACTTTGTGACGTTACAAAATTGTTCACAATAATATTTGTATTCGGTATATTTAAATGTTGTTTACTATGGGTGGTAGATTAGTGAAATAATACAGTTTGGACAAGATTCTTTCGACCAGTTTTCTTCTACGAGTTCTCTCTTTAGATTACTAATCCACCGTATTTTTTCTGCGGATGTAATAAGGATAATATTATTTCCCCCTTTAATTTCACATCATTTCAGATAAATAAGGGCATTTTAGAAAATTTCACTGTTTTATTCATGCTTCAAAATGACGTAAGCTATTTACTCAATTTCAGTGCTTCAATTTTGTTCGGATAATTAGCCGATCTCACTTCGTAAGAATATGTGAGTGTTGAATGAACAATGGTAATGTATGTGGCATGATGGTTGTTAGAAATATGTATGCGAACTTTGTATGTTTGGTGTTAAAAAAAATCTCAATTCATGGTCAGTACTGAAATTTTATGTTAATAAACAGTTATTTTGGTAAAGATTAATAACAAATGGGAAAATATTATGGATAAATTAGTTCACAATTGATTGATCACTGGGTGGTGATCAATGTCATGTGTGTCAAGTCCTTCTTAGTGCTGATCGAATGCTATCGATCAAGTTGCACTATATATATTGGGATAAGATGGTGGTTTTTATGTTGGTTTGTTCTCTGAGCTGGATGGTTTGGTCGTGGAGCTTTCATCGTCCTTCTGAACGACCAAACCATCCAGCTCAGAGAACAAACCAACATCAAAATCACCCACTTGAGCTACAAATCTTCTCCACCATCTCATAAGATGGTGGTTTTTGAGGTGGTCAACAGGAAACCCTGGACCCGGGTTTCGTGCTACTTGGCACTCGTCAGCAAAGTGTACCTGTAATCCTGAGGGGACTGATGCTCCCTGGCGGATTCGATCCAATGTCATTCACTTTCACAGTCAGAGACGCTACCACTGAGGTATTCGATAGCATTCGATCAGCACTAAGAAGGACTTGTCACACATGACATTGATCACCACCCAGTGATCAATCAATTGTGATTGCATCTCAGTCCTACAGGAGGTTGGTCGCGGCCCGAATAGCTCAGTGGTAACGTCTCTGACTGTAAAACTGAGTGACGCGGGATCGAATCCGCCAGGGAGCATCAGTTCCCTCAGGATTACAGGTACATCTTACTGACGAGTGCCAAGTAGCACGAAACCCAGGTCCAGGGTTTCCTGTTGACCACCTTAAAAACCGCCATCTTATCACAAATTAGTTCGTTAAACGAAAGTATTCTTCAGTGGTAATTCCTGCTAAAATACTGACTAGTTATCTAATTCACCAAACGCATTTTATTCAAACATTGTTTATACAACGTCATTATTGTTATTTTATTAGGTCATTTTCACTGAGGAGATCCATAGAATAATGAAATGGTTAAAAAATTTTTAGAAACACTCTATTATGGTTTCATGACATTTTCATACAATAGAGATTCTATTTAGGGAGAATTACTATCTGAATTAATTTAGATCACAAACTGTTAATAGTGTTAAGTAACATTTTAACATAAACATTTTTCAAACAAATTTATGATATATCAGAAGGGGTTTGTTGTGGATATTATAGCAATTTTGATAGTTGAGATCATGAGTCAATTGAATCTAAACCACCATGGAAAACCTCACAAGTGTTTGGCTTCAAGAGGTATTTCCTCGACTTCTAGTGAGAAGCAGTGACCAGTGGAGTTCAACCAGGTTTTTTGTAAGATTGTAACTTGCTGAAGACAATTATGGATGTATCACTCAATTTCATGAATCGGCTGAAGTTAGACATTAACACCGGTGGATGCCGGCTCAGTGGTCTAAAGGTTAAGCGCTCGGTGATAGGTCCTGGGCTCGAATCTCGTCAGGCGGGATTGTGAATCTACACTGCTGAGGAGTCCCACAATAGGACGAAACGGCCTTCCAGTGCTTCCACGTTTTCCATGGTGGTCTACCTTTAACTGACTCATGATCTCAACTATTAAAAAAACGTTATGATATATACGAAGTTGTGAGCGGTCTATTTTTTTTACCAAATATTTTCTCCATTCAAATTGTTTGGTTTATTATTAATTGAACATATTTGTATTGTGACTTATTCAACAAATTTTATCATTGACTGCAAAATTTAACTGATTTGATTCAATGTCTAATCAGAATGAAATACAATTTTAGATGAATCCTAATTAAAAAAAACTGTATTAGTGTTTGACAGGTTACATATTGATTAGAAAAATAACTATAAAATAAAATTGATCCATCAATTTTTCGGTTATTTGATTGATGTCACTCCCAAATGCCTTAGAGATAACTGAAAAAAGAATCTACATGTGAATCATGTTAAGGTGAAATGGCAATTACAAAAAATTACACTCATTTGTGATAAAAGTAAGAATTCATTATTTGCATTATCGATGTGTATCTCAATAACTATGATGGTACTTATTAGTTTATCAGTTATTTGATTGAAGCATTTAAGTGTTTCGATGAATTATTAAATGATCACCTCTTCAATGTCTTTGCAAGAGCACCAACATACATCTCACACTCTAGCTTCTTAACAAGAAATGAATTAACGAGTTTATCAATAAAAGTAAATAGATACTCCATTTTTCACTGAGTAATACATGCAAATAGTTCTTGTCTGACTGATTTTCAAGCGTTCATCAAATAATTAAAAGAAACGTTTCTTCTCTAAGCTGGATGGTTGAAAGGACTAAATTTTTAGAAAATTATCCACTGGAGCCACAAATCTTTACCATGTCAGAGACATTCTCTTCAACTGTTAGCAAACAAACCGCGAATTCATACATTTCTATTAAATAATAATTAAAAGCAGAACTTCTTAAAATTGGATCAGCAAGCTTTATATATATATATATGCTTAGAACGTATGTTTCAAATTTCAATTATTTCACACGTACGGGAAATCAGTATACGTTGTTATACAGATGTGAATAACAATATTAATAGACATTATGAAGCAAAATTGTTTTTGAATGCAAAAACAAGTTGTCGACTGTAAGGTTTATTATTTCAAACTTCTAATATGAATGGTTTATATTGTTACCAGCGACTTTCACTTATATTGATTCTACACTTTTACTTGGTAAGAACAGGGAGATGATATTGTAGTGGATGCTACTTATGTTGGCAGATGTATGTAGTATGTAACACTAATCAGAAGTGAAATGTCTGACAGCAGAAGATTAAGAAGTTCAAATTGAAGAGAACAGGAATATAAAAAGTGGGTAATTGTAAAAAAAACAGAACTGAAGCAATCATGGAGCGTGTAAACACCAACTGAAAGAACATGTGCAAATAATGTATTTAATGTATAGTTTCATATTTTACGAAGGTACTCTGCAATACTGCATTATCCTCATCAAATCTTCGCTCACTAAAATATGTTTACATTATTCCTTAGAAAAGATCTTTCGATTGTCTAAGTTATTTTTTGTGAAAATCAAATGAAAGAACTAATACAATGCTTCGTGGCCTAGGTATACACTATTTAATAAATGAGCACAACTGTCCAGTCAGCTTATAATAATTTGACTGATTACGGAATGATGGACTGTTCTTATGGGCTCTAACTATTCTATTCCGAGAAGAGAGAAAAGTTAGATCTACACAACTTTAGCATTGTGATAAAATAAATTGTCGTCATACAAGGGCGCAGAGATTTCAAGAACTCACTTATTCATTTGTCCTTTGACTTTTTTCTGTAGTTCAAAGTTCTTCTATGTGGATGAGTTAGATATTTTTAAAAATCCCCAGAGTTTTTCTCAAATGAGGATTTCTTATAAAGTCGAGATGGAAGCACTCCCCGCTTGACGATATCAGTGATCCCCTACTAGAATAACGTTTCAGACACTATAATTCAGTACATTCTTGAGATGCATATAAACGGCTCGCATTCATATCAAACATTTACTTTATTGTACTGTTCTATGTTTGTTCAATAACTCTCAGGTATTCTAATTACTCTATTTACAGTAATACATTACAGAGAATCCTTCATCTTCCTTAATTGATGAAATACCTATTATTCAGAAAATTGTAAGTAAACAAAATATATTCTCTCACATATAGATCACACAATTTTACTAAATTAAGAATCCTTACAAATTCAAATGTTCTTAAATCTAGTTAGCATAAACTAATTGAAGAGATGATGTTTTTTATTCATTCAATTAAACATGAACTAAGTTGTGGAAATGAAGATAATGAAATTTAATTGTGCAATTCATGTTGGATTACTAATACTTCTATAATTATCTTTTAAAAGTTTTGATTTTCGAAATCGTACTTGTAGTCATGATTGGCATCAATTTGTAGTTTCAAGGTCACGCTGTATGTCTGCTCTTATTAGAAGTCCCATAGAATTTAGGATGTATTTTTGTTTGTTTTATTCAAAAACTTATTGTGCGACTATTCAGTCACTGAGAAGCAAGGTAACAACTGTTTTTTAAATGTCTTAGAATAATCTACAATGTTTAATCGAAATCTAATTAAAATGCATTGCATTAAAAGTGCTTACTTAAAGAAGTATACATTTTAGAAATGGAGCTGGATACAAGTATTTTCACTCATTGTTTAGTATGAAATCTCAGTAACAAAACTATTTGCTTTTTTCTTGTTTTTGAGAGTACAGTACAGGGCACCATTCCAATGTAAAATGTTTGCTGAATGAAGCTCTATAAAGTCTTATGATTGAATGACAATATCATTATTTACTTTAATGCGCTTAGTTTCTGCAACTGTTTCGTGTTCCATGATTATCCTTGTAGCAATTATCGAAATACGGTCATGAATTTAACCCATAAATTTGAATAACACGAAAAGTTAATAAAATGTGTGTTTAATTGTATTACTTAACGCCACAGATCTGTAGTCCCGTTTGTGCAGCTTTTTGAATGAAGTATTTCAGGATTTTCAAGAAACATACTGGAGTATTTTTTCAACAGACGATTATATTAGTTTGTTTTGTGTAATTTGAACTAATTCTACTGAAACTCAGTACATTATTCTTTTGTCAATAAGTTATGGACGAAAATATACTAAATTTAACGTGAAGTATAAAAATCTCCAACTCACTTTGCTTTAGATATAAGAACTCTCGTCTAAATTAGAACGAATAGTTTCACAGTATTTGAGCGCCGAGTTGAAGTAAGACATTAAATAGGAATAATATATTTGTAAAATCTCAGCGAATGCTTTAGTGCTCAAAAATTATTGTGCATTCTCATTTTATCTAGTTTACAAGGAACAGAGTGTTTTCAAGTCGACACATTTCTCTACTTATCTAATGAGATCTTCAAGAGTAATAAGATTCTATTCTTTAATCTGTCAAATATTTGAAATAGTTAGTGCCTAATTTAAATTCGATTATCTTAGTGTGTTTTAAGAGTAAAGGACGAAAACGGAGTGTTCGAGTGGATTCATTTGACCAGTTTTAAGTTAGGACATAACAACAGTTCAACTATCCTGGGTTTTAATAAGTTCATCGGGTGATAACAGTTCACTATAAAACTATTTCCTCACTACTCAAAATGACCACGAAACACCGCAGTTGATTACTTATTTACCTTCAGGATTTTTAGATGATGGAATAGAGATATACGCTGAATTCTTCAATGCTGAATTTATTATTCGAACAAAGTAAAATACTGTATCATTCACTTAATAATTTACCAAAGAATATTAGTAATATACTGAGAAATGTCATAAGCCTTATCTCTAAACTAATGTATAAACTGAATTATAAAATAGCTTAATTCGAGTTTTTTTAATTGTTTTATTTGTATTAATCTTATTCATTTATTTTTAATCTCTAAGGCTGTTAAGTATTTATTACTCATGAGTTCTTACTGATATCAAAAAACTAACATAGAAGGTGAATATAACTGCAAAATAAATACAATATAGTGATTGAATAATTTGTCTTCTAACTTCTTTAATATTTATAATAATCCTTTGTAAGATCGATCATTGTACTTTAAGATTCCATATTTAACTAGGTGGTCCATTTTCTGGTTCCATTTTTCTATTTTAAAAATATTGTATCCAAAACAAACTTAATCATTGCATTTTTTTAAAGAAAATTTGATTGTGTGATTACTTAACATGTGATATGTTAACAATTTTCAACCGTAATTTATTGTTTTCCTGTTTGTGTATCGGAAGACTTAAATATTGATCCTTTCCATTTGATTCTATATATCTGAATTAATATAAAATATTTGACAAAGAACGTATTGAACTTTATAAGTTGTTTAATTCATTTGATGGAGTACAGTCCCATTTATTTGCTTGGTAGTCTAAGTTTAGCTTTTGTTCCTAGTATTATCATAATTTTCAATTTTTAGGCAGCGGAATAGTTAGTATGTTTGGAGGCTGAACACTGATGAATAATGGTTGTGAGTTATAAACCGGTACTATTATTATGGTGACAAAAACCATCCATGTGTCTGCAGCCAAATATCCTCAGACTCAGGAAAGCAGACATGCAGAACCGGAACACACTTTGATAAACAAAATACTAGGTCAATGCTTCTGTATTGTATTTAGATTTATTATTCATGGAACAACCACCTTGTAAAACATTTGACAGTATCAGCTCTCTGGATTTTTATAGGTTCAAAACATTTTTACTGCTGTAGTTGATATATTTATCATGAATACTAAATTTCAAGGATCATGTCATTGAATCGTATAACATCTTTGATTGAAGCATTTTTAAGTACAACACAACACGACATTGAATAAAAAGAAATTTCTTTGTCACGTGCACCTAAATTGTTTCCATCAAAACTGAAGGACTGGATACTATCTTATACTGACTAAAAATCATTTAGCTATAAATGCAAGCGTTCAACAACATTTTCAAAGTGACTTATCATTTAAGAGTAAAATTATTTATCAGAAGCGAATAATGTGATAAAATGTATCAAACAACTTCTTCATTCATGAATCCACACTACATCGTTTCCGTAATAAAAGCAAAACAAAGAACATATTGTTACAAGACTTCATACATTACATGAAGCAAAACAACAGGTATTGAAGTTTCCTATCACTTTGCGTTGTTTCAAATGAACCTTTGTCGTTCAATTTCTTCATCCCTATAAAACTTATAAATATAACAATCTGGTTCATAGCGAAAACAAAAGGTTGATTTCGGCTTTATTGAAGTACTTATACGGCCAACTTTAATTGGATTAGTAACTCGTTCAAATTTCCATCCTCCACCATAGTCTCTTTCTAATTCATTCAAAAATGGTGACATACTAACGAATGGATCGTCCCGATGCCATCTTTTTACAATATACAGTATACATTTCCTTTCTAGATCACAATCCATATCAGAAAAATATATTGTAATGCATGGATATTCTGGTGGAAGCTGTCTTTCGAATTGTTTTATGCAATCAATTTCTTTTTGTGCCCTGCAAAATAAGATAATAAGCATGATGAAAATCATGATATAACATGGAGCTATAAAATCTATAACGGATAATGTAAAAGCGTACTAAAATCTATTGTATGTAAACTGTCAATATATAATTTGAATACAAGTAATTTTACAGATTTAATTAGATATCAATAACTGGTATCAAATATGATGTACGCTAAATGATAATTACGTATAAAACAGTAGAGAACATTAATGTTTTAGGGAAAAACAATGAGGTGGTCCTGTTTTTTCAAACATCGAGTCAATTAGTTGAGTGATAAATAAGTCTTATATCATAAAAATTGCTTAAGTACAATTCGTACACAACTTAATCTGTGATAAATATGACATGATGCTTATTAGTATATTTGCTACATGTAAAACCAATACACCTATCCTTTGTGAGATGTGGTTTTGAAATATATTTTCAGTTTATTGCTTCATAGGAAGATGTGTGCATGTTTGAGATACCTGAAATCAACATCCATTTCTAAAAATCATTCAGCTTCGTTGTAAATCTACTGAAATCTGTCAGTATCACATAGATTGATTAAATTTCTTAAAAGTTAAAAAGTATCATGCGTAAATATGAATTATTCAGTTACTATTCTACAAAAAAATCACAATAATGTTTGCATAGGGTTGTCCGCGGTAAAATGATTTTAATTATCATAAGTTACAAAGCTGAAAGATAACACAAAAGTTGCTGGAGAATATTGTCACATTCATGTAAATATGATGTTCAGAAAATGGCTTTTAAAAAATCATACCTTTATATCGTACACTTTCTCATTTAGTTTCTGATGCATGAATAATTTTTCCCTTGTGTAATGAACAACTGAAGTGACAATATTGTAATTGAAAAAAATTGTTGAAATTGGTAGGTAGGTGTTAAAGTCAATAAGTTCCTATCATTATTATAAAGTACTAATAAACGTTTTATGTATTTACTACATATTTCTATATCAGACAAAGGATCATTGTACGCGTATTGAACCCCTATGTTATGTCTTGACCAAGGCCGTCGCCAATTTGTTGTGACTCTACAAAATAAACAAAGGACGTATCCTAATTCGTTATTGGTTTTTGTGTACGGCTTTTATTCAAGTGAACAATCCACCAATCGAAATACGACTTCTACGACCTTCACACTGTGACAATCAATGACGTTCGATCAGTATGAGTA
This sequence comes from Schistosoma rodhaini, assembly GCA_944470415.2. Taxonomy (NCBI): domain Eukaryota; kingdom Metazoa; phylum Platyhelminthes; class Trematoda; order Strigeidida; family Schistosomatidae; genus Schistosoma; species Schistosoma rodhaini. The sequence goes on from OX104044.1 coordinate 64,459,295, forward strand.
ATCTAGCGTCTTTACTGGTCCTCTATCCGCCTAGCCCTTCCACTTGAGTCCAGAACACCAACGACAGCTTCTGTTATGCGAATCGTTTATTTCAAACAAATTCTGTTAATATACCAGATAGGCAGACCACATCACACCATAAAATAGAAAATAATGTTTGTACAAAATCAAGTTAAATGTGGCTGTGAACGCGGGAGACAGTAATCAATAAACTGAGTATAGTTTAGGAACAGTAAATCGTGTAATAATAATCAATAGATCAAAATGGAGCTTATGATAAGATGAATATAGATATACATAATCTAGTTACTGAATAGTCATACAATAGGAATATATATAGAGTAATAGTCCAATAATAGGTCCCGTAAGTTATCCGTACTTACTTTTTCCCTAGGATATAACACCCTAAATCTTATAGGAACGGCAACAAATATTTAAATAACCATGAAGAATAATGATGTAAGTATAAATTCAACTTAATTAACGAAGATCACAATTAGTTATAGATATTTATAAGTGAATTTTCAAAAATAACAATGTATTACGTAAATATTAACAAATCTTATCAAGTGATTAGGTTTACAAATCATTTGTCCTAGATAATGAAGAGATAATAACGAGACAACTTACATTGTCTGACTATTCAAAGTTGTTGAAGGTTTATTATTCATTCTTGTAGCATATCCATTTGGTATTTGTAGGTTTGGATTTAATAAATGCATAGATTTCTAAAACGAAAATTATCTACATGTATCTTACTCCATTAAACACAGTTTTTACATGATTTTAGATTTACAAACTATACGTTTTGAATAGCACGAAATATGAATAACAAATTTATAATAACAGTGAGAGTAGTATGAAATTTTACATAACAAACCTATTTGTCATTCATTTGTTAGAATGTAAATTGAGTAGGACAATACTATAGATGCTGGATACAGTTAAAACGGCATTATATATATGGATAGGGCACACATTGTGTAAATCATAAAAATGAATCCCAAAGGAAGCCTTAACATGGAATTTCAAAGAAAATGGAATGATAGTCAGGCCAAAGAACATATTCAGTCGGGAATGTGTGGCAGACATCAAGAGAGTGTATAGCACTTGGGAAAAACTAGTAAGGAGAGTTCATGGTTAGAGTTGGTTGGAGAAGCATGGTCGGCAGCCTATGTTCCACGAAGGGCTACACGTGTAAGTATATCAGTGAGTAATATAACAACAGTTCCCTATAATCTTGTGATTGTATCTATTCAGGAATCTGAAGAGTTTTATTATTTTCTGGTGTGTACAACTTTAAAAATACCATTACTATAATTTTCACTGGTGCTCATGAATATATCTTTAGACGTTATTCAATATATCTTTAGAAGGATGAAATTGAAAAGAATATAGCCTTAAATGACCTTCATCTCATCAATAATTTGATCAAAACATAAGCTTAATACCCAAACGATAAGATATAATACTGAGGTTATTTGTTTAAAATCTAGATTACGTAATAGTTGACTGTCATATGTAGGAAATATATTAGATACTGTGAAGATTAACGTTTTCCATGCTGTTCTAACCCTCATCATTTAAAGTCACAATTAGATATATTACCGGTACGTTATTCAGTTTGTAATCTCTGTAGATCAGTAATGTCAGCAGCAATTGGTCACTTACTGATAACTGATATAGTGTTATTTTGATTTTAAATATTGATGTAACGAAATGAAACGGATTTTTACCAATCCTTGACTGAATATGGCAGCGGGGTTTGTTTCGGTAATTATCAATAATTTAAGTGGAACTTCAGACCAACTTGATAGATAAGCATTTAATACTACCATCACTTAGTAATGGATCATTTTATCTTTGTTTGGATCAAAACACTATTAATAGACTTGGCTATACACTGAATTAACAATAACTGAAAAATGGAGACTGAAGTTTGCTGTTGTAAATTTCACTCCTAGTTGTTTATACAAACGTTGTTATTAAATTTTCCTTATAATCGCTAATCAAGTCAAATAACCCTACGATTTCGACGTCTTATACGATAAATATAAAATGAACTGAATACTTATAATTATCAAAACGTGTGGCATGCAGATGCCCTAGACATTATTTGTCAAAAGACACAAAACAAACCACCAGCCAGTCATAAACAACGTAGAATGTGTCAACTACTTATATCTATTCGATTTGTCACACCACATGTGCACAACAAGGTGAAATTATTAAGATTAATTCTAAAGGAGTAGAATTCTTAACGGTGACAATGGTAGCTGAGAAAATTAGATATTGACAGTTTGATTCAGAAAGCAAGAGTGAACTCAGGAAACTATAAATTATAAGATATCTTCGGAACTGACGTTCTATGCAGAAAAAATAAAATATGGATTTACCACACAATGACAGACCTCAGTTTACGTCAGAGATTGTATTCAATCATTAGATACGATCACCATGCAGACCTCAACCACGTAGTCTATACTTACGAACACGGTCCAGATTATTAATTAGTGGCTTCACGGAACAACAAACATTTTTGCAAAAATGTGTGACGATAATTTCTGAATTTTGAAATTCAAGTGAATTTTGTCTAAATAAAAGCAGATCGACTAACCTATTTATAAATGACAATAAAAAGTAATTTTCTAATAAGAATAGCTCTATCCACCTCTGCTTGTACTTTCCCATTGTTAATATTAAGAGTCATATATTTATATTCCCTTTCAGCAAATATGAACTCCATGGGCTGATACCTCGATATTTCAAGGAGCTGCAAATCGGCACTATTTCAGATCTGATTGAAATATGTATTCATCATACAAAAGTTAATCATTGGTTAGCTGATGGCATTATCAACTCAGTCATCCAAAGGACTTTATGTGCCAAGGAAGAATCAATTATTCCAGTCCTCAATGAACAAATAAATCACTAAAATTTCAACTGTTTATATTAATAAATAAGGGAAGAGATAAATAAATAATTTATTTGTAATACCAATCAGTAGGAAATCTCATTTGTCTACTCATTGGGATATTACAAATATATTACTTATTTATAACAATCTACCCAATGCTCAATTTATTGGAAATTATCAAATCAAAACTTGGTAATGATACCTATAAGCGAAAAAAATGTAAAAATGGGCATTACAATAAAATTCCAATTTCGTAAGGTGAACTTACTTCGAGAAACGCGTTAACCAACACTTGCCTATGATGACATCTCTCAAAATCCTCAACTTCCGGGAGTCGTTTAATTACTCTTGGCATAGTAGATTGACTTGTTTATTTGAATTGATTTATTATTTTAAAAGAATATAGAGAATTAGTCGATATTTATTGCCGAGATACTTTAATTGTTCACGTCAAAGATTTTAAGTTTTTTTAGTATAGAAAACCAAACTGATTAATCCTATATATATACTCTCAACACATTGTATGTAAGAGTGTTACTGCTTTCACTAGTACATGCACAAATGCTATAAAAATAAAATCCGAATCACTAATGAACACATGATCATATTTATGTTAGCTTATTAATGTGTAATATAGTCACAAAGTGTAATCAATGAGTGTATTTGTTTTATTATAATTATGGTTTTCAATGACATTTATAAGCATAGTAAATTTAGGTCTTCCAGCCAAATAAGCTAAACAACATGACACGCATGGTATTATGATCAATTATTTCAATTATTTACCAAGATTCATACCAGCCAACACATGTATAATTGTTCTTATTGAAATAAAAATTCAGCAGCTATCACTGTTGACACGTCGTCACGAAAAGAATGTTTTAGTATATATTTAAGTAATACGACTATAAATTACAATCAAATCATTCATAGAATATCTATCAATAGAGAGAATATGTAGACCTATATATATAATAATTGACGTTTATGATTATACTTATTGAACTACCTGATGATAAAAACATAAGATAGATGATATTTAATTTTTTGTAAAAAGCAATTATTTGGCTTCCTGGTCTGTGTGACTTAAATACTGACCACTCATAATTCTATTTAAAATACATATGAAAAATATGAATTAGGTTTCTTTTCCTCTAATTCAGTATTACTTAAGAAACTGTAGGAAACAATTCTGGAATATTCCTCTTCAGGATTACCTACAAATTAAAAAAAGGCTGTTTCAGCAACTGCTTTACTAGTTTCTTCTCACCAGTACGACCTATTGGATTACAAACACTTTTGTTATTTGACTTTATTAGTTACAACTATGTTACATAGCTGTTGTTGTTGTTGTTGTAATGAGTTTCAAAATAGATAATAAAAACATTTCATTTTTAACAAATAAGTTATTGGGTAATAAATTTGTAAATTCTACCTTTAGAAACTGTTGTTTTAAATTTAGTAAACTTTTGTAAGTTGATAAGTTGATAAGACACAAAAACTATTGAACATTACGGGATTTCATAATCATCATCACCGCTTGTTATACGAATGTCACTTTCATAGAACAGAATTGTAAATGTTGTGTAAATACATGTATACGTAGTTCAGAGACTAACGGATATATATTTTATTGAATATCCTTTAAAAGAGAGCATAATTTACATGCTATGCAGGTATTTTTATTCTCCAATTACTTTAAAATTCTATAATATTAATAGCATATTACCTTTTTTCACATTAAACGATGAAATAGAGTGCATTGAACACCGGTACAATAATTAATCAGAGCATCTTTACACAGGCATTAAATAGGAATAACATATTTGTAAAATCTCAGCGAATGAATTTGAAGTAAATCCAACATTTCGCCTGGCAATCTGGTCCAAGCTTTTCAACTCGGCGCACTAATACTGTGAAACTATTCACTCTAATTTAGACGAAAGTTCTTATAAGTCTTTACACAGTATGGGTAAAAATGTAACAAGTTTATTTTTTATCATTAGTATTGAGTTACATTATCTATTTGTTAGCGGGACGTAGATTGGATTAAAGTATGTTTCATGCATGATGGTGTTGCTGCGCGCTGATTGGCTAATTCTAAACCGATCAGCCCGGGCAAATTATTGGAGAAAAATCTAGAAGCTTCTTATGTATATACTATAAATATATGAACGTTATTCAAATCAGTGATTGCTGTTCAATTACCATTATTATTTTGAATACAATTTCATTCCTGTTCAAAGTGTTCTGATTTTGGGGTCTTGTCAAGTGTCATTGTATAAGGATACTAAGCAATAGGAATAGCTGGGTCGTTTATTAGCAAAATACAATTATAACACTATTAGAAGATACTTTAATATCAGATCAGTTTATCGGCCATGCATTTCACATTTCAGTAATGAAACATTGGTTTTTTTCAAGAGAAATTTAAACAAAATTGTAAAACACAGATTAATTATCAAAGCTAAAAATTAAAGACTTCATTTGCTTAAGAAATGGGATTTATTTAGAAAGAGAAAAATAAAATTAAAATGATTAGTTAAATGAGTTTAATTAAAAGTGTACACATGTGTAACTCCAGAAACTACTAGATTGTCTACCAGTCTATAGTTATTAACGCTAAAATAAAGACATTTCAATTATGCAAGTCCATTCATATATGAAATAATCTAAATCTTTAGATGAAGAAGGGAGAAAGGAGCTAATCAATAATTACCTGCTCCATCTGTCTGCATCTTTGCTCACTTCTGCGAAAGCTGATAAATATAACATATGATGAATACACCTTAGGAAAATCGATAGACGAAAATAGAAACTTCTGATTAAGACTGATAAAACAAAACAGTCATTTGTACTTTAATAACTAACTTTACTTGAATAAAAAAACAAATATCGTAGGATAGTAACATGAATTCGTTTACGTTATGGATTCTACTCAAATACTTAAAACCCAAAACCATAGTATTAATCGATAAAACGAAACAAGTGTACATACTTTGTCTAGAAAACATTAAGTTGATGTGTGGAGACAAAATAATATTAAGAGATAAAATTATGGAAGATTTAATACTCATCAAACGTTCACATTAGTTAAGTTAGATAGTGAATATTCTAAAAAAGTATGGAAACAGATATTGTTTCCTAAAATCGAAGATAGATCATGTAACATAGACTAGCTGTGTAAAGCTCAGAAGCAAGAATTAGGATCTTAGAAATTGTGATTAAAGTTTGTGAAAAAAACGTCTTGCCTTATGGTCACACGAAAATCAGGTCACCAGGGAAAATAAAAAATTAACAACTGTTGCCTTCTAGATGCATAAGTTGGTTTTTAATCTTTTTATTGCCACAGCTTCTGTGAAGTGTAACATTTGTGAATTCTTTCGTTAATTGAATATTTTGGAGGATTTTGAAACTTCAGTAACATGTAGTAGGGTCGAGTCGAGGACGGACTATGATCACTACTACTATATGATTACGTGCCCAGAAACGACTTGGTTCCTTTGATAACTCGTAAATCGGAAGGCTTTAATTAGTCCAGATCAAGTATATTTATTGGCGATCTCGTGGTATCGATAAAATACCGAGACGTGCCAACGGGTACAGGCAAAATGGTCAGAGTGTAGGAAAGTTCGAATCGAACAAGGCGGATAGCGGAACAAGAAGTGAGTCTGATGCAGTTAAACAAGTACAGTGAAACAATCACTGGTACAATTGGTTATGATAATAATAATTGTTTCTTTTATTCCAATCGTGTTCTTATCGAGACCAGCCGGTCACTACAAACATGTCCAATATCAGGTAGTTGCACTGTTGAAAATCTTCTATTCGTTTAGTCTCAACTTTGTTGGAATATGTTCGAAGATGCGGACACAAACCCTCATTTCCGTTCCCCTGATTTATGTGTTTGGAACGTATATATGAACTGATAAATCTATAAATAAGTGAACGTTTGAAGAGTATTAAATCTTCCATAATTTTATCTCTTAATATTATTTTGTCTCCATACATCAACTTAATGTTTTCTAGACAAAGTATGTACACTTGTTTCGTTTTATCGATTAATACTATGGTTTTGGGTTTTAAGTATTTGAGTAGAATCCATAACGTAAACGAATTCATGTTACTATCCTACGATATTTGTTCTTTCTTTATTCAAGTTTATAAATGAGGAAAATTGTATGTAACTTTATTTTGCTTTGAGACTATTTGCACGTATTTCGCTGTCTGTAAAACGATTTTTTAGATTGTGGATAAAATACATCTAAATTTATACCCCTTTTCAATGAAATATTTTCAAAATGAGATATTAACTGTATTTGTAGATCTGTGAACGATTGTTTAAATGGGAGTGAAAAATGACCAGGCTCATGAAAACTAAAAATTGATCTCAATATCCTTAATAAATTTAATTCAAAATATAACTTTACAACTCTGAAGTAACGAGGTATAAATATATGGAAAATTAGGCTCAAAACTAAAGTCACCAAAACATACGGTAAATTGTAATTTATTTTCTAAAGGTAACACAACATCCAACAAGAATAAGATCTAAATATCGAGCATAATATTCAATTTTCATATACATGATGCCAAATACATTTCATATTCACGAATATTTTTTAGAAAGCATTGCAATTATCAAAACATTTGACGGAAGAAAGCAGGTATAACAGCATCAAGTCAAATACTTTATAATGTACATGTACTAGCAAAGTAATATAGATTAATATCTTCAATTAAGTAGCTCGAAATGTAGAATAGATCCACAAATTATGGTAAGTAATTTTGGAACTCATTATCATAACTCCTTAAAATAAATCACGAACACTTTTGGGTACAGATATTGAACCACTAGATTCAAACTGTTTCTGTTCTGCTCAAATTTTGCACTATCTAATATTCATGCGTGTAGTGAACTTACTGTGAAATTTATAATTTCAAGGTCAATAAATCGTCGAAAAATATAGAGTTACCTTTAAACAGCCATTCAAGATTGTGAACAAATCACAGAACATAAGTATTACATGAAAAATACTTCAAACTAACATTTCTATTCGTAAACTTATGCATCTTTCTGAATTACAGAATATAACCGGAAATAGTTGAACTTAAAACTGAGATTGGTAATTACATTACAGTCCATTTTAAGTGTCAAACGAAAAGCGAATCTCATATTTACGTTAAACTGAGTTTTCCTTTTTGGCATATTAATCAATGTATTAAAGTCTACTACATACTTATTTACTCCTGTTACTTCTGATGTAGTAGCATAGACCGCCAAACAGCATTCCCCATCGAGATCTGTCCTGTACAATCCTTTCCTGTTGTTTCCAACTACTATTCATCCTTTTGAAATCTGCCTCTTTTCCCGAGTGTAATGTGTAGTTTGACCTTCCTCTTTTCAGCTCCCCTTCACGATTCCAAGATAGTGCTTGCCTCGTGATGCAGTTTGATGATTTCCGCAATGCATGTCCTGTCCACTTCCATCTTCTTTTCCTCATTTCCTCTTCAGATGGAAGCTGATTTATTTTCTCCCATAGTAGGCTGTTGCTGATGACATCCGACCCATGGACATTCAGTATCCTATGTAGACAATTGTGTATAAATACTTGTACGTTTTGATGATGGTTGTGGTAGATTTCAAAGCTTCAGCTCCATACAATAGAACTGTCATCACGTTGGTATTGAAGATTGTGACTTTGATGTTGGTTGAGAGTTGTTTTGAGAGTTCCATATGTCTTTCAACTGTAAGAATGCCACCCTTACTTTATCAATCTGAGCCTTCACATCTGCATCAGATCTCTTTTGCTTATCAATGATACTCCACAGGTATATAAATCTTCCACATTTTCTCCATCTAATTTGATTGGATTGGTGTTCTTCGTAATGTATTGAGGAATCTTGATTTTTCCTTTGTGTATGTTAAGACCTATTGATGCAGAGGCTTCTGCTACACTGGTTGTATTCACCTGCATTTGTTCGTGTGTATGTGATAGAAGAGTTATGTGATCTGCGAAGTTCAAATCGTATAGTAGCATGCAAGTTTTCTATTGTGTTCTGTACTTCCATTGAAATGTTCAATTATTTACAATCCTGTTAACCGTTAGAAGAAAAAGAATAAAGGAAAGTGAGGAGTCTACTTTGAAACTGATCATCAAATGAAATTAAATACCTGTCATGATTATATCTAGGCTACGTGTTGCATTGGAAGTGACGTTTTAAGACACCAAACAAACATCATTATATAGAACAAACTTCTTATTTAGTCGGACAAAAGTTATCGAGTTCCACATAATGTTAACTACAGTTGTATTTCACAGTTTACATCTCAGTGTCCAATCACTTTCACTGGGACAATTGAGAGGTGAATTTCTTACTGACTGTTAATCTAACTTTAACTTCAAAATGCAAAGAATATATTATTAACAAAAATCTTTCCTCTAACTCCAGACATTATACCTTGGATAACACCTTTTGTACGATAATTGAAATGAAAAGACAAATACAAAATATAGCTATCCAGATTTCATGGATCGTTGTTGGGGTGACATTTATTGGAAGGTCTGTAATTGAAGATTCAATGGAACTGGTTTATTCGAGATTTCATCAAACAGTTCTACACACCGGTTCCACACTTCTTGAATCTCAGAGATTGTACTGCTTTCCTTGTCATTGACCAGTCTCTCTGGTTCACTACAATTCCCTACCAGTTTCTACTTTCTGTCATATACTTAATCCATATTTCCTACTCTATCAGCATTCTCCGATTTCGTTGCCTAGTCTACCATAAATTTCCACTTGTCAACTCCAATGTCTCTCCTCATCCACTTGTTTGCTTCTGTGTAATCAGTTTGCATTGTCAGTTTGATTGTCTCTGATCTCGTTCCACTGTTGTTTATTGATGTCTTCTTGTTCTTCCGGTGTTAGATCTTGCAAATGATTTCGACAGAGATCCATTTCATATGATGATGCTTGTTGCAACCAAAAAACAGCTGACACGTTGAAATTAGTGCTTTTTGATCCATTTCCACCTGAGCTTCATAGTAGTTTGCTCTTACCCACTAGATCTTGTAAGACTTGGAACCTGTTGTTGAGAGTTATCTTGAATTGATTGAGTTTTTCAGTATGTCGATGGAAGGGTGTATCAAACTCATGCAATTCTGTTTGTCCAGTTGCTCAGTGCTTCTTTAGTTTGATGTTTATGTTGACGACCACCAGGTAGATGGTTATGTTATGTAGTAGCGAAGACATAAGTACGAGTAACTTGCAGGACCTACTATTGGACTATCATTCTTATTGTATAACTATTCGGTAACTAGATTATCTAACCTTTATTTTGATCTATTGATTATTACTATATGATTTACTGTCCCTATGTTATACTCAGTTTTATTGATTATTGTCTCTTAAGCTAACAGCCTCATTTGGCCTGGTTTTGTACAAATATTATTTTCTGTTATATGGTATGATGTGGCCTGTCTGTCTGATATATAATCAAAGTATGCTTGAAATAAACGATTCGTATTGCCGAGGCTGCTATTGGTGTTTTGGACTCACGTGGACGGGTTAGGCGGATAAGGGCCAATAAGGACGCTAGATTATTCATACTAATCGAACGTCATTGTCACAGTGTGAAGGTCGTAGAAGGCGTATTCTATTGGTGGATAATTTACGCGAATTACGTCCTTGTTAAATTCGTAAGGTCATAACGAATCAGCGGCGACCTTGATCAAGTCATAACAATTGGCTACTGCCTAGGTCAAAAACATAACAAATTGGCGACAGCTAGGTCAAGTCATAACAGGTTTTCTGAATCTATATCAGCTCCTCTCCTTCATCTCACGTCTCCCATTCACCTTCTGAACGTTATACTGATGCAAATATGATCGATCTGCTTCTGTGTAGTGTGATCCAGTGAGACACATGTAGCTTTCATGTATACATTTGTGTGAGAATATTGTGCTACCTATGAACATTTTGTCGAGTGCACATGAATTTGCAAATCCCTCGTCATTCTCTTTCCAATATCCCAGTCGGTTCATGTCGTCCCATCACATCTTAATACCCGGTGTTGTCCATTCCGACTTTGACGTTTATACCTGACATCAGGATGATCAGTTCGTTTATCGACACTTCTCTATGATGGATTTCAGATACTCGCAAAACTGGTTATTATTGTCTTCATTTTTATCATTTGCGAGTGCATGAGATTGGATAACATTCATTATAATTCCCTCCTTCTTTGATTTGGATAATGTTCTGTATCCGTGAAATTCCCATCCTACAAGTGTATTTTGTGCTCCTCGGACATTATTAGAACAACTGCCTGAGTATGTAGAGAATTTCCCTCTTCATGACCGGTTCATCGAAGCATCTCTCTTGTATCTAGCCTTTGCTGTCCAGCTTCGGTTCAATGGGTTTCACTGATTCCAAGTACTGCCAATTTGTATCTCCTCATTTCCGTTGCTATATGACTGATCTTCCCGGTCTCTCATATTGTCCGGACGTTCCATGTGCCTATAAAATTTGTTGCTCTGGTTGTCAGATGAGACATCGACCTCATGGTTTCCGAAGAATCTCGGCTTTCATTCTGAGGCGCTACAATTCTTCCTTCAACTCTGAGGGCAGTGTTTAAATTGTTTAATTTGTTTAATCTGGTTGGCGTTTTTTAGCAGTATATTCGCTCTACGGTATAGGGTTGCCGACTCTATGCTTAATCTTCCTCCTTTGTGTAGGCTTGGGATCGGCAGTAACTCTAGAAGAGCTGCGTGAAGTCACCTCAAATAGGCTCAGATTCGATGGGATTACATGGACCAAAGGGGTAAGGATCAACTTTAAGTAGTTTTTTAGAAATAAAAATCCAAGAAAGAAAGTTTATTCTATCTCATACCCTCCAAATGACAGAAGTCGGGAAACGTTTAGGAAATCTAGTCGTAAGGCGAAGTCTGTTTCTAGAAGGATAATTGGCAACCTGACCACCGAAGTCATCGACAATCATCCAGGATATCACAGTGTATGTAACGCTGATGGGTGCATGGAAATCTAAAATAGAGAACAGCCTAATGTTGCTAAAGAAAAGCCAGTCTCTTAAACAGTAGTTGAGAAATAGGAGGCAGAGAATAATGATAGGTCAGTCGTCTTTATACAGATAAGCAGAAATGAATGCTCAAAACACAGAACTCGCCCTGTGGATAACATTGGGTTGGTTAAAACCTACTTAAGAAGCTTATGCCTCAAAATACTTGTGAGGCCCCCTTGCTGAAGGTTTGTAGACTAGGTAGCTAAGCGGATTTGGAACAAAATCAAACCAGGTTGCTAAAAGTGGTCTTAAGATCTTCCAATAGAATGACTTAACAGTTCACGATCACCAAAAACTAAAATGGTCACTAGATTTTGTACGAAAAGACTTGCCCCTCAGGGACTGTATACAAGAAGACAAGAAACTGACAAAGAACTGAAGCCAAAGTTAGATGCTGGCTAAAAAATGTGAACTGTAAAATGTCAAGTGGTGAGGTTTCGGCGGAGAATTATGCCAAAGCTACTACGGGTGCAGCGCAAGGCCATTTAATTAGTTTTCGGGTGTGTAATACAAAGCCGCGAAGCCCTTTCAATAATCAATCGAAGCTGAGTGTACAGATCGACTGTACCAAGATGGATGTAATCACTGTCAAAGAAACTTGGATGACTCTGTCTGTAGATAATGGTTGTCGAGGTTTGGTATTAAGAGACTTTAATGCACCTACGGTAGACTTAGAAAATCTAAGGACTAAATTGTCAGAAATGACGATCGACTGGCTTAACCAAATCTATTTTCCTTGCCATATAAAACAATCAGAGGCGACTTGATCACAGTTTTTAAGTTACTGAATAATAAAGTAACATCGAACACGCCCTCATTTTCCTTGTCTTACAAACCAGAGAATTTACGAGTACCTTTTAAAAACGTCCACAAACCCAGGACAAATTACTTGTCAGCTGACTATCGACTTTTCGATCGGTTTCATTACCTCAACACATGAATAAAGCTACATCTAACAACGCTTTCATAAGAAAGTTGGGTCATCTGACAGACAAACATTGCCAGGACTAACGCAGGTCATCCCGCTTCCCGTCCTTCCCAAGCTAAAACTGAAACTCAATAGCTTTAGGTTGGACCTTAGTTTGTTTTATGATGAATCACACACTGAATTTGTAATATATTGAAATAGTACATTGGATACACCACTTGCATATTTCCCTCAAATTGTCTCTTACAACCTCTATCATTCTTCCATCCCTGTTGCTACTCCTACTACTTCTGTGTTTCTTCTTACTCCTCATTTTTCTCTACTGTCAGTAAGTATCCTACTTCCAGTTGCTGCTACACACTATTTATATCAGTTCGAATAAATAGTATACGCCACGTTTGCTTAGGCATTATTGAATAAATATCGGTATAGGGGTGTGAAGATAGTTGAGTCTTTATAAGTTTTTGTTGAGATCATGATTAGGTCAATATCAGACCACCATTGAAAACATGGAAGCACTGGATGGCCGTTCCAACTTCAAACAATCCACGGCGTTGCACAATCATCTTTCATTGTTTTCGGTGGGTAACCGCCTCACACCCGAAACGATTGATCTCCACTGATCACGGCGTTTCATTAGAACTCCAAGAATTAACTTTGGAAGCTAGTCATCATTGAATCCCGGCTCAGTGGTCTAGAGGCTAAGCCTCTGCTCAAGGCTGAGGGTCCTAGTTTCCAGACCTGTCTGTGGGATCGTGAGTGCTCAGTAATGGATAAAGCTAAACAATACATATCACTTACAGTTTTCACTTAAACTTTCATCTTTATTGTAATACATTTACAGCATGTTCTCGACCGTCTGTTTAACAAACCTTTGTTCACTTTTATATTTCCAGTATAATATGGTACCAAATCATTTTATCTTGTCTCATAAAACAAAACTGATCTAATTGATTTTCTGTAATTTAGAATAAAATCTAAGTTTAACATTACCATATAATGACGTGACATGAAATAAATAGTAGCACGTTAATCATATACAAAGTGTATCATGTGACAATGTAAAAGGTAGGTATAACTAAGAAACTAGGGAAATCGTTGATATATCTGGAGCTAGTCAATCATATATATTACACTAGTAAATCTATTATAAAGAGGCAAATACTTTCATATAAAATATTTCATGTTGAGCAGATGAATAATGTATTTACTGTTGGCTGACTAACAGGTATGCTTCCTGATATATATATATATATATATATATATATATATATATATATATATATATATATACGATCTGTCAGTAACAATGTGAAGAAATCCGTTGTTAGTCGTTTAAATGTTTTCAGTGTTGAAATGTTAAAAAATGCTTATGATAAACTTTTACGGACATCTATTTATAGCCTGTCTAATAGTGAATTATTTATATATAGTTGAAATCATGAGTCAGTTGAAGCTAGACCACCATGAAAAACTTGGAAGGCCGTTCCGTCCTATTGTGGGACTCCTCAGAGGTGCGCATCCACGATCCCGCCTCGCAAGATTAGAACCCAGGACCTGCCAGTCTCGCGAGCGAGCACTTAACCGATAGACCAATGAGAGGGCATCCAACGGTGTCTAACTTCAACCAACCCACGAATTTGAGCAACCATTTCACCAATGTCTTCAGTGAGTTGATATCTCCCAACAGGCCTGGTTGAACTCCATTGGTTACTGCTTCTCACTAGAACTCCAGGAAATACCTCATGGAGCCAGTCACTAGTGAGTATATGATAATTGGGTTGTTTGTGGAGATTTTTTGGTAATTTTTTATATATAGTTAAAATCATGAGTCAATTGAAGCTAGACCACCAAGTGAATTAATTAGAAAATAAATACTTTGATATTACAGTGCTTTTAAAAAAGTCTCTCACTCAGCGTCTTTAATAAGGCCTACTGGTGACCAGGATAATATAAAGTTGTCTCACATTGAATATTCGATAAATGAAGTTTAGATAGTGGAGGAACTATGATTCTTCTTGAAGACGTATTAAAGTATAATTAACGTTAGTTTAAAGCCATTCTGCTCGCATATAAATCAAATTCATTCTTTAATATAAACAAT
This sequence comes from Schistosoma rodhaini, assembly GCA_944470415.2. Lineage (NCBI taxonomy): Eukaryota > Metazoa > Platyhelminthes > Trematoda > Strigeidida > Schistosomatidae > Schistosoma > Schistosoma rodhaini. Next base: position 64,474,326 of record OX104044.1, read on the forward strand.
AAGATAAAAATTCAACTTAGTTACATTTTTGTAAAAAACTTCAAGTACTACTGTTTTGATCTGTATGCTCATTAATGTTAACTGGAGTAAATTTCATCCTTCCTTCTATGATTTCTGTTATATATTGTAATTGCGCGTGCGTTCTTGCCCAGTTGATATATGTAGTGATATGACCGCCCAGTCAGGTAGGAGAGCGAATTATGGATCGGAGCAATGATACATAAAATCGTACGAGCAATCTTGAGTGCGTATCGACCCTGCTTTCTGCCTAGCCCAGCCAGTTAAGTCTAGAACACCAATAATAGCCTCGGCAATATGAATCATTATTCACAAGCATACCGAGTTTATATACAAACCAAAAAAATAGAAAATAACTTTTGTACAACAATTGGTCAAATGTGACTGTTAATAGGGGGAAAGTAATCGATAGACTGATGATAACTCAAGAATCGTATGGGTCAAAGGTCAAAATAAGGCAAATGATACAACAATCATATAATAAGAAATGTACATATTACATTGGTCCATAACTAGTCTTCAGAGTTACCAATCATAATTCACCAGGGGATATAACAATTTCTAACTCCGCCTGTAGCCCCTCCGGCGGCTACTGCCACTTCCAAGCCCGGATAAAAGAGGACGGTTGGGCCTGGGGTTAGCGACCCCAACCCGTATAAAACGAACTCGCTAAACAACACTTCTATGATTTCTAGAGTGTAGAGTAATTCATTATTATTGTATCATAGAATCTGCTGTTATAAAGTATTTTATTTATATTACATCAACATAAACAATATAGAATTTTATTAAAAATTTGAAGTTGTTTGTGGTTGTATCAACCTTTGAATGTTCACAACTTAGATAAAATCTTACAGAACGCCATTTTGATTCTCTAAAGACCTGTGTAGAAATATCACTAGAAAGTTTTCTTTCTTCAGGAACTAAGTAAATAACATTTTTTCAAGTTGGCTTTTTCTTTCTTTTTTTTAATACGATACAAAAGCAAAAGTTCACATAATTTCAAAAGCATACAATAGTATTTTGTTGTTGAATCTGACATATGTTTTAATAAAGAAAAACATTTATTTCAAAAATTCATTAACTAAAGGATAAGTTATCTGATTTTTTTCATATCCATGTGTATCTACAAATTCGGCTGCTCCTGTGGAGAAAGCTATATTGGGGGGGGGAACAACCAGACAAGTGAGCCAACAAGTAAGTGAACGCCTTTCTTCGTGGACACGAATGAGCCATGATGAAAAACAAATTTAGAAAAAAAATATTCCTCCCCATTACTCGTTCTTTTTATTAAATGTCAAGATGAGAATTTTCACTATATCAGAGTAGAGTCTGGTTTGTGTCCAACTGAAAACAGTATTGTTCACCTATATATGCTGTTTCAATAAAAAAACTTATTGTGAAGTACATGGTTCATAATGTATAAATGTCTTCTCATTATTTGTGAATACATACATGAAATTCGTCATTTACACTAAAATTTATTTCATATAATAAGCAAATCTGTTTCTATATTATAAAGTAAAACAAATTTGTTTTCAATATTTCCATTTCATGTATGAATTACTAAACCAAGGACGAATAATTTACAAAGTAATTTCAAAGATTTTTTTCTTTTGTAAATCGGCTGTAAGTCTTGTTTTTATCAAGTTATTTATAGTATAATAAGAAAGTGAAATTCCTCCAAACTTTCGAACAGATTATCCTAGTACATTTAGTACAGACTGGTCATCAATCAAGTTTTCGTTATGTTTATTTAACGAATAATGACCAAACTTAACAAAATTGAGAAATAGTACCAAGAGGTATAATAAAGCACAACGTGAAACAAACTATATTGGACATAAAGTTTAGACAGATATTATTGAAAACAAATGTCAATGATGACAAACTTAATGAAATGACTAGATTTGTAAACTATTGCGAAATTGACCTCAATATTTCTTAAAGACTATAAAATTACTTCAGTTATGAGCTGATATTATTACAACATTAAAATCAAATTAAGTTTAACAAATAAAGATTGCCAATCAACTAATGATTTTTAGAAAGATGTAAAACAAGGTGGTTTAAAGAATGTTGTCAATAGTGTTTAATAGTGAAATAGTTTTGCAAAATGTTTTTTGTCGGACTTTAGTTTTTATAGCCTAACAATGTGAGGCAGTTACTGATAAATATTACAATGTGAATAACCTATTTTCTGAAAATTTTATCGAAAAATTCAAGTGAGGAAAATAGATTACGATCAGATGAATTAATACCATATGGCGACTATTGAGCCCAAGCTGGTCAAAAAAGGTTAGATTATGAAGAGATGGTGCCGGACCATGGTCACGATGAAGAAAATGCTCCACACACTCAGGCAGTTGTTCTGATTCTCTCCAGAGAAGCACGAAATACTCATGTAGGATGGGAATCTCACGGATCCACAACATCATTCAAAACAAAGAAGGAGGGAATTATAATGAATGTTATCCAATCTCATGCACTCGCAAATGATAAAAATGAAGACAATAATAACCAGTTTTGCGAGTATCTGAAATCCATCATAGAGAAGTGTCGATAAACGAACTGATCATCCTGATGTCAGGTATAAACGTCAAAGTCGGAATGGACAACACCGGGTATTAAGATGTGATGGGACGACATGAACCGACTGGGATATTGGAAAGAGAATGACGAGCGTTTTGCAAATTCATGTATTTGTCTTTTCATTTCAATTATCGTAAAAACGGGGTTATCCAAGGTATAATGTCTGGTGTTAGAGGAAAGATTTTTTCGTAATATATTCTTTGTATTTTGAAGTTAAAGTTAGATTTACAGGCAGTAAAAAAATTCACGTTTCTATTGTCCCAGTGAAAGTGATTTGACACAAATATGTAAACTGTGAAATACAATTGAAGTTAGCGTGAGGTGGAACTTGATAACATTTGTCCGACTGAATAAGAAGTTTGTTCTATATAATGATGTTTGTTTGATGTCTTAATATGTCACTTCCAATACAACACGTAGTCTAGAAGTAATCGTTCCAACAATTTAATTTTTAACACATATTTAATCTTTCAAATAACGTAGTCCCTTAAAAACTTTATAATTAAACGCGAATAAGATGCTTGTCGAATTGACGATATAAGTGTATGTTTGCTGTGTTTCGATTACAAAATCTGGGTACGTATTAACAATACAGCTCGTTGTGAAACTCCAAACATCATATTTGAGTTATAATATTGCTTTTTCATTGAAAATTCTGATTTCATCATGGTTGTTTGATTGCCTATTCATCTGTTATTCCAATGATGACATAATTCTTTTCGACATCAGGCAACCAGCAGTAGTTAGAGTTTACCTATACTGAACTGATTCCAATAAATTATGGGAGTTTATTGAAAAATTAATTGTTATATATTTATTATGGAACTGGTGATGAAACGCATTATATTCGAATATGATAAGCTTGATTGGCGATTTTGAACATATTTGAATAACGATATTAAATCTTCCTTTACTCAGTGTTCCATAATTGAATCTTTTTGAAGAGTTCATATCGAAATCTACATTGAAATATAAAATTCTGCCATATGGTTTATTTTCTCAAGTTAAAAATATCGGTAACGTATTCAACCACAGACAGTTTTCTTGTAAGCTATTTTTTCTACTTAAATATTTAAAAGTGGCTCACTCTCAAAGTATAAATTTGATTCCTTGTTTGTCAATAGAATAATCACTCATCTTATGTAATTCAATGAACTTTATTCCCTGGAAAAACAAAGCATGTTAGACATTGTAGGAAAGTCAGAGTTTGATCCCACCGTTCTAAAGATCTAATCGAAAACAATATTATTCGCTTATATATGTTTGAATTGACTTTTAATAATCCGAAGCATTGATGTTTTTTAAATTGCTTCAAGCCTAAAGTGATTCCTTGTTATAATGAATGACAGTTAACGGAAACTTTTCTTTACTATTTCTCTTCAAAAAACGTACAATATTCACATTTATCCATATTGTTTTGTTCCATGATTAACTTGAATTGCATACTGACATATTAAACTATTCTTCGTCATTATATTCATTATCCTTGAAATCAAACTTAGGTTCAAACATTCCAAGGCGTCATGTATTCAGTTAGACATCTTCTGATGAAAATCAATACATTTATTATGGTAAGATCAATCAAAATGTTGGAATAACGATTAATACAATTTAACACTGTTGTTAATAGACCAGTAATGACTAACTTTTCATTGGTAAATCCAGAGAGCTGAAAAATTGCAACATGGTAGATAAAGCAAATCAAATTGCAAAACATATTATCGTGTGTTAGATGGCACGTAACTCATTTTTGTTCTTACTATCACTTATCACTGAGACATATTTGCGGCCCTGTGAAACTGTGCGGGTTACTCGTGATTTAAAGCTGATTTGTTCTATAGCGCAACCAGAAACCGAAAAACAACCTAGCTATAAATTCAGTTCAGGCTAAGCATTCAGGAAAGAACACTCAACTATTTCATAAGTTTGTAATTAAATGAAATCACTCATTCCAGAAGCAATCATAAATCTGTTCACCATTTAAAATACGCATGCACTCAAAATATCGCCTAAATTTAATGCCTAAATTTAATTGAATATACACTAACAATTTATTATCATTTTCTCCGGTTTTTAAGGGTGTGATATTCTGTAAAGCTCAATTATTCTTTGTAAAAAAGGGATTTGGAAAGTCCCAAAATGTCCTGAAATCTCAGTTATACTCACTAAGATTTCATCAATGCTTTTTCCGTAATAAACAAACAATACGATTCTCAATTTATTAGACAGTTATCAGGTCACATTTAGACCATACTTTACTTTTAACCTGAAAGAACTGCAATGGTCTATGAGAAAGTAAACCACTGCATAAAATCACTAACTTTCTTTCAGATTAGACTGAAAATATTTTAAACTTTCCTACAAACGTCCTTCAGTAGTAGTAGTTTTTCATTAGTTTATTATTTCCAACTCATTTATCATCGATAGGCTCACCAACAAAGAATGATGTTTGCCCAAAATCTTCAGTCTTATACGATTTAATCAAACTTATATGTATCACATTTTACTCTATGCTTTGATTTCATCGTAATTAACACTTACAGAAAAGCACATGTTCTTCAAAATGATCACTGTAAGTAGACTTTCAGTTTCTGTTACACCATCCGTAAGGAATATGTTTGTATAAATTTATGGTACCAAGCCGACTAGCCAGAAGCTTAGTTATTTTTAAGACTTTCAGATGAACGTTTGGAACACTTTTATTTATAATTACGATCGGTATATTTCTTTTAGCTACATATCTCAGAATACAGAAAGGTTTTATAAGCTTTTGTCTGTCTTAACACATGGTATTTAAAACGATACAGCTTTCATCAGTTTGTTTTATATGTTGATATGAAATTTACGAAACCGTTGATTTGATCGAGAGCACCAACTAACACCATATTTTGTCTCCATGTTAAACACTTCCCAAACTTCACGTTAACTTCAGACTTTATCTTGACCGATGGTTATAAATAGTTTGTAGGATGTGGAAATTAATGTTGATGAGGGTGTCGCATTGTAGTACAATGGAACAATACAAGATTCGTTTCTATTATGGATAATCTTCCAAGTTTCAATCACTAAAAGTACATCAATGCTCACATAACTGGAAAAATTCAATTTCTCATAACAACAGTTGAAATAAAAACATCAAAATTAAATGTTTACCATGTTGAAATTACTTATTATATGACGGAAGGTTACTGTAATAAGTGTACAGAATAGCATTTCAAGAAATCCGTGTATCTGGGTAGCTGTGTAAGTGAGTAAATCAGTTCACGTATAATGAAAGCCAAAGGGGCTTATACTGATCTGGGCCATCTTTGACCCTTTGTAATGTTAATCTGGCTACAAAAGTTCGGATCAATAATGCGTCGGTGCAAGTAATGTTGCTTTATGCATGTGAAACCAAGCCTTCTCGAGTTGAGGATGTTAGACGACTTTCTGTGTTTGATCATCGTTTTCACTGATGGATTACTAACTTCAATTGGCAACACCATCTTAATAATACAGAGGTTCGGCATCGTGTGCTCCAGTACGGCGATGAAAATTCAATTAGTTTAACCGTCTTGAAACACCAACCTCGGTGGCTTTCACATGTACTATAAATGTCGTATCACGTTGTGCATTATTTTCCGACGCTGGGATCGGTTGGGAATGGTGAAGAGGTAGTCACTGCATGATATGGTGTCTTGGTATAAAAGAAAGCTATACAGAACTGGCTTCTGTTGATCCCTCATGACTCCCTGATTGAGGTCCTAGAGATAGCGCGATACGAAGGCTTGAAACGTTGTCAGATATAACTCAGAATACAAGCCAGCGGCAATCTTGCTGTAACTTTCTTTTACTAGAATAATTGACAGAATCCTTTTTGGTTGTATATTTCCTAACAGAACTGATTCATCCATCCACTCATCTTTCCATTATTATCATTATTATTTATTCCACTCCCACACACTACTTTCTACCCATTGTTGTTTTGTTTTCTTATTGTGCTCACTTTCGTTTCTCTATCACTTCATAACCTCATTTTTTCTTATGTGGCGCATATATATTTTGGTGACCGATTGTATTAATGTTTATGTGTTTAAATAAATAATATTAGTTAGCAGAGATGGATAGTGGCTAGCAGTGGAATCCAGGACGCGCGTTTCGTCCTATTTGGGACTCGTCAGCTGGATGTACCTGCATCTCAGAGTTGATGTTCACTCTGGGACTCGAACCCAGTACCCTCGCTTCAAACGCCATCGCGTTATCCACTCGGCCACTGAGTCCTGATAGCCACTTGCTTGTGCGATGGGGTGAAGTTCAAATTCAACTTAGTATTGTTTGTTTGCAGGTACATCCAGCTGACGAGTCCCAAATAGGACGAAACGCGCGTCCTGGATTCCACTGCTAGCCACTATCCATCTCTGCTAACCATGCTTGTGAATTAAGGTATATCGAGGCAATACGCACAGTATGCACATATGCCAATTAGAGACTGACCAGTTGCAGTCCCAACAAGATTCAAACAAACAATACTAAGTTGAATTTAAATAATATTAGGTTGTTAAGTGAAGATTATCAATGTACCAAAGATAATAACAAAATCTATATATCTCATGATTGTTTATAAATCAGTATTTTTAAGCTAGCAAGATAATGAACTCTACTTGACAAAGAAAATAACTAGTCTGGAGGTGTCTCTGACAAATCGTAACGATTTGCCAAAATGGTATATTTCAAACTTTTATTGTCCAGTTGTTGAGTACTTTAATCGGTTAATAATATTTCAGTGATAATTGTCAATAAACTATATTCTAAAGTCTTTTTGAAGTTAAAATATGTAGATCAATTTCTTAGCTGTATGTGGTTATTTTTCACCTATAACAGTGCAAACAAAGAAATTAAAAAACAAATGTTTGGCTATAAACTTTACATCATGTGAATGTTTAATTCTTTATTATCTATGTATTTAAACTTGTCTCTTAAGTAAATGACACATACGATTCATGAATAGATATAGGTAATTTTAAAGGTATGAGTTTTGTTAAGGTGTATAGCATACAATTCATGATATTCTTTTTTGAGATTTAACTGGAAAATATATTTAGCTTCCTGTTTGGTTCAGCAAGGAATCCTTTCACCATTTCACGTTGAAAAGTGCCATTTTAACTGTCTACCCTAGGAATATCATTTAATAGTTATGTAGTTACTTACAAGAGACTATTATAAGGATTAAAACAGTTTGTATTTTTCAGGATGATTCTAGGGAAACTAAAGTGTTGTCGTAAACGAGTTAAAAGTTCAACTTTCAACGTTCTATGAACAATTTCATAAGAAAATCTTTTCTGTATGATAACCAGCTAATCGACACCATAAACTGCTCTTGGTTGATTAATAAAATAGTTTATTATTATGATCAACATAATTTTTAAAGATAACAAAATGACACACAGTTTATTTAAACTAGAAGAAAATGATTTATAACATGATTTTTAAGTCCATGATGTTAATAGAATGGCATTATTATCTGTGAATGCAACTTTTTATTGCGTAAGAGTTAAAGCTGACACAAAATTATATTGCATTACAACAATAGTTTAAAGTAATTAAATAGAGCCAGAATGGAGTATTTTTAAAATTGTAACTAACTAACAGCAACAGCATCCTGCAGGTTTGTCTTCGTCATTATTTGATAACCAAAGGCACAATATAGTTTGTCCATTATCACAACTGAACACCAGATATTTTCCTTTAGCTGCTTCTTTTATTGGCTGTGTGTTGCATATAACACGTCCTCTCCAACGTGGACCGAACTCACGATCACATCGTATAGTTATTTCATATAAATTGGAAGAATCATTTTGTTTATTCCATCCATATTTTATAAGTCTCAATATTTTCTGCTGCATCTCTGGACTTAGGTTGCTTGAGTAGACGATTGGTTTAGGTAGTGAATCTGGAATTACTATGTTTCTTTCTTTAAGAATTTCGCTGTAACGGAATTATGAACACCGTAAGTTATAATTTTATATGTAATTTTGTGTACAAGCTGGTAATGAAAACTGAAAATACTTATTTAGCAATCTATTAGATCTAACCAAGAAATTAGAGCCAAAGTCTCAGGTAAACGAATAGAGAATTTGAGAATAGAATGTTCTGGGGGAACAGTTCTTTCTAATTTATTCCGTATCGGATGTGAGACAGTTATCCACTACAAGCGATTGATGAAGAGTTGTGGAAGTTCATGGACTGGTTGAAGTTAGACATTGACACTGTTGGATGCCTACTTAGTGACCTAGATGTTCAACGTTCGTTCTAGAGGCCGGTCATGGGTTCTGTTCCCGCACACAGGGTTATGGATGAGCACTGATAAGGAATCCAATACTAGGAATAAAAAGCTTTCCAGTTTTTTCCGGGTTTTCAGTGATGGTCTATCTAAGATCAGTTCATGATTTAAGCGATTTAAATACTACAATCTTCACAAATTGACTTTAGTAATTGAGTTATAGTTTGAGTATAGTTTATAAAGAAATACACACTCAACTAACACCTATTTGAAGTTTTACCAGAACAACTGATATGAAGATATATTTACAACACCTACGTAATGGCTAAATTAAACAATATTATTCGTAAAAGAATCAAAGTTTGGAACCAGTAATTTTATGCGAAATGGAACAATATACAGCCAAATGAATTTAAAATAAAAACCTACGATATTAGTATTTCTAAGACTAACAGTAAAATCAATTTTAGTTTCAAACCTTGAATTTTGAATGATTTATTACAAAATACCTTCAATACCTGGTCAGTTAAAATTTGTAACCTTCGTGTACTCTATTCACCTGAAAAAACCAGACTGATTTAAAGATATTCTAATTATTTGTAAATTATTATTTAACATTATTTTTTAAATGAGAAACATTTAAACCAGGTAATGATCATACAGTCTACGATGCACAATCAGTGGATCAAAAACAATCTTCACAAAAGCTATGAAGATAAGGTTAAGATCTAAGACTAGTATAGGTAATAACAGAGTCAACGTGAACACAGGCTTGAACAAGCAAGTGTATTTTAGTACATTACAGAATATCTTACTAAAATGTTAGAACCATACTGTAAATACTTCATGTACAAAATATCCATCAATTGTTTCAGACTTTGTTGTTCCTTCGTTTCCATACTAATCACTCTCTGTTCTCGTTCTCTTCTCTTCAATTTTCTTAACCTTCTGCCACTAGGCATTCCACTTTCGACTGGTGATACATACTACTAATATCTGTCGACTTAAGTAGCACACACCACAGTGCCATCCATTTTGCCTTCGTAAACAGTGAACACGATATCGAAATAGAGGAAGCTTTTCCAGCTTTATATTATGTAATAATTTGGTAAAACAACACGATTAGTTCTCCATTACATTTTGGAAGCCATTGAAGTCACTTAATTATACTAAACCTGTGTATGAGAAAGATGTACACTCACCTACGTCATTTTTATGCTACAAAGTGAAAACTCTTACTCTTAACCACTTTTAAACCTATCTCTAAACTTTGTATCTTATGAAAAATTCACGGCCTTGCATTTATCTTTATGCATAGGAATTTCTTATAGTAATTAGTATAATAACTTCGACATAACATATCTCCCACTAAGCATTATTTTCGCATCATTTTGTAATATTCGTCAAAACTCGTTATTTTCATGTACAATATAACTAATGACACTTTTTTAAGTGCTCAGTTTATAATCCATGTGGAATTCAGTATTCTTAATCTCTCGCACTGATTAATTTAATCATTAGCTTATGTGTGTTTTCTTTACATTGGCCATAATAATGGAATAATTAGAAAAATTTATAACTACGGAGCCTGTAAGTGAAATTACTAAAATCGGTTGCTTTCTCACTTGTTTATTCTTAATTGAGAATGAAGTAATATTTCGATTGTTATATGTTAAATTAACAATTTAACTGGTTAGATTATGTTTACGTATGTTCTGTAAAGAATTTACCTAGAAACCAGTTAGAAACAATACGCAGTTCTATCTTGGCACATCTAATTGATAGTGGTCATAATGTAGATAAATCGAAATCATTTCGAGTGACCTATTGTATACCTACATCATTTCCCAACGGAGTTCGTTACCGTCTCCTTCATATAGCAGAAGCCATAGGAATTCGTACACTTCACCCCAATTTATGTGTACAGAAGAAATTTGTAACCCCCCTATCCCTTCCATGGCCGGACACAACTTAACAAATGACATTATAATTATTATTGTTTTTAAATTTTATTTTTAATTTTGGTATCATTTCACTTAGTATTACTTGTTTGAATCTTCCCATTGATGTTTAGGACTGCAACTGGTCAGTCCTTATTGGCATATGTGCATACTGTGCGTATTGCCTCGATATAGCCTTATTTCACAAGCATTGTAAGCAAAGGTGGATAGTGGTTAGCAGTGGGATCCAGGAGTGAACATCAACTCTGCGATGCAGGTACATCTAGCTGACAAGCCCCAAATAGAACGACACTCGCATCCTGGATTCTACTGCTATCCACTATCCATCATTGCTTACAATGTTTGTTATCATTTGTTTGTAATTTTCTGCCTCTTTCCGTTCGTATTCTTCACTATCTAATTACTTATATACTTCTTATTACGTAATGATTTTAATGTTTTGTGGTGACTATTCTAGTCTATTTACCCACGTTTGACCTCCTATTTCCTATGTTTAACTATTGATAAGACTTTTCTTATCGTAATTTAATATCCTTACTACTATCAATATACCTGTATTCCCACCATCAACTTGTACTTTTACCTATTAGGCTTGGTGACGTATTCTATTTCATTGTGATTATTGACTCAAATAGCCTTGATTGGTCTAAAATTTTCGTATAAATATTCATGTATATTAGAGTAAAGCCTGATAACGATTTAATTGAAAACAATTGTTCGCTTACATGTGTTGTTCCAAAACATAATTGTAACTTTACTAAGTATTTTACATTTCTCATGCTAATTACTTTTTGAAAGACGTAGTCAGAATTTTGGAGACAGTCTTGTAGTAAAAAATAATTTACCGTAAGCACATGACAAGTTAAATTAATTACTTGATTGATTTTCTAACCACTGATAAAAAACATTTTTCCATCAATATTTTGAAAACTGGTAATGAAGAATGATACTTAAATTATTTGCGCTTCAATGACAAGGTAGCGTTTGTAGTTTTATTTCTGCTGTTTCGAATAAAGTCAAATGGATTTCTACTGTCTCTCATATAATTGCGATCATTTTGTTTAAAGTCCAGAGTGAGTTAATCAGAATCATAAGCTTTGAATATATCAGCATTTAAGATGTGGTTCATCCGCTGAATAGTAAATTAGTCGTTTATTGTAAAGACCATAAGATAGTAAATTAATTTAAATACTCATGCTAACATAGGGGTTCATTACAAAATCGTTATCCCACTCAAATAGCTTAAGATCTGTTTCTGAAGTATAGCTAGATTGAAAATCTTCATCGTCAGGATCTACAGTTATAAGTCCATAATTATTGTGATATTTTACAAAGGCCAAAATAAGTCATGAATCAAAGAGCTTGACAAGGTCTTAAGTTAGAAATGCTAAACGTTTGCATCTGTTACGAAATAAATACTTCAAGACTGTGTTATTTATAAATTAGAAAGTTCATTTAATAAAGGTCCGAATGATTTGTGATAGTGCCAAGTCATAAACAATATAACAGCAATATATTGAAATATAAAATCGTGTGAATAAAATTCATAGTAGGTGGAGTTCGTCTTGTTTTTTGAGATAAGAATAATAACGATAATAATGTGTCAATATAATATGTAATAAGAGAGGTGATATCAGGGTAACTACGATGAAATAGAATTCATGTGATCTGAGAAAAATGAATGCGAAGATTAGGAAAGATATAAACAGGAAAAGAAATTGAGATTTGGGATAAGAGGTTTATAATATCCAGTTTAAGTATCTGATAATCCATTTGCGGATCAAGGTAAACATAGAGGCTGGATGTATCTCTTCTGGATAAATAAGTTCGGTTTCTGGAGTTGATTCAGATGGCCTAAGTTATAAGAGAGAAGTCTTAATTTAGCTCCTTTACGTAGATTGTTTGGAACCTGATATAAAACAGAGAAAGCTTCATCCATTTTGATATGATGTTCACTATCTACCAAGTGAGAAATAATGACACCATTAATCGTTTTCGTGACTGCTTTTCCCAACCACGCTGGTACGTTTTGACGAACACACAAGGATAAAGCAGTTAAATTAGTATACATACATGGAGGAGCCCATAATGGGCAACCTATTCTTGGTTTGTTGTGTAAGTACTGGTTTGGTTAGGAAGATTACATGTAACTTGGCAGCGTGAAACGTCCTTTCAATAGATTTTTTCAGTCAACGTGTTGAAACGTTACCCGCTATGTCCTCTATAAAACCAAGTTCCAGTTTGAGGGTCTTTTATTGACCACATCAGAGTTTGATCTTTTTTTAACTTCCAGCAGAAATTTTCAGACAAAATTATCTTGATAGCCACTACTTCGTAATGTGTTTTTCAATTTATTTATCTCGTTATATACACCTTCCTCAAGACATACTAGTTTGTTTCGGTGGATGAGACATTTAACCAAATCTATTTTGTATTAAAGAGGTGTGGAATTATGAAAACGGTTATACTGACCCGTCCACATATTCTTTCTAAATACATTACCTTTTGTATGACAGTTTATCCTTGTAGAAAATAGAACATCGAGGAATGCTGAACTATTATCGTTCTCCACGTTGCTGGTGGATTTAATAGCTGGGTGAACGTTATTGAAACTGTTCAACAGCTGTTGTTTTTCGATACTTTCCTCACACAATTAATGCGTCATCTATGTATCAACAGTAATATTCTAGCTTATTTAGGCTGTTTTTCAATGGTCTCATTTTCCGGTTCAGCCTAAAAAATATTAGCCAGGATCGTGCCTAGGGGTGATCTCATTTCTATTCCATTTATTTGTTTGTAAAATTCATTGTTAGTTAAAAGTAGGGATTCATAGTGCAATTCGACAGAGAATCCATTTTCTTATTTATTGCGATCGTTATCTCTATTTTCTTCTCTAGCAGTTGTTAACATACATAATTGATGGTTTCTGTCAGTGAACAAAAATGTTGTATCTGGCGATAACACGGTTTTGCCTTTTACATTCATGTTTTTTTTTATTTTATCCACAAATTCAAATACGTATTTAACGCTGTACTTAACCAAGTCTTGATGTAATGGTGCTGATAATTTCACCAACCATTTTGTCACTTTATGGTGTGGTGAGTTTGACGTAAAGAAACCTCTGGTTTATGAACCCTAGATAAGCTATAAAGTAAAGGGGTATATGTTACAGAAGGCTTGAGCCCACTATTTGTATACTCAGAGATGTATTGATGTTTTTTTAAAGGTGTTAATGAGGTAGTTAATTGACGCTCGGTTTCTTCATCACGGTCTTTACATGGCCTATGAGTTTGGAATTTAGTTTAACCACTCAACATGGTATTCATCTTATCCATGTGATCTGTCTTGTTTAAAATAACACTAGCTGATTCTTTATCTGGTTTGGTGATAAAAACGTGCTCATTTCATTCTGGTGTCCAGATAGCTTCTCTATTTTTATCAGTCAATAGACTATATGTTTGATACTTGTTGCTTTTATATTGGTTACAGTAACAAACCAATGTAGTCTTGAATCTATGATGTTAGACCTTTGTTGAAAGTGTCAAGTCTTGTGTCTTCGTACATATATTATCAAACTGAACAGTAGTCTTCAAATGATCTGCATGTCTATATCTATCACAAAACCTAGATCCTAATGATAATACCTGTAGTTGACTTTTATAGAAAATTAACAGAAAAAACGTTTAAAAAAATACCTGTTACAGTTTTGTGGAAAAGGGGGTTTAAATATCTGGTTCTCCAGTCCTTCGATTAGATTTATGGTGATTTCAACTCGACTGCAAAAACCGTTAACTTAAATACCGTGTTCAAACTAGTTTTTTGTTGTAAACTGCATATATCTACTGGTCAAAACGAACCACGGTACTTTAAAGCTCAACAAAAGATGTCGATTAGATCGAAAAGTGTAAAGTGTAAAACTAACAAGTGCTTTCGACTCGTGGATTTTGTTAATATTGTAGAGCAAATCTTTAGGCGGTTGAAGAATACTGATTTATCAAGAAAGGGATTTTTAACAAACTGTTATAATGAACTTAACTGCTATTTCCTAGGTACTTTTTATACTATGCGTTTTACACTATATAATTAATATCCACTGTCATTTTAAGCAACTTCTTGACTTCAGGATACTACATTCTACAAAGACTTATGATGTCTTATTAATTATGATTACAAATATAAAGTCGGTTTTTACTTCCTGTATTATTAGAACATCATGATAATGCATATAAGAACTATGTAATTTTTTTATTCTGATCATATAATATTCAGAAACTAACTGTTCTGAAAAACTATTTGGTATTAATCTGAATAAATATCAGAAAACTTACTAAATTTGCTTCACAACCCACTATATCTCAATGTTTACCATAAAATTCGGTTGGAATAGCGATCCTTCATCCGGGACCGACATGCTCTATTGTGAACTTGATAATCGTCAGAGCAATGTGAATTCATAAACTTTGAAATTCTACTGTAGATTATTTAATAGGATTCAGATTAAAGAATTGTGAATCCAAACCAAATTAGTGGTTGAGTGTTGGGAAAGTTGTTAAGAAGACCTTACACCACGCTTGAACGTCACTATTATACTGTCAAACACCATGGCTTGCCTAAATCTTGATTAAAAATACTCACTCATTCAAATGATTTAACGCAACGGATGCTTATCAGTGTGGGGTTGTAATTATTGTTGAGCTTTTTGTTGAGATCATGAATCGATCAATGTTAGACCACCACTGAAAACTTGAAAGCACTGGATGACCGTTTCGTTCTAGTATGGGACTCCTCAGTATTGAACATCCACGATTCCGCACATGGGGGGTGATTCTCGGAGTTCTAGTGAGAAGCCGTGACTAGTGGAGCTAATCCGTGTGAGGTATGAGGCAGATACCCACCAAAAACAATGGAAGATGGTCGCACAATTTCGTGGATTGTATCAAGTTAGACATTAACACCGTTGGATGCCGGTTCAGTGATCTAAGGTTAAGCTTTAGCGCGCGAGGCCAAAGGTCCTGAGTTTGAATCCCACGGGTGGAGTTTTGGATGTGCAATGCCGAGGAGTTCCATGCCAGGACGACACAACGGATGCTACATGATGAATGAATGGAGTCAGTTGTTGGCTTTAAATCTACAGCTCATTATTATGCCATACATTAAAGGACATTTAGGTGACTGACTAACCGATTCACAGATATAGAAGAAATTTTTAATTGCAGGAAACAACTATGCTATCGGACTAAACAACTATCAATTATAAAGCTATACTAAAGTAAGGATAATGGTTAGTGTAAATAAGTTGCCAATCTTACTCTCTTTTCTTTTTGCTGACACCAAGAACATCACAAAAATGAATAAATGTTATTTCGCCAGTATTGTCTTCATCAAATAACCTTTTCCACTTCTGGAAATTAAAAGATATAAAAAAAAATTGGGGAATTATTTCATTTAGTGAACCTAAAAATATATGTTTAAGTGGCAAGCTAACCTTATGGTTTTTTTGGAATAAAAGGTCTGAGTTACTCCATATAAAGTGTAATTATCAATGTAATGAATAACTCTCAAAAGCTAGCTAGTTCTTAGCATAATTATATCTCATTTCAACATAATGGAATAGGATTGAATTATTGGAAACAATTGTGAGGACACGAGTAATATAGATGCTGTTCTTTTTAATAACTTTATTATAGTTGTTTTTCATCTTCTCCTGGAGCCACTTTGGGGTTAATACCGGTCTAAAGCTCGGATAAAAGCGTAAGGTTAGAAACCACACTCCGGAGAAGAAAAATGCTAAAATAACACAAACCATTATATATATATATATATATACCACTTAAACTTTTCATGGGATACTGCAAGGAACCCAGCTGGAAAATATAGTAAACCAGAATGACCAGTGAAGAAAAAAATCAAGGAAAACCAAGAGTAGCAGAAAAAATAGGTAGAACACTTTGAAAAGCTCAGTGTAAGTCACATCTTCAGAGAATAAATGAAAAAGTCAAACTTTGCTAATGATGCCTGTAAATTTATTTATCTATTTACTTAGTGGGTTTTTTTCTACATAAAAACAGGTTACTTGTTGTGGTTGTTGTTAGGTGTATTGGTTATTCACACGTGCAATATCGCAATATATATGTATGTAAATAAGGATAGAGTTCAAGCTTCATAGAATGAAAATAGAGAAGCAAACTTGACCATTACCAACATATATATTATGTAAAACTAAAATCCATCACTAAAAGAAACATCAAATGAAAAATACATTTATCATTCATTCACTTTTAATATAACAAAAAAACAGTTACTATGTGTAAACATGTTTTAAATACTCACTACTGTAAAATCATCTGCTACTGTACTTTTCTTTGAATATCTTTCAAGATCTTCAATTGTAATGACTCCATCATTATCAGTATCAATTAATGAAAATGCATGTAAAATTTCTTGTTCAGTCATTTTGGAACTAATATGAAATGATTTATCAACTAATTAAATTAATAATAAATCCATAAGGATCAATTTCTATTAATCACGTGTAAAGTTTTACGTGAAAAATAGAATGGTACAAATAAATATTGAAAGTTTCGTTTATTGTGCATATATTTATCATGGAGTTATTAATAATAATAATAATAATAATAATAATAATAATAATAATAATAATAATAATAAAGGATAACATATACATAATTGAAATTTCCACCAATCTACCTTTATAGACTTTTGTTAATAATCAATTAGAACATATAGAAATTAAAATGGTTTCATTGAATATAAATAGTGTAGTGAACAGAACACTAGTTGGGGACAATCGAATGTATTTAAGCAAACATTACAGATTATCTCAGTAAATTCTGATAACCAAACAATGAACAGTCAATTTGCAAATTAACAACCAATTGTTTCAATCTTCACTGTTTCTTCTCTTATTCCATTGCTCATGCATTTTCCAAACGATTGCGCTTCATTTCAGTTCTTTACTTATCGGTCTTCTGCCAAAATACATTCTATGTCTGACCCACACCATATACTACTTATATGGATATAAGTAGACCACACCACAATAGTACTTATTTTTATAAGAACTTTCGTCTAAATCAAATCGAATAGTTTCACAATATTTGGGCGCCGAGTTGATGTAAGACATTTAACAGGAATAATAATATTTGTATTTTAATTCCTTGAAAAAGCTTGGACCAGATTGTCAGGCGAAACGTTGGATTTACTTCACATTCATTCACTGATATTTTACAAATATATATTATTCCTATTTAATGTATTTCTTTTTTTCTCTGTAAATGATAATAATAATAATAATAAAGTGTACATTTTAATTACTGTCTAACATCTTCTATAATTTGTTTTAAAAAAATAAGTAGAGGTTTGACAACAGGAGTTTATTTTACTACAGTGACTATTCAAAAGTCAGCGTCACATAATGGACTATCAAAATTCTCTATGGAGTATTCAAGTTTTAGAGGATGAGTGTATTACATTATTGTATATATAAACTTTTATATCAATTATTGAGGAGATAAGTAAATATTTTACACTTAATAGATGATAGATTAATAAACGTTAAAAATTTCTGTCCAGCAAGTAGTCAGTGTCATTTTCAAAAGAAAGTGTGATCTATAATTGTGAAGAAGATTTGTAGCACAGGTGGATGATTTTGATGGATTTTCGTTCTTTGAGCTGAATGGTTTGGTCGTGGAGCTGAGAAAAACATTAAATCACACAAATTAGACGCTACGCTCATCTTCGTCTGCACGAACATCAATTAGAGGTCGAACGCCATAGCATATCCTCGCTCATATCATGCATGTGGACAACTGTGGACACACGTTCGACTGGGAATATGTTGAGATCTTAGATACAGGGGATTCTAAAAACATCAGAGAATTTTAGAAGCTTGACTTTCAGGTCAATCAGCTATCAACAAGCACATTGAAATCGGTCCAGTTTATTAACCAATCAGAAAAATTATGGACAAATATAGAACCAAGAATCAAATCATTTTGTTCTCATCTTAAACCTACTCAATTTGAATTGAACTTGTCAGAAATTTCTATCAATCAATTTGTCTTAATCACTTCATATTTTATATATCAGGTTCAAAATATCAACACGTTCTCTGGTTAGTAGAGTTTATTTAAAGCATAATTGCGTGAAGATTTGCATTTAATTACTATTGGCTGTTCAGTATCTGTGTGTCAGTACTCATGAAGATTAAAATACTTTCGAAATTTCATTATTTACCGTTAGTGCTTCACTTATATTTTTCTTATCTTACAAGTGACAAGAAGCTCGATAAATGAATTATTGACGAATTTTTCGCACCATTTAATACTTTATTTTGAATGAAAATAGATCGACACTGGGACAATATTTATCTGGCTTTTGATTTGTGTATATAATTTCGATAATATTATCGCAAGACTAAAATCACTTCAGTCAAATGAGTAAATTTTCCAATTTTATACAGTGTTAAAAACATATCAGTGTTTTCGTCCAAATCTATATTTACACATTCTTGTGAATGTTGCAAGGCCTCCTAACGGATTTTGACAAGTTTTAAGGATGAGATTGTTAGCTGTTCCACAATAGTGATTAATATCATAGTTATAATTTTTAGTGTAAATAGATGATTCTTTCTTATTCCTCTGTAGTTGTACGTCATGGTTACTAATGTCTGGCGTCACTGACACTGTTGACAGTGATATTTTAAACGTTTTGTACTTAGACTGCTAGATTTTGATCTTTATAAAATCTTGTAGAAGTTATGAATGTCGACATCAGCTGTGTTGTTAACAGTAATTTGTTTATTAAAGAATTAGTATATTCTACGCAGCCTTCACATAACACTTTCGGGTTTTATCTGCAGGTTCCTCTAGTATGTTAAAAGTGACTGGTCCATTAAATGGGTGTGATATTGAAAATATAACGTTTAAATCGTTTAAGTGTTTGCTATCTTTGTCTACTGAAGCTACGGCTCTAGGCAATTGCACTGTAACTTTAGCTTTCTTAAATGTTAACGGGAAAGTGATATTATACTACTGAATGATTTCGTGATGGTTGTAATGCTTCTCTAAGAGCTATCCTACATCCTGAGAACTGGATTTCAGTGTGGGTAGCTTTGAGATGCAGTTTTACCCGAGGAGTGTAATTAAGGCGTTTCGTTTGTTATCATCTCAGTATTTCGAATGTTTTCTCACCAGATGAACTTCATTTTCAAGTTTCTAGGACATAATAGATTTGTCGTTATTAATAAAATATTATTGTAGCGGTAGATAAATTACCAAAATGAATAGTTCTGCAAGTCTTCGACATCTTGTGCTGATCCCATTAGTTTTACTGGACACACCCTAATTGAAGGCGCTTGGTCACGCATCCGCACCATATCATGGGTGGGTACGCCATGCTACGCATCCCTTGTAACTACTAGTCAACACAAGTCATACTCTTCTCAACATATCGATGGTCTTCCTAGAAAATCTTCTAAGTCATTTTTCACTGACTTTTGACTGTGTTGACATCCTTTGATTATAAAGATGTTACAGACAAAAGCGTCGTAAAATCCTGTTACGTCTCTATAACTCTTCCTTTTGAGTATTATCACACTCCAAAAACAGAATAACAAGAACCATCACACTATCCCTCTATGTGATAATTTATTAGTGCTTTCTGGATTAAGTATCTTCTCATTTATAAGTTTGTATGACATTCTCCTTGTGGAAAGGTGTTGTTCAAGAATGTGCCGTAAACACTCAGTATAACAACGTCTCGCAAAACCATTTTCAAAAAATGGGACCCGATTTGACTCATCTTTTATGGTGGCACCTGTTGTAATTACCATGATATTTTTCCTCCTCAACGGCTTCTCATAGTCAATGAAGTTGATGTATAGCGACGAATTCCATTCAACTGATTGTTCCGCGGTGATCTATAGTGTTGCGATTCCGTCTGTGCACGACCGATACTTACGGAATATAGCCTTTTGATCTCGAATTTGGGCGTCTAATGAGTCTCTCATCCGGTTCAACAACACTCTATTGAAAACGTTTCTTAGTACTGACAACAGTGTGATGCCTCTGTTAATTCCCACATTTGTTCAGATCTCTTTCCTTTGGTGTCTAGATGAGGACTCCGTTGGCACTTGTTCTTCCTACCAAATTTTCTTGAATAGAAGGTGGAGCATGATTGCAGTTACTTCAATTCCCCTCTCTTGGTATCTTTGATGACCATCTTGACTTTTTCGATCGTTGGTGGAGAGACATCTACAGGAAGGTCTGTAGATGCTGCTTCCTTGTCCGGTGGATTCAATGAAAATAACCTATTTCGGAGTTCCTCAAAGTGTTCTACCAACCTGTTCCTCTGTTCTTGAATCTCCGTGATTGTCTTGCCTTCTTTGTCATTGAACCATCTCTCTCGTTTACTATATCTTCCTTGCCGGTTTCTTCGTTGTGTCGTAAAGTTGTTTCGTATTTCCTTCTTTTACAGCTTTTCCGTGGCTATCTCTTCCACGTAGCTCTGTTTGTCAGCTATAATAATCCCCTTCATTCGTTTTCTTGCTTCTGTGTATTCGATCTACACCTTGGCTTTCTCTGCTCTCGTCCCACTGTTAGTAATTGCTGTCTTCTTGCTATTCCTTTCCTGGATCTTGTCCAGGGTTCCCATAGAGATCCACTCCTTATGACGATGCTTCTTGAGGCCCAGAACCTACTGACATATTGGAGTTAGTGCTTCTTTGATCCCTTTCCAGTTTTTCACCATAGTAATTTCATCTTCTTCAAGCAGATCTTGTAAGCCTTGGAATCTGTTGTTGAGAGTTATCTTGAATGTGTTGAGTTTGTTAATACCTCGAAGGAATGCCGTTTTGAAACGTTGTAATGCCGTTTTCCCAGTTATTCAGTGTTTGTTTAGCCTGTAGACGGCGTCGTGTCGCGATTGACTATGGTCACTACTACATGAAGATTACGTGCCAGGTATCGACATGGATCTCTCGGTAGGCCAAAAACGAGAAGGCTGTTAATGGTTGCAATAAGATATACTTGTTGGCGATCTCGTGTTATCTAAAAAATATCGAGACGTGCCAAAGTTTACAGGCGGAACTGTCGAGCGTACTGGAATTCGTGAGAGGTAACGGGCAACGGAAGGAAAAGTGTTTTTGGTACAGTTAAACAAACAAGCACAGTAAAACAGTCACTGGTACAAGTGGTTATAACAATAAATGTTCCCATTATAACAACCGCGTTCTCGTTATACAAAACGGTCAATACGAGCTTCATTTTCATCTCGACCACAACCAGGTAGGGATCTGAAGGTATGTCAGCTGCTCTCCTGATTCTCCCATTTTCCAATGTTTTTTGGAATTTGTCGTTGATACAAATATGATCTGTCTAGTTCTCTGTGGTGTGGTCTGGTGAAACCCATGTAGCTTTGTGTATGCGTTTGTGTGGGAATATTGTGCCGCCTATAACCGATTTGTTCAATACACATAGATTTGCAAATCTCTGCCCATTTTCATTCCTCCCTCCTAGTCCATGTCGTCCAATTATATCTTCATATCCAGTGTCGTCCACTCCGACTTTAGCATTTAGATCTCCCAACAGGATGGTAAGGTCTTTTCTTGAGCACTTAGCTATGATTGATTGCAGCGTCGAGTAAAAGTGATCTTCATCGTC
The DNA here is from genome assembly GCA_944470415.2 of Schistosoma rodhaini. NCBI lineage: Eukaryota > Metazoa > Platyhelminthes > Trematoda > Strigeidida > Schistosomatidae > Schistosoma > Schistosoma rodhaini. The sequence continues at coordinate 64,496,837 of OX104044.1, forward strand.
ATCGTCGCTATCATTGGTGGATGCATGACATTGGATAACATTCATTTTGATCCCCTTTTATCTTTGTTTCGAATGATGCTTTGATAATTCTGAATCCATGAGATTCCCATCCTACAAGTACATTTTGTGCGTCCCTGGAAAGCATTAGAACATTTCCCTGAGTGTGTGGAGCATTTCCCTCTTCATGATCGGATTAATTCAGCATCTCTCGTATCTAGTCTTTGAGGTCCAGCTTGTGTCTAGTGGATTTCAGTGATTCCAAGTACTGCCAGTTTGTATCTCCTCATTTCCACTGCTATTTGACTGGTCTTTCCGGTCTTCCACATTGTTCGGACGTTCCATGTACCTATAAAATGTGTTCCTCTGTTTGTTAGAAAGAGGATCGGCTTCTTGACTTCCGAAGAATCTAGGCTTTCATCATGAGGCGTCATAATCGTTCCTTCAGCTCTCAGGGCTGAGTTTAAATGATTCGAATTATCTTTTGTGGTTAGCGTTTTTTAGCGAGTTATTCTTCTATGGGATTGGGTCACTAACCTCATGCCCAATCATCCTGCTTTACCCATGCTTCAGACCGGCAGTACCTCTAAAAGAGCTACAGGCGGAATCTTTACTGAGTTAAGCGAACGATTTTCAATTTGCCACCTAAAGTTGAAGACCGGATCATGTAGACGGCGACTCACATTTTCGTGAAGAACGCTTACTTTCTTTCCAAAAGCGGTTTGTAACACCTACTGAATATCAGTGTCATTACTAATGATTTATTTAAACAGGGCTCGATATCTGGCTAATTGTCCATAAAGCGAACTAGAATCTTTGTAACTTTGCTCATCTATTGTATTTGCGTTTTTTTCTTTTCATATAAATATGCGACGTTTGATTATGTCCATGCTTATTACTATTATTATTATTATTATTATTATTATTATTCTGATTACCACCATGATTGACCTCCCGACACACTAAACATTCATTTCGTTCGCTTTTCATCCCCTTCAGCACAAATGTTTTTTGCTAAACATCTAAAGTTTATAACTAAAAACACATTATTTTGTGTTACACTTGAATAAATTAACTTTTCATATTCACTGTATCTTCACTTACAAATGACCCGTACAAATTGATACTTGATTATCCTTTGCAATTAATAAAGAGTTTGTTAATACCTCGAAGGAATGCTGTTTTGAAACTTTGTAATGCTGTTTCTCCACTTTTCCAATGCTTCTTTAGCTTCATTTTTATCTTGGCATCCACCAATTAGTAATGATCTGGAGTTATGTCAGCTTTTCTCCTGATTTCCTCTTTTTCCAATGACCCAATGACCCATAACATTGGATAGGTCTCGTTGTAATTCCTTCCTTCTTTGTCTTGAAGGATGTTTTGTTGATCTTGTGCCGATGAGATTCCCACCCTGCAAGCGCATTTCGTGATTCTCTGGACAGCATTAGAGCAACTCCCTGAGCGTGTAGGGCACTTTCCTCTTCGTAAACAGAGTACAGCAGCATCTCTCTTGTATCTAGCTTCTTCTGTCCAGTTTGGGTCTAATGGGGTTTCTCTTATTCTGAGAACCGAAAAGTTGTACCACGTCATTTCTGTAACTAATTAGTTGATCCTCACAGTCTTCCACATTGTACGGACATTATATGTACCTATATTAATTGTTGCTGTGATTGCAAGAATAGACATCAGTGTCATGACTTCTGAAAAATCTTGGCTTTCACCAAGAGGCGTCCTAATTCTTCTGAATGAAGATCTTACAACTCACAGCGTAGAGTTTAAATGGTTTAATTGGTTCATTTTGGTTGGCAACTTTTTAGCAAGGTTGTTCTCTGTCCAACCCTCCTACTTTACTCAGGCCTTAGATGAGCTACACGCAGATAACCTGTGTGTTCACAGAGATAATGGTAGGAACTTTGATGTCCTAGCACATGGGCATAGTTACTTTTGGGGCAATTTCCTTGACTTTGGGGAGTGCATTTTTGAATGGTTGCATACAGTTATGAGTTCCGAATTTCCACAACATATGTCTGTTAAGTGTCTCGTGAGGGACCCACGATAAGGTTTGAAGCGTCTGTAAAAATTAACGAAGCTGTTGAACGCATGCAATTGCTTGACTATGGTTGGTTCTAGGTGTGATTTGTTTAACACAAGCAGCATACAACGCCCATCAGGAATAAAATGCCTGGCGGCAGAAGGTTGAGAAGATCGAAGAAAGAGAAGAACGGAAACAGAAAGTGACCGGTGTGAAAATGAAGGAACAACGAAGTCTGAGACATTCAATGAACATTTTACAAATGAAGTATTGGGGTAAGGTTTTTCAATACCATAAAGTAACTCTGTAATTTTGTGCTTAACATAATCACTTGTTCTCACCTGTGTTCTCGTTGACTACATCGGTACAAGAGAATGACTACCACATTGCTTTTAAGAGAGCGAATACTTTAATCGTTGATAGTGTGTCCGCGAATGTTCGGGGAGCCAGGCACTTTCTGACATTTCTGAATATTTATAATAATGCTATGTTCTTGGGACCTTCTGAGAACCAGATTTAGATGCTGGAACTAAATTTCTAAGTTCGGACTCGTGATCAAACATTCATCTACACATGCGTGCGCGAAACCGAGTCCCAGAAAGACGTCATCCATGAATCTCTGAAACGTTCGTGCGGAATTTACCAAGCCGAAAGCCGAAAATTCTTAGAGTCTACAAGGAGTGATGATGCCCGTTCTAAGAATGTTGTATACAGCTATAAAAAATTGGTTATATGCTTTAAACCGATCAATTTTTGAGAAAGCGGTTGTAACTTGTAAGGTGGCTGTCAGACCGGGGATGTGTGGCAGGGTTTTTAACGATTGAGAGTGGCTTTCGTACTCAGTCGCCAACAATCACCAGTTGGACGACAATTGTTCCTATCATTCCTAGGGACCATGCGCAAGTAAGATACCTACAGGCTGTTTGATGGCCGGATAACTCCCAGGTCTACCATATGATCGAATTTGTTTTTGGCGAACTGGAGCTCTTCGTGAGCTAGTTGGTTCTCTTACTGGGATGTGGTGTGTAACATTGTTGGCTGCGCAAGGTAATTTTTGTCGCGTTATGTAAACTTGAAAGTAGTTGTCGAGTATCCGTCAAATAGATGGATCGACTATGTTTTTAAACATAACCGGGCACAACCTACAACCAAAAAACGAAGATTCACAAACAACTGACTAAGTATTTCGTTCTACTAACCTCGTTGTCCTAGTTCGATGAGTAGGTTATGCTGCTATAGCATGTCTGTACATATGATTAGCACAGAAACGTTTGTGGTGACAAAAATCCGGTGAATAGACTTGCACAAACACACGCTTAGGCAAAGAAATCTTTTACTGAATTCACTTATTTACGCCTGTTACTCCTCGTAGAGGAGCATAGGCCACACACCAGTATTCTCCATCCAACCCTGTCCATAGTATCGAAGAAGGTTCCATAATGTTCTCCTGTTCACAATGTCAAACACCGTCTCATAGTCAATGAAGGTCCTCGAATAAAAAATCATATCACTATATGCAAAAATATAAACAAAAATATTATATATAACGTTACTATAAGGAACAGACTAATAGTTTATTTCGATAATGTAATGAGAAAACGAAGATTATCAGAACTATGTAATATATTAGCGCAATACATTTCGAACAACCTGATCACACATATACTTGTTAAGAACATTTATATATAAAAATAAAAGGTCAACTAGACTGGAAATAGGGATAAGAATAGACAAGGATAATAATGATAAAATAATGTGAAAACAATTTGACACCTAATCATTCTGGATAATAAGCATATATTACCAGGGTAGGTTTAAAGAGAGAACAAACTGTTTTTGAACACACAAGAGGGGTTTGAATTTTCGTATGGCTAAGGCTTCAATAAACTTTAGTATACGCCCTTTTACACTTTTAAACAGCACAACAAAAGCCGAGTTTAGATCAATCTTATGACCTGTTTCGATTATATGTTTAGCAATAGAGGATGATGGATGTTTATCCTCTACTCTTATTGAGTCATTCGACTGTATTTGTTTTTGCAACCATTTTGGTACATGTTCACCCACCCCAATTTTCAGATCACGATCGCTCCTGCCTATGTATGTGTGACCACACACACATTTAAATTGGTAAACGCAGTGGGATGTGACACAATTGTTTTCATGTCGTCTAGGTTTTGAATGAAGCATGGACCTCGTTCTTTCCTTGATTATGACTTTCGCAGCACAATACATTTTGTTGATAACCGATTTGAGCCTTTGTTTCAATAAAAGGCTATTTGAATCACCTCTAAATGGTAAGGTGATGTAGGCAGGCTTTTTCTCTACCAAGGCTACAGTAGGTCTCACTGTGCCCTGAACTTTCCATCTATTGATAAATTTAGGTGGATAGCCATTCCCGATTAATGTCTTGGTTAACAACTTAACATCGTCATCAATAGCGTCATTTGTGCAAATATGACGAAGCCTGTTAAAAAGGCACTTTACCAATCCACGTTTGTACTGTACAGGGCAATAACTATAGTAACTAAGATATTGACCCGTCCACGTCGGTTTTCTCACGAATTCCAGTACGCTCGACAGTTCCGCCTGTAAACTTTGGCACGTCTCGATATTTTTTAGATAACACGAGATCGCCAACAAGTATATCTTATTGCAACCATTAACAGCCTTCTCGTTTTTGGCCTACCGAGAGATCCATGTCGATACCTGGCACGTAATCTTCATGTAGTAGTGACCATAGTCAATCGCGACACGACGCCGTCTACAGGCTAAACAAACACTGAACAACTGGGAAAACGGCATTACAACGTTTCAAAACGGCATTCCTTCGAGGTATTAACAAACTCAACACATTCAAGATAACTCTCAACAACAGATTCCAAGGCTTACAAGATCTGCTTGAAGAAGATGAAATTACTATGGTGAAAAACTGGAAAGGGATCAAAGAAGCACTAACTCCAATATGTCAGTAGGTTCTGGGCCTCAAGAAGCATCGTCATAAGGAGTGGATCTCTATGGGAACCCTGGACAAGATCCAGGAAAGGAATAGCAAGAAGACAGCAATTACTAACAGTGGGACGAGAGCAGAGAAAGCCAAGGTGTAGATCGAATACACAGAAGCAAGAAAACGAATGAAGGGGATTATTATAGCTGACAAACAGAGCTACGTGGAAGAGATAGCCACGGAAAAGCTGTAAAAGAAGGAAATACGAAACAACTTTACGACACAACGAAGAAACCGGCAAGGAAGATATAGTAAACGAGAGAGATGGTTCAATGACAAAGAAGGCAAGACAATCACGGAGATTCAAGAACAGAGGAACAGGTTGGTAGAACACTTTGAGGAACTCCGAAATAGGTTATTTTCATTGAATCCACCGGACAAGGAAGCAGCATCTACAGACCTTCCTGTAGATGTCACTTCATCAACGATCCATGACATCAGGAAAATGAAGTTTTGTAAACAGTACCAGTACCTAGCAATATACCAGATGAAACACTGAAGAAATACTTAGAAGTAACTGAGGAAATGCTCCACGTTCTATTGAGGATGTTTGGGGAGGGAGAATAAGTGCCGATTGACTTGAAAGAATGATACCTCATCAGGACACCAAAGGAAAGAGATCTGAGGAAATGTGAGAACGACAGAGGAATGACGCAACTATCGTTATATGGCAACGTCTTCAAAAGAATATTGCTGAGCCGGATGAAGGATTCCGTAGACGCTCAACCTCTTGATAAACAGGTCGGTTTCTATAAGGATCAACCGTGCACAGACCAAATCACGACACTACTGATAATCATTGGACAATCAATTAAATGGAATTCGTCACCATGCATCCCACATATATCAACAAATGCAGGTGAGGACAATCAGTGTACCAGCAGCCCCTGAATCAGTGGGCATCAACAAACACCAGGAAAAAACCTAAATCCCTAAATACAGCACGGAGAACACCTGATGGAGAAACTCTGGAAGAGGTGGGATCTTTGACGCACCTGGAAAAACGTAATGTTCAGAATATGTCAACCCAAACAAATCAAAAGTCAGAAGTGAAGAGGTTCGAAGATATTTTTGAAAAACCATTGATATATTGAGAAGCATTTAACCTAAGCTGGACAGTGGTTACAGATGGGTAGCATGGTATGCTCATTCGTGATATGGTGCGGATGTGACCGAGCGCCTTTAACTAGATATGTCCATTAAAACTAGCATGATCCGCATCAAATGTCAAGGACTTCCTGAACTATTTAATTTTGGGATTTATTTATAGTTACAAACTCAGATGTTTCTACGATCTGTTTTTATTGTTGACAGGCTGAACGTTTCTCATATGATGAAAGATGCACGCGAGGCAGAAGTCATGCCTAACTCTTTTAGAAAACCATTCACCTACAAGTCTTTAGTTTTTGATATCACAGGCTAGGTCAATCACCATTAATGATTATTAGGATTTAGGCTAACTCCACCAATGTCCCTGAGCCTATTGACCAATTAGCCCGACAAGTATGGTTGAAAAAGCATCCAAAACTCTTATTAGACAAACAGTGCTGACCATCCTTAAAGAATTGAAGGTGGCTGTTCAAATAGTCTTATTCTATGAATATATGGTTTAAATGCAATTAATGTAGAAGTTTGAACTATCTGCTTATAGGTGCAATATCAAGAATGCTCTAATATGACGCTTGCGTTGTTGGTTGTTGTTTATTACTGTCCCTAATAAGTGAAGGCACTTGTTAAGTCCTCGACTCACTTTTTCTTTCATTCTCTTTTCCAGTTCTCACTCACAGTTCTCGGCATGCTCCCCTATCACATAAAGTACCTGCTGTTTAGATGTGAATCTCTGCATGAAGAAACTTCATAGCCACTATTAAACAATAGTAGTTATTGGACATTGTTTTAATTACTTCTATTGGCGGTACACCGGCCTCGTTATCTATAGGTTGTACTCAAAATGCCTGCAGGGAAACCTTCTGGTCTGAAGACTGCGCGCAAGCTCAGAGACCATCGCCGGACTCAGAGATGGTCAGATAAAGCATACAAAAAAGCTCATATTGGAACAAGGTGGAAAGCGAATCCTTTCAAGGGTGCCTCACACGCAAAGGGTGTTGTACTTGAAAAGGTAAGTCACATGGTTTAAGACATTGTATCTCAGGTTGGTGTTGAAGCTAAACAACCGAATTCTGCCATTCGTAAATGTGTAAGAGTTCAGCTCTTAAAGAATGGGAAGAAAATCACTGCTTTTGTACCTAATGATGGCTGCTTAAATTTCATTGAAGAAAATGATGAAGTTCTAGTGTCTGGTTTCGGGCGAAAGGGGCACGCAGTCGGAGACATACCTGGTGTAAGATTCAAGATTGTTAAGGTTGCAGGTGTATCACTTAAAGCTTTGTACACACACAAGAAGGAAAGACCCAGAGCTTAGTATTTTTCATAATATATATTCGTTTTTGGATATGATTTGTTAATTATCAATACCATATTAACATTTTTTGTTGTGTAGTAGGATAGGTTTTTGCACCATCGGAAGTGCCCGGTGTCTGTACTTCACGTTCTCTAAGCCTCCTCCTGTTCCGAATGCTAAATCGAACGATTATTTCCGCGTCGGTCAGTCTGACCACTTGTGATTAAATACTATCTCTTGGTACTGATCGTAGCTGCATCACGGTGTTGTGAGGGTATATCTTGTCATTCATAAATTAGTTTGATAGTTTCTGAAATAATACAGTCCTTATTATATTTCATGTCGTATAGAAATGTTTGTTACTTTCACCTCATTGTTGTGGATTCGTAAGGTTTTTCACTCAGATTCCTGAAAGTGAATATGTTCACGACTTCACTGAACATCTCGATCGTAAATATGTAATCCCTGTTAGCCTGCTCTGGTGTATCGTATGTCCATATGCCCAAGTTTCTAAGACACGAAACTTAACGAAGCAACTAACTCGGGTTATTCAGAAATCGAGCCCCAAGAATCCAGGTTTCAGGAAAACAATTTTAGATTCCTGATGGGTTGTTCATTAACTCTTATTGTTATACATTCTGTCCTGTGTTGGATGACTAGTGAATCTCAAGTCACCTAGTAAGCGGGAGATCCTGTAAAAAGTAATTTTCAGACAAATATTTTGTGGCCAAAAGAAACTAGTTTGTATTGATACAAATTGAACAAATCGATGTGTTTCAATTTATTTCCCCCATGCGAAAACAGTAGATCTATTTAGTAGTAAATGGTTATCTGTAGTTTTGTATATCAGCTTACCGGAGTTGGTTGGGAAAATCGTAGATTGAGTTTGTCAGACGGATGCATTTTAACTGTAATTTGGAATAATTTTATCAATTGTTGACTCGGAATATATGTAGTCATCAGATTTATATTAGACAGCACAGTGCTTCCAAAAAGGCGGTTCACTGTTATTCCAACTACTTACAAGATCATATAATGTTTAATTTCAACTATTAAGAATACTGACGTTGTACCGCTCGGCCTTTATATTAGAAAACTGGTGGACCTGAAATATTATATTTACTTGACTTAATACTCTACCAGTGTGGAAGAGTCAGGTTCACTTCCTTCAAGAAGCTAATATATGTAAGGCATATTCAACACGTGTTTCTGTGAAGTATGTAAACTAAAGCATTTGGGTACAGTATACTTCTCTTCTATCGATGTTATTTTCGCAAAGATTGATACGGGAAACTTGTGACGATAGTTAGTAGATTATAAACAGCTGCCGGTCGTCTAGTTTATCTACGCTCTAAACCAACAGTTATATCCGAAAATTCGAGCAAGTATGTTGAAGGTGGTTTGAAATTGCCATAAGCCGACTCATCAAAGATGTATATATTAGCCCGTGGTAGAGATACATCAATTTTTCTTTTCCTTTCTAGATCTTCACAGTTATACTGTGTTATTAGCGAACAATCCTAATATGGTAGGGGAAGCGTTATTTTTTGCTCCAATTTACCTGTAGCGAACAGTTCCTCAACTCAGATGGTAACACTTTATAGAATTGTGGGCTTTTCAATAAATGATAGATTTCCATTGCCTCCAGATTTTGAGTCACTTTCAGCTGGAAAATAATAAAAGATATATTTATAGTACTAAAAGAGACAAAACATACATTATCCATGATGTATCTAGACTCTATGTTGTTTTCACAGGGTGAGATCCTCAAATATTGAATCTTTCCAACGTTTCCTCGCTCAATCTAAAATGTTTTTGACGAAAGATTCATCAAAATAGCATTATTAGATGACATTACTTAGCTACTTACTGTGGTTAGATATTATCTAGGAAAGCATCAAATGCTAGATGTATTCAAACACATTACTTCCGAAAAAAGTAGGGAGATTGTCAGTTTATAAAATGGGGCAGTGGTATTAAGGAAAGTTACATATGACCAGTTTCGGTTGGTCCATCACGAATCTCCATCCAGGTTCATGGGAATGGTTCAATCCACTGGCATGTGACGTTATCTGACAGCTGGGAATAGAAGTCGGTGGCGGTACAAGCGTGAGGAACTTCTTTGATTAAAACTGACTATATTTTGTTGTTTTTACTGAACTGTTTCTCTCTGTCTTTTTTTATTTATTATAATCATCCTTTATCTCCTCAATTTTATATTCTTAATATGTGGCGTATATTTGGTTGTACTTTTTCTATGTTCTTTTAATAAAACCTTCGTAAGCATTCATCTAAATGCCGATTTTGATTATATTTATTACAATCTTTATTAACTTTGGTGATTGTGTAAAAGAGTGGTGACAAGGTGGCCGTCTAATAGTACTACGCATTTTCGGTTTTTGACGGATGTCTATTTATAGTTTTGTGCTTTATAGCTATAGTATATTTTACACCGTGTGGCCAGAGTGAGAACTCCAGTTTCCATGTTTTTCTGTTGGTATTCATAATCAATTAGTACGTGGTGGTGAAATCATCCTTTTAACAGCACAATCTGCATCACACTCTACAGTAGAATGCTACCCATATGTGCATATATTATTATTAGTTATTAATCTGACTTTAGGAATGGTAATCTCACTATCGAAGTTGTTACTGCTAGAGTTAGCACAAGTATTTATAACTAGTTGCAGTTTGGTGCTTCATGGCTCCAACGAATTAAGGAATTGAGTATGATGTAGTTAGTCTTTCTGAATGAGTCTGCTTGTTTTACCGCATGTGAAAGGATGAAAATAGAATCAGTTCACAAATCTTGAATGCTTGATATTTAGAAAATGGGTGAGTTTCGAATTCTAGTTGTATTATTTATTGTAAATCTAACCAGTTTTCAGCTGATGACAGATTGAATGTATTGTACTAAGCACATCTCTCCAAATTATGAGCATTATATTTAAGGTATTAGCAAACAGTATAGACGAAACTGCTTTGTAACACACGCTCTTGTTAATAGATGAAGGAATATATTGAATTCACAATAGGTGGTTCAAACTGAGCAAAGCTTTTGTAAAGCTACTAAAATCTCACTAGTCATCAACCCGAAAGAGTTAAGACGTAACGCAATGGGTTGTATCGTTTCATTTAGTAAAACTAATGAGGACTAGTGAGTCAGACATTCGCACTTTGGGGGAGAGAAGCGCATCGGACATTTTTTTGACTTATCTCTTATAGAGTTTAAAGGATTTTTTAGCTTCAGTTTGAGAGTCACTAGCTCATATCAATATATTTGAGATCCATTAAGCACGATGACACCAACTTTTGAAATTAACAGCCGCTTTGATGTGTAGTAATGAAATCTGGTAGAAAATTATGTTGATTACTAAACGTAGCAGGATAGAATTCCCACCGAGATATCTCAAGAAAGTCGATGGGAGCGGAATCTACTTAATTAATCTCTATCATATACTGATTTAAAGTCCCTTTCACAACAAAAAGTGCGTTTTTAATATCTAATAAACAGCTCAAACCTTTCCAACAGATGCTTGTAAATCAGCAAGACTTTCAGTGAACTTGAATTTTGCAGACCATTTATTTTGGGATCCAACAACATCCAAATAAAATTCTTTGGGATCATTTAAGTGAATCAGTGGAGGTCTTATTTCTAAAGTATACTGAACCTTGACTGGCTGATTTCCGGGTTTTTTGGTTTTTAAACGATGCTTCTTACAGGCTGTCACTACAGTGAAATGAATGATATAATCAAGTGTTATTTTTCTCAAACGATGTTTATTACTTGAAACAGTTCTTATCACTACTGAGGAAAATAACTGCATCATGAGAAGAAGATTATCACAAATGAAGCCATGTAGTATCACATACACAATGTATTGGGCCCCCAAATGCCCTGGTACGGCCGTGAGTGGGGAGAGTCACCTCTCCCTCTCGAAATACTCTCATATGGCCAGCGAATATATAGCCTCTGCCAGGGAAGTCCTACTCACTGCCTTCTCGTGGCGGGGGTGTTGTTTACGAAATGGAGAGGACGAAAAGCGAATGTCCGGCGCTTTAACCGGGTTGGTGGACACGGAGGGTCCACCTAGGGGAGTTGGAAAACCCTGATTCAAAACCAATGGTGCACATGGGCTCCAGTATCCTGATGGAACGAATGGCGGACGAACCTGTCATTGGTGACCGGCTACCATAGGACTGCATCTCCTCACGATGCTCCACTGCCTTGTGGATCAGACAGTCAGGTCAAAGGCTCCGGGTGTGGCCCCCTAAGAAAACCACCTGCTTCAGTCTGGGCACCTGGGCAGTATCACAGCCCTCACACAAATCGAATGAGATTTGTGAGGCGCATATTTATCTGGTGCTTCATTGTACCAATTTTTATGTGTTTAAATAAATAAATAAAATGTATTGGGTTGGTTTCGTATTTAATGAAATAGTGTTCCTTTATTAAAAAAGCATAGTGCCTGGCAGGATGTCACGTAACTGGTCCATATAGAAACTGGCTTTGCGAAGCATAACAACGATATTTTGAAATTATAACTAGAATAAGTAGTAAATATTCTCGCGACTTTTGGGAACAGTAATTCATTATTATCATCCCAAAAGTAGTTACTTATTAACGGGTTATATCTACCAATTTACTCCATGATATTCTGACATAACGCCAGACAAATGAACATCTGCACCTATCCTTGGTAACGCGATTTAAGAAGCAGTTAGGTAGTTTAAGCGTGTATAGCGGTTTTAATGTTGGGGTTGGTGCGCAGATATAACCAGCTCATATTTAGCAAAAACTATAGCATAGTAATTACTAAGAACTTCGTTGAATAATAATTTATTGGATTTACAAGTAGGTGTAATAGTAGAGGCTTGGGCGAGATGATAATACGCCGTCTACATTTCTTTCAGTCTAAAAATAGTCCGGAAAGAAACTAGGGAACATAAATTTCTCGGTAAACAGATCTTTCCACAAAATAACTGGTCTCCTTAACGACGATTGTAATGTGCGTCTGCCAAACAGTCTATCTTGAAATGACTCATTGTAGAGGGGCTTATAAATATGACTCCTACCGGAAGATGAGGAAATCTCTGAAGGATTTATTGAAATTTATCCGGAATATTAAATTCTAAAACTTGTCGAGGAGAAACTTAGTACACGAATTAAGACTCGTAAATCCGATGAGGTATACATTATATTTTGTCTAGTAATAAATTTGTCTTGAAACTAGTTGAATATCAGTTGCAGTAATCTAAACTTAACGGACGATAATATTATTGTATGATTCAAGGCAGTAATAGTATCCTGTTAATCAAACAGTGGGAAATACTTGATTATAAAGACGAAGATTAATGAATATGGAGCTTTGTGGTCTAAATAAACTTTCATGTAACAAATAGAACTTTGGGTGATTAGGAGAGAGTAGGATTTTTTATTACAGTAACTATCTGCTGATTGACGTAACAGTAATAACGAAATCTATGATGAATAAAAAATAGTATACATCTAACTGATTACCTTCAGGTTTATGTCTGATAAAACATCTCTTCAAAAATATTCTCTCTAATTCCATTGTCGAGTAAAATATTAAGATGTATTGTGATTCACAATTACGAACTGATTAAGGTCATTTGATAGAGCCAATCACAGTGGTCATACTTAAACTGAAATTATCGAAATTTTATTTTATAAGGGCAATCAACTTTTTGATTTGTTTAAAAAAGTGTAGATCTACAATTAGTTGGATGATAAAAATGATACACAGATAGGAGGTTGATGCTGGAGATAAAAATGATACATTTTCAAATAGATGAAATTATGTCTAAAATACATATAAAAGAGATAATTATGTATCTGACTAACTTGGGAATACAGTTTTCGAGTCTGCAGAAAATGTCAACTTACTTGAAGGAAGACAACAATCAAAAAGGTTATTTAACATTTTGATACAAGTACGGTGGCTAGAGTAAGACTAACATGATCGGTATCAGTCTTGGGGAAAGCGACTTGGACAGAAACTAATTGGTAATTTGGTGTAACACTACTGCATAGCGAAATAAATAATAAGCAACGGTAGTATGGACAGCGGTTTTTTCACATAGCGAAACTACTGCAAGTGACAATGATCAGTGAAGCTATATGACGGAATCGGTATGCTACTGAGTGAATTAGTAGACACTTCTGAAATATGGTCCTTGATGGTTAAGTATCTTGCTAATTTACATAGTAGTGGAATTAATCTATAGTTAACGTAGTCAGTCACCCTAAACACTGACTGTCCGTGATCATTCTAGTATACTCTAAACTAGAACTTTTTATGCAAAATAGAGCGAGAAAACTTCCTTGTGAAGGAGATATACGTACAAAACACTTAGTTGGATCCCACTTTTAATAACGTTATTAAACTTAACAGAGAACAAGTTATCCAACTCTAGCAAGTTACTTTTAACCAAGTCATTTCAACAATTGGTCTAACTGATACTATGTTCATACTGGGTAACTATGATTTTAAGACCGAAACTGCCTTATGAATGAACGAGGTTCTCTTCACTGACTAACCGTCAGATGGAGAACTATTAATTAACTACCGAACGCATTCAGTAATTTTGCGACTAGCTTTAAAAACATCATAGTCACTTGTATAAAACCTAATAATCCACTTAACTGAACGCCTTCAACTCGGTGCGAACATCATTCAATATCACGGGTGAGCAATCGACCTCCTTTGAGATTAACTTAATCTATTTAGTTCTTTCTATTCCCCTATGGAATAATCAAGATTACTAAACCAAATTATCTACTCTTATTCAACTGAAAATTGAACAAAGATAAAGTCAGAGAAATATTTATATATATAAATATACATATGAAATATATTTTCTTATTATGTACTTGCGACTTTGCACCAATGCAGTAACAGAAACACAATTTACTCATGCTCTCTTTATCATGATTTCTGTCAATGAAGACGATAAAAGTTTTGTTGGATTATTTATCCTGGTACCTTAAACTGAACATATTCAACGTAAAATTGAACTTTATTAAGAAGTAAATAAGGATGTTTAATTAACATTAAATATACAAATGAATTTACATGAGCAGGAGTGTTTCACCTTAGCGACAGTAATATACAAACAATGAAGAAATAATCTATTTTTGAAAAACCTAAGCATTCAGATAAATTTATAAGAATGGCATCCATCCTTTGTACATTTGACAGAGTCGATCAACATCGGTTGCTTCTTTAATTAAAGTATCCACCTACAAGGTAAAAGATATATACTACAATTCAGAAACTTATATATATATAATGTACTAATTATGTTGAAAGAAGACTACGTAATGTCCAAATCGAGGTAAATTATTGGTTCTAGAAGCTAGTGATTATTAGGAAGAATACGTCAAGAAATGATGGGTAGAATCCATAGTGAAAATCAGTGACTAAGCTATCCAACTTGGCCGCTTTGTATCGGTATGGGTGTTGAGCATAAAAACAATATACGGACAATATCCCATAGTGACTGAATTTGTAAGAATGAAATACTCTACTTTTTATAACACATGTACTCAGAAGCATCTAAGCTATAAATAATGGAAAATAATCACATATAAGTAAAAAATATCTATATCACTTATGATGAATTTAACTGTGAAGATGTATTCAAGAACGAATTCATTTTATGTCCACAAAACCCTCTCTAATCAAATAGATCAAAAGTGTAGTTCATTTAGTTTGTGAACTTACTTGTCCTTCAACAGACATAGGTAAAATCTGGCTGAATCCATCATGTTCTGTAATTTTACCTTTAAGACGATCTTCCATACGTGCTAATTTTTCTGTAGCTGCTCTAGTTGCACGTTCTGTCAGGTCCAAGTCGGATGATGCGCTTCCATCTGATGTGGAGCCACCACGGCGAGTTCGTCCAGCTATAAAAAGAATTGTAAACATAGCGGTTGATTTACCTATATCGTTTCGTGAAAAGTTTGTCATTTATGAATCTTTTATCAATCAGTTATTGAGAATTAGCTAGCACTAGTTAACGATTCTTCAGTTGTGTGGGACCATGATCACACACAGTATATACTTTTAAACTTCCATTTAATTTTCGGTTCACAGTCTTCATAAGATTATTTCTTGCAATGCGTTAGGTCTTTCTGAAACTGATTTCAATGGAGCGCGGCCGTATGTATCAATAAAATTACAGACTAAAAAGTCAAAACATGTTTCATACTTTGGTACGTTTGAATGGATTACTATATCACCTGAAACCGGCGAAAATAAACGAAAGTCAGCAACACAATAAAAAGACAAGCTAAATTATCACACTGCGCTCCAGCCCTGCTAACTAGAGGGAGAAAACCAGATTCAGCAGAGGGAAATGTATATTCCACAAGCAATCGGGAGAACGAAAGAATAAGCACACAACTCATGCGTATATATACAGTACAAACATGTCCTTAGAAAACATCACAAAACATGAACTGAAAGAGGAAACGAATCAATGACATTTAAGGTCTTTACAAGTAGGAAATATAAACTGAAGGTAAAAGTAGGTACTTTTGGTACAAAAAAGAGAAACTCAAAGTTCCAAAATAAAATTACAAATATGAGACGTTTACGAAGAGATTTCTGGGGATCTAGCATCCCCAACAGACTTACAACTTTCACCACCAGGGAATGCGTTGCTTCGTACGTTTCCAGTTTGTTCAACAACAGCATCAAAATAAATTGGACGGAACACTGCCAAGAGTGGATCGATTTCGTGACGTAGTAAACGCATAACTGCTTCTGAACAACGTCTGAATGTACCTTCATAACCTGTTGGACCCATAGCATGAACCATGTTGCGAGTTAAACGGAATGGAACACGTTCAGGCCAAGGTAAAGTAAGACCATTATTGAATACACACGAAAAATCAACATGAACAAGATCACCAGATATAGAGTCGAACAATATATTCTCTGTATGTCTATCTCCAAGACCGAGAACATAACCAACCATGCTCATAACTGCACAAGTACGTGCATAACACTCTCTTCCTGAATACCTTGAGTGAAAATAAACCCAATAATAAATACCTGTAAATAAAAGGAACGTATGGGTATGGTAGTAGGAAATCATTTTTATTTATCCTAGAACTTGCTAACAATATGTTCTCATCACTTGTTATCTGGCTTTATTCAAGCATTTTTAAATTATAGCTCATGATGAAATGACATCGATTACCGTTATTACCAAAGCTGGGACCAATTAGAACATCCACATGACCACAGAAGCCTACGAAACCAATCCTACAATCATTCAAGGACTAGCATCAAGATTCATTTGTCACACGTCACGACTTCTTGTTAGCTTAAGAATGATTGAAACCGGTATTAGGAGTGATAAA
The DNA here is from genome assembly GCA_944470415.2 of Schistosoma rodhaini. Classification (NCBI taxonomy): domain Eukaryota; kingdom Metazoa; phylum Platyhelminthes; class Trematoda; order Strigeidida; family Schistosomatidae; genus Schistosoma; species Schistosoma rodhaini. The sequence continues at coordinate 64,513,668 of OX104044.1, forward strand.
ACACAGCTATTGTTGGAAATAAGATTAGAAGAAAACAACAACTACTCATTTAAATAACCATATATAAAAATCTAAACTACTGGATTTCAAGACTGCAATTTAACGTTTGACATTGAATGTTCATTATTCATCAAAAACAACCAAGAATAAATTGTATGATAAATTTGAAATGAACAATCGAAGTTAACTAGTTGATATACACCATATGTAGATCACCAGTTTACAGAGTAGTATTTAAACTATTTCAGATAATTCTTTAAAATGAATAAAACTAACCAGGAACTTGGGTTACTAAACGTGCTTAGGAACCAATTATAGAAGACAAGGGGGAACATAGGTAACCATTTGTTCAAGTATTTATCACGTTTCACTCTGAAAAGTAAGAACCATGGTTTATTATTAACAATATGAAATAAACAGGTACATCTTTGAAAAAATATCTACTCATTTCAATTAATGTCTACACTTTTGAGCACTATATAACAATGGTTGCAATTGGTAAAAGGAGCCACACATTTAAACATATTGTGACTAGTGTGTATAAAACCCTAATCAATCACGCGAATCATCAACTAAATGGAAGTGAAATGTGTCTAATGACATGTGCGCTGAAATCGAAATTGTCCGGAGTGGAAACTTGAAGTATTAAGAGTATTTACTATTTGGAAGTAAAAAATCATACAGTTATATATGGATTAGATTTTTTAGTGATTAGTTAATTTGCACAGATTCGTGGTGAATAACATTTTGTGGGTTAGTTCAGTTATGTATTTATACAAATACACACTATAAAACACTACACTAAACTTACTACTGAATGAAAGAACTTACGATAAAGGATCTTCAAGTAAAGGTGCTACTCGACTCATATTAGCCCAATTGATAGGTTTACCAATCTCATTATACAGACGTGTGATGATAGATCGAAATGGCTGTGTATTACGAACCCATTCAATCAATCCACCTTTTTCACTTAAAGGAATTACCGCCTGAAATTAGGAAAGTATAGATCCAAATAAATAATCCATTAAAGCGCGTAACTAAGATTACGCATATTCTTATTTACAGAATCACACAAATAAACTGAACATCGCTTAAACATACTGTGTAAGTTTGTTATGAAAGATAATTTTAATGAGCAGAAAATTATTATAAAAGGCAATTTTATGTGGGAAAATTGAGAGTATCGGTGATCTTTGACATGGTGTAAATTCAATACATTGTCAACAAATGGAAAACACAAGTGCAACAATATGCATTGCATGCCATGAACCTCAAAGCAAATTTTCATACAGATTGATGATATAAGTATTCACAATAGTTTGGTTACGGGTTATATAGCGTAAGACTCTTCAAGAGGACAGTAAGAGTATTCAAAACAGTCTATTGGTAATAGAATGTTTTAAACTATAATCATTCTAAATACTATGGAAAAAAGAAGTGTTTTTACTTTTTAATATAGTTGGTAGATCAGAAGCGAATACTACAGAAATGGAGTTAACCAATTCTCTCTTTTTAGTCGACATAGTATCTAACATCTATATGTTCTACAAGCGGCTTAATAGTGATATTTAGTAACAAATATTGTAATAAAAAAGCAACAAATCATTTGTTTAAAATGAAATAAAGGAGAAATATATTTACCACTTTTGAAAAATTTGTGGTTTGCTAAAACACTACATGTAGATTTAAAAACGCCAGTTGAAGTAAAGCAATCAAGAAATTTCCTGAATTAATTCACGAAGACATATAAACCACTAAAAAACGTAAATACAAAGTTCAGCTAATTGCAGTAACATTTCTACATGCATACAACGACTTGTCGTAGTTTAGTGTAAATAAAGGTTCGCTAACGCCTCATACACTTACGTAAACATAAATATGAAAATTGAATATTTAAGTTTAGAAAAAATGTATTATGAAGGAAACAAATAAATGAAGTGGCCGGAGTGATACACACCCTCAAATCTTATACAGGTAAAAGATAGAATAACTAACTGGTTCGGTGTGTATGTGAATATATATTTAAAAAATTAAAGTTATTATTTATGTACGAAATATTCAGTCAAAATAATATGACTATAGGTGATTACCTAGTTGACAAATGGATGATCAAGAATCATAAATAACGGCAACAAAATAACAATCAATTATGCACTTTTAATCATTGTAATTTATACTTACATAAGTACGAATTTGCAAGGCACGTCTTCGAGTATTTTCATTGATAACTAAAAATTTATTGATCATTCCGTTTAATTCCATCAATCGAGAATCTTTACGAAGGTCATCCTGTTGCAAATAAATTACGAAAAATAGCTAACTGAAATCACAGAATTTGAAAATATCAACTAAATACTTCAACTGAAATAATGAGCATTGTTGAGAAGTTCTATACTACGACGAAATGGCCGTCTAGTGCTTCCAAGTTTTCAATGATGGTCTAGCTTAGATCGTTTTGTGATTTCAAGTGTGAAATAAAATTATTGATAATAAGTACTTTTCTTGATGTGGGTAATTATATTCAAAAATATATGTATTTATCAATTAATCTGATTAGTTTTAATTTAATAGTTGTTTATTTAAAATCGAATACATTGAAAAGCCTTGATGAAACAGTCTGACACAATAAATCAGGTAGGATCAATGGGAAATGATTGATTTCTATAATATAAAGTTATATATTCTTGATCTGAATCGTCTAATGGTAGAATCTTTAAATGCAACATAAAACCACAACTTTACACCTTAGATAAAGTATAGCTGAACTCCTTTATGGCCGTTTGAGATATTATTCTAAATGATAAGCAATTAAATGGAACCAGAAAAATCAAATCTCTTATGGCACTCAAAAATGGTTTGTTATCAACTATTCCACAGGTATAGAAAGTAGCCGGATAGTGAGAAGTAATATCTCCAGTGCTGTGAATACATGTTTTACGGTTGACACAACTGATTTACGAGAGCTTTTACGTACCAAGCAGAATGGAGAAAATTGCATGAAATGAAAACCCGAATACATAACAGCTGTTTATTTGTTCGGTTGGAATAAGTACGAAATAAGCGCTTTCAGAAGCAGTCAGATACCTGGTGAGACACATTTCTAGCTTTATTACAAAAATTTGTCTTTATACTTTACATAAACTAGAAAATAATAGTTTTATTATGGTTTGACATATTATTAGTGTCATATCTTTGGGTAAGTTTGGGATACAAAAATGAGAAAAACTTACATTGGGTTTTGCAACAATAATATACTCCCTACCATCTGACCCCACCCAAGTCATTTTCTTCGGTCTAGTCTGTGATCCAAGTATCTCCACAGTGTCTTCTATATGTGTAAGACAAACTAATCTATCTGGTTGTTCAGCGAATGGCCAATGATGAGCGATTTGTTCAGGAGTAGCGTTGGGTAGTAAATGATTAGGAACTAGTTGACGATGAATTGGTATGAGAATACGTGAGAATTCACTTGTATAAAAGGAAATGCAAGAAACACTTATAGGAAGGAAATTCTATTTAGAAAAATAAAAGTGAGCAATTTATGACAAATACAAATACGAAGTGAATAGTTTATGTCAAGTATGAATGCCTACCTGCTCTCAATGAGACGAGTAATTGGACGCACAGTTTGACGTAAACTAAAATTACGAAGTTCGCGTCGGTCAGCCGTCATGAATAATCCACATACTGTCTTTAGATGATTGCATAAAGCAATAGAATCCTATTTGAAAAACATAAACCCACTGTTAAGAAATGTAATGCTATGGAAAAATTAACGAGAATCACAATGATAAAAATGCATAAACTTACAGCAATAAATTTTGACAAATGCGGTTGTTTTGTTCTGTAAATGAAGTAAATTAACAGTGTAATAAGAGTTACCAAATAACAGGGGATAGACAATATAGTGAAGTTTCAACATAAAAAGAACAATGAAAAGTAGTACATGTAATTAGACAGAAACTAAGCAATTTATAAACAAATCACTACCACAACGAACGACTTTTGTTGAAGTAGGAATAGGCTGGAAGAAAACTAAGGGCGGAGAAATCAAAGAGGTGAAGTCATCGACTGTTGGACTGTAGAAGCATGAACACTACCTAAGGTCCTTTTCAAATTTATTTCACTGGCTTATACCCCTTGAATAACATCTTAAACCCCTAATTACTTATACTACGTTGACTTGTCGCTGTGAAGTGGCAAGGCAAATTGAACCGATGAGAATATGTGCCAGTTTCTATGTTAAGCATGACTGACTGAAATGGATTACTTTTAATTGAAAAACAGTAAGCAATATTAGGTTACAATCCAAAAGCGAAAGCATAAATATCACTTTGTGCCCAAAGTATCAAAGCAGACAGTTAGAAAGAGCATGTTCCATTTCTAGAAAAAAATACCAAGAATGGAATTTTGTATTGCAATGCATCAATCTCGCAGGCTCATGATAGATGTAGCAGACAATATGACAGTATGTATTAATTAATCAGACTTCAAGTAAGGATCATTAGATACATAGGTTATCTAAGAACTAAATCATAGCTTGTATTAGACGTCAAACTCAAAAACACCGATATCCTACACCTAATGAAACAGTAAGAAGTGACATTTTTGGAGGATAAGTAACATAAGAATAGAAGCTAACATACATTTCAATAAAGAATAAAATTATGGATGATTCTGGAAAAATGAAGTAGGGATGGTTCAACGAATATTGACTAAAATATAATCAACACAATTTAATGCTATTTATGATGACTTACTTAATCATGTTGAAAATTTGCTGACAACGATCTCTTCGCTGGCGTACCGTAGACTGTGAAACGAAACAGGAATACACAAATTAATAAAATAAAATAAGAAAATGAAAACACAGCTATTTATTCACGTAATATAAAGAAGTCATACAATTTACAGAAATATAACAATAAAACGACTAACTAGCAAAGTTAATAGCCAGTTTCGTATTCACTGAATTCTTTTACGATCTTTTAGGGATGTCATTAGCAGTCATACAAGTTATTGAAGATAAATTAATCTTATTGATAATAGATTTTCACAACCTTCATCAAACACTGTTACAACTTATTTAATGAAAGCTAATTTTGGGCATTACATTTTCTAAAGATTAGGTTACAAACATTAGTGGTCATTATCGATTTGGAATGTGAGGACGGAATAGTTCTATCAGTTAAACAAATACATTAAAAAGGCGTCTTTTGGTAATCTAAGAGGAATGATTGCCACACTTTGCTGGTGAGGGTCTAGCACGTCTAGCACTAGATGTCTTACCGCAGATCACAGATTTGTACACTAACTCTACCACTTACGTAGTTCCACATGTTATAAGTTTGACGTTATCGAGGACAAGAAACAAGATTTATGTATTAAGTTACGATGAATACTGAAATAAAAATGACTTCTAGTTCAACGAAAACCACTTAATTGTTACAAGCCGTTTTAGCTATATTGGGATGGTACCTGACGAGATATTTATAAACAAAAAAGTGCCATCACACACTAATTGTGATGGAAGTACCCGATCGTCAAAAATTCAGACAAAAGCATGGCTTATTACTAACTCCAATAAGACAGAAAGTTACTGAAGATGAGAGTAGCTAGTGTGAGAAGTGATAAGCCAATAGCTATACAATTATTCTAAGGATAATGATATATTATGAATCATTGGCTAGAGATCTAAGAAAATAACGCATTCTAAAATGGTGGGTTTGCTTCGTTACTATTTTTTTATTACTGATTTTCTCTGACCGTGATTTTCGTCTTTAAAGCTAAAATTAATGTATCAACTTGTAAACCCACCTGTATATTTCACCGAGAGTAAGTTGTGAATGTCTTCTATTTTGCAAAGCCTCGTTTCACAGTTATTAAGAAGAACAGGACAAACAACTGTGCAACTGTCCTTTTGGTAGACGTACACTTTTTGTACACCACTTGCAGTTGGTAAAAGACAAAGGAGCTTTCTGAATCTGTGCCAAGACTTTGTCAAACACCAGCCTCCAGGATCCATGAGACTACTAAGATAAGTGAAGTGTTTAAGGCACCTAATTATTTCAGTTCCTATAGTTAGTTTAGATGCTGAGTTAGACTAATCCTTAAGCACCAAGAAAAGATGAATCCTTTAAAATATTTTATCTCGGTGATAACAACAACATAACATAAAGACGCAAAAATACAACTCGAAAAACGAAATGCTTACGTCATTCAGAGGAATCAGAAACCACATAGTCTGTAACGGATAAGTTTCAAAAATGCGGACTACCAGAGCAATTAACGTGGTAACTACTGTTGGAATTTCATGACATACACGCGATAACAGTTGACTAAGAGCAGTGTAAAACTGATAAACAGGAATTCGTTGACAATTGATGCGCATAAGCTAAAATGAAGGGAAAACAGCTATAGTATGAGTACTTGTACAACGAGAGATATTAGAATCTTCAAATGTAAAATACAATAAGAATTTTCGACAGAAGGTAAGCAGTATGTTTATCTTTTAGGCTTAAAGTAACATTGGATCTTAGTTCTTGGGTGCTTAACTAGAACGTGAAAGGTAGTACTTTGTGTTTAAAAAGTTATTTCTCAGCTACATGTCACGAATGTTGACTGCAGCTTCTACCTTGAAATAGTAACCGAACATGTTAACAGAAACCAACCAGTCAAAATATAATGAACATAAATTTTACATATAACTGATAAAAGCTGAAGAACACTTGAATGATAAAATATAATGCAGGTTGATATTCATAAGCAAGAATGATAATGTAGAATAGAACCCTTTTTCAAGAATAAACTATTTCCAAACACTTAATACGAAAAAGAAATCGTAAACTGTTCAGTATTTATTACTTAATAAACTTACCTCTTGAACTTCATTGAAGACTTTTTGTTCTGAATGTAGATTATTTTCTTCCGTATGTTTTTGAGACTTATTTAGTTCATGAGAATTACGAACAGAATCTTGACCATAATCCAACCATAATGTTAATAATCTTGGCATTGACTGATAAATAAATTGACTACCATAACTTAAAGCTAAGCCGTATTGTTGCAAAGCTACTTTGATTAGTGCACTGTAAAAATAAAAGTCAAAACACAGCATAAAAACATTGCTAAATGAATGAAAACTATTTTCAAATGTATACTTTGCGTCTTAAGTGACTAGTAGAATTTCTACCAAGACTCAAACTTAATATTCATAACGCAGATAAAGATAAATTTCACTGTTATCAAAAAAAAGTTTAATTGAATAAGTTACCATAATTGTGTATTATTGAGGTGAAACCCACGGTTGGTTTTAAAAAGAAAGTAAGAGCTTTTATATATATATATATATATATATATATATATATATATATATATATATATATATATATATATATATATTGTAGCTGTAAATAATTCCCTAAAATCAATAGCTCATTAAGTGTTCGACATTGGATGCTGACCACGTTGTTTAAGTGGACTTGTTTAACTGAAGGCTTTCGGTCATGCATCCACACCAGATCACGTTTCAACTCGGCGTGGGACACTGCTCCTACGTTCATTAGCCAGCTTATAGTAAAGGTTCCTCGATATATTAGTAACGTATCAAATATATCTTTCCTACCTCTCCTCGTCTGACTTCTGGTTTCTATTCGACTGGGAAAGAACGATTATAGAAGATACTACTGGTTGCTAGTTGTCAAACTAGAATATCCGTTGTATCCTCAGTGGTGAGCCCGACGTGAGTGTTTCGGAGACACAGTATACATCAATGGTACGAGATTCTAGGGTTTTAGCTAAGGAGGCCTGTTGACCGATTTAACTTAGGGCACGTACGTTGAAGGCTCCAATGTGTAGTTTGGCGCGAGGTTTAAGTAGACCTGGGACAGCGTTTCGCGCACTAGAATCGTTGGCCATGGTGACACTTGAGGAGGAAACCGAAAGAGGAAGTTAAGTGTTGAAAGCCAAGGTAGAAAGAATTGAAGAAGGAGATTGATTATGAATACAGTGGTCTTGAGTGCTGTTAGAGGTATGAGACCAGTTATCACTTCCCGGTTGCCCACACCGTGGAAGAGTTCTTCTAGAGGTACCTGGAAAGGAAATCGGGTTAGAAGTGGTTTTAATGACCTGAGAGCGTGACCGCAGTGCCCAAGAAACAACTGCTTGAGGTCGGTTACACACGACCTTTTTATGGGTAGTTTTTGTGTTAGCTCCGTACTTGTTGGGACCTTACCGCCGGAGACGGATATTCGTGGGATAAGGCGAGGTGTGCATTTTTAGGGTCGACCTTTTCTAACCCCATCCCTCCTTGTGGGAAGGCAGCATCGCTGTTATGCTGGTTGTCTGAAGGAAACACCTTACTGCCGTCGCACCTCTGTACAGTCAGCAGTACGACTTCGCCTTCGGACCTTGAGGAACTATTGTTCCAGCCAGTATAGCTCGATTGACTCATCACGATAGGCAAGCCCGACCGCCACGTCAAGGTAGCAGCAACGGTCGGGCACCGGAAAGTATGTTCAAATGATAAGAAAGTTATCAAATGACAGATAACGATTATCAAATAGTTGTTTTGGGGCAAATATCATTAGTTTTATTACTAACTACACAACTACATGAGATTTAAGAGCTAGCCTAATAAACTACGACCAAATTGACTTACCATTGATAAATAAAATTGTTTATAATATTTACGAAAACTGGTTAGAAATGAATTATATTATTGGGTTTTTTAAATAAGACCGATGAATTACATCTGAGAAACAACAGTTAGGAGATCAATATAGATATAATTATTTCAATTACAGAATCATCAGATTCACACGGTTTCATTACACCTTTAGAATATGGTAAAAAATGTTTCATGATAGATTGTGTATACTACCGAAGTGTTGGAATTCAACATGAAAGTAAGACATTAAAACAAGTATAAAAAGCAAATGACCAAACAATAAAATCTTACATACTTTTGTTGTTTACAGCCGACTGCCTGGGTTCTAGCCCGGTCCACATAGCGTGCAAGACGAAAATGAGCCTCCTCATAACCGGAATTAAAACCACAAACTTGTTCATAGAGTTTTCCGGTAGTTTCAAAATCATATCTATTCGTTTCTTCACAATAACGCGTGCGTAGAAGTAAAGCCTGATTGATTAGAATGAAATGAACAGAGATTGGATACAGTCATTTATATACATGAAAAAGTGAATTAGTTTGAGTTTCCAGGTTACTTAGAAGTATACGTAAAAGAAAACCAAATAAATTTTGAATTATCATCGCTAGTCCTCAGTATTTTAGAGTTTTACAAAGTCAGTAACTTAAGACATAAATATTTATGTATCTTTAAGCTTTCCTCATCTCATTTCAAATTGTAGTGAACCTTGAAGTATGCTATAATTAGCTACTAGCAGAAAGCATATTAGCAACAGAATAAACATCAACTCCTACTTTTACACTGATTAATCAGTTATTCTATTGGACAGCAATAATGAAGTGAAGTATTCAATGAGCAACGGCGTCATACACTTCTGAAATTTGAATTGACACTTTAGAAAGACGTTTATTTAAAGTGTAATGTACAGAGAATTTTGACAAATAAGTCTAAACATATTTTAAATTATTCGTCTAAAATCAAGATATTTACCCAAAGTATTTGCGAATAATAGTATAGTTGTAACAATTGTAACCAATCAACTGGATGAAATGATTCCCTTAGAAGCCCTTGTTAGAATCGTTCAAAAAAGTACATACCGAGTTAGTGTGTGTAACTTGACATGAATCCTATCTCAAAGTGCACATTGAGAAGTTTAATCTCTTTAAATTTTCGAGATATACACATATGCTTCCAAAATATCATGTGTTTCTGAAACATTTTGTGCCTTATTGTATATGAATATACTAGAAGAATAACTTCAAGAAAAACGACCATTAGTTCACAAGTTTACAATTGTATCTATTAACGTACATTAGTATATTTTACTAAGAATGAATTAGTTTTAGTTAGCAACTAGACTTCATTTCTTTTACTTTTCTTGCAGTGAATTCGTTTTGTCCAAAAGATTTTTTAAAAACAATTTATTCAACTTATGTACATGTTTACCTGTTGTGCAGAAATAGTTCTATATTCTGTAGAAACTTCATTATTCTCATTGGATGGTTTGTTACGTACATTGAAAATATTACAACCAAAAACGTCAGGTATACCCTTATCCAAACATGTTTGAGCGGCTTCTCTTTTATCAGTCTTCCATAATAGTTTAGCTCTTTCAAGTAGAGCATCTGGAATTCCGAAATCTTCAGCACGAAGAACACAAGTATAAGCTGCCATAAATTGTCCAGATCTTATGTGTAAATCAAAGTGTAAAGTATGTTTGCCGTGAGAACGTTCATTCAAATACTCAATAAAAAAATGAATTAAGTTTTAGGTATCTAAGAATTGATATATAAAATTAAACGTCACGAGTATTGAACAGCTTATGTTTCATCGTAGAAATAAGCACAGATGATCAAGAATTCGAAAAGGATGGATGCACTAACAAATTCAAGTCTTCTTAAAAATATAAAATCCAGATTCTTTTTTCTCTGTTTTTTTATACAAACTAAGTTGTGCGATAAAGCTATTAGAAAAAATAAATAGTATTTATCTCAAACTATCGAAAATCCACTATTGAGGGTTCTTATTTAAGTTCCATTTTTGTGATAAAGTTCATATTAACAATTAAGTTGTCTTACATTTCCTTAAATATAGAAAACTGCAATCATTCAGATTAATTCTGTATAAAAAATCCCTTTGAAGGCATATATAGTAAATGATTTTGAAACTACATAATCTACTTTTCTACATTCAAAATTGAACATAGACTAATATCTTGGAGATTTATAACAGTATAGATCTTAGACTTTACAATTATTTTTAGTTCTACTTTGCTGATAAACCGAATAAAATCAATCAGTTTTTATACGACATATTTTTATTAAGCTACTTTGGATAACCTAATAAATTACCATGAATGACTGAAAGTTTGAAAAGACAAGTTGACATATTACCGAATAAAATGAACATTTTGTTCGAAGAATAGAGAAATGTTCAAGAACATCGGTTGTCCTATGTTCAGCTAGGTACTTGGTTAAAGTAATTAGGCGGTTTCCATAAGAAATCTTCATTTACTTTGGACTGAGAGGAACGTAAAAGATGATTATGAATAGAAAGTTATTGAAAACCACAATTAAACGATGAATACACCTTTCTGCCAATTAAAATTTTGTAATTTGCAAAACTAAAAAACTGTCGCATTCAAGGTTTATGCATTCGTTGGTTTGATCCCTAAACAACTTGATAACGAAAATTAACATATTCTGCCAAATTGTTGGTTAATATTCAACTATTTTAATCCAATAAATTAATATGACGATAGATACATAAATTTTGAAAATTAAAACCAGTAGTTACAACTCACTTCCTAGCTAGTTTAGCACGTTCTAGCCAATTATAGCCTAAAGCAGTACGTAGTCGCGATATTGTAGAATTCAATACTTCTCGATTAGATATTTGATATGTATCACTGTTCAATGAGCTTAGGGCTGAAGTGACAAGTTGTAAAGCTGCATGTTGAATAGCTAAAACTGGTTCTAAAGTATGAAAAGTTGGTCGACTAACACGAATTCGAGTTTCTAACAACTTTAAAGATGTCTCAACAATATTCTAAAAAGATTTAACAAAAAGTATACATAAATTTGTAATAAAGGATTTAAGTTATATTACTTACTAAATATCAACATCGTTCTAATTAAAGGATCAGTTAGCTTAACACTAATAGCCTACTACATATGTATTTATTCACTAATAACAAGATATTTGAGATGTCTGTATAATGTTTATCATGCCAACTAGCGGTTAAATAAGATAATACACATTTCGAGCATTTATTACCTTGAAGTACAATTTACAGCATCTCTACATCTGAGATCAATTGGTTACTAGTATAACATACACTGTCCAATACAAAAACTGTTGTAAATGAAATGTCATGAAATAAAGCATATGCTTGTCAAACGTTTTGTGATAACAAATATAAAAAGAGTTATTCAGCAGGACTTTTGACCCGAAGATAAACTTCACAAGGTATTGTTCAAAACGCAAGCTATAATTAATTTATCACCAACCATAATAATAAATAGGTATTCAAACCAATGTTGGACTTGATAGTTTGAAATAAATTGAGCATCGGGTAGAGTTAATAATAAATATACATTTCTTTTTATATCCCAATGAGTAAGAAAATTGTATTTCTGACGTTTCGTGACTTATTGTTAGTCACTTTTCCAGAGTAAATAAATATCCGACATTAATTCAACACACGTTTAAATAGTAAAAAGGAAACAATGCCATTGTTTCCTTTGAAGAAGTGGCCTACATTAAGAAGTCACGAAACGTCAGAAATACAATGTTACTACTCATTGGGATGTAACAAAAATATATTTATTATCATAATAATAAATATCCATGATACACTGAAGTGAATTTGCCATAGGTGAATGGTCAACATCATTTTATCCATGAAATATGTGATTGATTAATCTTACTCACTGCTGATGTGACATGAATCAGATTGAAAAAAGTACTAAATATTTACATTAAACAAGATCAGTAAGAGAAAAAGTATCAAGAAAAATAGATGATGGTAAACTTGATATTAAAATAATTACTAAGAAAATTGCAAGACATATAAATACGAAATAATAAACTCACTGAAAGGTTACTTTCTGATGATCGAGAATTTGTTGGATTTCGAATTTCATTCATGATAACATCACCTAAAGAACTGATCAATTCAATGTCAGATAACGAGCTTAGACGAACTATTGTATCATAAGCACGTATATAACCACCGGGACCTTCAAGTGCAGCAGCGCCCAGTTCAGTCACTTGATCTATTCTTAAACGAGCTAAGATTTTTGACCAATCAGATGTTCGCTTTGAGAAAGTAATAAACAAACAAATGATCTAGTTCAGTACACATACAAATTATGATTAAACAAAACCAAATAAATAAAGCAGCGACAAATTTTTTCCGCAAATACTTCAATCATTTAAAAGATAATTAACCAAGAGAATAGTTTAATACTTCATTGTCGTTAAAGTGAAAATCATATTTATACAAAAGGATCTAACTAATCATTGTTATATATATATAGGATGGAGAATGATTCATCAAGAGGTATTTAAGCGACTAAAATGCAAGGTATAGTGAGCAATATGTGCGTAGGCTGTTAGTTGTGATCATGAATACACATTTATACAAACAAGATAGTGATCATAATAATACACAGAAATAAACGAATTGTTACTGTTCGAATAACACTGTCTGTTAAATAAGTTAATAAAAGGGATCGACAAAATTAACCGTAATCAAAATCAATCGTATGAGAATCGCTGTAAGCAAAATCACATTGTTTAAATTACCCAAGATATATCCAAATGAAAAATAAAATGTGTTTAGTAGCAGTAAACTTTATCGTGTTGGCACAATTAATTTATTCAGTTTATAAATGGTAAATTGTATTAAATATTGTCCAAGTTACACAAAAAATATTAAAACTAACCTTATCCTTCATTGCTAAAAATAATCGCCCTAGTCCAACCGACCAAGAACATTCAAGGAGATTCTATAAAAATATAAATAATGTAATAATTTGGACAAAATGACATGTACAAAACAAATATTTATCACTATTAAAATAAACTAAGTCCTGATGAGATGGAAATCAGACTAAATGCTTGGTAAACTAAAGATATATATGACTAGAATTATGTATCAGGGGGTTTCATTATATGCATCTGCACAACAAAAATACTACACAGAAAGCGGGAAAAAAATCACAATCTATGGCAATCAACTTCACAGGGTCAAATGGTTACACGTTATTAAGATACAGTATTAGTCAAAAAACACTTCATACGAAGGTGAGGTCGATTTAATGAGCACAATAATCTTTCACAGAAATCAAAGTTATATAAAACACTAATTTCAAGATTATGTTTAAAATATCTAGAAAAGATTCGGAAAAAAAAGATCAAAAGACTAAAGAAGTTCAGTTGAGATCATTTACGAAATAATAAAAATTGAAGTACCTAATTTTATTAGGTGGTACACATCATGTATATAATTCTTTAAACACTTTGCCTTAATACAAACGAGAGAATTATTATAACAGAAACTATTCACATTTAGAGAATACGTGTATGGTCTTGTTTAAAAACGTTCTAAAAACAAATATCTGTATGAAGAACTAAAATACTAAATATTTGCAGGAAACATATTTCTTAATGTAAATAAAATTTAATATGATTTCCATGCTTAAGAATTATGCGCAGTTAACCTTATTTAGTCAGACCATAAATGAAAATATTAAAAAGTTATTCAGAAAACATGCCATATTAGTAGTTTCCTGTAGAGTTTCCCAGTCGCCTAAACGCCAAGCTGCTTCCGCTCGATGAGCGTTCAGACAATCTACCCAAACACTTGAATTCCCAAAATTATTCGAATGGGATTTTGATTTCCTCACAAGAGCACCTGCTCGTTCAACTAGACCATGTAATCGAGCTGGATCAGGAAGTTCACAACGAAACAGACCACTGTACATCAGTAAATGCTGGTTATCTCGAATTTCTTTCGAAGGCTGTTGACATTGTGAAGAACGGTGACTAGATTCAGAAGTAGCCAAGCTATGTTCGTAGGCAGCAGCAGCCATATCTAGCTGTCCTTCATTTTCTAGTTCTAGAGCACGAAGTAATGAAAAGCGTTGTGTTGTATCGCTTAACAATTTCATATTTTTATTACACAATTTTGATTCATGTTGCTTTTCCTTATAAAATTCCTGCCTAAAAGCAGTAAACGATAACTGAGTAGCTGATAAGACACCTGCTAAACCTGAAATTTAATAAAACACGAACAGAATGTTAAAGACGCATAGTTGAATGAAATGAAAGTAACCTGTAGCTAAACAAATACGTATAGCTATTAATTAACTACAAAAACAAGCTGAGTTAGATATCTGAAATGTTGATGTTCAAAACGAATCCATTGAAGGTGGTAAATAAGTGAAATTCGAACAATAAAAAAACCTACTGATTCTCTTAAAAGAATAAAGTTTCAGCGAAAGAAATTTTCTTCTCGATGATAATATTTTCTTAAGCTGTATTGACAGGTCAATTTTTATTTTGAGTTCATAGTAAAATAGAGGAGTGTTACAAAAGTATCAAAGACAATCGGATATAAAAGTTTATTCACATGGAGTGGTGTTGTACAATTTAATAGAGTCATCAGAGATTATCAAAAGATTTCAAATATTAAAACACGACCGTTTATAAATAGAAGGGTGTTATTTCAAAGTAATTGCAGTCTTCGAAAATTTTCAAGTATGGGTGTTGCATCATTTAGCGAATAAATAAAATACTATCAAGAAATATAGTTTGTTAAGTTCCAGAAGTAACAGGAAATACAATTGACACAATAAATACAAAAGGCGACTGAATTATTATTAAAAATCGACATCAATTCTGTCTTGAATATATATCCTTACAGTAAAGTGAAAACGATTAGCAGTTGCCCAATGTTCACAAATACAACTGAGCTAAGACAAACGCACAATATAAAAAGTAGTCGTAGATTTACAACAAAATGAATATACAGATGACTTTTAAGGACGAACAATTAAATATTCAATCGACTAAAGAAAGAAAATAGTGGATGGCAAGTAAAATGTATGATTAGAGTAAGATAATAGTATCCGTTAAAGCAAATCTGAATGGGCAATTACTCTATAACTATGAAGTCACTTGAATATAAGTGTTATCAGCGAAGCCAGAGAACGATGTCACGGATACATGGATTGACGAATCAACAAAGAGGAAGAGAAATAATACAAAGTTGTAAGCGCTTCATATCGGATCTCTTCACTAAAAATCGGGAAACTTGTTATAATTAGAACGCATATAATGCTTAGTACATAAAGATACTAAGAAACGAGCCAGAAATATATAAGCATCGTTTAACTCATAAAAAAAATAAAATAAACTTAGTCTTTCTGAGAACTAAGATTGATTTCTGGGATCTCAATAACAAACATATGTTGACAACACAGCTATACTTAGTGTCACATGGACTAATTACATGCGATCTAACACAATATTTAAGACAAAATGACTGGTAGGTCAGTTTATTAAAACGTAACATTGGCATAATATCATCAAAAAATAAAGTTGAAATAATCTCTTACCATCTGAATCGTGTAGAGATGCATATGTATCGAGTAAGCCAACAAGTATTGTGAAACCTGTCTTACCAAGTCCATTAGAAAAATGCAGAGTAGATTGTATATCAGAGGATGAAATAGAATTTATTCCAACTTGATCTGAAACTGTTTTCGTAAATCCAAGAGTATGATCAGTATTAGATCTACAAATAGCAGTGCCAGTGACAAACGCTGATTGTTGGGCTACTGTGTCCTCACCATATGCTAACTCCCAATGTAATAATGCCCTAGCAAAGCTGCCACATCGTAGACTGGCTTTGGCTTGTAGTAAATTGGGAATGTTTGAAAGAAATGATGAAACACGTTCAATACCTAAAATGTGAAAAGCGATACAGGAAAAAGTAGTAATATGTTCAAACTATGCAACATTTAAAATTAAGCACAATATTTTACTCACCCTCGGACGGTGCTACAGCATGTTGGAGAACATTCACATCCTTAGGGACATTCTGAACAGCAGTGGCAGATTTTACAGTCGACTTCGTTGATTGATATTCCTGTTGAATCCTTAACCAATGCCTTAAATAATCCAATAAACTGAAAATTGTTTGAACAGACAATGGGAACCACGGTTGCCAAGGTCGATAACTTGGAGGATGATCCTTAGTTATCATTAAACAAAAATGAATACAATTCAAGACTGAATAAACAGAGGTAAAGGACATTGAATGTTTTATATGGCTAGGATAGTTTGAGACAGAAAACTATGAGCATCTCATCTGTAAGGGAGCCATTTCTAGTAAATATATACAGACACTTCGCTTGGGTAAAAATAAGAGTGGACGATTATCAATAATAAATAAACAGGACGGTTTCATAAGTTGCAGAGCAAAGGGTTTGGTTTGTAATCTAGAGGAAAACCTGTGACATATTGCGTGTTGTACAAGTATATGGAAAATATACCAGCACAGTACTCAACTACAGCTGAGAATCATAATATTTAACTTCTTCATATCATAATCATTAAAAATGTTAGAAAACGACTAGCTATTCACACATTTAAGCAGCATTATCTTTCTTGAACATAAACACACAGTGTTTTTCGCTTTATTATTCACATGGTGGTCCGTTAATTATTATCGTATTTTAAAAAAGAATATAATTTCCTCAATTAGGATCTCTCAAAAAGTTTAAATTCTAAGAACAGTGATTTTTAAAAAATCTATGATCCATGTGGTGTTTCTCAGTAGAACATTTATTGCGATAAAAAACGCTTTACCGAGATAAACATTTTAAAGAAATAAAAGTATACGAAAGTTAAACGTATACTTTAATACCACTGGTAGAATTTGGCTTAATTAAAAGAAATCAACATCTAAGTATGTTGGTGATATGAAAGTTTCCCTACTTCCAGTTCTTATTTATGCTGGTACTATAGAGCGAACAATCTTATTCCATATTTTATTCTAATCTAATTGTTTGCCAGATTCCAATTGTAGCTAAAGTTAATTAAAAATGTACGAAAATAATGAGTCACTGCAGTCACGGATCAGCTATCATATTTTGATATCTCTGTGATTCAATGAGACACATGATAATAAAGGATACCATTACACTTGTTATTAATTTGTGTTGTTCACTGTAAGACATTCTTCCTTATTAAATCAAACTATACAGTAATTTTACTTATATTTACTTCAGTCATTTGAACTGAGATAATGAAATGGCGGTAATTTTAAATACTCGAACTAAGTATTACACTGATTACTAGCTGTCTTATTTTTACATTTTTAATTCAAAATACTGATACACAATATCACTAAACGTTCCCAGGATGAATGAACCATATCAAATGAAATGGGAATTATTTAACAAAACTAAATTCATCAGGCAAAACAGTAATTTATAAGATAGATTAACTAAACACGAAGTAATTCATTCTATTGAATTTCTGTTTTACGTATGACCACTAGCTGAGTATTGACCTTAGTAATAATGCACAATATGTAGTCGCTCCAAGAGTTGTAAGTAATTAAATGAATGATTCACTGTGGAATAATAAAAATAATTTAAAACTTCAATAGCGTACTTCCTGAAGATTGATATTTTTTAAAAGATAATAAAATTCAATAGGACTTCCATTCTCATGACTCGATTCAGTTACTTCAGTGAATACAGCTAAAATTTCAGATTTAAGCTGGAAGATAAAAGAGCACAATGAGATCTTTCAATATAAAATGTATTTATTCTTCTTTTTAAAAATCACAAAAAAAATTAGAGAAAAATTTATCCACCTGCATACTTATAGCCAGACCATGGAACGCATTGCATCGAGAATAGGAGGTAAGATACTCATAGTCTAGTGAAATAAGTGCTCAGATTTTCCTTAATGACTACAGTCTAAAATTTTTAACTATTATGAATCAAAGTATGGTGTGTTTTTTAACCACCTACTAGTTTAAACTACGAGGCAATCCAATTTCGTACTACAGATGAATACTTATTAGAAATTTCAGAGCATAATTGTATGCTTTCAGTTACAAGCGTATTTAGTTGCATTAGTTTTAATATCAAACATACAGAAATTTAATGAAGAATTCAGTAGAAATGTGTATAAGTTCATGTAACCAACATACACAAAATAAATTAACAAGAAGAGTACATAAATGAAAATGACGATATTAACACGAGTATAGAACTAAACAGAAGAAAAGAAAAAAGAAGAACAGGGATAGAATATGATTGATAGATAAAGAAGTATGGGGTAACTACATTCGAAACATTAGAAAACAAAGAATGAATACATTTGAGTCGGTGCTATCACATTTTAAATTAATTATTTCAATCTCTCATTACGACAACTTCCCAAACTATACCAAAGAAGTCTGATCCTATCAAAAGGATGGGTATGAATAGTTAATGACTAAAAAATTGCCCTTATTTCTGTCTTAATGTAACCCAGCCTTTTTGGCAAGCTAGAGTGGAGAATGGAAGTAAATAATGACTGCCATATATGTAAAGTACGATTCGAACACTTAAACAGATCAGAGTTAAGGACTTCAACCGATTAACTCTCCTCCTCACTTACGTAGAATCTTATTTCTAACATTAACACAGTTCACTCTTTCGCTATACCATAAGTGCATAAAGGAATCAACTTTTTACGGCTAGTCCGGTTTATAGCAACTTTGGCTTGTTAGTGTATAACTATAATTTGTTTTGTGGTGTAATGCGGTCCAGTATGTCTGTTTATAAACCCAAGTGTAATGGAAATAAATAGCAATAAAAATCGAAGTTTAACTGAATATTTCTCTTTGGTCTTAATGCTGGGTATACATAAAAAATTGTGGATAGGTGATCAATGACAGTATAGCTTGCATTAACGCAAGATCCACTGTGACGACCATAATGTACTTTGGCTTAAGGCTTAAGATGCTAGACTATAACTGGAATAGCAAATGGGGATGATAACGAAAAGCAACAAAAAAAGCCTCTCAGCAACTAACGAAGAATGTTTTGCTTCAAAGAACACATTAATGACATATTGGATATACGATTTCATAAATTTTTTATACAGCAGAAAAGAAAACTTCTCTGACAGTTTCAAACGAATAAAATATGGTGAAATACTTTAGCTTTAATAGACTACTACTGCTTTAGAATTCTTATCACAGAAAAATTAAGATGATTTTATGATGTTTAGGCCTTGTTTCAGCACGCATGCGGAAACAATATTAGTGATTTTTATTTATTTATTTATTTAAGTGTTGGGGTGGTCCAGAAGATTTCTAGCAAAAGACAAGAAAGGCTCAGGAAAAACTAAGAAACATTTTATCCAATCAGCGTTCACTAGAAGTTTTGCCAGAAGTATCACGAAAGTGAAAAGTCACATGTAGAGGTTCTGATTGGCTGATTACTACACTGCTACTATGTTTAGTAGTATTCCAGAATTTTCAGGAAAACTCAAGGACTTCTAAAATACTATAAAAACTCTATACTTTCTGTACATAAATGAACCTTTGGAGTAGAGTGTTTATCGCATATTTTGAGCCTTTTCTCTCGTGTTCAAGTCGCTTGGGGGTTACGAGACCAGATTAGGATCCGAGTATAGCGTTCAATTAACATGACTTATCATTAATTACAAAAGCATTGGTACAAAAGTGCACCAAAATATCTATGTGTCACACAAATAACTGAATTTGTGTTTGGGCTGAAATACTGTCTAGTCGCCCAAACCGAAAAAGATGTTTTTCTTAAGAAGTCACTCTCAAGTCTTTGACCTCGAGGTCTAATCTATACTGCAGTGGAGAACGTTAGGAAATGCAGTCCCATGTTAGCCGATGACTAATAACAGGTTCGTACGCTCTTTATTCTTCCCGAATTCGGGAGCCCATATGAACAACTGGTTTTAAACTGGGGTTTTTCAACTCCCCTAGGTGGGCCCTCTGTACTGACCACCCTAGTTTAAGCGCCAGGCATTTAGTGTCCTCTCAATTTTGTAAACCAACACCACCACCGCTAGGGTGCAGTGAGGAGGAGTGATGAGAATCTACAAGCATGTCAAACACGTACGTAATTACTTACTGCAGATATTCCATTTTCCGAATCATCTAATAACACTTGTAAGGCAGAATGTTCTAGCATTAATCTAGCAAATGTTGCATCAGCTTTTACAACAGGTTCACAGAATTGAAAAATATTAAAAACGACAGGAGATTTGATCTAGAAAAAAGTGAATAAATAAGACAAAAAATACAAACAGATAATTTTGTGATTTAAATGACAAATGAATTTACAAAAGGTTCATGACAAGAAATCATCATAATGATGAATAACATTACAGAGGGAATATGAAAAGAATAAAGGGCATAAAAGCTAAACTTAAGCTTACGTGACTACTTAAAGAACCAGACCATAGACGTATCCATGATTCGTAATTTAAATCAACTTCATTAGTAATTATTGGTATACGTACAGCTGACCAATTGATAAATGATTCAACAACATATCTGAAAATATTAATAATAATAATTCAAAGTACACGTAATTTAAATCAGCGAGACGTTATCTAGAAATATGTAAATAAAAAAGGAGGAAGTAACTTTCAAAGCGAATATGATAAAATACTCGTAAATAGTAGTGGTAAAAAAAATCACCAGTAAAGATTTAATGCAGTAAAAACTGTTAATATTAAAGTTTTCAATGGATTTAAGCTCATCAATGAATTTAAGGCTAAATAAATGCTATAAGCACAGCACAAAAATTACTACACATGTATAAACAGAAAAGAAGAAACAGAAAATATGCATAGTTGCTGGAAAAAAAGGATAATAAATAGACAAAGTCAGTAAACGAAATCTAAAAATTTAGTATATGAATGAGTAATGATCGTTAGTTCCTGATACAAAGAAATAAAAATGAATTATTTATGAATCGCCCTTATGAGACGAACTTTTCAATGCCTGATAGTAATTAGATGAAATTATATTCTGGATACCTCATACATGTTTGAATTCAGTTTGCCAAAGGTGTTCATCATATTTGAAAATAGAGCATGAATGTAAAAATTATAACAATCAGTTTAAAATTTAAAATATGCGAAATTCGAAGTATACTGACGTCTAACGGACCTAATATTTGTCTCTACGTAAATAACAACTTAGATCCAGTCTATTGATTGTGTAGTTTTTCTACGGATTCTTGACTCACTATTCAAGTAATTGAAAAGGTTTTAAAAACTGTAAATTAACTAAAGCAACCGTTAAAAAATGGATATAATACACAGAACTAGACATACAAGACACACTAATAACTGCAACAGCAGAGAACGGAAATGACTGAGAATGGCAGGATATTACGGTAAATACCAATTTGGAAAGACAAAGGAAATAAATGAAAGGGTTGACTGATTTAGCCAATAAATTTGATGTCTAATAGTAATATAATTAATTTATGCAAACTAATTAGGTCAATTTATAAAACTTTTGCAGAAAACCAGTACAATAAATAGGGAATCACGGCACAACTAATTTACAGGAAAGATCCTGGAGCAGAGATTACTCAAAACTCATACTTCACCGGTTTAAAATTAATGCCGTCTAGTTTAAGGAACAAGTCAATTTTCCGTTATAAACATTTTTCAATGGATCATGTAACTGGACAGACACCGGATATTTACATACTCAGTCATAAAAAGCCTCCTTTTAAAAACTACTTACTTACCTAGAAGTAAGAAGTGGTGCAAAAAGGTCACGTAAATGCTCGGGGAACAAATTCCATAATTCGGAACCCCAAAAAAATGAGCTGAGTGAACTGTCCGTAGGATCTTGCGCTGTTAAAGACGATGAATTATTTGATTTTCCAACGTCTGGTACTTTGAATAACTTTAACAACTCCTGAACAGCTAGGGCTGCTGAATCCTAGAAATAAGACATATCCAACACATGATTGTAGAGCAAGAAAAGATAGACAAGCTCTTTACTCATCTATAAAAGTAGTAATATTTGCCAGGGAAATTCGAAAATTTACTTGTGACTAACTGAGTAACATGTGCTTCTGTGTTCCTAATGGGCAATGGGTCAATTGTTTCATACATTAATGATTTAAACACAAATTATTGTACATTTAAAAAATTAGTAAATTTGAGCACTTTACAACTTTAGTTTCTTAACATTATTGAGTATTTACCGTTGAGAAGAAACTGTTCGTTGTATTTTATTTTGTAATATTCGCCTAGTTATGGTTAATTTAAAGTGTAAACTATTTAAAAATAATTGAACATTTTTCATATATATATATTTCCATATATATATTCAATATATTAGGTACTTACTAATTGTCTGGGACTAGCAGCACGTAAATATATTTTTGCTAATTCACATAGAATATGAAATGGAAAACGACGATCATTTACAAATATGACCGATTCTTTTTCGTTCTGACCAGTTTTTACTTCTCCATTAGATAAATATAGCCTGATATAATAACGAAAACAAAGTGAGTGGTGTAATTGAAACAATAATAAAAAATTGAACAGAAATTCGGTAGATGATTTAAGACAAACTCGTAATATAAGTAATAATTAAAACTGATATAACATAGTTTGCCCTATTCAGTTTACACATTAAAATGGCTGAGTGAATTAATATACTGGTGTGTGAAAGTCCAAATTTTCGGAATTAGATTTACATAGATTGACGACTACTGGTTGTATAGACAATGTTAAACTGTGGATGGGAATATCATAAATATAATTATTGTAAACAAGAATTCAACGGTATATTATAAAAGTTTATTTAATTTCAGTTGTTAAATCGTTCAATTATCCAATAATTTCCCTCTCCTTCATTGTTCATATAATGCCGCTAGTATTTTATACTCCAGGTGCCGATACTTAGGTTTGCGACTTAACAAATAAGCTCCGTTCATCATTACAAATATTAACTACTTACTTACGCCTGTTACCCCTCGTGGAGGAGCATAGGCTGCCCATGAACCGACTGTCCTGGACAATCCTTTCCAGTTATTTCCAGTAAATATTCATCATTTTGATGTCTGCTTCCAATTCTTGAGGCAGTGTATCATTTGACCCTCCTACTTTCTGCGTCCGATCAGGATTCCAAATAATTGCTTGCCTCGTGATGCAGTTTCATGATTTCCACAATGCATGTCCTATCCATCTTCAGAATATTTTCCTAATTTCCTCTTTACATGGAGGTTGGTTTGTTCTCTCCTACAGTAGGCTGTTGCTGGTGGTTTCCGGTCAAAGGAAATCGAGTATCATGCGTAGACAATTGTTTATAAATACTTGTGCATTTTGAAGAAGATTGTTGTAGTTCTCCAAATTTCAGCTCCGTACAGTAAAACTGTCTTCAAATTCGTATTGAAAATTCTAACTTTGATGTTGGTTGAAAGTTGTTTTGAGTCCCATATAATCTTCAATTGTAAGAATGCGCCCGTTGCTTTGGCAATCCCGGCATTGATGTCTGCATCTGATCCTCAACGTTCATCGTCGATGCTTCACAGGTACGTGAACGTTTCCACCTCTTCCGGAGCTTCTCCATCAAGTCTGATTAGGTTGGTGTTCTCCGTGTAGTATTTCAGAATCCTGCTTTTCTCCTTGTGTATATTTAGGCCTACTGATGAAGAGGCTTCTGCTACATTGGCTGTCTTCACCTGTATTTGTTCGTGTGTATGGAATAGAAGGGTCAAGTCATCTGCGAAGTCTAAACAGTCTAGATGCATCCAAGCTGCCCATTGTATTCCGTGCTTCCCCTCAGATGTCGAGGTCTTCAAAATACAGTCAACCACCAGAAGGAAGAGGAAGGAGGAGAGTAAGCAATCTTGTCTGACTCCGGTCCTAACTTGGAATTCGTCTGTCAGCTTTCCTCCATGAACCCCATTACAGTGTAGTCTGTTGTTTGAATTCTGTATGATGTTGACGATCTTCTCAGCTAACCACACCATGGTGTCGAAGAAGTTTCCATAATGTTCTCTTCTCCACAATTTCAAATGCTTTCTCGTAGTCAAGGAAGTTGATATGATCTATCCGGTTCTATATATTAGAGATACACAAATACAGATGTTGCGACTATAAAAAATTCAATTTGTGCTTCGAAAGAATAAAAAGCATAATCAATACTGACACTGACAAAAATAAAAACGTTTATATTGAAATGAATTGCAAATTCACTGGTCGCAGAAGGCCTTATTAAAGCTGAAAAAACACTGAGTTAGAGAAGGGATTCCAACAAATAATCTGAAGTAAACAAATACAACAGTTAGTGACTCAGTAAGGACATCTGAAACGAAAAACTATGGATTCACAACATACTTGCAAGGATCAACAGCTCCCAGATTCCCAAGCCACTGTGCGTATAACAGTCTCATTTTCTCATCAGTATCTCTAGTAAGACCCTCCAGTAATGAAGCCACAATATCAGCCAATAACGCCGTATTTCCACGAAACGAAATCCCACATACAGAATCCACACAATGTATTGTACCTGAAGACATGCTTCGGATCTCACCTCCTTTTGATGAAGAAATCGAACGGTCAAATAAACTTGGCAAACCCCAAAGTCTAGATTGCAGAATTTTGCCGCGTTGATCATTTGCTCCTAAATTTACCTCTGACATCAAAGTAAGTCTTCGAACAGACCTACTAGAGTGTGTTAGAGCTGATAACCATGCTGTAAGAGGTTGATGGAATTCCGCCTCTGTAGAGTTCACACTATTAATGAAACACGTTGCACGCCTAGGATGAAACAAAGTATAAGGTACTTGAAAATCCAAATGTGTATTATAAACTCGTAAAAAATCCAATATTTACATAAAGCATACTAGATCTACAAAGAAGTAGTTTTCTTTATTATCACGAGGAGAATAAGAATAAAGATTTTAACAAAAATAACATGAATTCGTTTTCCTTTGTTCGTTCCGCGTCAACTGCTTATAATTTATACGATTGTAGTTAGAAGTGAATGTGTATTATCACGATGCAGCGAAGGTTTCAATAAAGTTAATGAATAAAGTCCAGTTTATTAGTTAAATTTAATCAATAACACTATTGAAATCTTCGCTCCACCGTGATAAAACACATTCACCTCTAACCAACTTCAATCGTACAAATTATAAGCAGTTGACGCGAAACGAACAAAATAAAATGAATTCATATTATCCTGCTAAAATCTGTGACTCAATGAAATATACAACTAATAACTTACCATGGACATAAATCATCCAGAATTTGTTGACATGTCAATAGAGCAGGTAGTCGAGGCAAAAAGAATAAACACGATAATCGATCTCCGATTTGTTCCCTGAAGTTTGAAATAATTTTCGGTAACAAAAATTATACTTTCGTATTTCATTAGTAACAGTAAACTGGCATATGTAAATGTCAATACTAATAAAAATCTGTTATTGTGACGAAGTCACCTAATTGTTTCTTGTATTGTATATAACAAATACAATATGATCTCAAACTTAGAGATCTTGAGTTTAAAATTGTTTTCTTTTTCCTTATCCAACATCTGTGTACACTAAAATTGATATCAATATCCTTGATTTCTTCTTTGTTGTGAAGATCGTAAAATTTGACTAATATATAACAGAACTCTAGATTGTACATTATCTACATATATCAATCAAGTAATTTTGTTCATAATTAAACTAAACGATGCATATGTGCGCCTTGTCCTACGTTGTAGCTGTTTTGCAAATTGTTTAATGCTTGAGTCCACATTTTGTGGGAAACCACCTTGTACCAATTAGAATGCATAATCTGAATAAAGCCAAAACAACCACTGAGGCGAAATGACATGAATTTATTTAAGCTTTATTGGCATAATTCAGATTCATAAAGGTAACTAATTGTGTACAATATATAACCTTGGAAATATTTACAAACTGATAAACAAAGAGAGTCAAAAGGGTACTGAATTTTCAGACATGCTTGTCTTTACAATTGATATTGGTGGCTTCAAAACTTAATTTTACCGTATAACACTCCGAATTCCATACTAAAATGGTAAGTAATAAAAAGTATACAAGAAATGTTACATGAAGGAGTATTCGGAACAACAGAAACCCACAACAATACAGAAGATAATTGAATGTATATAGGTAATATTTATTCAAATTATTTCGGTTTAAAAAATATTTGAAGGAATGTCGGAAATATTACCACAAACAACTAACAAAATACAATTTATCAATGAAATACAGAAGAACTTTACTTTCCTCCATATGATGGTATCACGTGTAAACGACGACTTACCAACTCTGGTTCCGGTTAAAATTGCAGGTCGAAGATGAGCGAACTACTTCATATTTGGGTACTGAATTACGCTATTTATCTATTCAATGCTAGACTAGTGAGCACTAGGTTTCAAACTCAAAATAATTACCTCTATTTTCATTAAGAAATCCCCTATAAATTCTACAAATAGCTTACAATGTCTCTATGATTTCAAACCGGAAAACTGAGACGTACTTGGTTAACTTTTCTAACTATAGATAAAATTACACAACTTACAGTTCAATGATGCAGTATGTAACTGTAAATTAGGCCGTAAATATAGAGAATAATACTTATGAGTATTAGTGAACTAAGCATTCAAATTTCAAAAATATGTTCGACTAACCTTTTTTCTAGAAATAGATAATGAAATAAATCTACTACTTGATCAGGGTCACTGGACAAGAGCCCAACAAGAGTAGCACCTAAGTCAGGAAGTAATTCTTCTAGTGACTCTGGTTCTAACCTAGAAAAGAAAACATATGAATAACAGATTGAAGGAGCTGGTCGGGGGCTGCGGAATGGTCAAAATGTTGAATCGAAGTTTTGAATAAATAAGAAATTATGGGATAAATGGATAGAATTTTATTTAACTTATCATGGGACTTACATGCGTATAAAGCTACGCCATGCTTTTACAACAACTTTTCCAAATGGTGATGTGTTATAACGCATACATATTCTAAAAGAAGAAAAAATATTCCATAGTGATAATAATAGTAACAATTAATCAGTATACAATGAAAAGTCTAGTTATACAATAGTTGTTATCACAGCACGTACTTATTTATAAGAAACAATTTTTCAGGGACGTTTATTTTATTTAAAACAGATTGTTTGTCAAGAGCATTATGAAAATAAGTGTATATCAAATTTAGCAATGAAATGCTCTGACAAGAATATGAAAAGTCAGAGGATTGGTATTATGTCTCATAACTTAGAATATGGAGAAAAAGACATGTTAATAACTTTACGACATTCATTTAACACAAAGAAAATTAAGAACAATCATTTTAAACTATTCCAAAGCCCGTTTGATAAACAAACTATCGTTTTATCAAACTGCAATATTTCAATTAGAATTAGAGTTTACTTGTGGAGGTAAATACTTAACAAAATGTAGGCTGTAAAGTAAAATGAATTTAAAATAATGGATTGACAGTAGTTTTAACGCTGATCAAATATCGAATGTGAACAATGACGTTTAATTGTAGTTTATAAACTTTTTACCTACTAAAAGCGCAAACTAAACTCAACTAACATCACAATGAAAACAGAGATTAACCAAGGAGAGTTAATGTTTATGTATAACTTACTTAAGATTAGCCATAAATTTCGCTCGCATACGAGTAACATGGTTTGAACCAAGAAGTTTTATGAATACAACTAAACTTCGTAAAGCTGACCAACGATGTTCAAGTATAACATCATCATTCAATAGCATATTATCAAAAAATGCCAATATCCCACAGACGTAGTGTCCTAGAAAATCAGCCTACGGGACATACAAAAGTTCAAAATGCAAATCAATTATGATACAAGTTAACTGAAATACGAATTAACACAAAAATTTGACCTACCTCCGTGATTATACGCGATAAATGAATTTTACTAAGAAAGATCTCAGCATTAATTTTGTGTAACTAACGAATTTTTACTGTAATCTGCATTAATCTGCATTAATCTGCATTACTTACCCGGTGGTCCCAGGATATACAAGCAATGCGTCGAAGACACCTATGATCGAATACTAGTAGCCTACGAATATCCTCTACTCTTACCGGCCATGTTTCACTGCCATAAAGTAGGACGGAACGGACTGCTGCACAGTAAACCCGTCCTTTGGTTGCTAGACGGATATCTCGCCTACGCCATAAATGAAGCAAGTTGGCGAAAGCTAGACGAGCCTTCTGTATCCGTGCTGAGATTTCGTCACACACCAGACCACAAGGGCTGATGAGACTCCCAAGATAAGTGAAGCTATCAACACGCTCAACTACTTCACTCCCTATCATTAGTTCAGGTGTCGATGCAACCCAATCCTGAAGTAACATTTTGCACTTCGAGGGACAGAATCGCATCCCGAACATGCCTGCATTGTTGCTTATAGTGGTCAGAGGACTCTGCATTTTGTCAGCGTCTTCACCGAATAAAACTATGTCGTCGGCGTATTCTAAGTCAACAAGTGAATCTCCCGGTAAAAGTTCAACTCCAGAAGATTGAGATGATGAAAGTGATATCTCTAAAAGCATATCAACGACAAAGTTAAACAAGAATGGGGAGAGTGGACAGCCCTGACGAACACCACTTGAGGTGATCAATTCTAATGACAGTTCGCCATAGGCTCTAACTCGACAAGTTGTGTTCGAGTAGAGAGCCTTTATGAGGTTAATGTACTACTTTGGTACTCCTTTCACTGACACATACTGCCATAGAACCTCACGATCAACGGAGTTAAATGCCGCCTTAAGGTCAAGAAATACTACTATTGTGGGACGTCTGAATGTATGTCTATGTTCTAAGACCTGACGTAGAGTAAATATCTGGTCTATACAACCACGTCCAGATCGGATACCAGCCTGGTTTTCTCTAGTCTGCTCTTCACGAGCTTTGGTTAGGTGTCGAAGTATTATTGAAGCTAATATTTTAGACGCTATATTAGTCAAACTGATTCCTCTGTGATTGTCACAAGAGGACTTTTGTCCTTTTTCATAGACCGACACAATCAGTGATTGGGACCAGTTAGATGGAATTACGTCTAGTTACCAGATTCTACCTAAGACCTCAGTCAATCTCGTTGCTAGTACCGAACCAGGGGTAAACCTATCAGGGCCTACGACTCTCCCTCGCTTCAGATTTCCTATAGTTTTTTCAACCTTGTGGAGAGTTGGAGGACTTACATTAAATTGCCATTCAGGACGACTGGGGATCGTGGGAAACCGAAGTGTGGCTGAAGGCCAGTTGAACTGATCCCTAAAGTGTTCTGCCCATCGATCCAATCTCCTGGATTAAGAATGAATGATATGCCCATCTTTTCTGAGATAGTTCCGCTGATAGTTGGATTCCTAATACCAGTTTCTTTAACAAGTCTGAATAGTTGTCTGCTGGTACCTACTGCCGCTGCCTTTTCCATCTCTCTTGCTTCCGCTACCCACCACTGTTCACGATCATTGCGTAGGCCTCTTATTAGCCTGCGCTTAAGCTGACTCTGCTCTTCGTTATGTTCAGAGCCAGGTGGAATGAGTTTTCGAGCATCTATCAGTGCGGTAGATGCTGCCGAGATCCATTGTTTCTCCCTGACCTTATGGATTACCTTACTAGCGGATATCACTGCTGTTTCCACAGCTTTTCGGATGTCATTCCACGCTGCCTCGAAGTGGTCAAAACTTACATGTCTGCCTAACTGTTTTTCTAGTTGTTCCTGAAATATATTCTTAGCTTGCCTATCATTAAGTAGAACCCTAAGAGGTTTCCCTGCAGTGTCTTTCCTACGTCCAGCAAGACGCAGACAGATACGTGCTCGCACTAGAGCATGATCTGAATTTAGACATGTGCTCCAGAATGAACAAAAGTCTTCTATCGAGCCCCTCCATCGGTGGCTGATAGCGATGTGATCTAATTGGGTCCAACGTTGGGGCGAGTTCGGAGGTCGCCATGTCAAGAGATGTTTTTCTTTATGCTTAAAGTTGGTATTTGCAAGAAATATGCGGTTATCTGAGCACAGTTGCAACAGACGGTCGCCATTATCTGTTCTTTTAGCAACGACACCGTAAGATCCACCCAGTTGTCTTTCCCTTTCTCTTAGTTTACTTACTTGAGCATTAAAGTCACCTGCCATTATTGCTACATCAGAACGCCTAGCTTCTCAGAGAAGGTCAGAAAGTTTCCTGTAGAACTCATCTTTTATATCGTCTGAGCTGCAGTCAGTGGGAGAGTAGGCAGACGACGAAGAGGCAATGACGAGTTTACCTATCTTTCTGAGTCCTTACTGATCCGTTTAGTCGGACAGCGCATAGACGACTGTCTACTGGAATCCAGTCTAAACGAGCTAGTTCTGCCCTAGAACTTAATGCTATACCTACTCCAGCGAGGCCACGGGAAGCAACATCAGCGCCTCCAGATACACGAAGCGTGTATCGAGATGGTTCTTTATTATGACATGGTGAGGTCAAATGAATGACGCTACTCGGATCTTGTATGCGCGTTTCGAAGACGCAGCACACATCGATGGTGTAAGATTCTAGAGTCCTAGCTAAGGAAGCCTGTTGTCCTATTTGGCACAATGTTCGAACGTTAAAAGTTCCTATATGTAGTTTAGAGCGTGGTTTCAGGAGACCAGGAATAACGTTCCGTGTACTTGAATCGTTTGCCCTACCGTTGCGAGGTGATAAAAGGACGTGGGAAGGGTTAGTCGTGGAGATAAGAGTTGTTAGGAGGTGTAGGAAGGATTTGAAAGTGACCAACTTGGTCTCGTGTGCTGTTACGGGCATGAGGGCTAATATCACTTCCCGGTTGCCCACACCGTGAAAGGGTGTTTCTTGAGGGACCTGAAAAAGAAGTCGGATTAGTGTTGGTCTTAACGACTTGGGAGCGTGATCGCAGTGCCAAAGGGACAACTGCTTGAGGCCGGTCACGTACGGCCTTTTTGTGAGGGATTTTTGACGTGTTAGCTCCGTTCTTCAAAGGACCTTACCGCCGGAGACGGAAATCCGTGGGATGTGTGTACTTTTAGGGTTAACCTTTTCTAACCCCCCTTGTGGGAAGGTAGCATTGCTGTTATGTTGGTCGTCTGAAAGAATCGCCTTACTACTGGCACACCTCTGTACAGTCAGCAGTACGACTTCGCCTTCGGACCTTGGGATTGCTGCTTTTAGTCTCTCCGCTCTTCAACCGACCTGTCTGGCATGGTAGGACCTCGAGGAACGATTGTTCCAGCCAGTATAGCTCGATTGCTTCATCACGATAGGCAAGCTCGAGCAACACGTCAAGGTAGCAGCAACGGTCGGGACAGTGACTATAAACGGTTACATAATTGAAATATTACTAACCACGTCCCACAGTCATGTAGATCTAACATCAAAAGTAAAAGTGAGATTATAATTATCAAAACCATAGCTAATATATTAGTGACACGTAAATGAAAATGGATAGGATTATTAAACATAATTTAGACAACAGATACTTGTTAAACTTTACCTTGGATTGAATTACCAGTACACGACGAATGAAAATTTCAGTTTATCTGATCTGACTAAATGTCAAAAACCTGACTCAACGACATAAAAATCGCACCAATGTGTTAGAGGTTTAATACTACTTGTGTGAAGTCTGAATCGTATATTACGTACGTAAATATGAGTTTCGATGTACTGAGCATCTTATTGGATGAAAAGCTAAGCAAGTATGCATCAAAAGCACAGGATCCTATGGGACACAATCTGTTTCTTTAAAACTGACAAATATCAACAATAATTTTGTGCAACAATCATCATAACGATGATATCTAAATATTCGAGTAAAAAATATGACGTTATGTTTATATGATAGATCGTTAGAGATACACAATCACGAATAAAATACTAAATTATAAACAGTCAAATTTACCAGAACAAAGTTTCTCCCACTAACGAGTGTACGACTAATTTGTGGAAGAATGATTGAAGAGATCCATCGTAGTCCTAAACAAGCCCCAACACGATAAGGATAAAGTCGAAGGATAAACTGATGCATAAGACGAGAAATATCATTTAGACGGGCTATTCGTTCGATGGACATATTAAGATGAGCCTGAAAGAAAATAATACATGTAAACAAGATTTTAACTAATAACGGTTCCACAAGACTTCACATCTTGGTAATATCAATGAATGGTTACTATTTTTCCTCTATACTTGCGTAGGTTTTTTGCATTAAATAAAACTTTATAAGTAAAAAACATTTAGTCGGAACGGGGGTTAACGGTACATATGACAAAACATGGGTGTTTTATATAAATCAGAATCTAAACAAGAGGCTAAATACCAGCTAAGTAACTTATGTATTAGACATTTGACGAAAAATTTAAAGAGAAATTCACCAAACAGTATTTAATCCACAGTCAATGTAAAGATATAGATGCCATTATTGAATTCCATAGAAATCTGGGGTGAATAAAAAATTATTTAGTCATAAATCAGCTCATGATAAATCTTTCCCTATTTTATTTAAAACATGAAGGATACCTCGATGATTTAGTATTGGTCCCTGAACATGTTTTTTGTCCGATTAACAGAAGCTAATACTCACTTTTATTCCGGTAAGATTTCACCAGAAAACGAGTAGTAGAATTTTAGCTTAGTGGTTACAACAATCCGTTTTCAACCAGTAGGTCGCTCATGCAAACCCTATCTAATCTGGTTCAGGTAGTTGGTAAGTATCACTAACTATCCTAACGAAATTGTGGCTTAATGGCGAGTACATAAGCGTTTACTTAGTGAGTTATCTTTCCAACAAATTATGCAGAACAAATATACAATCCATATACATTGGACACAATAATTTATGAAAATAATTATGTTAATATTTGTTGCTAAAAGGTAGATTCATCCACTGAAATCTAAGTATTAATCAACAAAGTAACAGTGATAAAAAAGTGATAATTATTTGAGACAAGAAAGTTTGCTTACTTCGAGAAAGGCCAAATGGACCGCTTGATCATCTTTTGACGTACGAGTGAAAATATACACCAGAGTTTCCGGTAGAATACATAGCTGAACGATTTTACCAATATAATCCTACAGTGAAGGAAATGTAATCGAAATGAATAATTTAATCTAGAGATCTATCCACTCGATTGAAATCTTCATAGACATTAGTTGATTGGGGATTTACACAAAAACACAGAAAAACCTTTTAGTAAACCAATAATATATTATTGAGAAATACAACACATTTGGAAGGATGTACAAACCTATGATGATATCTTTCAAAGTATCATAACTGAAATGGAAATCACCACTTAAAAAATGGGGGCTCTTTATATACTGAATGTAGATATTAATTCATGATCAATGACGCATCGAAAGGCCGTTTAACGGCCTCATTTAAATTATTGATAACAACAGACTGAACGATAAGAATACATTAAACGTCAAATAAGTTTACCGAAATGGACGAAAATGACGTACATATATTCCTGACAGTATGAATGAGTTCCAATATTTTCTCATCTACAGCTTTCAAACACTAAATCCGAACAATGCCGGGTTTCACGAAAAAAACGTTACAATATGAAACCAAGTGTTAGTGACTTCGTTTATTAAAGCTGTACCCCTGGAGAACGCCATGCTATACGATTACGAAAGCAAAAACTTAGGGTTTCGCTTCTAAAACTCCTTCACAAAGAAATATACTACATCTGAATAAAAACAATATGACCAATTACATTTAATGAAGAAAGTAGTCTAATTTATTTAATTATCAATATGAATGATGTGTTACTGTCTTCTCAGTAGTTTTAAAATAATTACTTCTCAATGCTGAATTAAGAATATGTAGGAGAATTTCGAAAATTTTGCGATAATTGATAGAAAAAATGAAAGACATAGAATACTACAGTTAGGATATATGTCAACCTATTAGAAGATATCACAAGATAATGGCACCATACCATAAGGTTCAGTTAATTACCTATGTACAATATCGTCATATCTGAAAACAAACGATAAAACACAAAATACCTATTAATAACTAGGTACGAGCACGTTCGATAATAAGGCGAAAATGTATTAACATACGAAACATCTAAAAAGCATACTTGTTGATTATCTAGGTAGGGTACTTCTGAAATAAGTTGTCTAATTCGTAAATGACTCTCTTGATTCCCACGTATTACCAAGGTGATAAATAAGGCTGCGATGAGTTCCTATAAAAAGAAACCAAGATGGATGTGTGGCGAATAATATAGTAGTCAACAACAAAAAATGATTAACATCAGGTACCAAATATTACAAAACCAGAACCATACACTTGGAATGTATCTACATTTTCCATGGAACCAAAACTGATAAAACGAACAAAGTATAAAAATAGGATTAAGTGCTGTATTTAAGCAACTAGGTAGAGACTAAATGAACAGCTCGACAGTAAAATAACTAGAAACATGAGACAGAAAGGATTTATCAACAGTAGCTTACTTTGAATAAAATCTTTTTATCAACCCGAAAAAGTCTTGAAAGGCTCTCCATTGCTTGACATAAAGACTGATCCATGTGTTCGACTATGATCTAAAACAAAAATTTTATTATAATAAATTGAAAGACAGAACGAGACAAAGATACATCGTTGTACACTAAAATGTAAGTTTGGAAAACCTGTGAGTTTGAAGATCTCAACAATGGCAAAATGGCAAAACAATCCAATAAAGAACACACATAATTGAGTTTAAAAATGAAATATTAGGTTTACTTTTTTAGAGATTTAAACTAAAAAACTTAAAAAGTGGTGTTAAATAGCCAATATTGATATCACATGTGAATTTTCTAACAAACTGTTAATCAGTTAATGTAATTGTGCAGTTCTGCTGACTATTGTGATTGTTATACTGAGTAAACTTTGACACTTAATTGAATGGTTGATGTTCTTAATTTAGGTGCAAAACTGTAAGACAAATTTTTAGAAGGAGAAAAAAAGTTAAAATCTTTCCTTCTTCCCACCATCTTCTATTTGACAGTTTTATTATCAATATTATTTAAAGTTTATATACATTTATATCATTAAGTCATCCACCTAGTATCTGTTATTCCTATCACCAATACGCCCTTCTCTTATTTGAAACAAAATTGTAAAAGCCTGAATCCTGTAGAGTTATTTTATATTGATGTAAACAATACACACTGGATACAAGGGATACTTCTCCCCTTAACCGTTTTATACTTTTGAAAAAATGGTGGCAGAAATAAATCTGACAAGAAAAATAAAGTAACGCTTTTTAGTTACTGTAGTACAGTTCATTCAAGAATTATAAGGTTTTATCGCACATTTAACGTTTGTTGACATCAATAATTGCATATATATTCAAACATGATAAACATATAAAAATAATACCCTACCTGTGCTAGCTGGTGATCACTAAGACGGATTACTTGCGCAGATGGTAGATGAAGTAGTAATATAAGTTCTTGAATCTGCAATTACAATAAGTAATCAATGATATTCTCATACAAAAGATACATATATAGTTGGTAAACAGAAACAAGCAAACAATTAATTTGTAAGTAGTGATAAAGTTAAGGGCTCTTAGGTTAACAAAGGATTAATACTACACATACGCATTACATATATCAATTCCTTTCGGGAATTCAAAATTATTAAAGATTTGATGATGATTGTAAAAGTTCAGCAAGACCTAGGCTATTGATTTGAATCATTTGAAGAAATAAGGTCTTTCTAGAAAAACCCTAGAATTACAAATACTGGTGGTTTGAAACATCAAAAGGACTGATCAGTAAGTTATCCAACTGAAGGATCTCCACTAATTGTTGCTTCACCTTACATCTTGAATCTATAACTAACTTGTTCGGAGTTTTTTTTTAATTTTTCATCGCTGTTTCTGTATTTTACTATACAATAGAATCTCAAAACTAAAGATGATCTAATCAGTTAAGTAATAAGTATCATGATATTGTTAAATAAACCATTAAAAGTAACATAAAGGTAAAATTACAGATGTATGGGTAGCAAATTTACAATTTCAAAAGTGAAAACAGGTAGACAAAAAGTGAAAGAATAGGGAAATATAATTCATCACCCTTATAATCAATCCGAGTCGATAGCTAAAACTGTTATGAAAAAAGCAAACGAATTTAGTTTGCAAAAAGTATATGGGAAATGACCAATTTTTTCATCACAAGTTACTATTACTTACTTCCCAAAATGAATATTAAATTACAACATTAACTATAACTTGTGAGTTGTATACAAGACTTTATTCCATATTCAGTGAAAACAGTACATTGTTAGATTTAAAGAACAATCCCGTGGAAATTTTAGCATTCTCCAAAGAGTTACATTGATCTTTTTTTGAGTAATGTTATGATTGAGAGTATCAGACACCTATATTCTCGCCAACCAGCACAATAAACCTCCGTTTCAAGATCGAATAGTATCGTTCATCTAACACAAGTATACTTTTTCGTCAGATTGATTTATAAACGCTGAACACTTTTTTCATGATGCGCTTCCACAACCATATAGATCAATCTTCTCGTATATCGAATTAAAAAGACGTTCAAATGACGAGAAGTAAGTACTATTAAAGGTGAATTCCTCGATATACTTCTAACAACAACTAAATATAATTATGAGTTTTATTTTATTTTTAACAAGTTGTAAAATTTAGGCAGCTAAAAGATTTACAGTATTATAAGTAAACTGCTGGTTTGAAAAAATAACATATTATCTAACCTGTGTATAAATTGTACCAAAAAGTCCATGGGAATATTGATGCACTAAACCCAATCGACATAGAATCGATAGAATAGAGACAACTAAATCAATCACTTGAGTAGATGTAACACATGATGAACCATTAATTGCAAGTGTCTCACTAGACATACGTCCACAAAAAAATTCATAGTTATTCATCTGTAACTTTTGATTGAACATAAAATCAGCATAACAACTGGCTAAACAACATCCTAAAGCACCATATATCATGATATGATATTCGACTGTTGTGGCGATAGATATATCAATTGACTTTTCCTTGGATTGATTGTTTAGCAACTCCATAATAGATTTATGCACAGTTATCCATGAATTTAGATTTGTTTTCGACAAATTATTTGATGTATGACAAAAAATTTTACTACATACAGCCGAGAAGTTGGAGAAGAAAAAGGAAAAACAGGATAAAAAATATAGCAGCATTACACTCTTTACTAACTCAATAAGTCTTTTGAAACTCTAGGTTGTGTAAACACTAGATTGGTATTACACTCTAAACGTTACAATGTGCTGCATTTTATTTTACAGCTTTAGAATTCAATAACTTGTTTTTCTTAAACTGGAGTCAGCATACCCAAAAACTAGATGTTTTTAGGGATTCATGGAATAAAATGAAGAGAATGATCATTTATTCATAACACTTAAGGTTGAACCAATACATTTGTGATGATATCGACAAGACTAAGAATGGGTTGGAGTCAGTCAGTAGAATGTACAACTCAATACATGTGTGCACCTGTTTAAGATGCCACACCGTATTTGCGAATCGATATGAATATATTAAGATAAATCTAGGAGTAATACAAGTAACAACAGTTTCAGTAGTAACAAAAAAAATCATGTGTACACTATATAATTCGATAACAAGAAATATATTCACCAAATGAAAAATAATTGAAGTAATTTTCGAACCTAAGATCTGAGGGCGGATAAACAGTGAACACATTTGTGCACGGTGACTGATTAAATATAGGTGACTTAAGAATACAAGTAAATTATATCTTCACAAAAATAATTAATTATATTTGCTGATTAGTGGCTGAGTTTCTATTTTAACAGGGATTATTTACAAAAGTACGTTGCTACAAAACAAAAATAATAAAAAATTTACCGGACAGTGGATGGTGTAAATCCACATAAATTCTCCATAATAAGCGTAAAATATATCCAAATTTGATCAGTTGACATAAAACTCCAACTTATGTGAGAGGCCAAATAAACAGCGAAATCATTTATCAAAGCTAAAAGGCAAAAAGTAAATTAGTGGGGAACGTGAATAATTATCATCATTATGAATAATATTATGTTAACGAAAAAATCCCTGAACTTACCATCAACATTTTCAACCACTTTGCTTTGATCGAAGATGAAAGACAAAAATTCAATATATTCGAATAAAGACAAATTCTCCAAATTGTCTGCATTGTTTTCATTTGATGAATTTGAAAAATCAAATCTGTTATGTATACTATGTGTACAGTATAATGAAGGGTCGGTAGGGCAGTTATTAACACTGCATAAAATGCTGGCTGATAAACGGCACAGTAATATTATCATTGGTTTTGTCATTGATTGATTAATTTTTAATTGTCTAAAAGATGTTTGAATAATAATTAAATTTAGCGCTGAAAAAGCAGGAAATACAGTCAATTAATGAGTAGTGGTAATTGTTATTGTTCACAGCAAGGAGTGAATAATCCAACACTATATATGCACATCCAGATTTGATTTTATTTTATTTAAACACATAAATATTGGTACAAAAAGCACCAGATAAATATGCGCCTCACAAATCTCATTTGATTTGTGTGAGGTCTGAGATACTGCCCAGGTGCCTAGATTGAGGCAGGTGGTTTTCTTAGGGGGCCACATCCCGAGCCTTTGACCTAAAGGTCTGATCCACAAGGCAGTGGAGCATCGTAACGAGATGCAGTCCCATGGTAGCCGGTGGTCAACAATAGATTCATACGCCATTCGTTCCATCAGGATCCTGGAGCCCATGTGCACCATTGGTTTGGAATCAGGGTTTTCCAACTCCCTTAGGTGGACCCTCCATGTCCACTAACCCGGTTAAAGCGCCGGACATTCGCTTTTCGTCCTCTCACTTTCGTAAACAACACCCCCGCCACGAGAAGGCAGTGAGTAGGACTTCCCTGGCAGAGGCTATATATTCGC
Organism: Schistosoma rodhaini; assembly: GCA_944470415.2. Classification (NCBI taxonomy): domain Eukaryota; kingdom Metazoa; phylum Platyhelminthes; class Trematoda; order Strigeidida; family Schistosomatidae; genus Schistosoma; species Schistosoma rodhaini. The sequence goes on from OX104044.1 coordinate 64,553,381, forward strand.
GTGACCATGTGAGAGCATTTCGAGAGGGAGAGCGGACTCTCCCCACTCTCGGCCGTACCGGGGCATTTGGGGGCATGCACATCCAGAAATAATCATAGTAATGATAATTACTTTATCAACTCACTAATCAAAGGTATAATAATTACAAAAGCTTCCTAAGCAAACTTAGTAAGAAGGATTGATACATAGTATGAGTCAGCCCTTAGTTTTACTATTCTGAGTTTTCTCAATAGTTTATTTTCTAGAAACAATAAACTGGACGAAATTTTTAATGTTAATTATGATTACTTATCGTCAAAGGATACTTGACGGTGCATATTTACAGATCAAAGCATGAATATAAGATTGAAAGTGACAGAAACAGTATCGGTAAATGTTTACGTTTAAATGAAACTAATGCTGCTATACTATACGCAATCACATTAGCAAAATATTTCTTCATAATAGCCAGCATTTCGGCGTTTATAGTTATAAGTTAATAATAAATAAAATTAACTTAAGTATGACAAAGTCAAAATCAGAATTTCAACTACAACTTACCTTATATTATCACACGACAGAACTTGAAGATGTGTACTATGTGTCTATCATCTATTTGTCACTTACTTATATATTCATGTAATTTAAAAATGCTTATTTGAAACTTGACAGATATACTCAAACAACAAAGACATGATATATATATATATATATATATATATATATATATATATATATATATATATATATATATGAGAGGACAAGAAACTAAAACCAATCAAAATAACATACTTGAATAATTTGAGAAATAGACATTGCTTAACTGCTAGTTCAAAATTTCCATCCGATGAAGATTTTGACATTTTATCAAGTAGATAGTGTAGCCATATAGTGATGTGATCTTCATCCAGTGTTATATAACTCATAATGTAGTCAACCAAAATATCTGACAACTCTTCTGCAGACATCACATTCGCAGTTGAAAACCAAAACATTAACGAACATAATAATGATATTGTAGGTCCACAAATATAAATCCAATGCCTTTCATCACATTTTACTTGGCCCTTAAAAAAAAGTAGGATTTCTTAATAAAATATACGGATGTCCAACTATTAAAAAAATGACCATACGAATAAAACAGGACACTTTTATATTCCCCAAGAATAATTCTTACAAAAGTACTTAGCTCTAACAGAAGCAGTTAACCTACTAACGATATACACATTTAAAATTAATAAAAACGGAAATGATCCATAAGGTTTATCGAAACACTTGAAATGGATAATAACAGGGTTAAGTGAGATCTCGTCTAGAGTAAGTATTATTAATATAAACTAATGCAATCTGACCAATTCCCACCAATGTTCGTCTTAAAACACTTCAGCAATTATTTTTCTCGTGTATGATTAAGGATGAATGCTGGAACATTTGGTTAAAAGACATCTATTAGTGTACTGAATATTGAATTTATAATTCAGAAAGGACACATCAATATATAAGTTTTTTATAATTCATAAGTAAAAGTAGCATTCTTGAGATGCACCTTATTTTACAATTATTTACTATTGATAGATTCAGGAAAAAATACGATACAAAATCCTACACAAAAGTAAATTAGTTCAATATCTCACAATGTGCGAATCGATTTCGATAGTTTTAAAGATCTTAAGAAAAAGCGTACACACGACGTCAAAGAAAAATTACTGACTTTATGGATTGATCCAAATTTAACCTGATTATGCAAGTTGCTTTAGCAAGCATTATACTGAGTGGTTTTGTAGCAAGCCCATTCAACAATTGTATTATTTGTGTGCTCTCTGTAATCCTAATATTTAATTCACTGTAAATTTATGTGTGAGTCTGATTGAGCGCATATGTCTGCACATCAATCTTTAATCTGTTCTCTCATTGGTTGTGAACAAAGACAATCAATAATTTATCCACAATCCATTAACACTCAAAAATATATATGGATTTTTGAACACTCACACACACTCACTTGCTTTCCCTGTGTGCTTGCTATCTGTACGCTTGCGGATTTTACCGAGCTTCAACAATAAACTATCTCTATAACTGATGTTCAGGTTTTTGAATAATCTCGAGTAAACCCGTAATTCTACTAGGAGATTTAGCCTGCAGTAAATATTCAGTTAGCGGGATATTATTTATTTATTGGAGTCAAAAAAATAGAGGAATTAATCCTCTACAGTTTACAAGTAACATCGGTAGCGATAAATCAGTGGGTTTTGCTACCAACCAACGATACAAAGAAATACATGTGATATACATAACTTACAAATGAATCGAAATTTCAATCTCTATATTTTAGAGTTGTAGGACTGAACAGAGTAACATTTTATACTGCATCTCAAAAACAAAGTCAATTAAATAACGAAACATCAAGAATAAATCCAATAAAGTACAACTTTTGCACGATGAATTACAGTGACAAAATCTAACCCCATAGTTTCATTAACATTTATTTGCGATACCTCCAGTAAAGGAATGAAAAAAATACGAATTACCTTTATATTCTTCAACCATGTGATTAACGACTGTAACACAGATGTGTCATAAAGACTGAAATCTGAAGATTAAGAAAAAGAACATAAAACAATTATTAATAATAATAATGGTAATAATAATAATGGCTTTATTCAATATTACAAAGAGAACATTGTAGATGGCAATCTAGTATTGGTTGGAAATTAGTTTCAAAAACGTATCAGAAGAATTTGTCAGTCTTCTCATCAATTACTATCAGATCAAAACAAATTATCTTGCTGTTGTTAACCTTCTAGGCCTCTAATTTAAACTGATGATACGACTGAGCTACCGCGGTTTATTAGCAGATGTGATCACAATAATGGTTTGGTACTTTGAACAACATGGTCCCAAATCCTTGATAACGGCCTAGGTTCATCCACACTTCTCATTCTGAACTCTATGTAAATCCTTTTTGCATCACCATTTCATATTTTCGTATCGAATTATACCTTCGACGTTTAACCTGTTTGACTACTAATAATAGTGTTACTACCTCTAATATCATGGGATTCGCTTCTAAAAACTTCATCGTTTTGTGCCAATAGAGTATGACAACCCGGACAGATGTATACATGTGCCAGGTTCCACAGTGGGTTTGTTTGACTGACTAATCCTACGTTTTTGACTGCCTATTAGCTATATATTTAGTTATGAAGGCTACTAGTGACTACTCGGCTGTCAAAGATGAAGTTGATGGAAAGTGTGGAAGAGCCGCAGAGCCATAGTGTAACGGTAAATCAAAACTACGAACAGAAAATAAATATTTCCTTCACTCACTCAAATGAGATTTATGAACTTTATTCTTAAATTTATGAATTCATCAAATGACAAAGTGACACCTTACTAACCAGATTAACAGTCTATAATATAAACTAGTCTAATTGTGGTATTGCAGCGAAAATAACTGGTACATGTAATTTTGCTCTTTATTTGTCTCTTTCCATTTCACGTAGCTTCTTCATTTCACCACAGGCTATCATGAAAACCGAAATTAAATAGATTATGTGGTATACTAACTGGTGAACGGTTGCTCAACTTCGTGGATCAGTTGAAGTTAGACATTAACACCGTTGGATGCCGGCTCAGTGGTCTATCGGTTAAGTGTGATTCAGTGAGACCCATGTAGCTTTGTGTATGTATTTGTAGGGGAATATAGAGCTACCCATAACCACTTTGTTGAATGTATATAAATTTGCAAATCTCTCACCACTCTCGTTCCTTTCTTTCAGTCAGTCCATGTCGTCCCATAACATCTTCATATCCAGTGTTGTCCATTCCAACGTTGGTGTTCAAGTCTCCCATCGTGATGGTCAGGTCCTTTCTTGATCACTTCTCTATGATCGACTACAGCCTCGTCATTGCTATCATTGGTGGGTACATAACAGTGGATAACACTAATTGTAATTCCTTCCTTTGTTTTGAAGGATGCCTTAATAATTCTGGATCCATGAAATTCCCATCCTATAAGTGCTCTTCGTGCTTCTTTGGACAGCATCAGAGAGACTCCCTGAGTGTGGAGCATTTTCTTCGTCACCAGAGTACAATAGCATCTACCCTGAATCTAACCTTGCCTATCCAGCTTGGGTTCAATGAGTTCCACTGATTCCGAGAGCTGACGAGTTGTATCTCATCTCCATAGCTATTTGACTGGTCCTCCCGTTCTCCCACATTCTTCGAACATATGATGCAGCAACCCTAGAAGAGCTACAGGAGTTATCTCAACGACAGTAAATTAATGAAATGAAGAGCAAACGAGAGGAAGCAACAATACTAATATTAGTGGAAGTCTGAGGATAAATAAAATTGGTTAAAAGCGATAAATGATTTCAAAAAATGAAAAGTGTGGTTTTAGTGAAGTACAAGGGACGAATGAAACTGAGCTGAATAGGAAATGATTTGTGTAAACATGTTGTCCAACTACATCAAATAAATTTCGTGTAATATTAAATTACTAAGAGAACTATGAATGTAATACATTGATTGATCTCGATAAAACAATATTCTTAATCTAACTTACATTGAATAGTTATAACAGCGTTGGCTAATAGACGGAGACCGAAGTAAGTAGTTGCAAACTTTTTAGAGTTTATAGGTTTCGTTGTTGAACTGAAAAAAATTGATTTAGTTAGATAGTCGAATACACCATGAAATGATTGAGCTGATAATTTTTGAATTATATCTTTTAACCTAAAAATGTAAGTAGTTTAAGAAACCAATAATTAATACAAGCAATGTTTTATTCCGCAGAAGTAATTATACATATTAGCTACAGTAAATTCTAAGTCAGAAAGAAACTATTCATCAGATTTACGTGGTATTGTTTACTTGAATCTTCCCATTGATGTTAAGGACTGAAATTGATCAGTCTCTAATTGGTGTATGGGACGAAACGCGCGTCCTGGATTCCGGGGCTAACCACTATCCATCTTTGCTTATAATACTTGCGAATTAAGGCAATATGGAGGCAATACACACAGTATGCACATATGCCAATTAGAGACCGATCAATTGCAGTCCTAAACATCAATGGGAAGATTCAAGTAAGCAATACAACGTAAACTTAAACGTCACCACATTACAAAAGCAAGTGCTTATCAGGACTCCGTAGTTAAGTGGATAACGCTCGAGTTGCGTATTATGCTGAAAGTAAATCTTAATACCTGGATGATAAGATCAATCTTGTTCACATAAAATAAAATTATACAATAGACGAAATCATTAAAACATCACGAGCATTTGACCTAAATGGCATGACCCAGAAAAACCATACTTTCGTTCAAAACCTCGTTGTAAAATAGCGTACTAAATATTTCACTGTGTAGAAATTAGTTATGTTATACCTATTTCCGGACATTTTCGGAGTCTTGGTTTAACTTCCTTCTAAAACAGTAATGGCCATATTCTGCGCAACAAACACTAATTTTAATATTTTCATAGTTGAAAGCGTGATTCAATTGAAGCTAGACCACCATGGAAAACCTGGAAGCACTGGACGGCCGTTCCGTCCTATTATGAGACTCCTCAGCAGTGCGCATCCACGATCCCGCGCTCGCGAGATTCGAACCCAGGACCTACCAGTCTCGCGCCAGAGCCCTTAACCGACAGACCACTGAGCCGGCATCCAACGGTGTTAATGTCTAACTTCAACTGATCCACGAAGTTGAGCAACCGTTCACCAATTGTCTTCTGTGAGTTGATATCTCACAACAGACGTGGTTTGAACTCCATTGGTCACTGCTTCTGATAATTAATACTAATTTTAATGGCTATGTAAAACAGTAAACTCTTGTTGAGATAGAGAAAATATACGAAAATAGATATGCCAACTTGTCCCAAATGAATATATAATCTTTGTTTAAAACAAGTTGAGATGAAAACGATGATAAATGGTGTATTAGTGAGTAGTAACCCACTTACTCCATAAGGCTTTGAAGATCTGATAAGCCGCTCCAGATCCTTATGAAAACTATCCACTCTTTGATGGTTTCCTGTGAAATATCATCACAAACAGGATTTTTGACCACATGAGCTTCAAGGAACTCTTTAACACTAACGATATCGCAAGAGAAAAGAATTTTTGATATGATGGACTTATACTAAAGAGAAAAGAAAAAGAGTGTACGTGAATTCTAAACATAACATCAAAAATGTTTTCATTAAACACTTGGTGAGTTATAAAAATGAGTAAGATATTAACAAACACATAAGCCAAAAATATGACCGTGACTATTAAAATATATCAGCATGGTGAACTAAGGGAAAATGGAGAAGTGACGTAATTATCACAATCATCTTCATTCTTAAAAAGTTCTCATTGTAGACATATTACGATGAAGAAATCATTTTTATCTGCCAATTACTGGTCTGTTTATATTGGCTTTTTTTATCACTTGCAAAATATATTTTAAAGAAACTTTTCGCTTGATATATCAATAATTAAATAGTTAAACGAATATTGCTATTGTACATAAATTTCAACCAGGACAACATTAAACTGTAAGAAAGGTGTGTTATACCCCGATAAGAATAATGAATGGTATCTTCGGGATCTACTTATGGACCAATACTATGTCTATATTTTTATTGTATAATTTGTTAACGAACTAAACTATTTATATTTGTGTCCCTCTTATTATAGGTGTTATTTTGACCGATGAACTATTATTGTATAGTTTACCGTTCTTGAATTAAGCCCTGTCTATCATTTACTATCTCTCTTATTCACAGCCACTTTTGGCTGAATCTTGTGCAAATGGTATTTCCTATTTTATGGTACGATGTGGTCTGTCTGCCTGGTATGCTTGAAATAAAGGATTCATACCACAGAGGCTGTTATTGGTGTTCTGAACTTAACTGACTGGGCTGGGTAGAAAGCAGGAGTGATAAGTACTCTAGACTGATCGCACGGGTTTTATGTGTCATTGATCCAATCGATAATTTACTGCTCTCTAATTGGCAGTATTATCACGCTATACAGTAACAGGGCATTCCAGACAGTCACAAGTTATCACAAAGTGTGTAACCCGTGATATGTTAAAAAGACCTAATGGCTACGGTGTGACCATCGTAGTTAACAAATCCGAGTTCGGAGAAATATAAACTCCACAAAATTTCCTTCGTACAAAGCAGGACCATTTGAACGAATTACATTAATCTGATAACCCAGTAATGAGTGATAATAATAATAATAATAATAATAATAATAATAATTCGTTTCTGTATTGTTTGTCTAAACCTTCCTATTGATATTTAAAATTGCAATCGATCAGTCTATTACTGACATATGTGCATCCTGTACGGATTGCCTCGATATTGCCTCAAGTCACAAGCATTATAAGCAGAGATGGATGATGGCTAATAGTGGAACCCCAGACGCCTGTTTCGTTCTGTTTGGGACTCGTCAGCTGAATGTACCTGCACCCCAGAGTTGATGTTCACTCTGGGAAGCAGATACATTCAGCCGACAAGCTCCAAATATAACGAAACACGCGTCCTGGGTTCCACTATTAGCCACCATCCATCTTTGCTTAGAATAATAATTATTATTATTATAAACACTATATATATATGACAGTGAATGAGGCGTGTAATATCTCCCAACTAGTTTCAGATTATGAAGCATCATCTCGAACACGAGACATTGAATGAAGATTCCAAAAGGGTCATTTGAATATATTTTACTGAGAAATTTTGCGCTTATCGTTACGAACAATTCACAGATATGAAAACTTTTTCTAGCTCTCTGGATTAAGAATCGATAAACAGGAAATGTATGAAAAATAGTGGTACATTATTATTTACTTGTATACCAAACATTTCAATCGGTATAATAATGGAAAGCGGATTGAAAAAGTATTCATCTTCTTCAAAGCATTTGGTTACTTCTTCATCAACATTTGAAATAAAAGGTAGTAAGCAGAGTAAATTCTTCCCATTAGACAACAGATATATGGATAAGAAGTGTAAGTTGAAATCTATTATTGCATATTTAAGATCCCGATGGTTGGAGCTTTTTATCCAGTCACTTTCTAAGATTTGAAAACAAATCTAAAAAGGATGTATATATTAACAAAATGAAAGATAAGATTAATGATCTTTTAGGAAAATCAAGAAAGTGCAAACGGTTTGTTCAATTAATCAGTGATACCAAAGAAAGTACAGTAGTAACAGATATCATAACAGTATATATTCAGCACAAAGGTTTCCAAATGCTGAACAATGACAGTAAATAACGTGTTACCGAGTCACTTAAACCAAACTGTGAAGAGTAGATGGAACGATCAAAAACAGCACTCCTAAATCGAATGTCACATAGTGACTTTTGATCATTCAGTTTTATTCAGAAGATTGTTATCACTCATCTGTTCTAAACGAATTAGATGTAATGGGTTTCAGAACTCTCTTCAAACCAGTAGTTTAGAGTCAAGTTAATAGACTGGTAACTTGCTTCTCTTTCTCTCTCTTGACATTACTTAAACTGACTACACTAACAAGATTATTTCGCAAATATTTATATGGTCACCATTAATTAGCGAGTAATCACAACCAGTATTTTTAATAATGATGAAGTTAAAAAGTATTGAAACCTGCAAATAAGCAGATTAAGAAATTAATTGGTCAACCAGACAGACGAAAAAGTTTATGTGACACTAATGTGAGCGTCTCTATTGTGACACGTTTGAAGTCCTTTAAGTAAATTTATGAACTGCGAACGATCATTTTTTAGCACTATCCTAAATCCGAATGCGCATGTGAGTCAAATTTCGAACGTAAAAACACTAATTCTTTTCAAACAATCGTCTATCTAAATTGCACATTTCTGCAGTAAACATGAATGTAAACCTAATATGATCATTAACATATTTAGCGAACTTGTAGTTAATATTCCCAACTACTGAACTAAAACCCGTCCGCTGCTGCTACCTTGACGTGTTGCTCGAGCTTGCCTGTCGTGATGAAACAGTCGAGCTATACTGGCTGGAACAATAGTTCCTCAAGGTTCTACCGTACCATACAGGTCGGTTGAAGAGCGGTGAGACTAAAAGCAGCAAACTCAAGGTTCGAAGGCGAAGTCGTACTACTGACTGTACAGAAGTGTGACAGCAGTAAGGTGTTTCCTTCAGACAACCAGCATAACAGCGATGCTGCCTTCCCACAAGGAGGAGTGGGGTTAGAAAAGGTCGACCCTAAAATTGCACACCTCGCCTCATCCCACGGATATCCGTCTCCGGCGGTAAGGTCCCAACAAGTACGGAGCTAACACAAAAACTACCCATAAAAAGGTCGTGTGTAACCGACCTCAAGCAGTTGTCCCTTGGGCACTGCGGTCACGCTCTCAGGTCATTAAAACCACTTCTAACCCGATTTCCTTTCCAGGTACCTCTAGAAGAACTCTTCCACGGTGTGGGCAACCGGGAAGTGATAACTGCCCTCATACCTCTAACAGCACTCAAGACCACTGTATTCATAATCAATCTCCTTCAATTCCTACTATTCCTTCTAGGTATAGCACTTAGTACAAGGGCAGAACAGGCACTACTAGAATGCATCCCCTTTAACAGTCGCCTGTGTGCTGTCCGGCTAAATGGCTCCGTAAGAACTCGGAAGGATAGGGACACACGTCGTTGCCTTTTCGTCGTTTCTGCCTACGCTCCCACTGACTGCAGGCATGATGAAGTAAAAGATTACTTTTACAGAAAACTCTCTGAACTTCTTCAGAAAGCTAAGCGCTCAGACATAGTAGTCGTAGCGGGTGACTTTAATGCCCAGGTAGGCAGCTTAAATCAAACAGAAAGACATTTAGGTGGGTGTTTTAGTATTCCGGCTGAACGAACCGATAATGGTGATCGTCTGTTGCAACTATGCTCAGACAATCGCTTATTTCTAGCAAACACTAACTTTAAACATAAGGAGAGACATCGTCTAACATGGCGACCACCTGCACAAAACCAACAATGGACCCAAATAGACCATATTGTCATCAGCCATCGTTGGAGAGGGTCAATAGAAGATTGTCGCTCGTATTGGAATACTTGTTAAGAATCTGACTAATACAAGCACGCATTTGTTTGCACCTCACTGGACGCAGAAAAACCACATTAAGAAGACATATTAGAATTGGGCTGAGTGACGTAAAAGCCAAAAGTAGATTCCAGGAACAACTGAGGACACATCTAGGCAGTTCTGTAAACGAGGACGACCCAGCTGTTGCTTAGAAAGATATACGAACAGCTGTGGAAACAGCAGTAATATCTATTGGTAATTTAAACCAAAGGGTTACAAAAAACCAATGGATTTCTTCTAAGTCTATTTCACTGATAGATTCGCGAACGCTCATCCCATCAGGCTCTGAACAAGATGAAGAGCATAAACAAATCAGATCTAGGTTAACCAAAAGTCTAAGGAACGACCATAAGCAGTGCTGGGGAACGAAAGCAAAAGAAATGGAAAAGGCAGTAGCTGTAGGCAACACCAGACAGCTTTTTAGACTAATAAAAGGAACTGGAATTAAGAAGTCAAATATAAGTGAGATAATCTTGGAAAAATACGACACTTATCTGCTCTCAACCCAAACGTTTAGAACGATGGGCGGAATACTTTAGAGAACAGTTTAGCTGGCCTTGAGCTAATCTACAGCTACCCACCATTCCCAAACAGTCCAAATGGAACATTGAAGTAGGTCCCCTGACTCTAGCTAAAGTTCAAAAGGTCATAGCTAATATGAAACGAGGAGGAGCAGCTGGTCCAGATGGATTGACTTCAAATGTCTTTAAGGACGGTGGTCCAGTTTTAGTGATCAGGCTGACTAATCCTTTAGCTAAAATCTGGAAACTGGACGTAATCCTATCTGACTGGTCTCAACCACTGATTGTCCCAATATATAAGAAAAGGTCAAAGTCATCTTGTGGTAATAATATAGGGATTAGTTGGACCAATATGGCATCTAAAATACTAGCCTCAATAGTTATCGAACGCCTAACTAAGACTCGTGAACTTCGAACAGGAGAAAACCAGGTTGGCTTCTGACCTAATCGTGGCTTCATCTACCACTTACTCACTATTCGCCAGAATTCAGAACATAGACATGCTTATCGGCGTCCGACAATGATAGTTTTTCTTGACTTAAAGGCAGCATTTGACTCTGTAGAACGAGAAGTTCTGTGGCAGTGTCTGTCATTGAAAGGTGTACCTTAGAAGTACATAAATCCTGTGAAGGCTCTTTACTCAAACACTACCAGTCGATTCAGAGCTTATGGTGAACTGTCATCTAATTTTGCAACCTCAAGTGGTGTCCAGCAAGGCTGTCCACCATCTCCATTTTCATTCAGTTTTATCATAGACCTACTGCTGGAAATAACGTTCTCATCGATTGAGTTTTCAGGAGGTCCACTTAACGACTTAGAATACTCAGATAGTCCTGTCTGGTGAAGACGCTGATAAAATGCAGTCTTTTGATAGCACTGAGAAACAGTGTCAGGATGTTTGAGATGTGTTTCTCCCTCTCTAAATGTAAATTTTTGCTCCAGGACTGGCCTGCGTCAACACCTGAACTAAGGATAGGGAGTAAAGTAGTCGACAACTTCACTTATCTTGGAAGTCTGATCACCCCTAATGGGTTGGTTTCTGACGAAATCTCAGCACGGATTCAAAATGTTCGTTTGGCTTTTGCCAACTTACGTCACCTATGGCGAAGACGAGATATCCGTCTATCAATTAAGGGACGAGTATACTGCACAGCAGTTTGCTCTGTTCTACTTTACGGCTGCGAAACGTGGCCATTAAGAGTAGAAGATACTCGTAGGTTACTAGTATGTGATCACAGATGCTTTAGAAACATTTCACGCATCTGCTGGGATCACCGTGTAAGTAATAGTGAGGTTAGATGCATGATATTAGGGAATGATGGTAAATCAGTTGATGAGGTCATGAATCTTCAACGACTGAGATGGTTGGGCCACGTGTTACGTATGCCCGAACACCGATTACCACGACGCGCTATGCTGAATAGTGTAGGGGATGGTTGAAAAAAAGTTAGGGGCGGCCAAACCAAAACATGGCATCAGTGTTTGAAGTCACTAACTTCTAGTCTGAGCCATGTTGGTAGATGCAGATTACCTGGTTGGGGTCCGCGTGACTATCGTAACCAATGGTTGGAGACTCTAGGTGACATGGCTCAGAATCGATCACAATGGTGTTGGTGTATACACTCTTTATCTTCCCTTAAACCTTAAGATTAAAATTGCTTCATATGTCTTTCTTTCTGTTATATATCCTTATATACAATCTTTCTTTTATATATCTAACCACCACTAAATTAACTACTTCTATGAATTTGGTGTTGATCTAGTTGTGCTAATGAAGTATGGCAACTTGGACCGATACATATATATATATATGCCTGGTCCTACGTCGTATCTGACTAAGATACTTCTGAATAACTATACTTCCGAACAAAAGAACAACCGAGCATTAAAGGTAGTAAAAAATTCAAAAGCCTTATATTACTATACTGACAAATATATAAAAATATTACACGAAAGTAATTTACAGTAAAAACGGGTTATGTTGGACTTTGTGGTTTCGATTAGTCAGGAAAAAACCAATACACGGTTTAGCCTGAGGCTTAAATCTTCCTCAATTCAAATTAAAGAGAAGTGAATTCAGACAATTTCACCAAGTTGATTTTCCCCACTAAACTTCATAGTTTAAAATTAAGAAAGGAATGATTCATATCCTGTTTATTCAATAAACGATGCTTACAAACACAATATTATTTATATTAAGGTGTTATGAAGAACTTGAAAAAATCATATAGATAAAAACTTACTCTATTTAATAACTTTTGATGATTAAAACATTCATAACCAGGTTGGTTCAGTTTAACAATACGTTGTTCAATCATACTAAGCAAACGTAGACAAAGTACAGTTGTATTTTCTAAGTTTGTGCACTCATCCACTATCAGTAAATCTGATGGTAAGTTCACAGTCCTGTCATGCCATGAACTCAGAAAAGTGAGTACTAGACCACTAGCAGCGTAAATATAATTCAATGTCGTAGATCCGTAAATTGGTTCATGAACCAAGTTTATCAATGCATCGGTGCCTTGATAAATTGCATCTAAGGCTTTCTGTAGGAAAAAATGAAAAAAATATATTGATAAATATGTAGCTTCTTTAACAATTCAAATGGAATTAAAAAATATAATTCAATATATTTATCAAAGTGCGAAAAATGCAAGTATTATGTAACAGACATTAAAAAACTAACCTGTTTACCGTGTACATCAGTTAGTTCTACAGCAATGCATAGAATACGAAATATATGCTGGACAACAGAAGGTAAGTATGCGTGAAAACTGGCAATTAATGAGCCCAGCGTATAACTACGAAATAAGGTTTAAAGTAATATTCTCAAATTACCTTAAAATAGATACTAGTCGGTATGCCTCCCTTAAAGCTGATAACTCAATCGGCAAACAGTGAAACTTAAGCTCATCTGACTACAGAAACAATAAATATAACACGAAAAAAGATCACTCATTACTTTACTATCTTCGGGAGAAACAATGGCGTTTTGTTTAGTAGGTGCCCTCAGTACCCAACTGAAATTATCAGAACCTCTTTGATCAGAAAGTCCCATTGTGTTCAATAAATCTACGGAAAAATGACAATTCAAAAAGATTGACAAAAATAAAATGATTTATTACGAAAATATTGCCTTTACGGTATATACATTTTTTTATCTTTAACTTTGAAACTTCAGTAACTCTAATTCATAAATGATACTCGCTCACTTGATAAGTATATACGGTAACAATATGACAGATAAAAAGAATTAGGTTTGACCTCATTTGTATACGACGGGTAAAATTTAACATCGAATTACTACATGTATACCAGGAAAATATTAAGATGACTCACACAGACCATAGAAATTTATGTTTCTTTTTAGTTTACTTTAAGAAAGAAACTTGACAAATGGTCAAGATCAACAAGATCACAATCGTCAGGTTTCAGTTATATTAAAATTGCCGTCGATGTGATAAGCACTGTAAAAAAAATCCAAATAGCGGTCAGAACGATATGGAAGTTACCGTTACCCAAAATTTTGTCTGTAGTGGCTCACAATGATTTCCAAATACTGATTATTGTGGGGAAAAACAATATCGGAAGTGATAAGGTAGTTTTTTTTAAAGACACTAACTCGTGACATAAACTAAAGTGACACGTAAATTCTATCTGTTTCCTCTGTTTCAAACTACGGAACTTGGTTTCATTTATAGTCTTCCATTAGTTTTAAAGCAATTCGTTAAATTATGATATTCTCTTATCAAGGCTCTGAGTATTATCAACGCATCAATATGTAGTATCCCACATTAGCATGTTCAATAAATAAATGTTAAAATGATATATTTAAAAATGTACGAATTTAAAAAAGGCGATAATGAGAAGAACATAGTTGTCAAAAGAACAACTACTATTTATAATGAAATCAATTTATCTGGATGAAAAGTAGAAATTTAAATAGTTAACCCTATTATTTAAACGTGCACATATATTTTGTGCACATATGCTAAGTCTAAAGATATTTACCGTTAAGAACAGATACTAAATATACAGCTTTCTTGAGATATATATTCAAATGATGCCTTTCAAGAAATAACATGAGTGACCTGATCAGATCACCAACAACCTGGAGATGGTATGTAAATGGTGGACGACAAGCGATCACGATTAGACGATAGATACACCATGTGGAGAAATCTGTTGAAAATACATGAGAAAAAGATGATGCTGATTACAGATTCAGGTTAATAAACAACAGTGTGCAAGTTACTTTGGTCTTGACTCATTATGTTAGAACGTTAAGTCACATCACGTGAAAAAGTTTGCTAGTCAAAAAATGTAAGTACTTGAGGTGTAAGTCAGGGAAAAAATGAAAACTATTTTCACTGTATTATGATACCTCTGTTATCATAGGGCACACACCCCATGAAATTTCGTCTCATCACATGTCTACTCTTGTTAACTTCTTCAGGCTGGAGAAAATAGTGGTTTACGTTGATGTGCTTTATAGACACAAACAGAGAATATACCTAAGGTCAATATGATTCTGAATATAAATTGATTGATATGAATGTACATAAAATGCTCATGATGATGTGAAGTGCGAAATTCAAGTATTAGTTCAATTATGATTTGACATGAAGGAGGAAAAGTATAAAATGCCTTATTGAACCAGTCAAATTATGAGACATGGATACCGATGTGACAAACCATACATAATGACTAGTAACCGTTCTGTACAAATGAATGATTACATAACCGTGTAACAGTTAGCCTCTCATGGTAACACTAATGCCTTGTGTTCTGTGACATGAGAAAGATATTCATTAAAGTGACTAATAGCAGGAACAGATATGATAAGTTACGTGCCAACTATCAAACTGATCAGACGGCGAATACATACATTCCGTTTTTTTTTAATATTACACATAGACTATTTGAGACTAAAACCCCACAAGGACATGACCGATCAGCAGTTATAAACTAACGATATTATTTCGGATGTAGAAAAAGCATCTAAATTTACGATAATTTTAATGTGTTTAGATAATGTTTTTATCTCGTCAAATGTGAAATTTAAGTGACCTGGTTAAATATAAAAATCAACCAGATAGTCATATATGAATCGACTGAGTATCGTATGAAACGTCTAGTTTGAGAGAACATCTATTTCTCGTCTTAGTGCATAGCTAGAAGCACGCGCGAAAAGACTGTTTGATGTCTGAGTAAATTTTTCAAAAAATAAAACCAACAAAGCTTACCATCCATAAGAAAAGATGTCAAAGCCTGTGAGAGTTGATAATGACGATACTTAAATGTACTTTCAACTCGGGAGAGAAGGGGTAATAGACCAGTAACCTGACATTCTCCTATGTGATCTACACTTCCAGCTATTTCATCTAAAATGCAGTAGATAAATTTTACAGTATCCTGAGGATCGAAGCTGAAAGATAAAAATGAAAATGTGAAGCTAAACAAGTAGTAGAGATATATACTAGAGAAAAAGTATTTAAGATGTTTGAAATTTCTTATAAATTGATATTAGAGGAACTGTTTGATTTACCTTTTATAATATACCCCTCAACATTAAATACGAAAGCAGCTAATTAGAAAAACTAAGATTATCAGACAGTAAGAAAATAAATTACTAATTGATTTGTTAGAAAGTCTTTAAAATCAAAGAGGCCCTTAGACCAACGATTAACGGCAATTATTGGACTGTACGACTTGATAGGTAAAGAGAATTTACTGCTGGCTATAATTAATTTTGTAACTTTATGACAGAAACAGCTGAAAGGATGTAATAAAATTTACACAAACTACAGGATCCTAAGGATGGTGCTTCGTGTCAATAAAATATATCCATTGACTGAAAAGCGAAATCTTACTGAGTGAAGATAATTTTTAGTCTGATTAGTCTAAACCTAAAATAATAAACAAAAGAAATAAATGGTATGTACATCTGATATCAAGAGATTCAGGTTACTAAAAGTGGACCGCGAACGTTAAGACAGAACGTTGAACGAATTATTAAGTTTACACGAGCACTAGATGATTTATAAGAGTGGGGTAACAGTTCGGTGGTTACGACGTCCGAGATATAGTTACTAGGTAGCAGGTTTGAGAAATACTCCACCCATTTCAGTTTGAGTAACTGGGAAGTATCATTAGCCCTAACACATAAATTGGTGCCCAAAGCCGAGTACACGAATATATACTTGGTAAATAAATATCATAAACAAGCGGTCACTTTAAATTTACTTTAGATGATTTTAAGTAAATTTCCTTGAGGGAAATCTCAACACAAAAGAATACAGCAGGATAGTTCATAAACGTAAAAGCAAACTAAACAGACAAATAAAAAAACGATTAAGATGTCGATGCACGGTTTTGTGATGAAATCCATTGAATACTAGTTTAAGTCTAGCCGACCGAAAAATTCCTATTTTATATTTTCCAATCGAGTTCTTTACTAATATTTATACTTTAGATTAGTTACTTTCGGTATCCAGTTCTAGACACATTTGTAACCGGTGCGAAAAAATAGAATAGGTTAGAAAAGCATCTATATCATACAGAATTTAATGTTACTACGAGAATTGACTGAATATTGGTGATAGTTACATGAGAATGAGATGAATGTACCAATTATGTAGGAGCACAAAAGCGAAAGAAAACTCACAAACCTTAACAAAATAAATAAGGAAGAGACAAGTCATTTCTAATACCCTGTTCTGTCGGTAGTGTTGATGACCAAGGTAAGGAGAGCGGCTACACAAATTTCTTATGGATCCATAAGTCTGGCTTGTTAAAATGGATACCAATGGCTTCCGTGATATCTAAAAGTCATGTGTAAACTAACTGAAAAACTGGTCAAATATGATGAATTATACAAAGCGACTTGTTTATGTTCTGCATCGGTTAACTGAGCGAGCGCAAATTCGTTGATTAACCTTAATTATCCTTTTCCCAACTAGGAAGGATAATGTCCGAAAACCGAATGACAGACTTACCTATCTGAGCGTCTAACATAACTAGCCCTATATAAAAAGTTGAATGAGCAACTACACATAGATGAGGTTAGTTAGGGAAATCTGCCTGTAATGGGGATGAAATGCCAACTGAATCACTACAGTGAGTCACTTTAATTTTGACAGAAAAGTCGCCAAGTATCACTATCGCTGCATCGCCTATAAGCAATTCTGACCAAAAGCAATACCAAGAAAAATGAGCAAAACAATTTAGACAATATCTTTATTAGGGACGCGAGTGCACCAGGTTTACAAATCAAAGCGCACGAAACACATCTTAGCAACTAACCTTTCGCTGTTTTTCATCGAAATCTTTTGTTATTACCTGAAAAGAATAAGTTGTTTGTGAGTACAAAAACAAAACGTCCAAGAAAGAAAGCAATAAACCACTAAAATAAGTCCCCGGTTCTAAAAATTTCGCTATTTGTTCAAGTGTTTTGAGAACTTATGGATAGTAGCTTGATCAATCGCAAGTTCGCAGTAAAATATCCTATTTAATTCTACTATTTAAGCGAATATTTCCATTGAACTGATGCTTGTTCGATAAGATAGTTCTAGTCAATCACCACTTAATGAGCTGATAGCAACATTCGAGTTATCACGATATGACAAACTACTCTAAAATAACCTCCATCTTAAGATCAATAAAAGTTTTGTAAATTTTTCATCAGGAAGATTGGGTAATTAGCCCACTATCAAAACGTATCCCTCCAGAACACGTACAATGATCTATTTATTTTCGAGTCCCATGATGTGGGAATACCGAAATTCACATCAATATATATATATATATATATATATATATATATATATATGAGGTCTCACTTGTTCAAAAGTTTAACACAAACACTCCCTAGTTAGCGCCAGATGGACGAAAACACTGAAATCTGAAACACTTGGACGAAATTTCATCCTCCTAGTTCACTTAAGATCGAATTGTTCTTAGTAAGGATTGCGCCAGGGGACAACATGTACATGTACATTCCTGAACCTAAACCAGTATTCGACTTACAATTATTTGCGTTACTATATCTAAACACAAAATTGAGAATGTTTAGAAGGCGTTTGTACGGAATATTTGGAGCACTTAGACGGTATATATGGGATATAAATCTATGCTTTCATCACACGTCAATCCTGCACCCGAGAAAATGTGTTGAATAAACCCAAAACCAGTGGAAACTTTTGGGCAATTCCTAAATTAAGTGAA
The DNA here is from genome assembly GCA_944470415.2 of Schistosoma rodhaini. Taxonomy (NCBI): domain Eukaryota; kingdom Metazoa; phylum Platyhelminthes; class Trematoda; order Strigeidida; family Schistosomatidae; genus Schistosoma; species Schistosoma rodhaini. Next base: position 64,572,220 of record OX104044.1, read on the forward strand.
GTTTGAGTGAATTCCGGATAAAAAATCTCAGACCTGGGGAGATTTCAAGATCTCTATTGCATTTCCCTAAAATATATACCAAATTGACCAATTTTTTCTAAAAGTTGGAAGCTTAATATAGTACAAAATGATTTTTGGAACTGTAATGAAACATAGCCAGCAGCTCAAACTCCTTTTGTCAACAATAAATAGTTTTTATAGATGAGTTAAACTTCGTAACGCCAGTTTATTGCAAGCGGATATGTATGCTGACTGACAAAAACCTAACCACGCGCTTTGGCTAGACGCCAGAATAAATGATTCATAGTAACGCATCCAATGCAAATTCCGACTTCTACAATTTCGCATCAGCAATGAAAATTTGGTGCTTATTTATGATTTCTCTAGACACTTTATATATGACATTTCATATGTTTGATCTTCCGTTGTTCTAGTTTCAGCTTCAATTTGAAGAGTACAGAATGCTGGGTAGCCTCCATTAGTCCTGGTAGTTGTGATTTTTCTTTAGACCCAGATTTCTTTTGAATGCATCAATATGTGTAGCTTCAATCCCTTGTTAAGCTCACTAGTTCTATTCGTTAATTATTAATTATAGGAAAGTCAATAGTCGGCTGACAAACAATCTATTCCGAGCTTGTGGACTTTTCCAGAGTGTTCTCAGAAATTCTTTGTTCTGAAAGACAAAATAAGCAAGGGACTGCTCTATGTAAACCCACCGTTACGTATTTTAAAAACTTTGTTCAAGTAACTACTGGTTCTTCTACATGACAATAGATATCGGTTTACTTTGTAGCTGTAAATAAATCCCCAAAATCAATAGGTCTGTAAGTGTTCAATATTGGATGCTGACCACACCAGTTTTAGTGGACTCATTTAACTGAAAGCGCTCGGTCATGCATTCGTACCAGATAACATTTCAGAAAGGCGTGTGAAACATCTACGATCATTAGCCAGATTAGACCAGTCACTTCTCGATATATTGATAACCCATCAAATATATCTTCCAACCTCCTCGCTTCTGAATTTTGATTTTACTGGGTGGGCGCGATTCAATTATCCAAAGTGTTACTGATAAAGTGTTATCGAACTACAATATTGGTGGTATCTTCAACTTTAACTGGTTGATCATTATACGGTAATTCCTAGAATCAGTTTATTTGCACTTATTTGGAGCTTTTTGGGCATATCATGGCTCTCTGTGAGATAATCAAGTTTAGAACGCACAATAAACAAATTCGAAGTTATGTACAAGAGAAATGACCAACAATTAACTTACACTGCAGGTACACAAGCGTGTATTAGAAAAACAGCCTGTAGCCTATCATTGAAATATGACGCTCAAAAGAGGTAGCGTCAGGTAAGATTCAGTAAGGTGTTCGTCGTGTTGTGCTTCGTCATCTAGCCTATTCTTTTGCGAATCCTGAGATCTACTGTTGCGGAGACTGTTGCCACGATGATGATCTTTGTCCTTACTTGTTGCTGTGTAAGAGATATTATATATGTGATTGCTAAGTATTTATATATAAATATATATTTAGTACAATTTCAAGTTCTCAGCAAACGATATTTAGCAAGTTTATCATTCTTCTTTCTACACTAAAAAGAACAACCGATTACTGCATAAGGATACATGTTCAACAATTAAACTTATGATTTGAAGTAAAAGGATTTTGAGAAAATAAAATATGTACAAATGTTGATTAGTAACATATCCATGACCATATCAATCCTTAAAACCTGTTCGTCACCATATATATGTATCAGTCAGTCAGTCAGCTACAACGTAGGACCAGGCACATGTATGCATCGGTCCAAGTTGCCATACCTCGTTAGCACAACAAGATGAACACCGGGTTCATAGAAGTAATTAATTTAGTGGTGGTAGTAGTATATAAATTATAGGTTGTATATAAGGATATAGTACAGGAAGGAGGAGAGATATGAAGCAATTTTAGTCTCAAGGTTTAAAGGAAGATAAAGAGTGTATGCACCTACGCCATTGTGATCGATTCTGAGCCATGTCACCTAGAGTCTCCAACCATTGGTTACGATAGTCACGCGGACCCCAACCAGGTAATCTGCATCTACCAACATGGCTCAGACTAGAAGTTAGTGACTTCAAACACTGATGCCATGTTTTGGTTTGGCCGCCCCTAACTTTTTTCCAACAATCCCCTACACTAGTCAGCATAGCGCGTCGTGGTAATCGGTGTTCGGGCATACGTAACACGTGGCCCAACCATCTCAGTCGTTGAAGATTCATGACCTCATCAACTGATTTACCATCATTCCCTAATACCCTGCGTCTAACCTCACTATTACTTACACGGTTATCCCAGCAGATGCGTGCAATATTTCTAAGGCATCTGTGGTCAAATACTAATAACCTACGAGTATCTTCTACTCTTAATGGCCATGTTTCACAACCGTAAAGTAGAACAGAGCAAACTGCTGTGCAGTATACTCGTCCCTTAATTGATAGACGGATATCTCGTCTTCGCCATAGGTGACGTAAGTTGGCAAAAGCCAAACGAACTTTTTGAATCAGTGCTGAGATCTGGTCAGACACCAACCCATTAGGGGTGATCAGACTTCCAAGATAAGTGAAGTTGTCGACTACTAGCTGAAGGCCAGCTAAACTGCTCCTTAAAGTATTCCGCCCATCGTTCTAAACGTTTGTGTTGAGACCAGATAAGGGTTCCGTCTTTTTCCGAGATTGTCTCACTTACACTTGACTTCTTAATTCCGGTTTCTTTTATTAGTCTGAATAGTTGCCTGGTGTTGCCTACAGCCACCGCCTTTTCCATCTCTTTTGCTTTCGTTGCCCACCACTGCTCACGATCGTTCCTTAGACTTTTAGTTAACCTAGATCTAATTTGTTTACGCTCTTCGTCATGTTCAGAGCCTGATGGGGTGAGTTTACGCGAATCCATCAGTGAAATAGACTTAGAAGAAATCCATTGGTTTTTTGGAGCCCTATGGTTTAAATTACCAATAGATGTTACTGCTGTTTCCACAGCTGTTCGTATGTCTTTCCAAGCAGCATCTGGGTCAGTCTTGTTTACGGAACTACCTAGATGTGAACTCAGTTGTTTCTGGAATTCGCATTTGGCTTTCTCGTCCTCCAGTTCAATCCTAATGGGTCTTCTTAGTGTAGTTTTCCTGCGTCCAGTGAGGCGCAGACAAATGCGCGCTCGTATTAGAGCGTGATCAGAGTCTAAACAAGTATTCCAATACGAGCGACAATCTTCTATTGACCCTCTCCAACGATGACTGATGACAATGTGGTCTATTTGAGTCCATTGTTGGTTTTGTGCAGGTGGTCGCCATGTTAGACGATGTCTCTCCTTATGTTTAAAGTTAGTGTTTGCTAGAAATAAGCGATTGTCTGAGCATAGTTGCAACAGACGATCACCATTATCGGTTCGTTCAGCCGGAATACTAAAACACCCACCTAAATGTCTTTCTGTTTGATTTAAGCTGCCTACCTGGGCATTAAAGTCACCCGCTACGACTACTATGTCTGAGCGCTTAGCTTTCTGAAGAAGTTCAGAGAGTTTTCTGTAAAAGTAATCTTTTACTTCATCATGCCTGCAGTCAGTGGGTGCGTAGGCAGAAACGACGAAAAGGCAACGACGTGTGTCCCTATCCTTCCGAATTCTTACGGAGCCATTTAGCCGGACAGCACACAGGCGACTGTTAAAGGGGATGCATTCTAGTAGTGCCTGTTCTGCCCTTGTACTTAGTGCTATGCCTACGCCTGCAAGTCCGCGAGAACTAGCCAACGGGTCGCCAGATACACGGAGGGTGTATTTCGTCGGCTGTCCATTTTGGCGAGGTGAGGTCAAGTGAATGACCACACTGGGATCCTGTATGCGTGTTTCGGAGACGCAGCATACATCAATGGTACGAGATTCTAGGGTTTTAGCCAAGGAGGCCTGTTGACCGAATCGACTTAGGGTACGTACGTTGAAGGCTCCAATGTGTAGTTTGGAGCGAGGTTTAAGTAGACCTGGGGCAAAGTTCCGCGCACTAGAATCGTTGGCCATGGTGACACTTGAGGAGGAAACCGGAACAGGAAGTTTGGTGTTGAATGTCAAGGTAGAAGGTATAGTAGGAATTGAAGGAGATTGATTATGAATACAGTGGTCTGGAGTGCTGTTAGAGGTATGAGGGCAGTTATCACTTCCCGGTTGCCCACACCGTAGAAGGGTTCTCCTGGGGGTACCTGGAAAGGAAATCAGGTTAGAAGTGGTTTTAATGTCCTGGGAGCATGACCACAGTGCTCAAGGGACAACTGCTTGAGGCCGGTCACGCATGGCCTTTTTGTGGGGGATTTTTGACGTGTTAGCTCCGTTCTTCAAAGGACCTTACCGCCGGAGACGGACATCCGTGGGATGAGGCGAGGTGTGCAATTTTAGGGCCGACCTTTTCTAACCCCATCCCTCCTTGTGGGAAGGCAGCATTGCTGTCATGCTGGTTGTCTGAAGGAAACACCTTACTGCTGTCACACCTCTGTACAGTCGACAGTACGACTTCGCCTTCGGACCTTGGGTTTGCTGCTTTTAGTCTCACCGCTCTTCAACCGACCTGTATGGCATGGTAGGACCTTGAGGAACGATTGTTCCAGCCAGTATAGCTCGATTGCTTCATCACGATAGGCAAGCCCGACCACCACGTCAAGGTAGCAGCAACGGTCGGGATATATATGTATGCTAGACAATGTATTGTTGGACTTTTGTACTTGGTTGTATGGATTCTATTGTATCTACCTTTCTTTATAGCAGAAAGTATATAAGGAGAAGGATGTGAATACAGTGCATAGTTTTTATCCCATGAAAACTGCTTGTAATTAGTTTTCAGGATTGTAGATGTACGTCCATAACCTTATTCATAATGAAACCGCATATATTCGCCGATTTTCTTAATAAATACTTTTCTCAACATAAAAAATTATTTTCTTCAAAGGGTGAGAAAGAATAATGAGTAACATACAGGAATCTACATATTGTAAGAGTAGAATTCGAATGTTTCTAGGTTAGATCCCTCCATAGGCCAAATATTAGGAGGCAATTGATGGTCGTAGCAAGATTTACTTGTTGGCGAGCTCGTGGTATCGAAAGAATACCGAAGTTTACAAGTGGGACTACTGAGCGTACGCGAGTTCGTGCAAGGCCACATAGCAACTGAAAAGTGTCTTTTTGGAACACTTAAACAAACGGGTAGAGTATAACCATCATTGGTACACTTGGTTATCATAATAATTGTTTCCGTTACATCAATCGTGTTCTCTTCACTAAAAGGGCCCCCCGCTAGAAAGGGTTAACACTTTCAATACATAGCGGTTTCGTTCGTGTAACTGATTGGCAAACATGCGGTTGTAGGACGAAAGCGTTAACTAATAGGTAGTGATGATTGATCCTCGAGTTGTAATCGAAGGTCTTCTATGTAGAACGGTACCAGGAATAACATGCTATATTTGTTGCTCGATTTAGAGTATCCTACGAGAGTTGTTTGTATACAGTACCTGAGGATCACGTTCGTAGGAGTTCGAACCAGAAAACGCTGAGAATATAGGACGTTAGTACATTGGGCCAATAAACTAGAAGTGACCACAACAATCAGGTTCGAGACCATACGTATGCCAGACATATTCGGAGCCAGAAACATCGACTGAGTGTGTTGACAAGAGCGCGAGCGATCAGGCCAAGGTTGACTGAAGTCGCCGGTACCAACAGGGCGATGGTCGGAGGCGTGAGCTCAGGACAAATAAAAATCAAAGAAAAAGGGAAAGGTGTAGCATGCATGTAGTATGGGGATAGAGTACTATTTCGTATCCGTTACTGATTGAGAGGTTAGTCGCGAAAGCATACGGGTAGGCGTATACGGCGACTGGAAGGTGAGACGACAGTCTCGTTTGTACCTCGTGAGACTGCAGTCTCATCCAGAGTCAAAGGCAGCGTGTTTCGCTGATCTGGACATGAGACTGAAGTCTCGTCCGTAGATGGTGCAGATGACACGTGCTGTTGACTGGGTCATGAGACTGAGGTTTCTGATGTATTTAGTGTGTAGTCCAAAGTGGATATAGGGATCCTGCTGGTTTATTTGATGAGTCTAGTTTTGGGTCTCGATTTATTAAGTGGGGCGATTTCATCGACGTGTAATTGGAACGATCAATGCTGACTATCCGGACGCGGTCGTGTCGACCAACTTTGAGGAACTTTTCGTGGTGGGAAATCACGTGAAAAGGTCCTTCGCAAGGCTGTTGCAAATGTTTGTGTACCGAAACTTACTTACTTACTTAGGCCTGTTACTCTCAATGGATCATAGGGTGTCGACCAGCATTCTCCAACCCACTCTGTCCTCGGCCTTTCTTTTTAGCTCAACCCAATTTTTGTTCATTTTTCTCACGTCTGTCTCCATTTCTCGGCGTAATGTGTTCTTTGGTCTTCCTCTTTTTCTTTGCCCATCAAGATTCCGTGTGAGGGTTTGCCCTGTGGCGTAGTTGGGTGATTTTCTCCAATGTGTGTCCTATTCAATTCCAGCGGTTCTTTCTGATTCCTTCTTCCACTAGAATCTGGTTTGTTCTCTTCCTCAGTAGGTTGTTGCTAATATTGTCTGGCCGACGGATCAGAATTATCTTGCGTAAACAACTGTTAACAAACACCTGTATCTTCTGAATGATAACTTTTGTAGTTCTCGAGGTTTCCTCTCCATACAGCAGCACTATCTTGACATTTGTATTGAAAACTCTAATCTTGGTGTTGGTTAACTTTTGTTTTGAGTTCCAGATGTTCTCCAGTTGTAAATATGCTGCCCTTGCTTGGCCGATCATCGCCCTCACATCTGCATCTGATCCACCGTTTCATTGATGATGCTGCCCAGATATGTAAAGGTTTCCACATCCTCCAAAGCTTCTCCCTCAAGTGCAATTCGATTGGTGCATATTGTATTGTATCGGAGAGTCTTGCTTTTCTCTTTGTTTATATTGAGACCTACTGCTGCTAAGGCTGCTGCCACACTGGTCGTTTTCTCCTGCAAGTGTTTTTGAGTTTGTGATAGAAGAGTCAGATCATCTGCGAAGTCTGAATCGTTCAGCAGCATCCTAGCCACCCGTTGAGTCCCGTGCTTCACTCCAGATGTTGACGTCTTCATGATCCATTTTATCACCAGGAGAAAGAGAAAGGGTGAGAGTAAGCAAACTTGCGTGATACCGGTCTTTACTCAAAGAGTCGGTGAGTTGTCCTCCATGAATTGTTTGGCGAAAAAACGTGTACCGAATCTAGTCGCATGAATACATGTGAACAGGTAGATAACTTTCGATGGAGAGAAACCTGTCTATGCTGTAACCCAGTTCACACCGAAGGTAGTGGTGGTATATATTCGTACAACAATTGGACCCAGTCTGCTTCACCGGAATTGTTACTGCTACGTGGTGTGAAATGTCTATATGGACGTGATCGAAGCGAGCATCAGGCATAGCGAAAGCGCTGATGGGGGCAGCAACGTGCCTGTGCACTTTTGGTGGTTGACATTGTAAGCACTGCTTTACCCACACACGGACATCTTTATTCATGGACAGCCAGACGTATCCTGCAGTGATGAGGCGTAATGCGGCTGTGATACCTGTATGAAACAGTTCATACAGGGCACTGAAGACGAGACGACGATAAGCAGAAGGTACTGTGGGTCGGGAAAGACCATTAGAGGTATTACATAAGATAGTGCCTGAGCTAGTAGCTAGGGGTACTTCCCGACATTAAAGGAATTTAGAACGTTGTGCTTCTGCACAGGAGGAATCGCTTGCATGGGTGGCGGCCATAGCAGGGAGTTCGAGCACCGGCAAAGTAACTGCATTTATCTGGATACGCGACAGCGCATCGGCAACATAGTTCGACTCGCCTTTAATGTGACGAAGGTCTGTGGTGAACTGAGAGATGTAGCCCAAATATCTGCACTCTCGTGGTGAATAGCGGTCATACTTGGTATGCAGAGCATACGTTAACGGTTTTTGGTCGGTGAATAAGATGAAATGGCAACCTTTTACTGTGTACTGGAAATGTTTGATGGCATAGTAGACTGTCAGCCATTCTCGATCTAAAGCGCTACATATCATCTCCATTGGAGTGAGGCGTCGTTAGAAAAATTCGAGAGGTTGCCAGCTTCCGATGTTATGTTGGATAACAGCTCCTATAGCAAAATCCGATGCATCGACCGCTGTAATAGGCGTGGCTGATGGGTCGGGATGAGTGAGGATTGTGACTTCAGTTAGAACCATTTTGATCTCTGAAAAATGTAGTACATGCGGTATCGTTCAGTTTCAATTTGCGTGGATTACTGCAAAGTAAGCCGGTTGATGGTATTAACTGTTCTGCCGCGTGTAGGATGAAACGCCGGGAAATGCCTTCAGTTATTTGGGTTTGGACGGTACGGTGTGCTCCATTATTGCACGTACTTTGTCCTCATGGGTTAAAATATCCTCTTACTTAATAGTGTGACTGAAGAATTTTACTTCTGGTTTGCCAAGTTTACACTTGTCCAGGTTGATGATGGTGAATGCCCATAGATACTACCGTCGGTTGCTCAGGTTGACCGTAAGCTGTCGTGTACCATAGGTAGGGATGGCTGGGCCATTCGCAGAGCGTATTCGAAGCATTGTAGCTTCAGACTTCCTATTACCAATAGGTACTACAGAAACTTGGACACCTTTATCTATCAGATACTTAGAGTTAGTGCGAAAGTCGCGCACGTAAAATAAACGGCCGACATGGGTTGAGGGGCCGTCAAGTACGGCCGCATTTACTCGCCGACACGAGAGTTTCTTGCCTTGTATGAGCAAGGGGCTTGGTAGTGACGAACAGCGCACCCAAATGAACAGTGGAACCAGCATAAATCAGTACCCACCTCCGAAACCGCCTCTTGGCGTGGCTCGGAAGACGCCTGTTTAGGGCGAGTGGTTACAGCTTTACGGGATCGTGGCCTGACCATTGAGACGTAGAGTTCTGGTATATTGTAACGGTCTCAGAAATTGAGACGAATATGAATACAGCCACCCCTATCACCCTGAGTCGAAAGGCGACTAGCGTGGAGATCTGCGTTCGAGAGCGACTTTGAGGCAACTATATAGTTGTCTCAGATGCCAGTCCTTGCCAATATCTCATCTGCTATGAGGGCCAACTGGGTAGGTTGTGTATCATCGAGCAGGGCCGTAATTGTTGGTTATATATGTGCTGGTAGGGGTTCGAGCCATAATTCCTTAACGATTTCAGAATCAGCTGACGTGGGTCCTGAGAGAGACTGCAGGCGCGTGAGGCGATTGCTCGGTTTGGCGTCACCCAGGGGATGACGTGGTAATAATGTCTTCAATCCTTCCTCCGTCGATGGAAGGAAATGTCTGAGGATCACCTCCATGTGACGATCAAAGACGTTAGATACATCGAGGTTAAGGAAAACCTCACGAACAGCAGCAGTGTGATCCCCTGAAGCGCAAAATGGCAGTTATCATTTAATATCAACAAGTGCGGGCTCGTGTATTTGGGAAAGTATCCCTATGAACTGCAAAGTAGAGTCCAGACACTTAAATGAGTACAAGATCTAAAAATCAATTTCACAAGAAGCCTACAATTTGAAGAGCATGCCCCCTCTATTATTTTAAAAGCTAGACGGCTAATTTGCTTCACAACGAAAAATTTCACAACAGAGGCTTAGCTCACGCTCTACAAAAATATGTGTACGACAATCCCTTGAATACTGCTCTTTTATCTTCTCTAATATGCATACCACAGACAAAATAAGGGTAGGTGTGTAACAGCTCAGGTTGGTTGGTTAAGAGTTGACCCCAAACAACCAAGCATATGCTAAAACAGTATTGTTCAAGTATTCATTCACTTCCTTACTTTTTGTAAGCGTTATATTCCCTATTATCTTATATTGAATGTTGAGAGACTTTGTTTGTCTGAATAGATAAACCCACGCTCCACTGTGACTGCGCGAAGATCGAAATAAAGACCTATTCACTACTTCTCTGGTCTCTTCTATCAATAGCACGAGGGTTACCTTAAGGCACGAAAGTGGTGAGCCCGACGTGTATATTCGTTTCCGTTTTGTGGATTACTCTGATGCACCCTTGGTTGCGCACCTAGTTGTAAAAGGCGGTCATCACTGGCTCAAGGTCATGCATTTGATCGATTTTGTTAGAGTCCAACTTCTAGCAAGTTCACCCTTTTACATATATGCATTACAAAAGAGTATTTTTTTTGTTGTTTTCATGGTTCTTCGTGCACAAGATATCTACACTATGTCTATTTCCTTCCAGAATACCAATCCGTTCTGGAGGCCAAGCACTTACATGAACCGAACAATTATCAATCGCATTTATGTATTTCCATTTTGTATCTTATTATTTTATGCAGGCAGTGGAGCAGTTCTTCAGGCTTGCTTGACTTTCACCATTACCTTTGAAGTAGACTCTTATTTACTTTTTACTTGAGGGCGACTCAAGAGGCAGGTGAGTAAACACCTGATAGCCGGTCTGAGCATGGAAAAATCGTACCTCACCAACATGGTGTTGGGTAGCCCGCTCGCGGCACTTCTTCAGATATTCTTATTCCACATTCTCACACTTTCTCTTGAAAGCACGCAGCAAACCGTCAGCGATAGTTGTAGAAAAGATCACATGCTACAAAATAAGATGACAAGCTAGTAAATGAAGAGACATCCATGGACTATCATTGAAAGCGTTAGTCGTAACTGATTGTAAGTCAAATGGTGAGGGAGTTGATAATTTCGCCTTGGAATGAGAAATAGAACTAAGGTGTTTTCCATAGATAGGTTAATCGAACCGACGTCCCTACGGAAGTCGATTCTAGGGGGAAGCTAATGTAACAGCTCAGGTTGGTTGGTTAAGAGTTGACCCCAAACAACCAAGCATATGCTAAAACAGTATTGTTCAAGTATTCATTCACTTCCTTACTTTTTGTAAGCGTTATATTCCCTATTATCTTATATTGAATGTTGAGAGACTTTGTTTGTCTGAATAGATAAACCCACGCTCCACTGTGACTGCGCGAAGATCGAAATAAAGACCTATTCACTACTTCTCTGGTCTCTTCTATCAATAGCACGAGGGTTACCTTAAGGCACGAAAGGTGTTCAAAAACTTTTTACATGCCAAGTGCTAGTAAGTGACTCTACTCTCGATTACATAGGGAGATGTAAGCGTCTCTCTTTAGAATCTGTATAGCACCGTAGGTTAAGGAACAATCTGATATTTCTCTACAAAGCAATAAATTGACTCACATTTCTAATCTTTTGCCTAACTATGATCCATGACCCAGCTCATAGACTAAGAAACAATGCATATACACTATTAACCGTAAAGCACCAAAAACAAATGCGCTGTAAGTTTTTTTACAGTGAGGTATGTTTTATTGTGGAACAGGTTGCCAATACTTATCCGTAGGAGCTAACTACATCCACAAGGACATTGAGCAGGTTATTGCTGATAACTAGAATATGATAGAAAGGACTGTTTTTTTTATTGTCGTCTTAGAATAACTTACAAGTTAAAGTAAGCCATTAACTGAAAACAAATGACCACTTCTTTTCTAATGGACCTAAAATATTAATATATGAAATGACACTGGGAAGAGTTTCCACTAGATTGGTTGGAAATACGTTCACCTTGATATCCACGGAGGAATTAGATTCAAATTACGAAAACTCTCACAGGTCGCAAGTCAACCTTTTCACAAGATAACTCATATCTCTTTAATAGAACACGGAAGACGACTATCCCCAAAATTCCTGAACTTATTGTAGATGTGGAACGTAGGTGATCTAAGTAGATGGCCGAAGGAAAAAAAGGATGTGACATCCGAGCTTACGCCAGAGGTATACCTCACGGTAATACCCAACGTGTACTACCCTCTCGTGGTATTCAGGTTCTGAGGTCACTTTGATGATTGTATAAAACAAATATGATGGTATAGGAGAGCTGTATTAATGAAAATAGGTCGAAGACATAGAGTATGACTACTATCACATGGGCCAGTACATGGAATGTGATTGACTAATCTGAGTCGACCGTTTTTAAATAGCGATGTCCCACAGAATTTTCAAGGATCGGTGATCTATAGTCCGATGTGGAAACAGTGCCACAACGTCACAATATGCCTGATGTATGAGTTAGCTAAGTCTGAATGAGATATCACCGGCCCCAGATTGTTAAGCATCTTTATGCTATCTTATGGAAAATTAAAAATGATTGCTTCACGATGCACAGAAGTCCAAGAAACGAATTCGAGTATGATATACCATCTGTTTCCTCCTCAAATATGATCAGTCAGCTAGGGCGTTACATCATGGCAGTTTCAAAGCCGAGAATAAAAAAAATACCAGTAGCATACGGGCTTTTCTGTCGAGTAATTAATTTCAAAAATGTACCGATAGCGGAATTGCTGTTTTAGCCTTTAAATGATCCATTAGGAAAAGGCTTGAGCACAAATCGAAGCTTGCTAAAGTTTACGAAAGCGATAAGATTGGTCGATGGTCTGAAGGGAACGGAAAAGTGAATAACTAAAGAACATGTTGCGTCAGGAATCGGAAGCAGATATGAAAAAGATGAATAGCAACTGGAAATCACTGGAAAGGATTGCCCGGGACAGAGTTGGATGGCGATTGATTGTGGGCGTCCCAAGCTCCTCCATGATAGGTAACAGGTGTAAGTAATGACCTGAATCTGAATCACGCAACTGTGATCCAATTTTGTAAAGTTTATTTTAGATCTCCCGTGATAGTTGTCCACATTTAGGCATCAACAGTTCGTCGATCACATAACATTAAGCTTGTCGAGCCAAATCTTATTGTTACATACCTGACCATTCGTTACGGCCTGATATTTTATATGATTTGGAAATCAGTACAACCTTACAACGCAGCACTTAACACAGTCAATTTTCCTCCCTATTTCCAAGTTAAAGTCATTCAACTAAACACCTAGGAAATGTTTCATAAAGATGATCTGATTTTTGTCCTTGCTATTAAGGTCGGATATCTACTGAAGGTCGGGTGGAGCCCGGTCTACTTGAATCATTTGACTCGTCAACGTTAAGAAAGTCATGGAGTGTATAATAGGGATCAAGATGAACGATTTTGTGTTACTGGCAGCAGACATGCGATGTGCCCACTCAATTCTTACCATTAAACATGATGAGGGCAAGATGTTTAAATTTAGTAAACGAGTGCTAGCTGCCGTATGTGGTGAATCTGGTGACACTTCTCAGTTTTCCGAGTTCATTCAACAAAACATGCAGCTATACGAAATAAGAAATGGTTAGTCGTGTCGCACCACTTACTTTGCTTCAAGGATATGAGTTAACTCCTAGTGCAGCTGCTAATTTTACCAGGAACAATATGGCAGAATCCCTGCGTAGTCGAGTAAGATGGAATGTCATAAATTTTTTATAGTGCAGTCTCCGTACTTTGTCAATTTACTTATAGCCGGCTTTGACCTTCAGACAGGCCCTGAGCTGTATTATTTGGACTATTTGGCCTCTCTAATTAAGGTGGGTAGACGTAATTTCGATATTTGTTCCTTATAAAATTGCCACATACTATAATGAATGTAATTATTCAACATTGAAAAACTAAATGCTAGTTAGTTAGATCTAAAATATTTAGATGCATTTTTATGTAGGGCAGAGTTTCCGTTTAATGAGGTTAGGTTACCATCTTGGTTAAAGAAAGAACTAATGTTATTAGCATAATGAACAAAACTAGTTTGATTACTTTCGTGAATACTCCCAAGTGGTAGCGTTTTGTTGTAACCACATAAAGCTAGCTGAGTTCTGTAAGTTAAGTGATTTACAGGCAAAGCTAGCGTTCATATCTTGTTCGACTTTCGTTTAACTGTGGACTAGTTCCACATTAGGCAACGGATTTACCAGTCATAAAAAAGGATAATTCTGCTTAAAAAACCGAAGCAACTGAAATCAGAAATAACCCTAACATTCTTTTCGAGAGTGACGTCGGACGTTAAGCTGAATGACCAAATCCACCAAAAATAGGAATGAAATCTATTTATTTATTTAAACATATATATTGGTACAAAAGGGCACCGGGTACATATGCGCCACACAAAATAATGAAAGTAGGAAGAGAAGGGATGAAAAGATAAGGCGGACTGAAATGTACAACCAGAAGACTTTCAGTTAAGAAAGTTAGAACCATTCTTTATGTAGAAAGTAAAAGAAGGTTGCAGCAGGATCGCCACTGGCTTCTATTCTGAGCCATATCTGATAACGTCTCTAGCCAGTGTTGCACCATCTCTCGGACCCCAGCCAGGGAGTCGTGAAGGACCAACAGAAGCTAGCCCTTTGCAGCTTTCTTTCATGCCACGACACCATGTCATACACTGACCTCCTCTCCGCTTTTTCCAACCAGTCCCAGAGTCGGCAAATAATGCACGACGTGGAAGTCTCTGGGACGACATTCGTAAAACATGTCCAAGCCACCGAAGTCGGTGTTTCAAGATGGTGACACCAATTGAATTATCGTCTACGCACCCGAACACACGATGCCGAACCTCTGCATTACTAACATGGTGTTGCCACTGGATGTCAGCAATCCTTCGGAGACAACGATGATCGAACACAGAGAGTCGTCTAACATCCTCAACTCGGAGAGGCCAGGTTTCACAAGCATAGAGCAAAACTGCTCTCACCGACGCATTGTAGATCCGACCTTTTACAGCCAGACTAACATCACGAAGGCGCCAAAGATGGCCCAGATTGGCATAAGCCGCTCTGGCTTTCATTATACGTGCATCAATCTCATCACTCACGCCACCACCAGCACTTATATGGCCACCTCGATACACGAACTTCTCAACTACTTCAATCTGCTCACCATCCAGGGTGAGTACAGGATGAGAATCCTGCCAGTCTTGTAGGAGTATTTTGCACTTGGAGGGTGCAAAGCACATGCCGTACCTGCGGACACTGATTGCCAACTGATTAAGTGCGGATTGCATGGCTTGAGCATTATCGCACAGTAAGACAATATCATCCGCATACTCAAGGTCGAGAAGTCGTTCTCCAGGCAACATATTCACACCGCCATTACTTACATCCATCAGAGCTGTTTCCAGGATGTCGTCGATAGCAAAGTTGAAGAGGAATGGTGAGATCGGGCAACCCTGCCTAACCCCACTGCTCGAATGGAACAAGGGAGAAAGGTGGTTGTATGCCCTCACTCTGCCTGAGGTGTTCGTATACAGGGCCTTTAAGATGTTAATGAACTTCTCAGGCACACCCTTCTTCAATAGACAATCCCAGAGAACAGTCCTGTCCAACGAATCGAAGGCCGCCCTGATGTCAAGAAACACTACGATTGTTGGCCTGCGATCAGTATGACGGTGTTCTAACATTTGGCGGAGGGTGAAGATGTGATCAATGCATCCTCGGCCAGAACGAAAACCAGCCTGCTCCTCGCGAGTCAATCGTTCTCGGGTTTTAAACAATCTACGAAGAATGATAGAAGCCAATAGTTTGGACGCAATCGAAAGTAGACTTATCCCCCGATAGTTATTGCAGGAACAATGTGAACCCTTTTTAAAGATAGGGACGACTATTGACTCATTCCATGATGTTGGAACACTTTCTTGTTCCCAAACCTTTCCAAACAACACAGTCAATTCCTTAGTCAGAAGGTCACCACCATCTTTAAAAAGAGCCGGAGGTAAGTCATCTGGACCCGGTGATTTGTAACGTTTCAAGAGTTGGAGTTCCTTGCGAACTTCCGCCTCGTTTGGTGGATCAGTCGTCACCGGCCATGGGGAGCAGGACAAGCTGGTTGATGTTGCCGGAGCAACAGGCCAGTTGAACTGCCCTTCGAAGAATTCCGCCCATCGTCCAAGACGTAGACAGATGTTAGTGATTGGCATCCCGTCATCCTCGTCATCCAGGCTTCCCGGTCCTTACGCAAGCTTTGCCCGATTTCATTACGTAACAGCCTTCGTTTGTGGTCAAACTCATGGTCACCCGGAGTAGACCGACGGGCTTCCATCAGTTGTAAGGAGCCAGAAGAAACCCAGTGCTTGTAAGCGGGACGTTTCGCGAAGCCGCAAGCGGCTTTACTCGCCATTTTCATGGCGTCGTGAAGAAGCAACCAATGCTCATCTATACTTTTCAGTGGGGTGGTAGCTAGCCTAGAGGCTAGCTTCGCTCGATACTTACTTGCAACAGACGTTGCAGCCAGTTTACTAACATCAATCCGTTGGTGGTGGTCAATCCTTCGGCCACTGAAAAGTAAGGTGAGATTGGCGCAGACCAGAGCATGATCAGACTCCAGATAGGTACTCCAAAAGGAGCGGCAGTCTTGTACACAACCACGCCAGCGGTAGCTGATCGCGATGTGATCAATCTAAGTCCATGCTTGGGATGCAGAGGGAGGACGCCAGGTGGCACACCGGCGATGACTGTGCCAGAAGTTAGTGATGGCCAGAAACAGGTTGTGGTCTGTGCACAGTTGCAGCAAACGGTCCCCGTTATCTGTCCTGCGACCAACAAGTCCCCATCGGCCACCTAAACGACTCTCTTCTGTGCCTAGACGCCCGACCTGTGCATTCAAGTCTCCGGCTAGTACTACAATATCTGTCGAACGCGCTTTCTGGAGAAGAACTGTTAACTGATGGTAAAACTCATCCTTGATTGCATCCGGGCTGCAATCTGTTGGGGGCATAGGCGGAGATGACGAAAAGACACCGTTTCTCACGCCGATTTCTTCTCACTTTGATGGAACTTTCTAATCTGACAGCACATAACCGACTGTTAATGGGGATCCAATCGATTAGTGCTGCCTCAGCTCTAGCGCTTAGTGCGACACCAACGCCAGCAAGACCAGACGAAGATGCCACAGGGTCCCCGGATAAGCGCACGTGGAACAAGCTTTTCGAGACAGATGGAGAGCGGATTTGTAGTACTTCACTAGAGTCTTGAATACGGGTCTCGGATAGACAACAAACATCAACATTAAGACCTTCCAAAGACATAGACAGCCCTATCTGTTGTCTGATATGCATTAGTCTGCGAACGTTGAAGGAAGCCAGCTTGAACGGCGTACGTGGTTTCAGAAAAAACTGCTTCAGTATTCATTATCGGTGGAAGCATTCACTTTCAACCAGACAGTGACTGGAGATCGTTTAGATAGGACAGATTTTCCACCATGGGCGAGCTGCTGCATAAGTTGAAAAGTAAGGTTACACAAATTGGGGATAAAAGGGGGTGAGTTAGCGATATGGTAAATAATAATAATAATGGTAATAATAATAATGTAAATTGTCTTGCTTCTAGTATGAGCAGGAATAGTATCGTCAATAGAATTCATCATTTCATTAATTTGTGTGTGGGCTGTTATACTGCCCGGGTACCCAAACCGAAGCAGGTGGTTTTCTTAGGGGGCCACATCCCGAGCCTTTGACCAAAAGGTCTGATCCACAAGGCAGTGGAGCATCGTGAGGAGATGCAGTCCCATGGTAGCCGTTGACCAATGACAGGTTCGTCCGCCATTCGTTCCATCAGGATACTGGAGCCCATGTGCACCATTGGTTTGGAATCAGGGTTTTCCAACTCCCCTAGGTGGACCCTCCGTGTCCACCAACCCGGTTAAAGTGCCGGACATTCGCTTTTCGTCCTCTCACTTTCGTAGACAACACTCCCGCCACGAGAAGGCAGTGAGTAGGACTTCCCTGGCAGAGGCTATATATTCGCTGGCCATGTGAGAGCATTTCGAGAGGGAGAGTAGACTCTCCCCACTCTCGGCCGTACCAGGGCATTTGGGGGTTGAAATCTATGTGCTAAACAATTGTCTAATTATATTAAAGTGTTGAGTATAGATTTACAAAGTATCAACGCGAGGCATGTGTTATGAATTGTATCTGAACTATGGTATGTGAAGGAATATATGTGTACCCAGTCGTTATGTGAAAGTATTGACCATATATAGACCTGGGGCATGATCATGACAAATTAGTCATTCTGATCGATAGGCACAGATTGAGCTTGTCAGAACTCATACAGACTAAGAATAAAAGCACGAATAAATTCGATTTTGTGAATACTGACATGTTCATCGGAATTATCACCAAAGTTGTATCTAAATGCTCGCTAAGAATCTGATATACAGTTCATCTACGCATAGGAATTTTATTTATTTAAACACATAAATATTGGTACAAAGGGGCACCAAATATATATGCGCCACACAAATCTCATTTAATTTGTGTGAGAGCTGTGATACTGCCCAGGTGCGCAAACAATGTCTAACAGCTAATCATTTATTCATCACTGTTTGAAGATTATTCACATTCAGGTACAGCGCTCAATACACAATTCTGATCTGTCTTAATTTATGTTTCAGGGTCATGTATACCTTTATTGTTTCTTTGCTTTCTTCAGGTACCTTTCGCAGTGCATGGATACGGAGCTCTTGTTGCTTTGAGTATCTTAGACCGTATGCACCGTCCAGATATGACTGTAAATGAAGCTGTCGCACTTTTGCGTTTGTGTATTCAGGAAGTTCAGAAACGTCTAGTTATAAATCTTGATCGGTACATGGTCCGTATTGTTACTAAAGATGGCATCGAGGAGCTACCCGACCTGGCTGATTTTGCTGTAAAAGAATAAATTTTCCAAAATAAATTTCTTACGCCTTGTAGAACTATCGTTTCGTTGTCTGATACTTAAAAAAACATTAAGTTGGATTCGTGTCATGTGATTAAGCATCGTTGTAGTAGGTTTTATTACTTAATAGACCTTAAAAAAGTTATGGACTTGCAGCGTTGCTTTTGTGATTTTTAGTTAATATATTGCCCGCGAAAATTGTGCAACTTTATTTTGTTGGATTTTATCAATCAACAAAGTACATAAACTATTGTAACCCATGGATCACTGAATGAAGAAACTATCAGTAAGATCATTTAGACAGATGTATGCCTACTTTTACCAAACAACCCGAATGGGATGTCAATATAAGACACCTGTTTCTTAAAAAAGTAGGAAAAGTCATTGCAAATCTAAAGGAAGAGAGAGCAGCATGTCCTGATGGATTAAACCCTAAGGTTTTTAAGGTTGACTGATATATTACCTGAAATCTGCAAATCGGACTTAGTCTCGATCGCTGATCGTTCCATTTTATACGGAAGGACAAAAGTCCTCTTATAATTATCACAGAAGAATCGGTTTGGCTAACATAGCCTCCAAAATATTAGCCTTAATAATACTACGTCACTCAACTAGTGCTTGTTGAGAGCAAACGTGAGAAAACCAGGCTGGTTGAAAAGTTGAGTGTGAATGTGTAGACTAAATATCCATTATTCGCTGGGTTTTGAAGCATGAGCATACTTTTTGACGTCTAACTACAGTTACATTTTCAGTATGGGGTTGTAGAGATTGTCGGACTTCAATTCGATCATGAATCTATCTAATTTAGACAACTAGTGAAATCTGGAAGCACTGAACGGCCGTTTCATCCTACCATATGACTCAGCGTCGCGGATGCGCGATCCTACGACAGAGACTCGAACCCAGGACCTCCGATCTCGCGCGCGAACGCCTAACCGTTCGGATTTCTAGCAGTGTCATTAAAAGGCGTACCAAAAAAGTACATTACGTTTATACAGGATCCCTACTCGAGTCAAAGTTTATGGCGAACTATCACCATTATTTTTAACCTCAAGTGGTGTTCGTCAGGGCTGTCTAATTTTTACATTTGTGAATTCGTCACAAATATCCTTTAAGAAATAACACTCTTGTAATCTGACTTCGAGAGTTGATTATCTACCTGGAGATTTACTTGTTGACCTAGGATACGAAGATGATATAGTTCTATTTGTTGAAGCCTGACAAAATTCAGTCTTCTGACCACCTAAGCTACAATGCAAGCGTGAAAGAAAACAACATAAATCATAACTAAAGCCTTTTAATGAGACCCAATTACTGTAGAATAAGAATGTTAATTGAAATGTAGTATTTAAGTGAAAAGTCAGATAATTTGACTAAGAATAATATACTGAATTCAATACTCATTTTTTTGACGTAATTACGAAGCAAAAAACTAAGACCAATCTTAGTAAGTCTAGAGGCTAATTTCCTCTATATCTGACTCCAATAAATAGTATCCCGTTAACTAAGTATTTAACACAGGCTAAATCTAGTAGTATTATGAATTCACTCGAGATTATTCAAAAGCCCGAACACTAGTTGTAGAGATAGTTTATTGTTAATGATTAGTAAAAATCCGCACGCAAGCAAGTGAGACGACTGAGAGTGTGTGTGAAATATATATACATATATATATATCGATTGTGGAAAAATTATTGATTGTCTGTGTTTACAACCAATGGGCGAAGAGATAAAGATTGATGTGCAGATATGCGCTCAATCAGGCTCACACATAATTTTACGTAATGGATTAAATATCTAAATTACAACGAGTAGACAAATAATACAATAGGCTTACTACATAAGTATTAATCACTAACCCCCTTTGTTTTGTAGTGTGAAAAGAAACCCTGGTTATTACTGGGGGTGAATCATTATAGTAATTCCATTTTAGTATCTAATAGAAGGAAATCTTGATTTCTAGTAAGAATAACCCAATGCAACTCCACAACAACATCAAGAATGTTGTTAGCTAGTTACTATGTGGAAGTCTGCCTAATAAGGCATAAATAGGTAGAGAGTTATTTGGATTCATGGCTCTTCGTCATTTGAGTCTTGTTGACTATACGCCAGAAAAACACTGCAAGTTACCTGGTTATGATGTGAAGTTATATGCTGCAAATTTGTAAAAAAAAGTTGTACATATGTTGGTCAATAGAAGTATACGAACTCGTCTCGGCTTTGAAATTTACATAAATAAAGCGTTTCAAACTTAAAGATAATTAGTCCGGATAGGATCGTCCAAGGTACATACAACTAGTGAAGATTCAACTTTCCTAACTATCATAATTAACATTTCTCTTGTTTTCATAAGTTGGATTATGTTTACTGTTGTTTCACTTTCCATCGAATCCTCAACTATAATTAATACCTTCAGTCAACTGTCCTTGTTGATCGATTCACGGGAGTCTTAAAGTTATATCACTATGCGACTAACATTTACAGATTGTTTAGACGGCTCCTTTGTGGAGATAATTATGACTTCACTACGGACTGATTGAATTAGTTATCTATCACTCCGTGGCTTCCAGTGGTTCTCCGATCCACAATGAAAACTATTTAAATCAAGCCATTCCCAAGCGCTACATATTCTTCTAGTCACATTAAAAACTGCGATTTTTCTCATAGTACGTCAAAATTTGTTTTCAGAGACAAAATTATTTAACATAACTGAAGTCATATAAATATTCATTACGTGATCAACCCTTGAATTAAGGTACACCAAATATAATTACAGTAAGGTAAACATGCGTTTATACGCAAATAAATCTGAAGTATAAAAAGCTTGCTTTATAACAAAAAAAATAAAACACACGATTTACAACAATTGAAATATGAATTGGCTAAAAACAAAACATATGAACGAGCATCGTGCCTTAAAAACGATTGGGGAATTTACCCATTATCAACAAGTATTGCTCCAGAATACGGACCATTGTCTCTTTATTTTCCAGTCCCTTCATGTAGGAAAACTGAAATTTACATCACTATATATATATATATATATATATATATATATATATATATATATATATATATATAGAAAAATAAAGTATATTATCTACACAAATCAAATGAAATAAATCACCTATATATAATCGATAGATTGTCGTACCATTAACGTCTTGTGTTTATATATGTAAGCTCAACATAGGCAAATGCGCGGAGAATAAATCGAAACTCAGAAAGCACATATATTTATGTAATAAAGAATTGAGTAGTATGAAAGACAATGATTGGCTAAGAAAATATGAAATAAAAAGGGTGCATTTCTTATTAGCAGTAGGGGTGATTTTGGGGGTAATTTGAATTTGGCACAGACAATGTTAGCAAGAAAATTAAAACTTTTATTTAATTTTTGGAAGGTATAGATATTATGTTCACTGAGATCCAAGGGCGCAAACAACATAATAAACCAAAGCAGAAAATGGAAGTAAACACTTTGTAGTCCAAATATATGAACTTTATATATATGTATTTAGCTCATCATGATACGACGTAAATTATTTTGCAATACTGTATCTTGCATAGCATTGAATACCGTTTCGATATTTCGCCTATCTACAGCAGTTGTGAAATGACGATAGACCATACGTTTTCGTACAGGGGCTGTGAATGTTACGTTAGTGGACATAGGTACAGAGTTTTGTCTATGAAGAGATGAACATTTAACAGTATTATTGAATGATGAGTGTGAAAGACTTGAACGAGCTTGAGTATCTGATGGAAAATTGTGATTGACAAGAGAGGCAAATACTTCAACCATAAATGTTTGAACATCTTGCAGACGGAATGGATCCATTTTCACAGGGTAATTAGGAAACTCATCACGAATATTTGATGTACGTGAGTTCAACTTTTCTTTAAGTATATCAGTTTTATTAAAAAATATAATGATGGAAACACGTCTAAAAGCAATATGATTGATAAGTCCTTCAAAAACAACCATAGCTTCATGTAATTTATTTCGAAATTCTTTAGTTAATCGATCTTGATAATGTTCATCGTAATGACTGGAAGCAATAAGGAACAGGACAGAAGTCATATCAGCAAAACATTGACACCATTTACGACGTTCTTTTGTCTGCCCACCAACGTCAATAAAAACAAGTGATGATGAGTGAACATTTATTTCTTCTTCAATTATAGATTCCGTTGGTTTACGTGACCAAACTATGTCTTCATCAGTTGGACGATAATTCTAAAAAATAAATTTTTTTTCAAGAAATCCATTGTACTACTTAAAATCGTGTTAGTCTAATCCGGTTACTTATTTATTTTACCGAGAAGCGAATCAAACGAAGTTGTGAAACAGTCGAAAATCTATTTTTAACTCACTGAGATAATAAAAACATATTATTCTATTAGAACAATAAATGCAGAAATTGGATCTTAAAAATCTAAAGTAGAAATCAGCCATGTAAGGCTATATCTTTTAAAAATCCTTTTACTGAACTTAGATGTTGGAAACCAAAATCAAATGAATAGCTTTTAAGAGGGATTACATCTACAAGAGATAAATATACCAGGAAACATAAAATGTGATACGGCAGTTCATAGATTTAAGACGCTATATTTATTAACAGTGTAAAATGAGAACAATTTTAGACAGAAAACATAAGAATGGACTGGAGGGAGATTAAATGAAAAATGATAGGAAGTGGATGATGTACATTAAATTCATGTGATCTAAGATTTTTCACAGAAGATTTGAATATATTTAGTGAAATTTAACGAACAAAACTACTACAATAAATAAGGTCAGGATTTGATAAATTCATACAGAAATAAAAATGAATAAACTCATTTACCAGGTACTTGGATCCACATTCGAAATGTGAGGGCTAATAGTATTACACAGTTGGTCAAACTGAAATAGGTGGAGTGGGGTTAGAATTTAAAACTTGGTGACCGAAAATTGAACGCTTTAACTACTAAGCCAACGCTCCATATTTCACAAATTACGAACATGTCGTTGCACAATGAAAAAATATACTAACGAGGTATTACACTTACTACGCTTGTTGACAACTTTATGATGTCGTTAAATGTAGTTTAGAGAATGCGTTTCTTTTTCTGATGGCTAGTTTACATTAGAAAATGTAAACATTACACACATGTAATTTTAAGAAATAGATATTCAAGTTGTATTATTTTTTATGAAAGGAAAAAGGCAAAGAAAAGAATGTAACTGTATGTTTAACAAAATGAGAGAGCCTTAAGTGGAAAAATAATAAAACTAGGTTGTTTGTTATTTTAGAAAAGAATTATTCACGATAACTCTGTAATCAGTTCAAAATCGTGTTTTTAAACTAAATGTACAACATTATTCGTGTTTGCAATGAAAAGTCGTCATTAGTTATATAAATATTCGATCGATTCCGTCATTTGATTTATTGGTGAATATTGTTCCTCTCAAGTGTCCATTATATCAACCAATAAATCTTGTTAAATATACCAAATGATGTGTTACATTTACCCATTTCCAAGTGAAAAATTAATAATTGGTTATGAGGTGAGAAAGAAATTCATTTCTTATTTAACTGTTTGCTCATTTTATAAACAACATTGTTACTTTTCACAATGTACTGTCATATACATCTTCGTTTACATTCTTATATATATGCATAGAAATTTCTTCGTTAGAAATCTTCATTATCAGCATAAAATACAATCTAATCATAACAGTGTGTACAACAATATATTTGCTCTATTTAGTTATGTAAAATAAGTCCGCCTGTAGCTCCTCCAGGAGCTACTGCTGGTCCCAAGCCCGGGTAAACGAGGAGGGTTGGGCATGGGGTTAGCGACCCCATCCCGTAGAAAACCAACTCGCTAAAAAAACGCTAACCAGAGAAAAAAATTATTCACGTAGGTATGTAAAAAACACTAAAAAATTATATCCTGTATATATGCAGATTTATCTTAAACCATAATTTCTATAATGTTTTTTTTCTACAGTAACTGATACTAGTAGTACTACCCCTTTGATATTCATCTCGATATGGTGTGAAAACTTGAACAAATGCACATATATCCCAGACTCTACATTGTTCACGACTGACTAAATACAATTAGTTTTATTTTGAAAAAAATTTAAATCCTAATGACATGTATCACCAACCGGTTTTCGATAAGATATGAAGCTATTGTACTATGAGTTTTGAAAAGTTTTATATTTTGGAATAAGCAATAAATGGCATTTTCCTTTTAAGATAAGCGATTAGAATGCAAATGTTAGTAGTAATTCGGTTTCATGAGTCCTACTTCAACTAACTTATTAACAAGAAGAAAGCAAGAGCAACGATTTAAGCAGAATAACATTATTTTATTTTATTACATTAGGTTCTTATCAGCTTCTTACAAACTATATTATTTAGTGGTTAAAATTATAAATTGAGTTACAAGTACATAAATGAATTTTGTTGGGAATTTTTATTTTCATACATCAGCGTAGTATGGAAAAGATGTAAATAAATTTAGGAAACTAAATAAAAAGTGCCTATAGACATACAATATGTAAAAGAAAGGAGAAACCGAAGAGTTAGAAACAAGTGGTTACGTGACGAGCACACGCCAATGATAAATAGAAATAAGGTGAATAAAATTCGGTTAGTTAAAAATTAAAGTTATTGAACTGAAATTAAGTTAAAGAAGGTGATGTAACAACCAACTAATTTAAAGATTTGAAAAGAACTAAATAATACAACTAATTAAAGTTTATGGTACAAAAACAGAAAATGATTGACTATATTGCCCCTTTGAAAACATAAATCACATGGTAATTTCTGCAGCAAACTTCAAAGTACGAGGGCTTGGCCGTTTGGTAATTACACTGAAAGATTTTTAAGGTGCCAAGCTGATGTTTTGTCTCCAAGAGATTACATTATTGAAAGTATTTCTTTTGGTCAAAATATTTTAAAAATATGTTTAAAAATCCAAGGAAAGCCCTCCTTTCTATCAATCAATAAACGTGCCTGACAGGTATACGTTAATTTATGCACACTTGAAGCTAACACGAATGGGGAACTTGTTTACCCTTAAATGAAACTTGAAGATGTTTCATTACAGGACTAATAGTTTGGGTGCATGGTAGGTTCTGGTTAATGCAGCATTAAGGTATATACTGACTGTCCTTGTAATAACATCACCTTCGAAGTTGAGATGGATAAAGAATGGTTCATTGTTGACTGGAGTTACATCCAACTTGTTATCTCTAGTTTTTTTCCTATATCTATCAATTCATTTAGGTAAGTATTTTCAACTCAATAAGTAGTTTAAACTTTTAAATAGTACAGGTCGCAAGTAGCTGACAAGAAGCTAATGAAATCAATTCATATTATTTTCCTAAAATCTTTGTTCTTGATGATAAAATGTGAATATGTATACAAAACAACGGATTTATTAATTCAAAATACACCAAACCAAGAAGTATAACAGAGATTTTTCCATCAATATTGAACTGATTTAGGAGAAGAAAGACGATATTTCACAAGTGATGAATTTAGATCGAATACCAAATGACTAGATTGTTTATTTTAAAAGGTATGCGATAATAAAAAAAGCAAAGCCTACAATTTCATCGAACATGAACAATTAATTCTCCATATAAACTGTTATATCTATAGCTTTGGTTCTTACTATGCCGCGTACTACTAGACTACTTGAACGATAGAACCCTCAACGTCGCAAGAGAGAGTACAGAAGACTAGTAAGTAGGAACTTTTATTCTCCAAAACAGTGTCAAAATATAGTACAGAAACCTCATGTATTTATAGTTTTTGATTGAGATTAAATCATCATTTCGGATAACCAATAGGCACATAGAGGGTCATTCTTATCCATCCAATGGGGGAGCTACACGTCAACATTCTAGAATATGCCTCTAGCAGTGATTGGATGGAATATGTCCGGCTCTTTCTGGGCTTCTTAAGGCTTCTTAGAGTTTACCAACGAGCCGTCCTTACATAAACAGAGTTCTAAATGTAAAATAATAATTATACTTATGGATAATTGCAAACATGATATACCTGTAAAAGAGAATATATGCAGAGGAAAATATCCATTTAGAATTACGTGATCAAAACACAAAAATACTAATAATCATAGAAATACTCTAGTGAGTTTCATTTCCTTTAACTCGGATAGGTTATTCATTTTTTATTTATACTTTCAGTGAACGTGTCTTAAATGATAAATCAAGCAGATAATGATGGAAAAAATTTGATCATTTATTCTTCTACTAACCACACTACAGGTATGGTGTCAATATACCGAGAGAGAAAGAGATGAACATACATGTTGTACATATCATGGAATCATATGAATTATTGTAATGAAATGATAAATTTTTTATCCTGATAAGAAGTGGTTTGTTTAAACAATGTGCTATTGTAGTGTTATTAGGATGAGGGGTGGAGGAGGAAGGACAATCTTCTAGTTATCTAGTGTGAATGAGATAAAAAAAATTTCGTATGTTAACTAATTTATATCAGACGAAAAAGAAACATGAAAACCTTTTGTTCATATATGATAAATCTTATATGTATCTTGTGTAAATCATAATATTAATTTAAAGCAATTAGTCCCTTTGATAAATTTCGATAATGCAATGAGAAGACGAAGATTATCAGAACTATGTGATATATTAGCGCAATACATTTCGAACAATCTGATCACACATATACTTGTTAAGAACATTTATATATAAAAATAAAAGGTCAACTAGACTGGTAATAAGGTTAAGAAATAGACAAGGATATAATGATAAAATAATGTGAAAACAACTTGACACCTAATCACTCTGGATAATAAGCATTTATTACCAGGGTAGGTTTAAAGAGAGAACAAACTGTTTTTGAATACACAAAGGGGGGTTGAATTTTCGTATGGCTAAGGCTTCAACAAACCTTAGTATACGCCCTTTTACACTTTTAAACAACACCACAAAAGCCGAGTTTAGATCAATCTTATGACCTGTTTCGATTATATGTTTAGCAATAGAGGATGATGGATGTTTATCCTCTACTCTTATTGGGTCATTCGACTGTATTTGTTTTTGCAACCATTTTGGTACATGTTCACCCACCCTAATTTTCAGATCACGATTGCTCCTCCCTATGTATGTGTGACCACACACACATTTAAATTGGTAAACACAGTGGGATGTGACACAATCGTTTTCATTTCGTCTAGGTTTTGAATGAAGCATGGACCTCGTTCTTTCCTTGATTATGACTTTCGCAGCACAATACGTTTTGTTGATAACAGATTTAAGCCTTTGTTTCAATAAAAGGCTATTTGAATCACCTCTAAATGGTAAGGTGATGTAGACAGGCTTTTTCTCTACCAAGGCTACAGTAGGTCTCGCTGTGCTCTGAACTTTCCATCTATTGATAAATTTAGGTGGATAGCCATTCCCAATTAATGTCTTGGTTAACAACCTAACATCGTCATCAATAGCGTCATTTGTGCAAATACGACGAAGCCTGTTAAAAAGGCACTTTACCAAACCACATTTGTATTGTACAGGGCAATAACTATAGTAACTAAGATATTGACCCGTCCACGTCGGTTTTCGAAAAATGGATCGTTTTATTGAGCCATCTTCTCGTCTGTTTAGAAGTACATCTAAGAAGGGAAGCTGGTCATTCTTCTCCTCTTCACATGAAAGACTGATATGGTTTTGGATAGTATTAAATTTATTCAATAGGCAGTTTATATCCTCCTTTCTTTCACCAATTACTAAGATATCATCTACATATCTCTTATAAAGTGACATGTTTTTGATTAAGTCTTTAGATAAATTTTCTACATGTGCCATAAACACATCTGCTAGTAATGGTCCTAACGGACTACCCATAGCGACCCCATCAATCTGGCGAAAGTATTCGCCTTCAAAAGTGAACTGAACTTTATCAGTACATAAAAGTAATAAATCTTTAAGAAATTTTAAGGGGATAGGTAAATTAAAGTTGTTTGAAGATATATAGTCACATAATATGTCAATAGTCTTTTTTAAAGGTACATTGGTGAATAAGGAATTCACATCAAATGAGCACATAGGTTTTCCTTTGATATTAATGTCACCTAAATGATCGACCAATTCAAAAGAATCCTTTAGAGAATACTTACATATACGTCTTCGAATAGGATCCAATAATTTTGTTAGCCATTTGGCTAGGTTATGTGTGGGTGATCGGCACATTGATAAAATTGGACGTAAAGGAATATTTGATTTGTGAATTTTAGGTAGTCCATATAAATGAGGATACTCTGAACCCATAGGTTTTAAGAGATTAAATTCCTCTTTATCGATAATATTCATGTGAAGCAATTTTTCTAGGTTTGCATTTACTCTTCCCTCTAGTTTGTTAATACCTCCAAATTCAACATCAGGCATGAATTTACATTCATCACTGAGGATGGATAACATCTTACCCTTATATTCACATTTGTTCATAATAACCACGCCTGATCCTTTATCAGGCTTCAACAAGACAATATCCTTGTTTGTTCGTAATTCTTTTAGTGATTTAAAATGTTGAGAAGTTAATATGCTTTTCTGCTTAGGTCCAACATTATGAAATTGGTGTGCTATATCCACCAGTTTAGCTTTACACCAACTTTGATTACTTAAGGACGTAGGGGTTAGAGTACTCAGTTGGTCATATAGATTTTCAAATTGGGCATTTATTTCTAATTCAGACATTTGCGTTATAGGTACTGAGAAATTAAAACCAAGAGAAAGTGCTTCCCTTTCATTAGCAGATAATACAACGGAAGATAAATTAGTGACATACTTATCAGGATTAATTGGGAATAAATTGATATGATTAGTATTATTGCACGATTTTTCGAGCTTTATTCCGATCCTTTCCTTTGTCTTCAAAATGACCGTACTGCAAAAGTTGATGAATTTAATATGGCAGATTATAGATATTTCTGTTAATATAGGCAATGCTTGAGTGTGCAATTCGATTAAATTGATCAATTTATCTTGGCAATTATCTATATATGATTTCGACAGTCGAACGAGATTTGAAATATTCGGTTGTAATTTACTTGAACGTAAATTCTTATATAGCTGATTTGGGAATATGTGACTCGACAAACAAGATTTATAAAAGTTCAGTTTCACACGTTCCGATACAATTTTACATTTAAGGTTGACAAGTTCATCTAACCTCTTTATAGTATGTGCAGGGAGTCTTCTTTTAAGAAATTTAAAGCAATTAGTCCCTTTGATAAATTTCGATAATGCAATGAGAAGACGAAGATTATCAGAACTATGTGATATATTAGCGCAATACATTTCGAACAATCTGATCACACATATACTTGTTAAGAACATTTATATATAAAAATAAAAGGTCAACTAGACTGGTAATAAGGTTAAGAAATAGACAAGGATATAATGATAAAATAATGTGAAAACAACTTGACACCTAATCACTCTGGATAATAAGCATTTATTACCAGGGTAGGTTTAAAGAGAGAACAAACTGTTTTTGAATACACAAAGGGGGGTTGAATTTTCGTATGGCTAAGGCTTCAACAAACCTTAGTATACGCCCTTTTACACTTTTAAACAACACCACAAAAGCCGAGTTTAGATCAATCTTATGACCTGTTTCGATTATATGTTTAGCAATAGAGGATGATGGATGTTTATCCTCTACTCTTATTGGGTCATTCGACTGTATTTGTTTTTGCAACCATTTTGGTACATGTTCACCCACCCTAATTTTCAGATCACGATTGCTCCTCCCTATGTATGTGTGACCACACACACATTTAAATTGGTAAACACAGTGGGATGTGACACAATCGTTTTCATTTCGTCTAGGTTTTGAATGAAGCATGGACCTCGTTCTTTCCTTGATTATGACTTTCGCAGCACAATACGTTTTGTTGATAACAGATTTAAGCCTTTGTTTCAATAAAAGGCTATTTGAATCACCTCTAAATGGTAAGGTGATGTAGACAGGCTTTTTCTCTACCAAGGCTACAGTAGGTCTCGCTGTGCTCTGAACTTTCCATCTATTGATAAATTTAGGTGGATAGCCATTCCCAATTAATGTCTTGGTTAACAACCTAACATCGTCATCAATAGCGTCATTTGTGCAAATACGACGAAGCCTGTTAAAAAGGCACTTTACCAAACCACATTTGTATTGTACAGGGCAATAACTATAGTAACTAAGATATTGACCCGTCCACGTCGGTTTTCGAAAAATGGATCGTTTTATTGAGCCATCTTCTCGTCTGTTTAGAAGTACATCTAAGAAGGGAAGCTGGTCATTCTTCTCCTCTTCACATGAAAGACTGATATGGTTTTGGATAGTATTAAATTTATTCAATAGGCAGTTTATATCCTCCTTTCTTTCACCAATTACTAAGATATCATCTACATATCTCTTATAAAGTGACATGTTTTTGATTAAGTCTTTAGATAAATTTTCTACATGTGCCATAAACACATCTGCTAGTAATGGTCCTAACGGACTACCCATAGCGACCCCATCAATCTGGCGAAAGTATTCGCCTTCAAAAGTGAACTGAACTTTATCAGTACATAAAAGTAATAAATCTTTAAGAAATTTTAAGGGGATAGGTAAATTAAAGTTGTTTGAAGATATATAGTCACATAATATGTCAATAGTCTTTTTTAAAGGTACATTGGTGAATAAGGAATTCACATCAAATGAGCACATAGGTTTTCCTTTGATATTAATGTCACCTAAATGATCGACCAATTCAAAAGAATCCTTTAGAGAATACTTACATATACGTCTTCGAATAGGATCCAATAATTTTGTTAGCCATTTGGCTAGGTTATGTGTGGGTGATCGGCACATTGATAAAATTGGACGTAAAGGAATATTTGATTTGTGAATTTTAGGTAGTCCATATAAATGAGGATACTCTGAACCCATAGGTTTTAAGAGATTAAATTCCTCTTTATCGATAATATTCATGTGAAGCAATTTTTCTAGGTTTGCATTTACTCTTCCCTCTAGTTTGTTAATACCTCCAAATTCAACATCAGGCATGAATTTACATTCATCACTGAGGATGGATAACATCTTACCCTTATATTCACATTTGTTCATAATAACCACGCCTGATCCTTTATCAGGCTTCAACAAGACAATATCCTTGTTTGTTCGTAATTCTTTTAGTGATTTAAAATGTTGAGAAGTTAATATGCTTTTCTGCTTAGGTCCAACATTATGAAATTGGTGTGCTATATCCACCAGTTTAGCTTTACACCAACTTTGATTACTTAAGGACGTAGGGGTTAGAGTACTCAGTTGGTCATATAGATTTTCAAATTGGGCATTTATTTCTAATTCAGACATTTGCGTTATAGGTACTGAGAAATTAAAACCAAGAGAAAGTGCTTCCCTTTCATTAGCAGATAATACAACGGAAGATAAATTAGTGACATACTTATCAGGATTAATTGGGAATAAATTGATATGATTAGTATTATTGCACGATTTTTCGAGCTTTATTCCGATCCTTTCCTTTGTCTTCAAAATGACCGTACTGCAAAAGTTGATGAATTTAATATGGCAGATTATAGATATTTCTGTTAATATAGGCAATGCTTGAGTGTGCAATTCGATTAAATTGATCAATTTATCTTGGCAATTATCTATATATGATTTCGACAGTCGAACGAGATTTGAAATATTCGGTTGTAATTTACTTGAACGTAAATTCTTATATAGCTGATTTGGGAATATGTGACTCGACAAACAAGATTTATAAAAGTTCAGTTTCACACGTTCCGATACAATTTTACATTTAAGGTTGACAAGTTCATCTAACCTCTTTATAGTATGTGCAGGGAGTCTTCTTTTAAGAAATTTAAAGCAATTAGTCCCTTTGATAAATTTCGATAATGCAATGAGAAGACGAAGATTATCAGAACTATGTGATATATTAGCGCAATACATTTCGAACAATCTGATCACACATATACTTGTTAAGAACATTTATATATAAAAATAAAAGGTCAACTAGACTGGTAATAAGGTTAAGAAATAGACAAGGATATAATGATAAAATAATGTGAAAACAACTTGACACCTAATCACTCTGGATAATAAGCATTTATTACCAGGGTAGGTTTAAAGAGAGAACAAACTGTTTTTGAATACACAAAGGGGGGTTGAATTTTCGTATGGCTAAGGCTTCAACAAACCTTAGTATACGCCCTTTTACACTTTTAAACAACACCACAAAAGCCGAGTTTAGATCAATCTTATGACCTGTTTCGATTATATGTTTAGCAATAGAGGATGATGGATGTTTATCCTCTACTCTTATTGGGTCATTCGACTGTATTTGTTTTTGCAACCATTTTGGTACATGTTCACCCACCCTAATTTTCAGATCACGATTGCTCCTCCCTATGTATGTGTGACCACACACACATTTAAATTGGTAAACACAGTGGGATGTGACACAATCGTTTTCATTTCGTCTAGGTTTTGAATGAAGCATGGACCTCGTTCTTTCCTTGATTATGACTTTCGCAGCACAATACGTTTTGTTGATAACAGATTTAAGCCTTTGTTTCAATAAAAGGCTATTTGAATCACCTCTAAATGGTAAGGTGATGTAGACAGGCTTTTTCTCTACCAAGGCTACAGTAGGTCTCGCTGTGCTCTGAACTTTCCATCTATTGATAAATTTAGGTGGATAGCCATTCCCAATTAATGTCTTGGTTAACAACCTAACATCGTCATCAATAGCGTCATTTGTGCAAATACGACGAAGCCTGTTAAAAAGGCACTTTACCAAACCACATTTGTATTGTACAGGGCAATAACTATAGTAACTAAGATATTGACCCGTCCACGTCGGTTTTCGAAAAATGGATCGTTTTATTGAGCCATCTATTGCTAAACATATAATCGAAACAGGTCATAAGATTGATCTAAACTCGGCTTTTGTGGTGTTGTTTAAAAGTGTAAAAGGGCGTATACTAAGGTTTGTTGAAGCCTTAGCCATACGAAAATTCAACCCCCCTTTGTGTATTCAAAAACAGTTTGTTCTCTCTTTAAACCTACCCTGGTAATAAATGCTTATTATCCAGAGTGATTAGGTGTCAAGTTGTTTTCACATTATTTTATCATTATATCCTTGTCTATTTCTTAACCTTATTACCAGTCTAGTTGACCTTTTATTTTTATATATAAATGTTCTTAACAAGTATATGTGTGATCAGATTGTTCGAAATGTATTGCGCTAATATATCACATAGTTCTGATAATCTTCGTCTTCTCATTGCATTATCGAAACATAATATTAATGTTGTATAGTATTATGTAAGTTAAAATATAATTCTATCGAAAATCATTAAAGCAAACTAATGAAATCCTAATGATTAAGATAATTTGTATCGGAAAAGTGAATTTATCAAACGAAATTCTTTTAGACCAATAATTATAATTTAATCATTTTTATTTCCCAATTTACCGATAAATAACAATAGGCGATCTTATGTGCTTTTTATTTTTGTCTTAATGTAATTAACTAAACTTCTTATAAAAAAGAAATCAATTGAATAATAATATTTTTATTGCCGTATTTTCTTTTCCCACAATTAATTAGTCTCTTGAAAGTCATAGTTTACGAAGAATAAAAAAAGTATCATGGTTTAGGGGTAAACTAACTTATGATATGCAGAGATGGATAGTGGCTAGCAGTGGAATCCAGGACGCGCGTTTCGTCCTATTTGGGACTCGTCAGCTGGATGTACCTGCATCTCAGAGTTGATGTTCACTCTGGGACTCGAACCCAGTACCCTCGCTTCAAACGCCATCGCGTTATCCACTCGGCCACTGAGTCCTGATAGCCACTTGCTTGTGCGATGGGGTGAAGTTTGAATTCACTTGGTATTGTTTGTTTGGATCTTCCAATCGATGTGTTTCGGACTGCAACTGGTCAGTCTCTAATTGGCATATGTGCATACTGTGCGTATTGCCTCGATATACCTTAATTCACAAGCATGGTAAGCAGAGATGGATAGTGGCTAGCAGTGGAATCCAGGACGCGCGTTTCGTCCTATCAGGACTCAGTGGCCGAGTGGATAACGCGATGGCGTTTGAAGCGAGGGTACTGGGTTCGAGTCCCAGAGTGAACATCAACTCTGAGATGCAGGTACATCCAGCTGACGAGTCCCAAATAGGACGAAACGCGCGTCCTGGATTCCACTGCTAGCCACTATCCATCTCTGCTTACCATGCTTGTGAATTAAGGTATATCGAGGCAATACGCACAGTATGCACATATGCCAATTAGAGACTGACCAGTTGCAGTCCGAAACACATCGATGGGAAGATCCAAACAAACAATACCAAGTGAATTCTAACTTATGATATAATGCATTTTTTCTATGTAATAGAATGTAAGCAAAGGTTAGTACATATAGTACATAGTAGTTATTATTATTGAATTTTACGAATCAAGTTTGTAAAGTGATTCGTTTAGTGAAATGACTCTACTATAATATTATCAGCGATTTTAAATAGTTGCAAGCTTCTTCAATGTTATTTATTAAAACACTTGACAGGAAGTTGTTCAACTAAATCCGTATATTTAAACCTGATAAGTCAGACTTGAATTGTTTGGAAACACATGAACTATTCAAAAAAAATTCACTGTTATTCATTGATAAAGTGTGTGAACTAATAGAATGGATTTGTAGAGTTATTTTCTTTCGGTAACGTAGAATCTATTTTACCTTTGTGTAAGGATGGCTCGTTGGCAAACTCAAGGAAGCATCAAGAAGCCCAGAAAGAGCCGAAGACATTCCATCCAATCACCGCTGGAGGAACATTCTAGAATGTTGACGTGTAGCTTCCCTAATGGATGAATAGGAAGGGTCCCCTATGTGCCTATCGGGTGTCCGAAATGATGATTTACTCTCATCCAAAAAACTTTAAATACATGAGATTTTTGTACTATATTCGGCACTGGTTGGGAATAGCACTCCTGTTTATTAATCTTCTGTCTTCTCTCTTGAGACGTTGCGGGTTCGATCGTTCAAGTAGTCTAGTAGTACGCGGCATAGCAAGAATCTAAGCTCTAGATATGACACTTTTATAAAAACGTAAATTAACAGACAACTAACATTATAAGGAATAACCATTCGTAAAAAACGACAATGAGTAACACATATGGGAGTAATGAAGATAAACATCATATCCCTACTGATATCCGATACAACTAGTGAGTAATCATGAAACTGTAATCGTTCTTCTCCAATTGAATACACGAAACGGAGCATGAAGCAAATACAATTAGGATTTATTGTTCTATACTCATTATACATCAAAGGGAATTGATTAAGCAATGATTTTAGGCAAATAATATAAAGCTTATTACCGATTATTGCGTTACACAATTAGTAATTAGTACAATTTCCTAACTTATTGATTACCCCGATCAAAAGACCCATTCACACGTAACGTAACAATTACCAACTCAACTGTTTGAGTACATAAAAACTATGGTTTCAGAGAATAGGTGCGAAATGAATTTTTCTCAGAGAAGATAATTAACAGAAATTGAAAAAGTTTATTCTTCCAGTTTCCGATTCAACTTATCGTTGTATAAATCGATATTCAATATCACCATTTCATGTTTCCTAAATACCAATTACCCCTAGCTGAAGAGTGAAAAACGTCCCGGCAAAAGTGAGTGATTAAATATGTTCAGCTTTCTGAATCAGTTTAGTTTAAATAATGTAAGTGGTTTGCCGTGTGATTATTGGTTTGTATTTCATAAGAAAAGTAAATAGTACTAGATGTTGAGATGATTGTTCTAAAAGTTAAGCAGTTAAATTGTATCGTATTATCAATGAAAGTGTTTTCTCTAATATTTTAGAGATAAAGTCTATCGAAAAACAGTCTCTATGAATCCAAAACAAAATAAAAAAATATATCTGGAAAGACTTTATTCACATAGTCTAAATTTGATAGGAAAGTGGAACTTAATTAATTGAAAGATGAACTAAATTTCGAATAAACTAAAAATGTAATTTATTTTGTTCTCATTTAAGAAAACGTGTAGGATAACAAATAGCTTACTCTTCTAGGGAAATCCACTTGACATTATATGTTTACAGCAGTTGTTCATCTCAAATTTGTTTTGTAACAGTTAAAATCCTCAATGATGAATCATTGCATACATCAATGGAAGGGTTTTCACAAAATACAACATACCACAGCGAAAGGGATCTAAATATATATTTTTATACAGCAGATAGAAATCCATATGGGGTTTTATAAGTTGAAAGCAATATATTTTCAGTAACATCGTTTTGTTTGGTAGATATTGTTTGTCAAGATAATGGTTGATAATGTCTTTATATTTTGAACAAGATAAAAAATGAATGTATATGTTTATTTAGTAAACAGAACTCAGTAACTATATTTTAACCTTGAGATATACGACTACTCATAAGAAATACTTCGAATCAACTAATCAAATTAAACTTAGGATGCTTTAGTACGTGACCTGATAGTTGAAAGTCCAAAGCCTTGTATAATGAACTTCGGCTCTATTGAAAACTATGAAAAATATTGTTTAATTGAATTCAGCATCAAAAACCTCTAACGTGCAATCGTAAATAACTGACATTCTTAATGCTTTTAAGAATAAAATTTCAACCGATCCTGTTTATTTGTGTATTAATAAAATTCAGTGTTACAAGTTAACGTAATACAATGTCAAATACATTATTACATAAACTATAAAAACAGTGTCTCGGTATTTTGTTTACTTTCACAACAAGTATACATACATGACTATAAACGAAACAGCTGGCAGTGGAATCAATTTTGGTCAATAAGTTGGACAAAAACAGTGTAAAGTGTTCAACTTTTTAATATTTTGAGATTATAGATTTGAGTATTCTTATGATGTGATTTAATTTGAGCAAAGTTTCCAAAAAAATATATAGTTCGTTACAAACTAATTTACGATAAATTAACAATTCATGACTTCAACTGCGGTTAGGAATGTATTCATAGCATTCCAATCTTCAAGTAAGCTTACTATCTTCATTTAAACTGGTGAGTTTCCACTGTATATTTTCATTATCATTATAAAGAAATGAGTTGTTCCAATCCTTCTATTATTATGACAAACTAGGTTCAAGATTGAAAATAATATTCATAGTATCGTTTATATACCATAAGTATTGATGGATTAAGCCTACTAGGTATAAGATGTAAGTAATAAAATGAACTACTGACTAGACATGATTATTCTTTTACTCAGTATATGATTATGTAAATATAGGCAAAGGAATCCGTTGAATTCAACAATGTTAAGTTAAACATCAAATCGTGGAATACGTCAGAAGAGAAGAGTGAATAAAACGAGAGTGATGGATGATATAATAATCATACGACGGAAGAAAGAGATTGTACATCGAAAAATGATTTGTAAAAATTTCTGTAATCAGCTGCCATTAACAATTATGAAACTCATATTTTATAATTTACACTATGTACACAACCAAGCCTCTAAGATATAACTTTGTATTTTTTACAACATTTTGTTTGTGTGAGATGTGATAAATCTATAAAGTCTCCACTATTAATGATGACATACATAAAAGTCAAGTGACTTCATTATCCATATACTTATTTATAAGTTGAGGTTTGTTAATTCAGAGTCTTGATCAAGTATTATGAAGATAAATCAGAACAACTAACGTCTGTATATAACTTCTCTAAAAGCTCTTTTCCAGTAGAGATATAAATTAGATCATACAATGAGGAAGATTTGTAGCTTAGGTAGATTCTTTCGGTGTTGTTGAGCTCTTTGAACCAGATAATTTAATTTCTAATCTGGACAATATCGGTGTCAATCTCATGTACAAATGAGCCTCTAGTAAATACACTTTTACGAGGCAAGCGCTGATGATATTGTTCAGAGTGACAAAAAATGCTCTGCAATTAAAAAAAATCTAGTTAAGAGAAATCAACACCAAAAGACTACGCAACTCTACTTGGTACCATGTCTATTTAATAAGATGTATCTATTTTAGGGTACACTGGAAAAAGTAATTTGATCATCACGAATTGAAATCAGTTGGAGTGTGGTCAACGAGTACTAAAGTAGACTCAGTGAAATAGAGAAATCAAACATCAAATATGCCATTTGCACAACCTCTTTGAAATGTCTCTTACAAACTACATCATTCCTTCATTCCTGTTGCTACTTTGACTGCTTTTAGTTTTCTTCTCCCTTCTCTTTATTTTTCTCTTCTGTTAGTAAGAATTACACTTCTCATGACTGACACATACTACTTATATCTGTCTGCATAAGTAGCACACAACGCAAGAAAACCGATAAAAACCACGGAGAACTAGATCCGTCGTTTATCCTCATTTGGATCTGATTAACGGTGCATATTCATAACTTAAGACAGAGACCAAAACCTTCATGTCTCATATGATAAACCATATATTCTAGAAATTGCTAGACAGTGCTAGAAAACTGAGTTGGGTGTTCCTAGTTGAATTTGATTTCCTGAACAGTAAGAAATACAACTATTTATCACTTACAGAGGCCCATAATCACGGTTAGATAAAAGTACGGTAGACAACTCTTTAAAAGGTATTTACTGAAAGTGCGTGAACTAATTGATTGAAATCTGATCTCTACTAGGCCCTTTCACAACAATGAGTGGAGTAAAGTTCATAACAGAAACTATACAAGCAGGAAAAACAGCAACATGAAAGATAGTAGAAGGTTGCTTTTTCAACTAGAGATTTGTGAACAATGGTTTCCATTGTGCACTTTAGTCAGTGGTCAAACTTTATAGTTTATCAGGTAGACATTACGTAGACCACTAACTGGGATCCACGTAATGTTCGGACTCCACTTTAAGTGTATTTATCGTCATGTAAATAATGAATTTATCGTTTACGGAAATAATTTAGGCAGTGACATGATAATACTGATGAGAGAAAACGTTGAGTAGGGTGCTGAACAGGTAACACAAAATTTTGTTTTTCATTCAATGGTAAAATGAACAGAAAATTGTATAGACTACGCTTTAATTAACCATAAAAGAGACAGAAAACCAAATAACTAGATTACCGCTAATTATAAATAGCTTAAATTTGAAAATTATGTCTATAGCATTATAACCAGTTAATGGACAAGATTAAGTAAATAATATATTTTGTGGACAATATTTAGTTGTATTATTTTATGCTCATAAAAACAATTTCATATGATCAGTATATCATTGGATTAAATCGTATAACTGACACTCATCCAAATTGCTTTCTGTCTAGTTGGTGTTATTTGCGCGTGTTTATAACTAATAAACAATACAAGGAAAATTATGTCAAACTTCGAGACGCTTCCTGTTAAACATAGATATTATTTGAATTAATGAAGTATATCAAACCGTAATCTATAAGGAGCAATACTTAAGCAATAACTATTTAATGAATCATTGTTTACATATTTTCTGTAAAAATAAACACTATTCATTTCAGCACTGACTAACAGCTTACGTATCCCTAAATATTTAAACTCATTTACCGAGGAAAGGTCAATGAAATTAGTTCTAAGTATGTTTTCCTAAGAGCTAGTGATACAAAGCAACTACGCAAACTGAGTTAGATGAAACGGGTTCGGAAACATATGTAATTTTTAAAATCTGAATTATCAAGTAAGTACTCCCTAACAAAACTTTAAGTGATTTAAAAGTTTGACGAATTTATTATAACACATAAAACTGTTTTAATAAGAACCTATGATAATGATATTTTATCAACAAAATACTAATGTCACATAATGTAAACAATAGGCATTACTACAATTTTATTAGGATTAGTTTTTAATCCAATTACAAAGAAAATAAGTAACGCGATAGATACTATGATAACTACAAAGATCCATTGTTCTATCATTTTTTAACTTAAATTTTAGAAGTACAGATCTGATACAGGAAATGATGCGGAGAAATAAGACAAATAATTTCATTTTACAAATGTACTTACTTCTACACCAATATGATTTAAACGATTGAGATAATAGCGTGTATTCTCACTCTGTAAGATAAGAAGTAGAACCACACATAAAAATGGATGCTAGAACAAATAGGTAGAAATGTATTTGATACAGTATTAAATATAATACAAAAAATGTACTGAAATAATGGTCGAATTATAAGAACAAAGATGAATGCATACTAACTAACGCAATAAGTACACCTGGGATGTATCAGTTTAATCGTCTGAATTACGTGTATGTGTATAAAATTTGAGGAAATACTTATTTAACCCTATATATCAGGTTGGATACATTCACACAATAGTTATGATTACATTTTATCTCCGAAATTAATCAATAAGCATATTTATATATACGTTGGAATGTATGATTTTATGATAGTAAGCGTATGAACTTCAAAACTAATTGAAATTACAATTGAATTCACCACTCGATCTAAGCT
Source organism: Schistosoma rodhaini (assembly GCA_944470415.2). Taxonomy (NCBI): domain Eukaryota; kingdom Metazoa; phylum Platyhelminthes; class Trematoda; order Strigeidida; family Schistosomatidae; genus Schistosoma; species Schistosoma rodhaini. The sequence goes on from OX104044.1 coordinate 64,613,446, forward strand.
AGACCACCATTGAAAACCTGGAAGCACTGGACAACCGCTTCGTCCTAGTGCGAAACTCCCCAGTAGTGAGCATCCACGATCCAGCACGCAGGACTCGAACCCAAGACCCTCGACCTCACGCGCCAATGTTTAACCTTTAGTCCACTGAGCCGAGATTCAGCGGTGTTAATGTATAACTCCAATCGATCCATGATCTTGCACAACCCTTCATCTACTATCTGAGGTTGATAATTGTCTCATGATCGACACGGATTGGACTCTGATGATAGCGGATTCTCACTAGAACTCCAGGAGTTCCATATTGAAGCTAGTCACTAATAAGCACATGATTATTGTCAGTATTGAGATTTGTGGAGATCGTAGTATTTTCACAGTTGAATTCACAAGTCAATCTAAGCTAGACCACCAGCGTTCGCGTGCGAGACCGCAGGTCTTGGGTTCTAGTCCCGTGTAAGGGATCGTGGATGTGCACTGCTGAGGAACCTTATACTAGGACGAAACATCTATCCAGTAGTTACAGGTTTTCAATGGTGGTCTAGCTTAGATCGACTTGTGAATTCAACTGCAAAAATACTACGATCCCCACAAATCCCCATACTGATAATAATTGAAATCATACAAATTAGCCTGTAAGAGATGAATGATAACATTGTATGCTTAATAATAATACCCGAAATTACCAGGGCATTAACATAAGAATTAGATAAAAACACAACCACCTGAAAAAACCATATAATCACTTTGGAAGTTGTAACTCTGTATTATTAGTTACCACATAAGTATTATATTACTTAATTATTTATAGAAGGGAAGTAAATTCGATAGAACTATACAAAACGAAAAGTTATATACTTGTTAAGTTGACGTGGTTACACAAAATTTCAGGTCCCTGCCAAAAGCCTACATTTATATGGCGGTTATATGCAGCTAGCCTCATAAATATATTTTGTGTAATTCATCTAATTATTCTGCCACAGCTCTATGCTAGTATCTGAATTTTTTCATCTGCATGATCATAGATGAATATTAGAATCAACCCAATACGACCACTATCTACTTGAAAAAAGTATACCTAACTGTATGTTGGAGTTTTTAATGTTTACATAACATGATAAACTAGATGAAAGACTAAACTTAGGATTTATGACATAACAACCCACGAACATAATGTTTTTTCCCTCATTTAATAATATTAAATCAAAACTAGGTCACCCGATTAAACTAATTCAATGTAACTGTCATTGTGTGTTATTATGAGAAGGTTAACACTATAACGAGATAAACAATGGGCAAAGTTTAATTTTCGAATTATCCTACCAGAAGTTACTGTCTATATTTCTGTTGTATCATTGTCAAATACTTAAACTAGAAGCTGTCTGTTTACTATGTTGTGTTCTATTCGGGCAACACGAGGTCAAGTGTGGGGAGCTGCGTTCTAGGTCAATAGTCGTTCAGTTCTATTCTCCGATGTTATTTCACTATTATCGTATCACTGGCTAGCTGAAGGTTATCGAGACTGGATAGACAGTCTAGGCGAGTTAATCAATAAACGGACCAGATCAATACACCTACTCTACTGTATTACGGTCCGATCACATGGGCCCCAAAAATAACACATAAGAAAGATGTTATTTTACCAATACATCAATTAATTATACATAGAGAAGCTAAATTTAGCCAGTTTTCTAAATCATACACTTAGTGTAATTATGTTCACATTAGAGGGATGATGAATGATAAGTGTGTTGACTGAGAGGTTACAAAAGAAAATGATTTGATAACGTCAATATAGTCTTAATCATCAATACTTAGACGGTTGCACAACGATTTGTACTCATTATATCTTTGACTCTTAAATTTACACTACGAACAGCAAATCTAAGAAGGTTTCAGGTCGTTTGAACAATGTATTATCGATACTTCCGACAACCGACAGGTTCTATGACGAAGAGGAATTTACAAATATTTTACATAAACTATATCCTCCCATATGACAAAAGTAGTTGACTATACTCATTTCAGAAAGCATTCTACTGCAGGGTTTCACATGAGAACCAAAGTTGTATGAAAAAGAGATATTGTCAGTACTTCATTGTCACTATTTTCTCCCCCTACTTTGCAGGCGTGATATTCAATCAAGAACATGGGATCAAACCTTTAAGTTATAGACAGTTTATTTGAATAGTATGACAAATATAGGATTTGTAGCAGAAATTAGTGAATACAGATATTAGGTGATATGGTTTAATACCGATCACCCTTGAATAGCAAGAAATACTAAATCTTAATCTTTCTAAACCATAAGCATTTTATTATTTCAGGGATTTATTTACATTGTCTTCATTTCAGTTCATTTTAACATTCCATTCTTTTTAATGAAAATCTATACTTATGTTATTATGTATAGTATGTAGAAAACTGACTTAACCATCGGTGATATCAAGTTTGATTTTGTCTTTAACACGGAAAATTAGACACAGATGAACTGTAACCAACCAATAAATTATTTTACACTGTAAATTTACAACCGAAAACAATTCTTAGTATATGTGAAGCTGGAGTTGACTTTATTTTAAACAATTACCTAGCCGAAGTTAAATACGAACATGTAGGTAAAATAAACTTCTCGTTCAAAAAGAAACACAACCACAAATCATTGTTAAGACTACTACTCAAACATAACTAAATAACTGTTGAACTATGTGACGTTAACAAAAATGTGTAACTGTGAAGACAATAGAAACAGGGAAATCGAATGATTTACAGGTTTTATCACTCCATCAAAATCATTACATAATTATTTGTACCTATTTATAAAAGATTTTTATGTTTGAATACAAGTACATACAAGTTGTCTTTTCTTATACAGGATTATGTTGTTTTGAGCTAGATATTTTCATACTACCATGTTCAATAAGTACGAGAACTAAAGTCACAACACACAGAACACATTATTATCATCACCATGAGTATAACCTGACGCATGTACACTAATTCAAGTTCCTATACCACATTACACAGCCAGATAAAATTGTTTTAAGGCAAATCCCGGAGCAGTAGTATCAGTATCATTAGTAGCAAAAAACAAGATTAGGTAAGGAAAAATAAACAAGGTATATGTAGGTTTCGGGACTAAGGATTTAGAGGAAGATAAGGAGAAATCCACCTACACCACTCAGAACAATTCTGATCCATGTCACCCAAAGACTCTAACCATTGGTTACGACAATCACGCAGACCCCAAACAGTAAGTCTCCACGCATTAACATGACTCACTTCAGTTCTCACGGTCTTCATGGACTGAGACTTTGTATTCATTTTACCGCTCCTAACTCCCACACCAGAAAACATCTCCTATTCACGTGGACGGTAGTTGGGCATACGTAACATGTGTTTCAACCACCTCATCAATCGAATTGCCACCTTCACCTAGTAGTCTACTCACAATCTCGTCGTTGCTCACTCGGTGGTCTCAAAATACACGAGCGATGCTTTGGAGATACCTATGATCGAATATTAGTGACCTACGAATATCCTCTCTTTACCAAAGAATGACTTCGAACAGCTCTTGCTTGTGTGTATGGAAGATGTCATATTAAAAGTATATTCGTGACTGCTGTAAGCAACAGATGTGTCACCAATATACCTGGCATACATGATTGGCTCGTTAATTATCGTTTTTGTCTGTTCCAAGATGAGCATGAATATATATCCCAAGATCAGGCCTAACAGACTCCCCATAGAGCCTCCATCAACTTAGCAATATAAGGTACTGTTAAGTTAGGATTGTACATATTTTGTACACATTAGTAAGAGCTGTTTGAAATCAATCTTTGCTAAGCGAGGAAGGCAAGCGTATTGCTTGCAACAGTCACGAACATGAGTCTAATATGCTGAATCTTCGCAATCATCCACATCCAAATATACGATTTAGAATGCAGCATGAGCAGGACAATATACTTTGTTTTTCAAACCTTGGTATCCAACGTAATGGAATTGGTCAAATCCAAAGATTTGTTCATCAAAAGAATACATGTAATTGGCTTTATTTTAATAACTGCTGTTCGATATGTTACAAACTAACTTTAGCTAGAACTCTATTCTATTGAGTACAAAATTATGTTCAGAGGACGAGATATAAGAGGAATTAATCATGGTTGAGGTATAATGACTATCCACGAAAGTTTATCAATAAATATAGGAGTAGAGTACAACAGTGTCGGATCTAAAGCGGCTGCCCACCAAAGATAATGGAAAGTGGTCACGCAATACCGTGTGTGGTGTGGGTTACTTATATCCGCATAAGTAGTATATAACGGTGGTCAGGCATAGAATGTATTTCAGTAGAAGATTGATAAGGAAAGAACCGGAACGGAACGCAATCGGTAGGAAAATTCATGAACAAAGAAATTAGAGAAGATGGATTGATATTTAAAGAAGGAAAGGTCAAGATTGAGACAATTGATTGATAGTTTGCAAATTAAATGTTTACTGTATGGTTGTCAGATTTACGTGAGATAGTCTGTAATTTTCGTGTCTAATACATTCAATTGTCCCCACTCGTCTTCTTGTTCACTACACGTGGACTGATTGAAATTAGACACTAACGCCGTTGGACGCCGGCTCAGTTGACAAGAGGTTAGAAGTTCGAGCAAAATAAAGGGTCATAGGTTCGAGTCCTGCGTGCGGATCATGGATGCGCACTGCTGAGGAGTCCCATACTAGAATAAGACGGCCATCTAGTGATTCCATGTTTTCAACGGTGGTTTTATATTGATGAGTTCGTGATTTCGATGAAATACTGGAAAATAAGAACGAAAGTAACAGAGCATTTCCCATTTCGTGACCGGAGCTGAGAAGCATCTCTCTCCCATATCGAGCCTTTTCTGTCCAGCTTGGGTCCAATGGGTTTCGCTGATTTCAAGCACTGCCATTTTGTATCTCCTTATTTCCGTAGTTAGTTGGCTGGACGTTCTGGTCTGCCACATTGTCCGGACGTACCATATACCTTTAAAAATTGTTGCTCTGGTTGTTAGAAGGAGCATCGGCCTCGTGACTTCCAAAGGGCCTCGGCTTTCATCATGAGGCGTCATAATTCTTTCTTCCACTCCCAAAGCAAAGTATAAGTATTATGTGGAAGATAAGGGTTTGAAGGTGTTATTGAAGGAGTATCATACGGTGAAATAAATTTGGAAAGAGAAAAAGGATACGGACATGAAGAATTCAGGAGATTAGAATTTGGTAGAACACAAAGAGTGGATGCACCTTCTCCATTGCAAACGATTTTGAGCCATGTCATTCAAGGTCTCTAACCATCGGTTGCTATCATCTCGCGAATCCCAACCATGTAGTCTACACTAACCAACATGGCCCAGTCCACTTGTCAGCAACTTCATGGATTTATGCCATGTTTTGGTCTGGCCGCTCCTAGCTTTCTTCCAACCTGCTCCTACACCATAAAACTTCTCACGTCGGGGCAGTCGGTGGTTGAGCATACGTAACACATGTCCCAGCCATCTCAACTGATGAAGTTTCACTACTTCATCAATTGATTTGCCATCCTTACCTAGTACCCGTTTCCTAACAACTGCATTACTTACCCGGTGGTCCCAGGATATACAAGCAATGCGTCGAAGACACCTATGATCGAATACTAGTAGCCTACGAATATCCTCTACTCTTACCGGCCATGTTTCACTGCCATAAAGTAGAACGGAACGAACTGCTACACAGTAAACCCGTTTTTTGGTTGCTAGACGGATATCTCGCCTACGCCATAAATGACGCAAGTTGGCGAAAGCTAGACGAGCCTTCTGTATCCGTGCTGAGATTTCGTCACATACCAGACCACAAGGGCCGATGAAATTCCCAAGATAAGTGAAGTGGTCTAAACGCTCAACTACTTCACTCCCTATCATTAGTTCAGGTGTCGATGCAACCCAATCCTGAAGTAACATTTTGCACTTCGAGGGACAGAATCGCATCCCGAACATGCCTGCATTGTTGCTTATAGTGGTCAGAGGACTCTGCATTTTGTCAGCGTCTTCACCGAATAAAACTATGTCGTCGGTGTATTCTAAGTCAACAAGTGAATCTCCCGGTAAAAGTTCAACTCCAGGAGATTGAGATGATGAAAGTGATATCTCTAAAAGCATGTTCTTCAACTGTAGGAATACTGTCCTTGCCTTGGCAATCCTTGCATTGACGTCTGCATCTGATCCTCCAAGTTCATCGATGATGCTTCACAGGTACGTGAACGTTTCCACCTCTTACAAAGCTTCTCCATCAAGATCCCATAGGGTCCTCCTCTCCACAACGTCAAATGCTTTCTCATAGTCAAGGGAGTTGTTGAATGGTGACGAATTCCATTCAACTGATTGTTCAACGATGATCCGTAATGTCGCGATTTGGTCTGTGCACGATTGATCCTCACGGAATTCTGTCCCTTGACTTCGAAGTTAGGAGTTTACTGCATCCTCCATCCGGTTCAGCAACACTTTGTTGAAGACGTTTTCTGGTACCGATAGTAGTGTGATTCATCTGTATTTCTCACATTTGCTCAGAACTTTTTTCTTTGATATCTTGATGAGGTATCCTTCTTCCCAGTCTATCGGCACTTGTTCTTCCTCCCAAATCTTCCTGAATAGAACGTGGAGCATCTTTTCAGTTACTTCTTTATCTGACTTTAGTGCTTCAGCTGGTATATTGTCAGGTCTTACTGCTTTCTCAGTCTTCATTTATCTGATGACCATGCTGATTCCTTCAACTGGTGATGGAGGGACAGCCATAGGAAGGTCTGCGTATGCTGCTTTCCGATTGCTTCAGTGGGGTTGGTCTATTCAAGAGTCATATGAAGTGCTCTAACCACCTGCTCCTCTGTTCTCGAATCTGCGTGATTGTCTTGCCTTCTTTGTTCTTGACAGGTCTCTCTGGTTTACCATATCTCACTGCCAGTTTCTTCGTTGTCAGTCAGTCAGTTAGTCACAACGTAGAACTTCGTACATACGTACATCAGTTCGAATTGCCATACTACATTAGCACAGAGATGCAGTTGTCGATTCAAATCCCATAGTGTTAGAAGTAGTAAGAGTATAAACAGTAACCCGAAAGATTAGGGTTTGAAGATGTTATTCAAGGATTATAATCCAGTGAAATAAATTTGGAAAGAGAAAAAAGATAGAGACATGAAGAGTTCAGAAGACTAGAATTTGGAAGAACACAGAGAGTGGATGCACCTTAGAAAGTGTTGTCTCTAAAAGCATGTCAACGACAAAGGTAAACAAGAATGGGGAAAGTGGATAACCCTGACGAACACCACTTGAGGTAACCACTTCTGATGACAGTTCGCCATAGACTATAACTCGACAAGTTGTGTTCGAGTAGAGAGCCTTTATGAGGTTAATGTACTACTTTGGTACTCCTTTCACTGACAAACACTGACATAACACCTCACGATCAACGGAGTCAAATGCTGCCTTAAGGTCGAGAAATACTACTATTGTGGGACGTCTGGATGTGTGTCTATGTTCTAGGACCTGACGTAGAGTAAATATCTGGTCTATACAACTACGTCCAGATCGGATACCAGCCTGGTTTTCTCTAGTCTGCTCTTCACGAGCTTTGGTTAGGCGTCGAAGTATTATTGAAGCTAATATTTTAGACACTATCAGTCAAACTGATTCCTCTGTGATTGTCACAAGAGGACTTTTGTCCTTTTTCATAGACCGACACAATCAGTGATTGGGACCAGTTAGATGGAATTACGTCTAGTTACCAGATTCTACCTAAGACCTCAGTCAATCTCGCTGCTAGTACTGGACCGCCATCCTTAAAAATCTCAGGGGTAAACCTGTCAGGGCCTGCTGCACTCCCTCGCTTCAGATTTCCTATAACTTTTTCAACCTCGTAGAGAGTTGGAGGACTTACCTCAATTTGCCATTCAGGACGACTGGGGATCGTGGGTAACTGAAATGTGGCTGCAGGCCAGTTGAACTGATCCCTAAAGTGTTCTGCCCATCGATCCAATCTCCTGGATTAAGAATGAATGATATGCCCATCTTTGTCAGAGACCTTACCGCCGGAAACGGAAATCCGTGGGATGTGTGTACTTTTAGGGTTAACCTTTTCTACCCCCCCTTGTGGGAAGACAGCATTGCTGTCATGCTGGTTGTCTGAAGGAAACACCTTACTGCTGTCACACCTCTGTACAGTCGGCAGTACGACTTCGCCTTCGGACCTTGGGATTGCTGCTTTTAGTCTTACCGCTCTTCAACCGACCTGTATGGCAAGGTAGGACCTTGAGGAACGATTGTTCCAGCCAGTATAGCTCGATTGCTTCATCACGATAGGCAAGCCCGACCACCACGTCAAGGTAGCAGCAATGGTCGGGATCAAAAATTATATATTCGCCCGAACAAACAGTACTTAACCCAACTACTAAGGAAGAACACCTTTAAGATACCCAAACTTAGACGAAGAGGCATTTTAGCCTTTCCTAAACTTCAAACATTGATTTTCTTCAAGTCCAATAAGTTAATCAAGTCTCAAAAAATAAAAATAAAAATAAGACTTCAAAACAAGAAATTGTTAGGAAATGTATGAGAAACAAACTTTTCAATCAAAAGCATACTTTGTAAAAATAATCCAACTCACGAAATTCTCTGTAATAATTTTTGAACGTTGGTCGAATGCTAATCGAACACTTTCATCTTCCCAAATTGCATTCAGTGACGGTACAATTTCCAGAAATTCTTCTTCCAACCAGAGTGGTTGACCAAGTCGAGAGCGCTCGCGGCGCATCATTCGAGTTTCTTTAAAATGTGCCTCGATTTCTCTACTAGCCTGAGCAGCAGCAGAACCAAGTCCACCAGCCCATGGAATATTGAGACTTTCCCGTGCCTTACGAAGGTGAAATCAATAAGGCAGAAGAAAATAACTTATTAAATATTAGGAATTTTAATGCCGATTCGATAGAAATAATTATTGTCAATACGATTTACCAAATATCTTCCTAGATATATTATTTTGATCTTTCTTCTAGTATTACTTCACAATTCATAATTTTTAACCATATTAAGAAACAATAAGACTGTTGTTAAATTTTATATGAATGTAGTTGTAACTATGTCACTTAAGGAGCCATTCATAAGCAAACAATCATAAACAGTAGAAAAGTGGATCAATCAGCCAACAAAAACATTTTCATTAAACCACTTGTCTTAATTACCAATAAAAAACGATATGTACATTATATATATATATATATATATATATATATATATATATATATATATATAATTAGATTCACCTAATAATGTGAAATCACGTGACTTTTTCTGTACAATCATTCCATGAGAAACTACTGACTTACAAAATCTTTCACAATTGATTGATCACTGGGTGGTGATCAATGTCATGCATGTCAAGTCCTTCTAAGTGCTGATCGAATGCTATCGATCAAGTTGCAATGTGGCCACTAGTCTAATTGGCTCGACACTGCGTGCACTATGCTGAGATCAGATAGTGGTTGGAGGTGGTCAACAGGATACATATATATATATATATATATATATATATATATATTCGTGGGACAAGGCGAGGTGTGCATTTCTAGGGTCGACCTTTTTTAACCCCACCCCTTGTGGGAAGACAGCATTGCTGTCATGCTGGTTGTCTGAAGGAAACACCTTACTGCTGTCACACCTCTGTACAGTCGGCAGTACGACTTCGCCTTCGGACCTTGGGATTGCTGCTCTTAGTCTTACCGCTCTTCAACCGACCTGTATGGCATGGTAGGACCTTGAGGAACGATTGTTCCAGCCAGTATAGCTCGATTGCTTCATCACGATAGGCAAGCCCGACCACCACGTCAAGGTAGCAGCAAAGGTCGGGGTTTCTTCGTTGTATCATATAGTTGTTTGATATTTCTTTCCCTTGTAGCTTTTTCCGCTGTCGTTACTAGTTCGCCCATGTATTTGTGCTTGTCAGCTTTAATGCTTTTCTTCACTTCCTCGTTCGCCTCTGCGTAGTCTGCTTTTGCCTTGACTTTCTCTGCTCGTGTTCGACTGTTGTTAATTTCTGTGTTCTTGTTATTACTTTCTTCAATCTTGTCCAGGGTTACCATAGAGATCCATTCCTTATGATGATGCTTCTTAGGACCCAGAACCTACTGACACGTTGAAGTTAGTGCTTCTTTTATCCCTTTCCAGTTGTCCTCCATAGTAATTTCATCTTCTTCAAGTAGATCTTGTAAACCTTGGAACCTGTTGTTGAAAGCTATCTTGAATTCGTTGAGTTTGTCAGTATCTCGAAGGAAGATTGTATTGAACCTTTGTAATGCTGTTTGTCCAGTTTTCCAATGCTTCTTTAGCTTCAGTTTCATCTTCGCAACCACTAGTTAGTAGTGACCTTAAGCTATGTTGGCTCCTCTCCAGGTTCTCACGTCTTCGATTGACCTTGTGATTTTTTTTAGTGATACAGATGTGATCTACCTGGTTCTCCGTAGTGTGATCCGGTGAGACCCATGTAGCTTTGTGTATGCGTTTGTGTGGGAATATTGTGCCATCTACAACCATTTTATTGAATGCATATAAATTTTTAAATCTCTCATCATTCTTGTTCCAATATCCCAGCCAGTCCATGTCGTCTTCATATCCGGTGTTGTCTAGTCTGACTTTGGTGTTCAGGTCTCCCATCAGGATGATCAGATTCTTTTCTGATCTAGAAGAAATATTTAGTCAACACAAGTACCTTCAGCTAACGAGTTCCAAATACAAAGGAAAAAACGTCCTGGATTCAACTGAAAGCCATATTCCACTTATTCAATATCAGCATCTATATTATGGCTTTATAATACGCGAATGGTGAGTGGCTGACGACCTCCTATTGTTTCGTCTGATATTACCCTGTAAGTGTATCAACCCCTTTTGGTGAGTATTACTGATCATCTTTGAGGGTTTTACACTTATTTTGTTTACGGCAACCATCATTGCTCTTCATAAATCCATCGATATGTAAACTCATCGGAATCAGTCACAAAGACTTTCTTGAAATCAACTAGTCTGAATAAGGCTATAGAAAACCACTGACGTTTGACTACGAATAACCATTCCCCTTTCTTACCCATTCTAACACGACCTACATAATTCACTTTGATTTAGGGTTGAATCCCTTTCCCAACCAGAATGAAAAAATATTTACAATATGAAGGTTGCTGACTTTAGTTATACAACTCTTTAGTTAGCTTTCAAACAAGTTGAGATCTAAAAGAACAAGAGTTTCAGTCAGTATGGGTTGACTAATCGTGAAAGCCTTACTTGGCTATTGAGCTAACGTAACAATCGATGGTTTTCGCCTTACAAGACTATTTTGAGGAAAATCTAATAACTAATCAACTTCTGGTAAGTTAGACGAAAAAAGGGCTATTTTTAAATGTATATCAATAGAAAACTGAATATGGAGTGGATAGTCTTGATAAACACTACTTGATATACCCGACTCAAATCATAGTTCTGACTCGCCCACAGTTGTTAGTACAAATAGTATTGAGTAGCGATGTGCTAATTGGGTGAGTCTTTCTATGACAAAGAACACCAAATTACAAATCAAACGAGACGTCGTATTTATCATTATTTATCTAACAGATTCTTATTAAATCGAAGGAGGAATTCAGGACTTGAGAATGTAACTTTTTCTGTTGGATCTGTGATTCAGTAAAACACACACCTGTTTTGGTTGTATAATGCCACACTGACAAGTCAGATAACATAATAAACTCTAACACCATAAATTTAGTTTAGCATAAATATATAAAAAGTTATTACGTTACGTTTATGCTTAGACTTTAGCTACAGCCATTTTAACAGTTTAGAACGATAGATATAAGAAACAAAGAGGGAAAACAAATTTGCTAACCTGGAGTAGGAATAAAACACCTTTGTATATGTTATCATAGATAATATCTTTTAGCTGTTCGATTTCTTGATTTGTAAAATGCTTTCCATTAATAATTTTCATTTGCTTGAGAAAAGTGCTTTTTCCACTTTCACCAGTGCCCAATAATAAGATCATCTGTCTTTGACGAAGACGACTTTTCTCCTTTTTCAGTTCTTTTTCTATTTCCCTGTTACGTTTTTGCTGCCATTTAATGATTTCACGGTCGTCAATTGACTCTTTAGGGATTGCACAGCAAGCTAGGAATGACAATGTCACCGACATTGGCTGTACATAAAAATCACCGAAAAATTATTGAAAGGACAATAACACAGCTTAGTAACCAACCACAGATTTGTGCACTAGGTTTTGAGCTACACAAATTAGTCAATATATCTTAATAAACAAATCCAGGTACTAAGTCAGCATTAACCCCTCTGGAGTTTGTGAAACAGTTGTTCAACCTATGAGATTTTCCAATGTCTCAAGTTGTGATTATTTTCAATTTTACGAGTGAAAATAATGTTAGATAAATTCATAAATCCAAAATCAAACACAAATGATTTGTGTTTAAAAGCAGAAACAGGTAATAAGCATAAAAATGGATATTTTACCAAAGCTACCAGATGATAAAATCCCGTTAACTATATCTGGTTAACACGCATAAAACAACTGATAAGGAAATGTATACAGAATTCCCAGGTTACTTTGTTACTCCAAGCAAAGACAAATTCTATTGTTCCCGTAAAGAGCGGTATAATAGCTTTAATTGAAGCTCGAAACCTTGAAAACTGACAACCAATTGCTTGAATGGTTTAGCGGGTTTTTTATTGATAGCCGACATAATTACGAACTATTTGTTACTTATTCTATTAATTATTATCACTTGAACACAATAACATTGGTACAGGGGTCCGTCAAAATAATAAGCGCTACACAGTAAAAATGAGGTTGTGAAGAGATGGAGAAACGAAAGTGAGCATAATAAGAAAACAAAACAATAATGAATAGAAATGAGTGTATGAGAGTGAAATAATAATAATAGTATTAATGGATGAATGGAGCAGTTCATTTAGGAAGAACACAACCAAAAAGGATCCTGTTAGTTATTCTAGCTTTTATGAAGTAAAAAAAGTTACAGCAGGATCGCCACTGCCTTGTATTCTGAGCCATGTCTGATAACATTCCAAGCCATCGAATTGCACCATCTCTGGGACTCAAACTAGGGAGTTGTGAAGGACGAACAGAAGCCAGTCTTGCATAGCTTTCTTTTATACTACATCATATCAAGCACTGACTACCTCTACGCATTTTGCAACTAGTTCTAGCATCAGTAAATATTGCACAACGTGAAATTTGCTGACAGGAAAATCATAGTACATGTCCAAGTCACCAAAGTCAGTGTTTCAAGGTGGTGAAACAATTTAAATATCATCAATGTGTTCGAACACATTGCCGAACCACTGCATTACTAAGACAGTGTTGTTATTGGATATCAGCAATCATTCGGAGATAACGGTGATCAAACACAGACAGTCACTTAAAATATCCGAATTGGAAAGGTTTGGTAACACACACATTAAGCAATACTACTCTCAATGATTCATTGTAAATCTGCAAACTTTCAAACTTCTCATTTTGTTTAACAGTTTCGGAGAATTGATTGTACTATGGGATCAGTGTCCGGGTGTCAGGAATCTGTTTCCTGTTTAAGACGGGGGTAATTATTTTAACCCCTTCAAGGTGAAAGTAAAAGCAGCTAACACCTAATAGGATTAACTGGAGAGGAACACCCAGTGTGGTCTCATATGGTACCTACAGAACTAAAGTAAACGTCAGGAGTCCCTTTAAAAGATACGGAAGAGTATGCTGTTACCGCTGCTCCCAGTAAAGAGTCCCCTAACCATTTTATTCCAACAATGAAAATGTTTGGACGAAATTTGTGCGTACCACTTCTTATTTTATCACAAGTGGGTATCCCCTAAAGTGTACCTGTGCTGAAATATATTATCGATATTCTAGGTGAAACGGAATGCTAATAATATGATACAATATGACCGTATCTTCGCTAACCTTAGACGTACAATATGTTATATGAGACATGCCAGAGGCATACCCGTTTTCTAACAACTGCATTACTTAATCGGTGGTCTCGGATGTACGAGCAATGCTTCGAAGACACGTATGATTTGAAGACAACAACTTTAACATATTATTTTGTGCTGTTTGATAATAATCACAGATAAATTCCGGAGGTAACAGTGATAACGCAGGGCGAAGTTATATGTTGCATATGTTTTCGGTGGTATACGGCGAGGGAACGAGACTATAATTTGTGGGAGAATTATCAAGATTTAGGATAACAGGTCTCGGATTTTGGCGCGAGACTCACTCATCCATTTGTCTAATAAAGTTTTGGCATCATAGCTGATGTCAGTACGTGATGGAAACCCTAGATCAAATTCTTAACCTTGACCGCCAACCGTAACTTATAATTCTAATTCATCACACTGCTTTATAACCCTCGCTTGGTCCTAGTTATTAGTTGAACAATCTCAAGGTCAGTTTAGCGTCACTTAAAGGTCACGATTCAGAGTCGGAAACTTCCCTAAAAGACATTACGATACTTTCAGTCTTCAGTAATAAGGATAGGAGGTCTAGTGACCTATTTTAATCCTTGCAGTTTGTTACACTGTGGAGGTCCAATCTCGTCTTGAATATATCAACAGAAGGTGCTGATATTACGTGTTCTGGTAGAGGATTCCAATAATTCACTACTCGGTGCGAGAAACGAAACTCCAGACGTAGACGATTTGATCTCGGTTTTTGGACTTTCTTTGAATGTCCTCTCAAATGATCAGCCCTAGACGGGAGGAAAAGATAGGACATGTTAGTACCAAGGTCATCGTTCAGGATACGATATGCCAATATTAGATCACCCCGTATTCGCCGGTAAGATAACGGAAATAAGTTGAGGTGTCTCAGTCTGTCTTCATAAGATAGGCCTTTTACTATTTTTGTCCCGCGGCGTTGGACTCGTTCCAACATATCCGCCTCATATTTGAAACAAGGACCCGCTGCTTGAATCCCATATCCCATATTTCATTGGGAACTCGGTCGAACATAAAGTTTTAAACATCGACCTTCAGTTAATTCTTCCTTAGGATGAGAGATTAATGAATTTCAAACTTTACCGACGTTCGTTGTTTGATAATAACTACAAAGTTTCGTAACAACGGACAGCTCTAGGAGTGGTTTCGGACGTGCAAAATCTGCGAAACAAGCTTGAGATATAAAAGAATATGAGTTATTAAAATGTGCCAACGAAATGTATATGTCAAGGTGAAGCAGTAATATAAGTACAATTCTTAAGTTTTAAAACAAAGTGAATAGATTAGTCCACGGCTTTTCCCGACCAAAGTCAAAGAATTTTCACAGTCATAAAGTCGAAAAATTACAAGGAAACATATGTGAATAAAACTCGTGTTATGACGGAGTGCACCGAAAGGTGGAAAAAGTAAGTGGAAACAGCTACGATTGTGCTTAACATACTAAAGTAACCTAGCCGTCAAATAGTGAGCCTCTTAATTTCTGTTTTTATTTGTTCAAGATAGTATTAGACAGCTAACTTAATATGACATTCTTTTGAATAGGTCGATGAACAGACTATCACAATGTGATGAAATAATGATTTATAGTTTTCTAGGATTAAGTGGAAGGGTTTGTAGCCAGATAACAAGTAATTAGTTCTATGCTTATGAACTTCATTAGAGATTCCTTGTAAATTCTTTGTTCCTGAAAGCAAGGACTAAATCGTTGTCCGTATACATATATTTTATATAGATTATTCCTAAAACCGTTTTCAGCCCTTGATTACATTGCTAGTCAATGTGTATTTACGTCAATTAAAAGCCATGTTTGTTAGTGCTTGATGTTTTAATGAGTTTATTTCACTGAGGCATGTAAATGTTACTAAAGCCTGTTAATGAACCATCATAGCTAATAATGAATACAGACGACCAGTTATTAGTAGTAAGCTATCAGTATCAATCAATATCACGTGAGCACTGACCAGATGACTAATAAAATAATGAGTTAACATTGGTAAAAACCGATCGATAAAGTTGAGGTGAAAATGAGGATTAATAATAGGCTGAGTTTCTTTAGTCAGGCTTGCCAATGTAGAGTTGTGGTCTACTTCGTTATTGGTATTACTCTAACAATAGACCTATTCTTAAAACGGTAGATTTGTCATGGTGTGACACCTAATCTATGGGATCCTACGTGTAAGTCACATCATTGTCTTCACTGCCTCGTCCTACGTAATCATCACCAATGTATGATGGAGGACATAGTTAGGCTGGAGATAGAACAATATATTTGATATGCATAAAAGAGATAAGTTACTAAGGATGACCACGCCTACAAGGCTGAGCCATGCCATTTCATTAATTCTATTGAATGTTCTCTCAGTTTCAGTTTCAGTTTGGAAAGGACAGGAGGCTTGATGGCCTGTGTTAGTCCTGGCAATGATGGTCTCTCAGCTGATCCAACTTTCTTTTGAAGGAGTCGACGGATGGAGCCTCAACCACGTGCTGAGGTAATGAATTCCACTCGTTGATTATTCGATGGGAAAGTCGGTAGTCAGCTGACAAGTAATTCGTTCGGGGCTTGTGAACTTTTTTGGAATGTCCTCGTAGATTTTCTGTTTTGGAAGACAAGAAAAATGAGGGCATATCAGGTGCAAATTTGTCATTAAGCAATTTGAAAACTGTAATCAAGTCGCCTCTGATTCTTCTATATGACAGCGGGAATAGGTTTAGCTTGGTCAGTCTAGTACCATACGGGAGCTTCGCTATTCCGGGAATCAGCCTAGTTGCTGTTCTCTGAACCATTTCCAAGAGTTTACTGTCTTTTTTTAGGCAGGGGCTAGCTGCTTGTATACAGTACTCAAGTTTAGGGCGTACGAACACTGTATACAAAGTCAGAAACGTTTTAGCGTCGAGATGCCTGAAAGCCCTGCGTATGGACCATAAAGTCCTAAAACCTTTGGTGGCTATTGCACGGCAGTGTGGAGTAGTCTTTACGTCTTGACTGATGATGACGCCTAAGTCACTGTGTGCCTGAACAATAGGTAACTCAGTGTTATTCATCGTGTATGTATCTGTACCCTGGTGGCCAATATGCATCACAATACACTTGTAAGTGTTTATCGGCAATTGCCAGGTTTGGGACCATTCAGATAATCTCTCCAGGTCATTTTGAAGTTCTAAGCTATCGCCCTTGCTTTGTATCGCTCTCCATATTTTGACATCATCAGCATAGAGTAAGACCGATGACGATAGTAGACGAGGGAGATCATTTACGTACAGGAGGAATAACGCGGCCCCCCCAGCATCAACTAGTTCCTGTTCGAAGGAGTTTGCTGACGATTCAGTCCGCAGATTTTCCCAGTCCACTATGGGTGCATTAAAGTCCCCTCAGATGGGACATCGACCACTTCGTGACCAAGGTCTAGATTGAGCTGAGGCGTGCTCGTGATCGACAGTTATATGGAAGTCAAAGGTTAAACCTGGATGATCACTTTTGCCTAAGGGTGACATGTAATCCAGGTTTGCAACGTCGTCCTCATAGTCAGTCAATATAAGGTCTAGTAAGGATGATGCAGAGCCCGGGTCGTACCTTGTTGCCTCTTTCACGTGTTGCATTAGGGCACATGTGATAACCGCATCAACTAGTTCCTGTTTGAAGGAATTATCTGACGATTCAGTTCGCAGATTTCCCCAGTCCACTATGGGTGCATTAAAGTCCCCTCAGATTGGACATAGACCACTTAGTGACCAAGTGTTGAGACTGCTTAGCAAGACCTCATTTACCTCACAGCTTGGACTGCGATAGATCGAACCAAGCAGTAGCTCTTGTCCCTTGCATTTCAAGTGGCAATTAACTAATTCATACGTCCCACTCTCATGTGATACACTGTCGATAATGGGGAATGGACTGGCATTCTTAATGAATAGAGCTATTCCCCCTCCTTTACGCTTTTGTATTCCATCGGCCCTTACTAATGTAAAACCCTGGAAATCAAGTTCCCTACTATCTATAGACGGCGTCAGCCATGTTTCTGTGACTGCGATTATGTCTGGACTAGTTGAGTCAATCTGTACACCTTGTTCCGGTGGCTTATTGAGCAAGCTCAGGGCATTGGTGTAACAGATCCGAAGCCTATTTAGGTGGCCTCGTGCTTCACCCAGAGTGGCTTCGGCATCATCCTCTGTCGAAGCCTCACAACCCGAAACTTTGCAATTTCCAGGTTTTCCTCGCCAGCGTCTAATCTGAGCTGTAGTTCCTTTTCGGCTTCCCGTCTTTTAACACGGTCCGCCAACGGTAAGTCCTTACGGAGAAAAACTCCTGAACCCTTTAATTTGTGTCCATTTTGTAAGATTAAGTCGCGTTCGTTTGAGGATTTGAAAAC
The DNA here is from genome assembly GCA_944470415.2 of Schistosoma rodhaini. Taxonomy (NCBI): domain Eukaryota; kingdom Metazoa; phylum Platyhelminthes; class Trematoda; order Strigeidida; family Schistosomatidae; genus Schistosoma; species Schistosoma rodhaini. The sequence continues at coordinate 64,631,852 of OX104044.1, forward strand.
GACTTTGAGTAGTCTAGACTGATTTGGTTTCAGATGCGCTAGATTTCCTAGTCTATACACCTTTAGCAAGGTGACTCCGGAGATGTCTTGGGGCATAACTTGGTTGAGTAGTTGTTTTATCGACACAATGTCATGCTCAAAACGAGCTTTCTGTTCTAAGTTGTCACTCTCCTTGACTCTATGGAGAATGACTTATCTGTCGCTGTGATCAGACCTCGGCTTGTCGACCCTTTTGGTGGGGGTATGATTTCCTTTTACGTCATTTTGACGTTTTTTTCTTACGACCCGTACCCAATCGTCGACGTTCTTTGGAGTGGTAACCGCAGTCGCGTCAGGCGTACTGTGGGATTCCGGAAGAGTCAGGACGACTTGGGAGATTGGGTCATCTTTCGCGCTGGAAACCGATAGAGCCCTGCGGTTTCGGCTTCCGGAAGTTCCCTTCTGGGTATCATTTTTGATACGAGGGACAGAAGAGACTTTTTTGCGCGAGTTTCGGGTTGTAACAGACCTCTTTGGAGGATGTTGTTCCTCCTTAGTAGAGTGTGGGTCGGCAGTTTTTGGACTCACTTGGGCCTGCCTTGTGTCAATCTGCGTGTCGACAGATTGAGTTCTGACTGATGTATCCCGACGGCGCTTGCCGAGACACTTTTTTGCGGCATTTACTATTGATATGGCCTCGGTTAACAGGCTATTTGCATCCAAACAGCACTGTTGACATAGCCATACGCACCCATTTTTACTGAACCGCTTGAAAGCTGCAGGTGTTAGATTCGTGCAAACATCGTGGTACCAACCTTTGCACTCATCGCACTGCATGCCGCTATCAACAGGATATCGATATCCTGGGCGGTGGCCAATGCTTTTGTTGCATCTTCCAGTCATTTTAGGATGCGAAGGTGAGTGTTGACTACAAGTAGAAAAAAAACTATAAATAGTTAGGACCAAAGTACTAACAGACACAATAGAAAAACAAAGGTACTCTGGAGTACCGACGATAAAACTATTTAGGATATCAAAGATGATACTCTAATAGAATACTTTAACTGAAAGAAATTCAATCAAAGTATAAAAACAGTAGTCTTGATACGTTAATAACGATCAAAACAATAGAATTTACTCAACGAGGAAAAATACCACTGTCCTTTTTAAATAGCGCGCGAAAAATCTATTGTTAACCATCTCTTCGTGTCACTTGTTATATATATGTCTTTTCAGCAATAATATGCTCGGCTTCAAAGATCGTGTGGTTAGGGCCCAACTCCACTACATATGCATCTATAATTCGGGATTTCCTGTCTGCATGAGACTGTGTTAATTGACGAAATGAATAACTATTGTTATGGTGTTTTAAGTGGTAGTAAGATATATAGAGATGTTTATTGTGAAGTGAGTTGTTACTGAACCTGTCGAAAATGGGGCATATTATAAGAGAACAAATCCTATTGGCCTGTTGAGGATCCTTGTCATACGGAAACTGCTTCGATCGTCCACGAACATGTGATTGCACATGTGATTTCAACTGCTAGCTTCTGGAATGCATATGTAGTTCACGAATTTGTTATTTGACATGTCTCAGTAACTACAGCACTCACCTCGCAAAACAGCTAAAATGCACTTAAAAACGACATGGATGCTCTCAACGTTCACAACGATTTCTCTTCCTTCAGTGAAGAATTTAGTGGGTGTATGTCAACTGAATTTGTTAGATTACTGTTTTACTTCGGAGCAAAAATCTTTGGAATAAAGTTTGAAATCTGATCGACCGAAGAATCCTTGATCTTGCAGTCGTCAAAAAATAACGTCCATGCCTACATAAGCTGTGTTGGAAACAGTTCATGCAATAGCTACAGGTAGGAAGCACCAAAACAATGCAAGAATATAATTTACCTAGGAAATACATAGCAGCGGACAATAGTTCAAGTATTCCATTAATAGGAACGTTTTTAAAATTTTTCAGCGGTTATCAGTGCACGTGTACTAGAGAATCAAGGGAGTATGCAATTTAGTGAACCATTTCGTTCCATTAAAATACAGAATGCCCTTGAGTACTTCGATCTCTCACAGTTGTGTAAACTAAAGTGAGGTAACTTTTAAACAACAGATGGCTTTTTCCTTATCTTTTTTCTGTCTATCACTAGCTAATCCGACATGCCACAAGTTAGCCTCAGTTATATTATTTACACTGCTGAATATTTGATATGAAAAACTAGAAAATAATTCAGTTTCGCAGGATAATTTGTACACTATATGACTGTTTTTAAGTGGCAACATGTCATATACCTTCACTCCTCCAAACGTAAAGACTATGCAGTTTTTCCTGAAGTTTCAATATATCAATGGGGCCTTGTACTACCTTCGAAATTTCAAGATCATTTGCATAACTCCGGTCTTTAAAACCTGAGGTACAAGTTAGGCTATCAATGAACAATAAAGACAGTGGTTCAAGGATATTGTTTTTTGTTACTCGTCACTGAAAATAATTTGAACAAGTCAGGAAGAGCAAAGAAATCACTCTCCCGATGGGAGCCTCTACTTTGCCACCTCATTTTTAGACAGATATAACGATAGCATTTTGTAGATGAACAGTAGTTCATTCTTGTTTTACAATTAGTTGACTTCGCAGCAGTGTGATTCAGCCACAGCTGTCTGATATACTCACACACGGTATTAGTATAGAAAGTATATTCCAAGGTATACAACGTAGGATTCATACTAAAGCTTTACCAAAACATACTCTAGCTGTAATTAAGCCTAACATCACAAAACAAAAGAGTGTGTAGTTTATGAACAACAAAGCATATGATTTGGAGATAAACTCACTTCATCCATACCTCTAGAGCAGACAGTTTTGTATGTTTCACTCACCTTATGGCCTAGTGAGAAATAACTAGTCAGTGACATCGATGGTGCTTTACTATATAGACTTCCTCTTCAACCTATAGTTTTAATCCAGAATCAGCTTTATGTGATGTTCGCACTAACAGATGACTCATTTGTACTAGATTTCGCGCTTATTATTAATTACAGATGTAAAAATATCAATCGTGCCCATTTAGTTCTACTTGTCTCAAACTGTGTCATCCCAGGAAATCCTACCTAACAAGTCATTTCGGATACTTCTTAGCGAAATTTCATATCATCCGTTAAACTTTTATCGTGCTATGGTTTCAATCTAAAAAATAACAGTAGTTAAAATCTATAACCTAAATAACTTAAAAATCATTTGTGTGTCTAAACACTGCATTTCTCTCACGATATTTATGATTCACATAATTTTCAACGGCTTTTTCTCTTTTAAACCCCTATATTCATGTGATACTTCATCCACATTGACCACATTATTGGCTTGTTCACTAGGATACATCCGAATGTACTAGGATAATATTCCATCTAATAATACGGTTCATGCTCAACCAGTCACACTTTGATATTTCCATCACAAACGACTTAACGCCGTCATCCATAAACATTGACGGATCTGATACCTGCTTTTAGTTCTTTCATCCTTTCTATCAGCATCGAAAATATGTAGAAAATGTGACTCATCCATACCGTTTACTCGATGCCTCCATTACATCAGAATGATTTATATTTCTTTCCGGTGAAAAACGGTTACATCTGTTATCTGGAGAGTAGTACCACAAAGGACTATGTATTTATAACAAAATTTCCTGCTGTAAAGCAACTCAGAACCAGATTTGTCCTCCGTTATTCATCGTAACGCTGCTTCTATAAGACGCGCCGAATCCTAAATTGTTCATCACTGTTTTGTTACTGTAACGGAAAGAAGACGCTGAAAATCTATCGGCATTATTTCGTTGGACGGTACTGCCATTTGTTTTTCCCTTCTCTCTGTTGTGTATTTCAACCTTTATTCAGATCTCTTTTAACTACACGTTGTATTCTCCAGTCTTCCTCGTCTGAGCATTTATTACGTGACTTTGATTGAAGAATTGCCTTTTGTTACCTATTTTTTTCTGCTGCATGTTGCCGGACTATTAACAATAAGGTCGTGTTTGACTAAGCTGAAGGACACAGCGTGGTTCAGTGTGTGATTGTTAACCTTTGGCTGTCAGCTTAGAAAGACTGCTGAAATCCCTGAAAATAGATATTTGATCACATATTCTTGGGAATATTTTTATTGCTTCTCAGGTATTGAACTATTGTGTATTAACCGCTTCTTTCATTGTTCGGCACAATGATTTGTGCTAGGGAAACTCTTAACAGTATAGCACAGGCACTACCGTTTGAGGTATTTTGTATTTTTGATGTAATTTGTTCTCCTCCTTAAATTAGAACAGTTTAAATTGTGTACGGAGATTAAATTTTGATATAATTTAATGTTAGCAACTCAAAACCCTTTGTAATCTATCCAAAAAGACGTAGACTGGTAAAAGCGAATACATTTTGGTTAGTTAGATCTGTATTCGAACTGAATATTGTAATTTCGGTTGTTACAGTTACCAATAGTCATTTTCTTACGCACGAATGTTCGCCTCCGCTTTTTCGATTGTGAATGCATTTCTCAAAATACTGAGGTAACTGAAAAACATTAATTAAGTAAATCTTGTTGCGTTGGTAACACTGATCTTGTTCGTAAACCGGTATGCTTCCTATAAGCCACTGTTATCATACCACAATTTGTTCAATAAAAGTTTTATGGAGTTGTAGAACCTACGACAGAATTTCTTTATTTTTCACCATTCAAACATGTGGAACAGACAACCAGTAAACCTATGTATCAGTGATACTATAACCCAGTTTAAATGTCTTAGTATTGACGTTTTTCGGAAGTGGTTTCTGTCGCCTACTAAATATTGGTGTGAACACCAGTGATTTATACAAACAAGGTCCGATACCCAAATATTGGCTGTAAAACAAACCAAAATCCTTGAAGTCTTGTTTGTTTGTGTACTTTTTTCCATGCAAACATTGAAAGTCCGCTTATGTTTACGTTTAGTATCATCATCAAAATAGATTCTCCGACATTAGATTCTTCTCGCCTCTCTCTCCCCTCCTTGTACATGAATTTTATTCCTATCCACGGACAGTTTATAATTAAAAACACAGTGTTCTGTATTACATTCAAATTAGCTGACTTCCAGATTCTTATTATCTTAACCACATATATATGATCCATACACATTGATATTTGACAGTCCCCGCTTGAAATAAATAAGGATTTTGATTGCTTCGTCCTGAATTATGACTGCACAATCTATAATTGTAGCAGCAAGTTTTAATTAATTAATTATTTGTTTTCTAGTTTATTTTGTAGTATAAACCTTGCACCTTATTCTTATTCTGTTTCACAAACATACATGTTAATTTACATATACCCATCTCAATTTCCCCTCCTTTTTATCGAAAGTCAACTTGACATTCTACTAAATACGATATTACTTATTTACGTGCTCCTGTCACATCCGATTGAACATAGGCCACCGACCCGCATTCTTCAGCCCATTCTGTCCTAGGCCTTTCATTCTAATTCCAATTTTTGTTCATTTTTCTCACGTCTGTCTCCATTTCTCGGCGTAATGTGTTCCTTGGTCTTCCTCTTTTTCTTTGCCCATCAAGATTCCGTGTGAGGGTTTGCCCTGTGACGTAGTTGGGTGATTTTCTTCAATGTGTGTCCTATTCACTTCCAGCGGTTCTTTCTGATTCCTTCTTCCACTAGAATCTGGTTTGTTCTCTTCCTCAGTAGGTTGTTGCCAATATTGTCTGGCCGACGGATCAGAATTATCTTGCGTAAGCAACTGTTAACAAACACCTGTATCTTCTGAATGATAACTTTTGTAGTTCTCGAGGTTTCCTCTCCATACAGCAGCACTATCTTGACATTTGTATTGAAAACTCTGATCTTGGTGTTGGTTGACAATTGTTTTGATTTCCAGATGTTCTTCAGCTGTGAATATGCTGCTCTTGCTTTGCCGATCCTCGCCGTCACATCTGCATCTGATCCACCGTTTCATTGATGATGCTGCCCATATATGTAAAGGTTTTCACATCCTCCGAAGCTTCTCCCTCAAGTGTAATTGGATTGGTGCATGTTGTATTGCATCGGAGAATCTTGCTTTTCCCTTTGTTTATATTGAGATTTGCTGCTACTGAGGCTGCTGCCACACTGGTCGTTTTCTCCTGCATCTGTTCTTGCGTGTGTAATAGAAGAGTCAGATCACCTGCGAAGTCTGAATCGTTCAGCACCATCTTAGCCACCCGTTGTGTCCCGTGCTTCCCTCCAGATGTTGACGTCTTCATGATCTAGTTCATCACCAGGAGAAAAAGAAAGGGTGAGAGTAAGCAACCCTGCCTAACGCCGGTCTTTACCTCGAATGAGTCAGTGAGTTGTCCTCCATGCACGATTTCGCAGTTCAATCCATCATAGGAATTCCATATGATATTGACTATCTTCCCAGGTACGTCGTAATGTTGAAGAAGCCTCCATAGTGTTGTCCTGTCCACGCTATCAAATGCTTTCTCGTGGTCAATGAAGTTGATGTACAGTGATGAATCCCATTCAATTGATTGTTCCACAATGATACGTAGAGTTGCGATCTGGTCTGTACACGATCGATCCTTACGGAATCTAGCTCGTTGATCTCGAAATTGGGCGTCTACGGAGTCCTTCATTCTGTTTAAGAATACCCTGCTGAAGACGTTTCCTGGTATTGAGAGAAGGGTGATGCCTCTCTATTTATCACATTTGCTGAGATCGCCTTTCTTTGGTACTTTGATTAGAAGTCCTTCTTTTCAGTATGTTGGTACTTGTTCTTCATCCCGAATTTTACCGAAGAGTGTGTGGAGTATTTTTGTAGTTGCCGCTACATCTGCTTTCAGTGCCTCTGATAAAATGTTGTCTGGTTGCGCTGCTTTGCTGCTCTTGATTTGTTTGTTGGCCTTCTGATCTCTTCAATTGTTTGTGGGCCAACATCGATTGTGAGGTCCGTGGGTGCTGCTTCGATGTTGGGCGGGTTCAGTGAAGCTGGTCGATTTAAGAGTTCTTCGAAGTGTTCTACCCATCTGTTCCGTTGTTCTTCAATGTTGGTGATCACCTTACCTCCCTTGCTTTTCACCTGTCGTTCTGGTTTATGGGTAGTTTCCAGCGAGTTTCTTTGTTGTATCATACAGTTGTCTCATGTTTTATTCTCTTGCAGCTTTTTCCGCTATCGTTGCTAAATCTTCCACATATTTACCTTTGTCAATTCTGATGCTCCTCTTCATTTGTATGTTTACTTCTGTGTATTCAGGTTGTGCCTTGGCTTTTTCTGCTCTTCTTCGACTGGTATTGATTGCTGTCTTCTTGTTCCATCTTTCTTCAATCTTATCCAATGTTCCAAGAGTGATCTATTCCTTGTGATGGTGCTTATTGTGGCACAGAACCTCCTGACATGTTGAAATAATTTCCTCTTTTATCCCTTTCCATTTGCTCTCCATAGTATTTACCTCTCCATTGAGTAGCTCATGAAAGGCCTGGAACCTATTGCTGAGGACTATCTTGAACTTGATGAGTTTGTCAATATCCGTATTAAACTTTTGTGATGTTGTCCGCCCTGATGTCCAGTGCCTTTTAAGTTTTAATTTCAACTTGGTGCTCAGTAATTGATGATTTCATGCTATATCAGCTCTCCTTCTCGTTCTCACATCCTCCATCGTCCTCCTGAACTTTTGGTTGATGCAGATATGGTCGATTGGGTTCTATGTAGTGTGATCCGGTAATGTTCATGTGGTTTTGTGAATGCATTTATGTGGGAATATAGTGCCGCTTATGACCAATTTATTGAAGTCACATAGGTTTGCAAATCTCTCATCGTTTCCATTCCTTTTCCCCAGTCCATGTCGTCTTTGTATCCAGTGTTGTCCATTCCAACCTTGACATTTAAATCTCTCATCAGAATGGTCAAGTCCTTTGTTTGCCACTTCTCGACGATTGACTGCAGCCTATCGTAGAATCGATCTTTAATATGTTCATTGTAGTCATTAATAGGCGCATAGCATTGAACGACGTTCACTGTAACACCCTCTTTCTTTGTTTTGAAGCACGCTTTGATGATCCTTGGTCCCAGAGATTACCGTCGTATAAGTGCATTTCGTGCTTGTTTAGACAGCATCAATCCAACGCACTGTGCGTATGGGACATTTTCTTCACCATGGCCGGAGTATAACAGAAGTTCCCTTGAAGATGGTCCTTGTTGTCCAACCTGCGTCCAATGTGTTTCACTGATTCCAAGCACCTTCACGTTGTATCTTCCCATTTCCGCAGCAACTTGGAAGACTCTCCGGGTCTCTCACATTGTATGACAATTCCATGTACCCAGATAAACGATTGCTCTGGTTTTCAGACCGGGTATCAGCCTCGTGACTTACGAAGAATCTCGGCTTTCATCATGAGGCGTCATAATTATTCCTCCTCCTCCCAGGGCAGAGTTTAAATGGTTTGAATAATTTTTCCTGGTTAACGTTTTTTATTATTAGTAATATATTTCTGCAAGAGCATGTACACACCATTTTTACAGGCATGATCTACAAGTTACAAAATAAACTGGTTCACGGTATACATCCCACGTAGGATTGTTTAATAAATGTAATCTATAAAATTTAATCAAAGTTCATTCGTTCAGATATGCTGTGTATTCTTCAAAATATTTTCCAAAGAGTCATCGCCTCCATGTTGCACACCGGATTCCATCTCGGCAAAAATTGTATTGGGATTTTGGTCGTGCTAAGTATTTATGTGGTGCAGCTTTTTAAGTTTATAGTTGTTATAAAGTCGACCTGTGGAGCGCCTGGTGCGAACTATGATCTTGACAAAGCGCCTACGTCGGGTTTGTTCCCGATGTCAGGAGTTCCTCAACCTCGCCCTCAGAGCAAGATTCTGCAGAGAAAAGAACGAAACCAAGAAGCAACAAGGCATTTGGATATGAACGATAAACAATGCTTAACATTTAGTAGTGGAACAGACGGAGGTATGATAAATTATTAGAATAAATTGATAATAGCTCATGTTGTTAGAGTGAAATGTGATCAGGAGCTCCAGATGAGAGAATGCAGTAATAAACAACAATGAGTTGTAAAATTTATCAAGATGGAGTGGTTTTGAATGAAGGAAGGAGAGTCCAGGTTGGGATGAGGAAGACTGTTTATTAGAACATAGAGTGCATATAGGGAGTAGAGTGTTAAGTAAAATATCAACATATCCTTTATAGTCTGTATTTTTTCATCACCCGATGCCTGCCACACAGTTTTGATGTAAAAGTCCGAGTTAGCATGTTATAGGTTTTCTTAGTAGAATAGCTAATCCAGCATAAAAATTAGAAACATGAGTCTGAATAGTGAGTGTAGGAGAACAACCTCAATATCACGGATTGATTGACTTGTTCTTATCCATAAATAGCCTGATACAAACCAAATGTTCTGCTCCACAAACACGGGTGGATTGAAGTCGTCGCCTTCACCATCAATGCTTGATGGTCAGTGACTCCACCCTCCCTCATTTTGTGATGTTAGGCTCATTTGAGTTTATTTTTTGGATATATACCATGCCTCACACAATGCTCTGTGTTTCACGTGTTTAGAGAGTCATGTTTCTACGGGATCGGGTCGCCAACCCCATGCCCAGCCCTCCTCCTTTTTCCGGATTTGGGACCAGCAAAAGCCCCAGAGGGGCTCCAGGCAGAATTATCTTTTCGCATATGGCGAATACTATGTAAACATGCTCAGGAAATAAGGGATGGGTCCCTCACAAAACTTATGTATCAACAAGGTGTGTGTGAATAATAAAAAGTAGTTGAATGCTATTGTAGTGAAGGAAAACTCATGTGGAGGAAAACCAGTTTCTCGGTTGGTAGAAAATCACAGTGCCTTCATAAAATATGAAAATCATACGTTTGATACATTATTTGCGCATCTTTCACCAGTCATCCTTTACGTACTTCATGATTCTTACAATTCCGTAGTTATTCTGATTGCTTTCTGTTCTCCCTTCTGATTTTTTAAACCTAGCATTCAACTAGCTGGCATTCCACTTGCGATTATTGCCACATGCCACTTTTGTTTGTCAGAATCAGTAGCATACATCTAACTCAGGGTATGTGATCAAAGCGACAAACTAAAAGTTTGAAAAACAGATGATACTAAAATTTATGGAGGAACCAATCAGATTTAAGATAGTAATTCTTGAATGTTAGCATTACAACTGCTATCAGTTAGTAATGAAAACATTACAATTTATTCTCAATCCCAACGTTCCCCACACTAATTTATAACCCTCATTTGACTACAGTAGGTAGGTGGACATTCCAAGGGTATTTCAGCCGTGCTTAAAGATCGTCCATAAATTATAGCCTCACCGAAAAACATTGTTCAGTGTGATAAACACAGCCAATCCAATTTTAAGAACTCAGTATGACAATTAACTTGGGGTTCATCCAAAAGGAGTGAATTTTACAGAAACAATTAATGATTATTCGGATGTTCCCTGGATTTCCCAACTTATAAATTTGTAGTAGCTCGCTCGTCGAACTTTGTTGGTCTCGCGACAGTTTATAGTCAATTCTGTTCAAAATTTCCAAACTCAGTTGGTGTTTGTTTAGAGTGGCTGAGTGTTTCAATGGTAGACTTCTTTACCGAGATTAATAGCATTCGTGACCAACAGCACTTGGGGATTGTACTGTATTTCGATATCAGGAAGGTTTCTGATAAGGTTTCTCATAATCATCAGTTCGACAGATTTCAGTCGATTGGAATCGTTAACGAAAATTCAAATAACAGCCACCAATGGTTTTAATACTCTTCTATGTTTGTACTCCAGTATATTGCGACCATTAGTGTTTAGATGGCTATCAGGTGGTCCTGTTCCCTTAAGACTAATTGAATAACTCACTTGTACTAGCTTTGGGCCGCGTGAATCGCAGTAGTGCCTTATCGTTCAAAGCATAAGTAATAAGTGTCACGAATATAACGGTTGGCGACAGAAATGACGTCAAAGATAAAGCCACAAATGTATGTTCATTCATATGTTATTATCATTATTATTCACAAATATGGGTGCATAAGTGTTGTGGAAAAACCATTTCGTGCTTCTTTAGAAATGTGATAATACACAAGTTTCAATAATGTTAGCATAACGTTTGCCATATGTGGATAAAAAGAAAACTATGGTGATAACGGAATAGTAATAAATCAGTTTCTGTGTGATTGAGAGGGACATTGAGTTGATTTCGAAGAAGAGAAGGGAGAAAATAAGGGAATAGAAATGAAGGAAGCTCGAAATACGTAAAAAGCTTAATCAGCTTGTTTGTAAACACAGAACAAGGATAAACGACTATGTATGTATCGTCAAATAAATAACAGAGACAAAAAAGGAGACAAAAAGAATTAAGTGACCAGCGCGCTATTTAAGAAAGACGCTGGTATTTTTCCTCGTTGAGTAAATTCTATTGTTTTGATCGTTATTAACGTATCAAGACTACTGTTTATACTTTGATTGAATTTCTTTCGGTTAAAGTATTCGATTAGAGTATCATTTTTGCTTTTTAAAATAGTTTATCGTCGGTACTCTATAGTACCTTGTTTTTTCTATTGTGTCTGTCAGTACTTAAGTCCTAAGCATTTACAGTTTTCCACTTTTTGGTCAAAGATCACTTTATTCTCCGGCTGTTATTCGTGTCTAGATCCTTTCCCTTTTAAAAAAGACCTCAAATGACTTGAAAATGCATTAAAAGCAATTGCCAGCGTCCAGGCTGTTGATATTCCGTTGACAGCGGCATGCAGTGCGACGAATGCAAAGGCTGGTACCACGTAGTTTGCACAAATCTAACGCCAGCGGCTTTTAAACGGTTCAGTAAGAATGGTTGCGTATGGCTATGTTAGCAGTGCTGTCTGGATGCAAATAGCCTGTTAACCGAAGCTATCTCAATGGTAAATACTGCAAAAAAGTGTCTCGGCAAGCGCGGTCGGGACAAGTCGGTTAGAGCTCGATCTGTCGACACGCAGATTGATGTGAGGCAAGCACAAGTGAGTCCAAAAAGTGCTGACCCACATCGTCCAAAGGAGGAAGGAGAGCCTCCAAATAGGTTTGTCCTAACCAGAAACTCGAGAAAATGGTATCCAGCAGGTGACTTCCAGAAGCCGAAATCCCAAGGCTCGGTCAGTTTCCAGCGCGAAAGACGATTCGACCTCCCAAGTCGTCCTCAACCCTCCGGAGTCCAATAGTACGCTTGACGCATCTGTGGTTACTACTTCGAAAAACGTCGACGATTGGGTACAGGTCGTAAACGAAAAACGACAAAACGACGTAAAAGGGAATCCTGCCCCCACCAAAGTAGTCGAGGAGCAGAAGTCTGATAACAGTGACAGATCAATCATCCATAAAATCCTTCCATAGAATCAAGGGGCGGACAGCTCAGAACCAAAAGCTTGTTTTGAGCATGACATTGTGTCGATAAAACAACTACTCAACCAAGTTATGCCCCAAGACATCTCCGGAGTCACCTTGCTAAAGGTGTATAGACTAGGAAATCTAGCGCATCTGAAACCAAATCAGTCTAGACTACTCAAAGTCGTTTTCAAATCCTCAAACGAACGCGACTTAATCTTACAAAATGGACACAAATTAAAGGGTTCAGGAGTTTTTCTCCGTAAGGACTTACCGTTGGCGGACCGTGTTAAAAGACGGGAAGCCGAAAAGGAACTACAGCTCAGATTAGACGCTGGCGAGGAAAACCTGGAAATTGCAAAGTTTCGGGTTGTGAGGCTTCGACAGAGGATGATGCCGAAGCCACTCTGGGTGAAGCACGAGGCCACCTAAATAGGCTTCGGATCTGTTACACCAATGCCCTGAGCTTGCTCAATAAGCCACCGGAACAAGGTGTACAGATTGACTCAACTAGTCCAGACATAATCGCAGTCACAGAAACATGGCTGACGCCGTCTATAGATAGTAGGGAACTTGATTTCCAGGGTTTTACATTAGTAAGGGCCGATGGAATACAAAAGCGTAAAGGAGGGGGAATAGCTCTATTCATTAAGAATGCCAGTCCATTCCCCATTATCGACAGTGTATCACATGAGAGTGGGACGTATGAATTAGTTAATTGCCACTTGAAATGCAAGGGACAAGAGCTACTGCTTGGTTCGATCTATCGCAGTCCAAGCTGTGAGGTAAATGAGGTCTTGCTAAGCAGTCTCAACACTTGGTCACTAAGTGGTCTATGTCCAATCTGAGGGGACTTTAATGCACCCATAGTGGACTGGGGAAATCTGCGAACTGAATCGTCAGATAATTCCTTCAAACAGGAACTAGTTGATGCGGTTATCACATGTGCCCTAATGCAACACGTGAAAGAGGCAACAAGGTACGACCCGGGCTCTGCATCATCCTTACTAGACCTTATATTGACTGACTATGAGGACGACGTTGCAAACCTGGATTACATGTCACCCTTAGGCAAAAGTGATCATCCAGGTTTAACCTTTGACTTCCATATAACTGTCGATCACGAGCACGCCTCAGCTCGATCTAGACCTAACATATGGAAAGCAATCATACAAAACATCATGCACTCAGCATCATCAGTAGTTTGGGCAATAAACCCAGATTCCTCAATCGGAGAGGCTTGGGACGTATTCCGGAATTTATACTTATAAGTTACCGCCCCCCACATCCCTTGGACTACACCTAGGGGGCCGGGAAACTCCCCCACCGTGGTTCAGTAGAGAGGTTCGAATCCTTCTCCGTAAATAAAGAAAATGTGGGATAGATTTATGTTACTAGGGACGAATGGGGCAAAATATAAGTACCAAAAAGCTCAGAATACCTGTGCCTCAACCCTCCGTAAGGCCAGAAAGCTGTACGAAGAGAAGATCGTTAAAGAATCCATAGAATTCTGTAAACGCTTGTATTCGTATGTAAACCAAATGACAAAAAAAAGAAGAGATGTTCCTTCACTAAGAGGAGACAGTACTGCATCATCACTAGTGGAGGACGACTTTGAAAATGCTCAAGTATTTTCAAAATACAATGGCAATGTATATATCATAGATACACCCTTCTCACCAGTCCATGAAAATTCACCGACACGAACACTAAACAGCGTAACCATTATGGAACTCGATGTCTTTGGTCTGCTAGTTAAGCTTGACATAGGCAAATCCACGGGACCCGATGAACTCCATCCTAGGTTACTTAAGGAATTAGCTAACCCAGGGTCGTCTACCAAAAGATTGGAAGAACGCCATAGTCAGTTCAGTCTTTAAAACAGGCACAAAACATAAGCCTGAGAATTACCGACCAATTAGCCTAACTAGTGTGGTTGTTAAAATCTTAGAAAAGATTATTCGGAAGGAGCTGTTAAAGTATCTCGATGAAAACCGGATCCTCTCCGAGAAGCAGCATGGTTTTAGAACAGGTTACTCTTGTCTTACTAACTTATTAGTCGCTCGTGAAAGCTGGTGCACTCTTAAGGACCAAAAGTAACCTGTAGACACAGCTTACATCAAGTTCAGCAAAGCTTTCGACAAAGGTCCGCACAACCGGCTGTTATATAAGCTAAGGAATGTCGGGATTGGAGGCAATCTGTTGATGTGGATAAAAGACTTCCTAGTTGGGTGTCAACAGAGAGTATGGGTGAACTCCAAGTTGTCTATCTGGAAAACTGTGCATAGTGGAGTCCCCCAGGGTACAATTTTGGGGCCAGTGTTATTCCTCCAGTACGTAAATAACCTCCCCCGTCTACTATCGTCGTCGGTCTTGCTCTGTGCTGACGATGTCAGGATATGGATAGCGATACAAAGTAAGGGTGATATCTTAGAACACCAAAATGACCTGGAGAAATTATCTGAATGGTCCCAAGCCTGGAAATTGCCGACAAATACTTACAAGTGCATTACGATGCATATTGGCCATCAGGGTACAGATACATATACGATGAATAACACTGAGCTACTTATTGTCCAGACACACAATGACTTGGGAGTTTTCGAGTGGTGATAAATTTGTACCTGATATGTCCTCATTTTTCTTGTCTCTCAAAACAGAAAATTTATGAGGACACTCCAGAAAAGCTCGCAAGCCCAGAACGAATTACTTGTCAGCTGATTACCGACTTTCCCATCTAATCATCAACGAGTGGAATTCATTACCTAAGCATGTGGTTGAGGCTCAGTCCGTCGACTGTTTCAAAAGAAAGCTGGATCAGCTGAGAGACCATCATTACCAGGACTAACACAGGCCATCAAGCCTCCTGTCCTTTCCAAACTGAAAGTGAAACTGAAATAAATAAATAAGAACACAACTTATTATTTGTTGCATCCCGAAGAGAATCGCGAATGGTAACTTTCGAGGACTATTTATTGGCCAATGTAACATGTATATTTCCTATTGTAAATGACCTAATCATATTCGTTTCCTCTTATCATTAGCTTTATTTTGACTTTTGAAATATCATTATTGATTACTTTCCCCGTATTCGCAGCCACCTTGACCAATTATTGTACAAATGTTATTTTCTATTTTATGGTACGATGAGGTCTGTTTGGTTGGTATATAAACCCAGTATGTTTGTGAATAATGATTCATATTGCCGAGGCTGTTATTTGTGTTCTCGACTTAACTGGCTGGCAGATCGCAAGACCGGTTAGCGCTCTAGACTGCTCATACGGTTTCGTGTGTCACTGTTCCAGCCGATAATTCGCTGCTCCCTATTTGGCGGTCTTATCGCGTTATACATTAACTAGGCATCCACTCGGCCACAAGATATAACAATTGGCGACGGGGACAAAAAAAGAAGGTCAGCCTATAAATTGGTCGAAAATAAGGCAAATCATTTTGTGCAATCATCATCCAACATTGTCTTTGGTGTCCTTGAATGCCATTTGTTATTATTCATACAGTGAAAAATGACGCTTCCTTCCGATCGATTACAGTTGCTGTTTGACCGACATTTGGAGTTCATGGTCAAATTACGCACACAGTTTCTGGAACACCAGTGCTTTGCACAAGCGTCGGAAGTTGATGGATTAATCACTGAATTGCACACAGAGCTGAGAAATTATCGCAGCCTCCATGAATCATCGACAAGCCGCAACTTAAAGGAAACAGCAGTCTCTCAAGAAAAGCCCAGTTGTCCATTCACGTCCATTCCAGAAACGTGCCCGGTAGTGGATTCATATATATATATATATATGTATATATATATATATGGTGAAGATAAGATGAATCTGATAAGTTTATTTATTTAAGAGTAGCATAAGATAATTTGTTTTTAATTACAGACTCTGGATGTTTAGGAATATAATATGTTTAGGAGGACAAGAAGGGACGAAAGAGTGTCTAATGTGTCGAGCGATGGTAAACAAAAATAATGATCATAAGTATAAACATAAGCGAACCTCAGATATTAAAACGAATAGAAAATAAAACAAACGAGAAAAATTTCAAACGTTCCGATTCATTTTTCAGTCAATTAGATGGATGACGGACCTTGTTTGTGTAAATTATTGTTAAACACATGGATATTCAGTAGGTGACAGAATCCATCTGCGGAAGGAAATCATCAAGGAGACTTCCGAACCATGTCGTAGTTTTACTGCAACGGAGGTTCTCTGGTAGTCTGTTCCAAATGATTGAGTAGCAAATAACGAACATGTTCTGGTATAAGTTCGTGTAGGTTCTCAGAATCACTAGAATATTTTTTTATTGCATAGATTGTGGGATGATATCAAAGAGCATGAAGGGGTAGATGCCGAAGAGTAAGAAGTACCGTAAATAAGCCAGTAGATGAAGACAAGGTTTAATTTGATATGCCTGATCCAGATAGGTTCTAATTTGATTTGTTGACATCCTTGGTGATAATCCTTGTTGTCAGAATACCTCAAAACAGCTTTGGGAAACCTTTTTTGAACACGTTTAGGTTTGATCAGATCCTAATGTCTGCAATCACTGTAAACTAAAATAATATGTTCAAGAATGGGCGAGATACATTTTTTTGTACAATAGTAATGAAAATATTGAAGTTTATCATTATGAATCCAATGAGCTTTCTTGCTTTGGATACTTGAGATGCGATGTGCTCGGAAAATTCCAAACTGTTGCTATATCTAAAACCCAAGTCACAAACAGTGTTGAGAAGTTTTAGCGGATGATTGTGTATAACCGTATTTAAGTTGAGGCAGCGGCCATTGTGGATAAATCCACTTTTGTCAACATTAGGTCCCACGAAACAGTCCATTCGTATAACTTGTTTATTTCTTCTTGGATTACTGCTTAAATATGACTTTCTTTGGTAGGAGAAGAGAATGAATAAACCACTTTTAGGTTATCGGTAAAGGGGAAAAGTTTACCATCTTGGAAGAGGGAACACATGTCATTCATTAAAAGGAGAAGGAGTAAGGGACCAATCACACTTCCTTGTATAACCTCGCTAGTTGCATTCCCAGACTTAGAGTAGCAAGTTCCAAAGCGGACAATTTGACTACGTTCTGTTAAAAAACATTTCAACAAAGATAAGAGGGTATTTCGTATGCCAAATGAAGAGTGTTTTAGAAAACGTTGGTGTGAGACACTGTCAAAAGCCTTACTATTATCGAAGTACAGAATTATAAAAGACTGTCAAACATCTCTTATCTGGGTGATTTGATCCAAAAAGTCGAGGTGCAATGTGAAGCATGAGCGCTTAGTCCTAAACTTGTGTTGGGATGGACTTATCAGACCAGGTATAGGTAAAAATGATAATAGCTGTTTATGGATGATCTTTCCCATGGTACCTGATAGTACAAATGTCAGGTTAATAGGCCTATGATTAGCAATATCACCATATAATCCCGTTTTGAATCAAGGGGTGATTACAGATATTTTCCACACACATGGACGGGCTCCACATTTCATAGATAGGTTGAACAGTTTTAAGTTGAATAATCGGAATTCTCTACTACCATGTTTCACAAATGATGAAGGAATCCCGTCAGGTCCACCGTCATAAGACCTTTTCAGTGTAACCACGGCCTTTTTGATGCTGGTGGATATAAAATCAATTTTGTATAGATGTCTGGATGTCAACATTGGAAATTCATTGGTAGAGGTTTCAGTTTTAGTGTTGTAGCATTGCGAGAGATGCTAGCGGAATTGTTCACAAATAGTATCAGGGCGGTCAACAATGCTTTCGTTAACTATGTAAAATTTATAAATAAATTGATATATTTGTAATATCCAAATGAGTAGAAAAATTAGACTTTCTGACGTTTCGTGACTCATTCAAAGCCACTTCTTCAGAGAATAAATAACCAAATTCACATTAATCCAACTTGGAATTATAACAATCTACCCAATGCTCAATTTATTCAAAATTATCAAGTCAAAACTTGGTAATGATACCTGTGTAGAATTTAGTTGTGCCAAGTGGGTTTGACTTTACAAGGGATTTTAAAAGCTAAACTATCGGTGACTCTGGGTTTTTACTACCTAGGGCGTTATTTTTTATAGTCATAAGATACTTGAATTTACATCAAGCATTTCTGTCGATCAGGTTAAGTATACTCTGTAGAGCATACACATTATGATGCTTGTGGTGGCGGTTTTTCAATTTTCTTGGCTTTCTTTTAAAGTTCTCAAAGTCTGGTAATTGTTGGCGTCACAAGCCACGTGTCCAATATTGCGGAACACGAGGTGACCTTATGTTGACGTTTGTATCTTTTATAACGTTACGAGTGTTAATATATCTTTCTTTTTTCTCCATCTTGAATGAGTCAGCTGAGGGTACAGACACCACCTCCCCAGATAACAAATTCCAAGAACTGATGACTCGATGTAGAAAACCCCCTGCCACGGGTATTTTGTTCGTTCTTGGCTTTTATACTCAACTTCTATGTCCTCTGAGTTGTCCTGATCCTGTGGAAAGAAAAATTGAAAATATATTGAGTCAAAATAATATCTAAGAATTCTATACATCAAAATCACACTGAGCCTAAATATGTTGTAGGACAGAGTAAACAAGTTTAGTTTCTCAAGCCGCTCTTTGTATAGAAAACCTCGGAGTTTTATATTTGCATGGGTGGTTGGTCCTTGTACTTTCTCCAAGATATGCCAGCCACGTTTTAAACAGAGAATAGCAGCCTGAACACAGTTTTCAAGTTGGGATGTTATTAAGGTTGTGTACACTATAGTGAACATATAATTATCCAACTTTTAGCGTCTGTCTTTAAGCTCACAGCATTCTTAACCGCTTATCTGAGAGCTCGCAGCCATGAGCAGTGGTCTTGAGACTATAATTTACTATTCTCTCAGGATCCTTGTCAGAGCAGACTGCGGGAGTCTACTTTTTTTCTATACTGTGCCTATTCACCTTTGTATCTTTAGTGTGCATGTGAACACATTTGGTCAAGTTGATAAGCGTCAGAAATATTTCAGGCCAGATAATCAGAATATTTAAGTCTGCACATGCGCATACATATGGTGTGGAGATAACTTCAATCCACCCGTGTCTGTGGGGCAGAACATATTAATTACGGATCCTTATGTCTAGTGGGGTGTCACGAACCAACGGTATTGATGCGAAATTATTCATGCAAAATACCACTTTGAATCGTGTTAAAAAAAGCTGAATTGGTTCCACTTCCTACCAAGTAATCCTAATACAAGCGAACTAGACAATTGGCTAAAAACGAAGCCCACACTATACCCTATAAAATCTGAAAACAAAAAAAGAGAGTTCAAACAGCTTCTAAAGTAAAGAGAGACAGTCATTTGTATCAGAATACTGTTTTCAGCACTTTATTTTATAATTACACAATTCCATACTTCCTTCTAAACTACCTTCATTTATACAGTTCCTTATCCACTCATACCTTGCCCACACTTATTTTTCTTTAACACATTAGTATGTTCTTACCTAATAAATACTTCAGTAACAGACAAATAGACTAAATGGTTATACCTTAATTATTCCTCCATGAATATTGTGTGCTCTGCTTTTCGTCCTTCCTTTTTCTTACACCTTTTTCAGCCTCCTGCAGATACTCCACCGAAAACAGATATGGCACGGGTGACTTCGTCCTATACCATTATTAATGCTTCCGATATTCTGGAGGGATATAAGTTCGAAACTTCTAAAAGCCCCCAACTTCGCATGTATCTATTCTCGACAATCAGTTGTATGTTGCAACGCTACCTCCATAAAGAGCGCCAAGTGTGATATTGATATTGACATGTTTCTCATGAAATCCATTTACATTCATATCTTATGAAATATCAACCCAGCTGAGTAATTTTCAACAGTGAAAATTGTAACTTCTTTAACAATTTGATCTTGTCTGTAAACCGGCATGCCTCATGTAACAATCTGTTATTTGAGAATAAATTATTATCATTATTATTATTATATGCGTCTCCTGTTATTTATTGCCGGCTTTTTGCGTCATCAGAATAAAGCAGCATAGCAGACTCAACTGTACTTGTGAGTCTATTCACATACAGTATAAAATGTGAAGGGACTAAAAGTGAGCATTTTGGTACTCCATCACATAATGGATTCCAGGACGAGCATTGGAAATTAGCTCCTACTTTCTGTCTGTGACCTGTCAAGGAATGCCTGATCTAGATGATTTGTTCTCTGAGCCATATGGTTTGATCGTGAAGCTTTCTTGTTCTTCGAAACAACATTATCAGCGCAAATCATTCACCTGAGCTACATGTCTTCACCATCTCAAAATCGTCGGTTCTCTTCAGGAGAGGTTCCGCAACTTCTAGATCTATCAGATTCAAGTGTAGTCCATTTCCCGTCCCTTTATCAAATGCTTTACTGAAGTCTGCGTAGAAGAAATCCACTGATTTTCCATTTTCTCAAGCCTTTATTCATTGCTCTCCTTCTGTAAAGTTTATTGAGCGAGACAATCCTTTCCTGAAACCATTTTGTGTGCTGTTTAAGAAGTTGCTGATTTTCACTATTGTCATTATGGTCCCTTTGATTATTTATTCCATTATTTTAAATATGACGCTGGTGAGGCTGACAGGTCTGTAGTTTGATGAAGGTTGTCTTGATCCTGTTTTCTGTATCAGAGTGACAGCTGTATCCTTACAGTTCACAGGTAACGTACCAGAGGAGCAGCGATATGTTGTGCAATTCGTCTCGAGGTTTCAGACAGCAGTTCACTCGGCCTTATCTATTTTTCCGAGTCTGAAGTCCTAAGGGACCTTGATACATAGTCTCAATAAAAGTGCACAGGGAACAGTCGATTTCGTAACTTTGTATCAGGGTCTAGTCATTCGTCCGGAAGAGGCCCTGAAAGAAAATTCTCACGAAACAGTCGACCACGCATCCGTTTCATCCTGGTCTCTCTTTCTCATTTGAGATGCACGCGATTCTGTTGTTAGGTAGGGGATGTAATGATGCGTACTTGCTCTGTAATTTATATACGGGAACAGTCCCCTCTGCTGTTGATTACAGATTGTGCCTACTGCATTTCATATTTTCGCTAACCTGCCCTGATTGTGCTAGCACACGTATTTCGGACCGACCTGTAACGTCCCAACATGTTTTTTGTACCTAGGATGATAGCGGCGTTCAGAGACTTTTTATTCTTGATGAATATCGAATATTCAGGCTTATTCGGGCATCGCCTTTCTTTTATTCCCTGGAACTGTTCAGGGTACATATGGACTAATACTTGATTATGCAGCTGTCGCAAACAAGTTCATGCCTTTTCTGTTGATGCACCTGAGTTAATTTTACAGTTTTCAGCTGAGTTGATCCCCTTCATATCTGCATTCCACATGTCTGTACGGTCCTACAAAACTGCTTGACAGGCCCTACTAGCCACGGACTTAAGTAGGACGAGCGCATTGTTCATTCTAACTTTAGGGAGGAGGAACATTAATTCATAGCACCTCCCCTACAATCAGGGTTAGTTACGGTTGATTTTATCAAGCCCTTCAATTGACTTATTTATCATACGCTTTCCAGGTCTTTGTATCGGCATTGTTATTATCATGCCTGTATGAAAATATATGCTTGATCACACGTGATAGCCTACGCACATATTCATCTCTCTTGCTTAGTTGCCCAAATCGCTCTACAAATCATTCGTCTTCCCTGGATCCTATTAATTGATTCGCCTCTGTATTCGTTAGAGCTCTCACGGTAACATTTCTGCCCAGATTCGCTCGATGTCCTTGTGGCTTATCGGTATGTCCTGTTCGGTAATAAGCTGTCTTTGGCGCTTCAAACAATAGTCTGTTACATGAGGCATGCCAGTTTACAGGCGAAATCAACTTGTTAAAGATGAGGTCCTCACTGTGGTGAATTAATCAGTTAGTTTGATATTTTGTAAGGTACACCGATCATAAAACTATGGGGTATAACACTTCTCCATATGAATGTAAATAGTATTAGTAATATTCGTATCGTCAATATCACAGTCGGAGCGCTTTATGGGGGCTGCGTTGTAACGTGCGACTGATAGTCGGGAGTAAATCCACGTGAATTTGAGAGCTTCTATCGACGGTGACCATATATATGTCTAGAAAATCCGAGGCAATAATGATGACGACGGACGAAATCACCCGTTCCGTATGCGTCTTCAGTGGCATATCTCGAGGAGGCTGAAGAAAAGAGTAAGAAAAAGGGAGGACGAGAAGCAGAGCAGATAATGTTCATGCTTATTGAAATTGAGTCATTTGTGGAGAAATAGTTAAGGTATGACAACCTAGTCTAATTCTATTTTATTAAGATGCTGTTCAAGCAAAAGCATTCTAATAGGCCAAATTAAATAAGCGAAAATAAGGTATGAGTGGATAAAGAACTGTATGAATGAACATGGTTCGAATAGAAGCTGAAATTATTGGATTATATGTACTTTTAAAATTTGATACTAAAAACAGTATTCTGATAACCAAGTGGCTATCTCCCTTTTCTGTCGAAGTTGCGTCAGCTCATTTTTACTATATTGATTTGATAGAGTCATGGGCAGGCTTCATTTATAGAAAATTACCTTATTTCGCTTGTAATAGGATTACTGGGTAGGAAGTGAAACCAATTCAACGTCACAAGCATGATCTAAAGAAGTATTTTAAATATTAAATTAGCATCAATATCATTGGTTCGTGACATCCCACTTTACCGTAACGAGTCGTAATTTAACATGTTCTACCCCTCAGACAAGGGTAAATTGAATTTATCTCCACACTTTCATGTTTGCTGGTCAGTAACGCCATTCTCCCTCATTTCGTGGTGTTAAGCTCTCTTACGTCTGTGGTGTGTAGGAATACTGCTTTAATATAAGTTACTTGTTGGAATATGACGACGTTGATGATAGTTTCTCAATTACGGATAGGTACTGACAACGTATTCAATAATAAACTATACCGCGATACGGGAGAAATATGAGTTCATATATTGCTTTGTAAAGAAATATTAGATTGTTCCTTGGCCGACTGTACCATAAAGGTTCTAAGGAGCTTGCATTTATCCGTGTAGTTGAGAGTGGAGTCACACCTTAGCAGTCGGCGAGTGAGGCATCTTTAAATACCTAGTTTTATCTTGTTTGAGTAGATAAAACAGCAACACTCAAGGGAGAGTTGTATACATATTTTGTAAATAGTAAGCCTAGCTTCTTTTTTAACGAAAATTTTCATCATGAAACCAACTAGCCTTCTAAATTCAGAAATAATGAAGGAGGCATGTTATTCAAACTTTAGGCTTCCTGTGTGATTAATACCTAGATGGAGCACTGATTCGAGTGTTTGAACTCTAAGTTTATTTAAGTAAAGTTGTCGTTCATAGGGATGTTGCTTCCTGAACTTCATAAACCGTTGAGATTTATATAATAATGGTTATCAGGACGATTGATACACGAAGTCCAAGGAATTATCTCGAAAGTGATTCACTACGAGTTCTCCCGTATTTTACTGCTCAATTTTCCTGGTTTTTCCTTTAATAAGCTACGTAGAACTGAAGGAACCAGTTTTTTTTGGTAACAGGTCTTTAGAATTTTATACTCACTGGGAAAACATATATACCACATGGATTGTATGCTCTTATCTTCCGAAGTAAACTGATGTACCCTCTGATTTATCGTGACTTAGTTGAAAGAAAAAGACAAGATGTGACAAGTTCAAAGTCGTTAACTGTCTTTCAAGTCAAACTCAGTTCACAGTAGGATAATGTACAACTATCTAACTTCTAAAGACGGCTTTTCGTACGACAGGCTGATCATTTCCCAGATTTCTCATGTAGCAATCTTCCGTACTTCTCCTGAAAGATCTAATTCACCTGTATAGTTATGGCGTATAGGCTATACACGTCTAAGTTGTTTACATCCAACTAGGGGTGCTTAAACGGCTGTTACTGTCCTTTTGTCCAGTTTTCTGAAGGTCTGTTAACCTTTGTTTGCACCAAACAGTGTTGAGCCTTTACCTGAAAGTTATGATTTGTCATGACTTAGTTATTATTAGTTAAGACTAATGGAAACATTCAGACAATTCAGCACCAGTCCATATCTGAAGTAAATGAAGATACGCAGATGTATTGATTGACAATGATTTTTTCAAGTCGGTTCACCATAATGTTGAGATCAACCTGGGGTGTTCGTATATTCCCATACTACTGTACTTCTTTCCATACTTTTTATCATCAAACTTGATGAGACTTGAAAGTTTACTGACATAAAGGATGGATAACAGTAAACCTTTTACTGTTTATTGCGGTGCTCCGCTGATTTCGAAGAATGAATTATTGAGTTGCTTCGACGGATACTGTAGTACTGGTTAGGGACTTGAATGCGCAGGACGGGTGCTTAGGTACAGAGGAAAGTGGTTTGGGTAGCTGGTGAGGACTTGTTTTTTTGCAGGCTGGATAACGATGACCAACTACTGCAACTTGCACAAACTACAACCAGTTTCTGGTCATCGATTTAGTCATAGTCTATTTTCGAAGCGCCACCACTCATCAGGCCCAACAGCTTACGTCCGGCTCGTTTTAAATGTAGTGGTGACCGGGTTAGGGACATAACTTAGTTGTCTATAAATATCATGGAATTAGAGCGTGTTCCGACATAGTGGAATGAGTCGACAGTTGTCGGTATCTTTAAAAAAGATTCACGTCACCTATGGATACCTCTCAGGGGATACATCTACTTCCGGTCGTGTGCAAATTATTGGCTTCTGTCATGGTTTGTGGATTGTTTGAAACCCAAAGAAGATTGAGACGAGAGAGGCAGGCTGATTTTCGTTGTGGTCGAGGATTTATTGATCATATCTTTACCCTCCACCAAGTGTTAGGTTTATTACTGATGCTTATTACTGGTCAACAATCGTAATGTTTCTTGACATTAGGGCTGCCTTCCAGTTATTGTACAGGACTGTTCTCTAGGACTGTCTATTGAAGAAGGATGTGCCCAAAAAGTTTACTAACATATTGAAAGCTCTATATACGAACTCCTCAGACAGAATGAAGCTATACAACTACCCCTCTCTGTTGTTATATTCAGGCAAAGGAGTTAGACAGGGTTGCGTAATCTCACTATTCCTCTTCAACTTGTCCAATGATGACATTCTGGAAACAACTCCGATGGATGTAGGTAATGATGGTATGGATCTGTTTCTTGGATAAAGACTTTTTGACCTTGAGTATGCCGATAACATCGTCTTACTATACGATGACACCTAAGTCGTTTGGTCTGCACTTAATCAGTTGGGAATCAACGTCCGTGGGTATGAAATATTATTTGAACCTTCGAAGTGCAAATCATTCTTACAAGACTAGGAGGACGCTGTATCCGCATTCACTCTTGGCAGTGAATAGATAGAAGTAGTCAAGAAGTTTTTGAATTTCGGTGTCTCTATAAGTGCAGATGATTTATTTATTCATTTGAACACATAAATATTGGTACAAAGGGGCACCGGATATATATGCGCAACACAAGTCACTTGATTTGTGTGTGGGTTATGGCAATTGGTTCATACGCCATTCCTCCCCTCAGAATCCTGGAGCCCATATGATCTGTTGGTTTGGAACCAGGGTTTTCCAACACCTCTAGAAAGATCCTCTATATCCACTAACCTGGTCGAAGCGCCGGACGTTCGCTTTTTGTCCTCTCAATTTCGTAAACAACACCCCGACCGCGAGAAGGCGGTGTTTAAGACTTCCCTGACGGTCGTTGTATACGCGTGACCACGTGAAAGCATTTCGAAAGGGAGAACCGACTCAATAAGTATAAAAGAAACTTATTATTCTTAAAACAAATTGAAAACAAAAGGACTTATTGGACAAGGAAAATCATTCTGCAAATTCTGAATATCGCGCACAGAGTGAAGTTCCGTCTCCTCACCGAGAGGATAATGATTCAAACGCTTTACCCTGACAAACGCTTTACCCTGACCCAAACAGTGAAAATTTTCAAGGAGAAGCTCGATCTTAACTGGAAAACGAATTTCAAGGATTATTTAACCTTTCGCCTTTATTACTGAAAACTTCTTTACTGAGGTTTGTAGTCTAGGCTCTTATTTGGAGGCATCGGTGATCTGCTACTAGATACGGAAGCCTTCTGAGCGCAAGCCTCAACTATTCTCTTCAGAATTATTCAATTAGTTACAACACGTTTTTGACTTTTGCGTTACATCTCGGGAATGAAACA
Organism: Schistosoma rodhaini; assembly: GCA_944470415.2. Classification (NCBI taxonomy): domain Eukaryota; kingdom Metazoa; phylum Platyhelminthes; class Trematoda; order Strigeidida; family Schistosomatidae; genus Schistosoma; species Schistosoma rodhaini. Next base: position 64,658,474 of record OX104044.1, read on the forward strand.
ACTGTATAATTATATAGCGTCGCCAGATGATAAATACCCTTTCTTTCGGACGAAAATGGCTTTTTTGGGCGGGTATACTGTCAGTGAGTCTATAAATATTTTAGCTTTTGGTGTCGCTTTTAAGCTATATTCGTTCTTTTCCTACCAAACCATATTTATCAATGAAGGGATTTACTTTCACCAAGCAAGAGTGGCTTAAAGAATGACATTTGTTTCCCGTCACCTGAGTGTTTTGTTTGTTTATAGGTTCATCTTTAATCAATTTCAATGAAAATAGCTGATCGGTATGTGTATTATTTCACTTTCACTCTTCCGTAATAAGAATATTAGGTTTCTCAGGTAAAAGTATACTACACTTACGCCGTTAATTAACTTGGTGTCCAGTAAGAAAACTGATTATAAAACATTTTACGACAAAAAGCAGCAGAATGGCAGTGGGATATTACTGTTGATACGTTTAATTAACAATTCTGTGCTAAATTAATCACTACAGCAAGAAAAATGTTAAGTCTACATACTAAGTCAGAATAGTATAGCAAGTTTAGAATCTAACTCTTTGGGGTTTTTGTTATCAACTGACATCAACTATAATCTAAAAGGTTAGGATTAGGAATTCGAAGATAAAGTCAAATTATGATCTAGGATTAGTTTTTTTTGGCTATGTTGTCATCATATACTGACACCAGCTATAATGCAGTGAAGATTTGTCACCCTTTTGACCATAGACCTAAGAGATTTAAAGATGAGGCCTAGAGTTAGGAGTAAGAGTAGGAGGATATTGTGTAATTACTCAAACACCTCTGCCTATTCACTGAATCATACTAAGTATTCTGCCATACATTCTGTGTTACAGGTGTTTGGGCTTGCAAATCATGTCATATTCATTATATGATTGCATAAGAGGTGTTTATATAGTCGATTTGGTAAACCCTTACCGGTTCACCTGCGTTAATTCGTGCTGTGTGCTTTCTCGTCAGGATTGCGCTTTCACTTTAAAGTGATCATCGGCGAGTATGGCATCAATATACCACCTGGAGTATTTCAGTCATTGACCACTGTAGGACTTTGAGGATCACAGTCTGTGGTCGTTTAGAGGATTCAGGCTTTTGTTTTGAGAAGAGATTCCTGAGGGCCTGCGTCAATCTTTTCCTAGTAAGCTTCTGTGCTTCTAATCTCTTGGATCCGCTCGCTGGGGGCGGAAGCTTTTCAGTTTTTGGATTAGAGTCGACCTCTCGGTGAAGAAACCTTTATGACACGGTGCTTTTAGTAGTAGTCTTTGAGCCTCATTATGGTAGTCTCGGAGACGGCTAGTTATAATGGAGCAAAAAATATTAGCATCTAAGTTTTTATTCAAGATACGAAATGGCAGTGCGTTATCAGCCCCTATTTTCTGACAATACAAGGGAGATCTCCGAAAGGTCTTGTTACCAGGTTACTATCTACTCCTACGTCCTGAGATAAACATTTTTATTTCGACATAGGCCAGCTGCTTGAATGTTGTATTTTAGATAAAGCGTCACATATGTGGGACATAAACTTCGAATCACTTTTTCGCTAAGGTATTTAAGGACCCTGCGAAGTGACGTTGACACACAAAACCCTTTAGCAGTTGTTAAATTGCAGTCTATCTTTTTCAAGCCATGACTTGTAGTTACATATAAGTCATTATATTTCATAAATTAAAGTAGTAATGTCTCATCGATAATGTACTGATGACTGCTACCATGGACCTTTGTTCAAATAATTAGTCGTTCTTCATAATAGGGATGATGGGGAGAAAAGTCAGTTGTCAAAATATCAGTTACTAAACATTGATGGAGATTATTATGCATTCCGTCAATGCTGTCTCATACAGAACCTAAATGCTTCTATGCGAATAAAAATCTGAACATCACTCAAAGTATTAACTCAGTCAAGTACAGTTCTGAAGGGGAAATGGATTCTGATGGAGAATTTCAGTCATTCAACATCATAGTTGGGACAAGCAACAACAAAGTCTTTAGAGAGTCTTGCGGTTATTATTTGTCCAAATTCAATTGCTATCGCAATCCGAATTTCCTTGAAATTCATCAAATCTAAGCTCAGTATCCTTATTTTTAGTTCCACAGTATTCAGTTAAGTTTACAGCACGAGAGACATCAATAATCTCATGAGAACGGGTAAAGTTTTCAATTACATGGCAAAGCACCTCAGGTACCCACATCGTTATGAATCAAAATGTGTATCGAATTCTCAGATTAAGGAGGAGAGGGGAGGCAAAAGTAAGGTTTTTCTCTTTCATAATCAGGCAGTGGTAGTGGAGTATTTTACATTCTATAAGGCAGTTGAAACCGGCAGATGAACAAAAATTTGGTTTTCAGTAGAATTAGTGTTAAGCGAAAAGATCGTACATCATTTCGTAGGGAAGGTGATAAAGTGCCCAAGAATTAAACCTGATAGTCAAGCTTTAATTAGTTGTAGGTTGAGTAGTCTACGAGCTGATCGATCTTAACAACCGAGAATTCTATCAAACATAAAACTAATTTGTAATGCATGTAATCACACCTAGATCTTTGTGTTTCAGGACTAGGTTCCGATTGATAATGCACTGGTGGTTAATGTTATGGGCGATCTACATTGTTGTACCTTTGCTGGAGTATATCTCTAGTAACCAATTTTTAAACCTTCTAACTAATTTATGTGAATCCCTTTGGAGCTTTACCATATCAGTGTCAATATATATAACCTCATAAACTTTTACATCGTCTTCAAGTAGGGATAATTATGATAAGGAACCCATTGTTTTCTTCCTTTTTCGACATCTGATTTTGCCTTTCGAAAGAAGTAAATTACAGCATTGGGGCCAAAAGCCCGACTCCCTTGTCGATTCATTTCGCAACCTGTATTAGCTCCTGTATTGTCCATAAGATACAGATCTGCCATCAAAATTCCGTATTTCAAACATACATCCGCTAAATGTTGAGTACCACTTTCGAAATCTGCCTTTCCGTCTTCATACAAATACCATAATGATCAAGAAACTTTTTCAGTTGTTGTCGTAAAACTTGCTATGATCTTGGGATTATGACTGGCTCATACTTTCCTAGACTAGAACACATCGGTGCGTTGTTTAACCTGTCATGTTATATATATATATGTTTAGACTCTGATCATGCCCTTATACGAGTATTCATTTGCCTGCGCCCCACTAGACGCAGGAAAGCCACATTAAGAAGACCCATTAGAATTGGACTGAGTGACGTAAAAGCCAAAAGTAGATTCCAGGAACAACTGAGGTCACACTTAACAGTTTTGAAAACAAAGCTGACCCAGATGTTTCTTAGAAAGACACACAAACAGCTGTGGAAACAGCTGTGACATCTATTAGTGATTTGAACCATAGGGTTACGAAAAACCAATGGATTTCTTCCAAGTCTATTGCACCGGTTAAACTCTCATAGACTCATCCCTTCAGGCTCCAAAGACAATAACGAGCGAAAACAAATCAGGTCTAGGTTAACCAGAAGTCTAAGGAACGATCGTGAACAGTGCTGGGGAACGTAGCGAAAGAGATGGAAAAGGCGGTGGCTGTAGGCAACACCAGACAGCTTTTTAGACTAATAAAAGGAACTGGAATTAAGAAGTCAAATATAAGTGAGATAATCTTGGAAAAATACGACACTTATCTGCTCTCAACCCAAACGTTTAGAACGATGGGCGGAATACTTTAGAGAACAGTTTAGTTGGCCTTGAGCTAATCTAAAGTTACCCACCATTCCCAAACAGTGTAAATGGAACATTGAAGTAGGTCCCCTAACCCTAGCTAAAGTTCAAAAGGTTATAGCTAATATGAAACGAGGAGGAGCAGCTGGTCCAGATGGATTGACTTCAAATGTCTTTAAGGACGGTGGTCCAGTTTTAGTGATCAGGCTGACTAATCCTTTAGCTAAAATCTGGAAACTGGACGTAATCCTATCTGACAGGACTCAACCACTGATTGTCCCAATATATAAGAAAAGGTCAAAGTCATCTTGTGGTAATAATATAGGGATTAGTTGGACCAATATGGCATCTAAAATACTAGCCTCAATAGTTATCGAACGCCTAACTAAGACTCGTGAACTTCGAACAGGAGAAAACCAGGTTGGCTTCGGACCTAATCGTGGCTTCATCTACCACTTACTCACTATTTGCCAGAATTCAGAACATAGACATGCTTATCGGCGTCCGACAATGATAGTTTTTCTTGACTTGAAAGCAGCATTTGACTCTGTAGAACGAGAAGTTCTGTGGCAGTGTCTGTCATTGAAAGGTGTACCTTAGAAGTACATAAACCCTGTGAAGACTCTTTACTCAAACACTACCAGTCGATTCAGAGCTTATGGTGAACTGTCATCTGATTTTGCAACCTCAAGTTGTGTCCAGCAAGGCTGTCCACCATCTCCATTTTCATTCAGTTTTATCATAGACCTACTGCTGGAAATAACGTTCTCATCGATTGAGTTTTCAGGAGGTCCACTTAACGACTTAGAATACTCAGATAGTCCTGTTTGGTGAAGACGCTGATAAAATGCAGTCTTTTGATAGCACTGAGAAACAGTGTCAGGATGTTTGAGATGTGTTTCTCCCTCTCTAAATGTAAATTTTTGCTCCAGGACTGGCCTGCGTCAACACCTGAACTAAGGATAGGGAGTAAAGTAGTCGACAACTTCACTTATCTTGGAAGTCTGATCAGTCCTAATGGGTTGGTGTCTGACCAGATCTCAGCACTGATTCAAAAAGTTCGTTTGGCTTTTGCCAACTTACGTCACCTATGGCGAAGACGAGATATCCGTCTATCGATTAAGGGACGAGTATACTGTACAGCAGTTTGCTCTGTTCTACTTTACGGCTGCGAAACGTGGCCATTAAGAGTAGAAGATACTCGTGAGTTACTAGTATTTGACCACAGATGCTTTAGGAACATTTCACGCATCTGCTGGTATCACCGGGTAAGTAATAGTGAGGTTAGATGCATGATATTAGGGAAGAGCGGAGAGAATAAAAGCAGCAAACCCAAGGTCCGAAGGCGAAGTCGTACTGCCGACTGTACAGAGGTGTGACAGCAGTAAGGTGTTTCCTTCAGACAACCAGCATGACAGCGATGCTGCCTTCCCACAAGGGGTGGTGTTAGAAAAGGTCGACCCTAGAAATGCACACCTCGCCTTATCCCAAGGATATCTGTCTCCGGAGGTAAGGTCCTTTGAAGAACGGAGCTAACACAAAAACTACCCACAAAAAGGTCGTGTGTGACCGACCTCAAGCAGTTGTCCCTTGGGCACTGCGGTCACGCTCTCAGGTCATTAAGACCACTTCTAACCCAATTTCCTTTTCAGGTACCCCTAGAAGAACCCTTCCACGGTGTGGGCAACCGGGAAGTGATAACTGGTCTCATACCTCTAACAGCACTCAAGACCACTGTATATATAATCAATCTCCTTCTTCAATTTCCATTATTCCTTCTACCTCAACTTCCAAAACTAAACTTCCTGTTCCGGTTTCCTCCTCAAGTGTCACCATGGCCAACGATTCTAGTGCGCGAAACGCTGTCCCAGGTCTACTAAAACCTCGCTCCAAACTACACATTGGAGCCTTCAACGTACGTGCCCTAAGTCGAATCGGTCAACAGGCCTCCTTGGCTAAGACCCTAGAATCTCGTACCATCGACGTATGCTGCGTCTCCGAAACACGCATACAGGATCCTAGTGTGGTCATTCACTTGACCTCACCTTGCCAAAATGGACAGCCAACGAGATACACCCTCCGTGTATCTGGCGACCCGTTGGCTAGTTCTCGTGGGCTTGCAGGTGTAGGCATAGCACTAAGTACAAGGGCAGAACAGGCACTACTAGAATGCATCCCCTTTAACAGTCGCCTGTGTGCTGTCCGGCTAAATGGCTCCGTAAGAGCTCGGAAGGATAGGGACACACGTCGTTGCCTTTTCGTCGTTTCTGCCTACGCTCCCACTGACTGCAGCCATGATGAAGTAAAAGATTACTTTTACAGAAAACTCTCTGAGCTTCTTCAGAAAGCTAAGCGCTCGGACATAGTAGTCGTAGCGGGTGACTTTAATGCCCAGGTAGGCAGCTTAAATCAAACAGAAAGACATTTAGGTGGGTGTTTTAGTATTCCGGCTGAACGAACCGATAATGGTGATCGTCTGTTGCAACTATTCTCAGACAATCGTTTATTTTTAGCAAGCACTAATTTTAAGCATAAGGAGAGACATCGTCTAACATGGCGACCACCTGCACAAAACCAACGATGGACCCAAATAGACCATATTGTCATCAGTCATCGTTGGAGAGGCTCAATAGAAGATTGTCGCTCGTATTGGAATACTTGTTTAGACTCTGATCACGCTTTAATACGAGCGCGCATTTGTCTGCGCCTCACTGGACGCAGGAAAACTACACTAAGAAGACCCATTAGGATTGAACTGGAGGACGAGAAAGCCAAATGCGAATTCCAGAAACAACTGAGTTCACATCTAGGCAGTTCTGTAAACGAGACTGACCCAGATGCTGCTTGGAAAGACACACGAACAGCTGTGGAAACAGCAGTAACATCTATTAGTTATTTAAACCATAGGGTTCCAAAAATCCAGTGGATTTCTTCTAAGTCTATTTCACTGATGGATTCGCGTAAATTCATCCCATCAGTCTCTAAACACGACGAAGAGCGTAAACAAATTAGATCTAGGCTAACCAGAAGTCTAAGGAACGATCGTGAGCAGTGGTGGGCAACGAAAGCAAAAGAGATGGAAAAGGCGGTGGCTGTAGGCAACACCAGGCAACTCTTCAGACTAATAAAAGAAACCGGAATTAAGAAGTCAAGTGTAAGTGAGACAATCTCGGAAAAAGACGAAACCCTTATCTGGTCTCAACCCAAACGTTTAGAACGATGGGCGGAATACTTTAAGGAGCAGTTTAGCTGGCCTCCAGCTACTGCACAACTACCCACTATTCCCAGAAAACCTGGTTGGAAGATTGAAGTAGGCCCCCCGACCCTACTTGAAGTTCAAAAGGCTATAAGTAATCTGAAACGAGGAAGAGCAGCTGGTCCACATGGATTGGCTCCAGAGGTCTTTAAATATGGTGGTCCAATTTTAGCGATTAGGTTGACTAATATTCTGGCTAAAATCTGGGAGACGGACGTAATCCCATCTGACTGGTCACAATCACTGATTGTCCCAATATATAAAAGGGGTCAAAATCATCCTGTGATAACCATAGAGGGATTAGCCTGACTAACATAGTATCTAAAATACTAGCCTGAATAATTATCGGGCGCCTAAGACTCGTGAACTGCAAACACGAGAAAATCAGGCTGGCTTCAGACCTGGTCGTGGCTGTATCGACCACATATTCACCATTCGTCAAGTTTTAGAGCACAGACATACTTATCGGCGTCCGACAATGATAGTTTTTCTTGACTTGAAAGCAGCATTTGACTCTGTAGACCGAGAGGTTCTGTGGCAGTGTCTGTCATTGAAAGGTGTACCTGAGAAGTACATAAACCTTGTGAAGGCTCTTTACTCGAACACTACCAGTCGAGTGAGAGCTTATGGCGAACTGTCATCTGATTTTGCAACCTCAAGTTGTGTCCAGCAAGGCTGTCCACTATCCCCATTTTTGTTTAACTTCATTATAGATCTGTTGTTGGAAATAACACTCTCGTCGACTGAATTTTCTGGAATTGATCTTCTACCAGGAGGTTCACTTATCGACTTAGAATACGCAGATGACAGTCCTGTTTGGTGAAGACACTGACAAAATGCAGAGTCTTCTGTTGGAACTGAGTAATAATGCCAGGATGTTTGGGATGCGTTTCTCCCCATCCAAATGTAAATTGTTACTCCAGGACTGGCCTGCGTCAACACCTGAACTAAGGATAGGGAGTGAAGTAGTCGAACGCGTTGACAACTTCACTTATCTTGGAAGTCTGATCAGTCCTAATGGGTTGGTGTCTGACGAAATCTCGGCACGGATTCGATAAGCTCGTTTGGCTTTTTCCAACTTATGTCACCTATGGCGATGACGAGATATCCGTTTATCGATTAAAGGACGAGTATACTGTGCAGCAGTTCGTTCTGTTCTACTTTACCGCTGCGAAATGTAGTCATTAGGGGTAAAAGATGTTCGGAAATCACTAGTATTTGATCACAGATATCTTAGAAATATTACTGGCGTCTGGGATCACCAGGTAAGTACTAGTGAGCTTCGATGCATGATATTAGGGAAGAGCGGAGAGAATAAAAGCAGCAAACCCAAGGTCCGAAGGCGAAGTCGTACTGCCGACTGTACAGAGGTGTGACAGCAGTAAGGTGTTTCCTTCAGACAACCAGCATGACAGCGATGCTGCCTTCCCACAAGGGGTGGTGTTAGAAAAGGTCGACCCTAGAAATGCACACCTCGCCTTATCCCAAGGATATCTGTCTCCGGAGGTAAGGTCCTTTGAAGAACGGAGCTAACACAAAAACTACCCACAAAAAGGTCGTGTGTGACCGACCTCAAGCAGTTGTCCCTTGGGCACTGCGGTCACGCTCTCAGGTCATTAAGACCACTTCTAACCCAATTTCCTTTTCAGGTACCCCTAGAAGAACCCTTCCACGGTGTGGGCAACCGGGAAGTGATAACTGGTCTCATACCTCTAACAGCACTCAAGACCACTGTATATATAATCAATCTCCTTCTTCAATTTCCATTATTCCTTCTACCTCAACTTCCAAAACTAAACTTCCTGTTCCGGTTTCCTCCTCAAGTGTCACCATGGCCAACGATTCTAGTGCGCGAAACGCTGTCCCAGGTCTACTAAAACCTCGCTCCAAACTACACATTGGAGCCTTCAACGTACGTGCCCTAAGTCGAATCGGTCAACAGGCCTCCTTGGCTAAGACCCTAGAATCTCGTACCATCGACGTATGCTGCGTCTCCGAAACACGCATACAGGATCCTAGTGTGGTCATTCACTTGACCTCACCTTGCCAAAATGGACAGCCAACGAGATACACCCTCCGTGTATCTGGCGACCCGTTGGCTAGTTCTCGTGGGCTTGCAGGTGTAGGCATAGCACTAAGTACAAGGGCAGAACAGGCACTACTAGAATGCATCCCCTTTAACAGTCGCCTGTGTGCTGTCCGGCTAAATGGCTCCGTAAGAGCTCGGAAGGATAGGGACACACGTCGTTGCCTTTTCGTCGTTTCTGCCTACGCTCCCACTGACTGCAGCCATGATGAAGTAAAAGATTACTTTTACAGAAAACTCTCTGAGCTTCTTCAGAAAGCTAAGCGCTCGGACATAGTAGTCGTAGCGGGTGACTTTAATGCCCAGGTAGGCAGCTTAAATCAAACAGAAAGACATTTAGGTGGGTGTTTTAGTATTCCGGCTGAACGAACCGATAATGGTGATCGTCTGTTGCAACTATTCTCAGACAATCGTTTATTTTTAGCAAGCACTAATTTTAAGCATAAGGAGAGACATCGTCTAACATGGCGACCACCTGCACAAAACCAACGATGGACCCAAATAGACCATATTGTCATCAGTCATCGTTGGAGAGGCTCAATAGAAGATTGTCGCTCGTATTGGAATACTTGTTTAGACTCTGATCACGCTTTAATACGAGCGCGCATTTGTCTGCGCCTCACTGGACGCAGGAAAACTACACTAAGAAGACCCATTAGGATTGAACTGGAGGACGAGAAAGCCAAATGCGAATTCCAGAAACAACTGAGTTCACATCTAGGCAGTTCTGTAAACGAGACTGACCCAGATGCTGCTTGGAAAGACACACGAACAGCTGTGGAAACAGCAGTAACATCTATTAGTTATTTAAACCATAGGGTTCCAAAAATCCAGTGGATTTCTTCTAAGTCTATTTCACTGATGGATTCGCGTAAATTCATCCCATCAGTCTCTAAACACGACGAAGAGCGTAAACAAATTAGATCTAGGCTAACCAGAAGTCTAAGGAACGATCGTGAGCAGTGGTGGGCAACGAAAGCAAAAGAGATGGAAAAGGCGGTGGCTGTAGGCAACACCAGGCAACTCTTCAGACTAATAAAAGAAACCGGAATTAAGAAGTCAAGTGTAAGTGAGACAATCTCGGAAAAAGACGAAACCCTTATCTGGTCTCAACCCAAACGTTTAGAACGATGGGCGGAATACTTTAAGGAGCAGTTTAGCTGGCCTCCAGCTACTGCACAACTACCCACTATTCCCAGAAAACCTGGTTGGAAGATTGAAGTAGGCCCCCCGACCCTACTTGAAGTTCAAAAGGCTATAAGTAATCTGAAACGAGGAAGAGCAGCTGGTCCACATGGATTGGCTCCAGAGGTCTTTAAATATGGTGGTCCAATTTTAGCGATTAGGTTGACTAATATTCTGGCTAAAATCTGGGAGACGGACGTAATCCCATCTGACTGGTCACAATCACTGATTGTCCCAATATATAAAAGGGGTCAAAATCATCCTGTGATAACCATAGAGGGATTAGCCTGACTAACATAGTATCTAAAATACTAGCCTGAATAATTATCGGGCGCCTAAGACTCGTGAACTGCAAACACGAGAAAATCAGGCTGGCTTCAGACCTGGTCGTGGCTGTATCGACCACATATTCACCATTCGTCAAGTTTTAGAGCACAGACATACTTATCGGCGTCCGACAATGATAGTTTTTCTTGACTTGAAAGCAGCATTTGACTCTGTAGACCGAGAGGTTCTGTGGCAGTGTCTGTCATTGAAAGGTGTACCTGAGAAGTACATAAACCTTGTGAAGGCTCTTTACTCGAACACTACCAGTCGAGTGAGAGCTTATGGCGAACTGTCATCTGATTTTGCAACCTCAAGTTGTGTCCAGCAAGGCTGTCCACTATCCCCATTTTTGTTTAACTTCATTATAGATCTGTTGTTGGAAATAACACTCTCGTCGACTGAATTTTCTGGAATTGATCTTCTACCAGGAGGTTCACTTATCGACTTAGAATACGCAGATGACAGTCCTGTTTGGTGAAGACACTGACAAAATGCAGAGTCTTCTGTTGGAACTGAGTAATAATGCCAGGATGTTTGGGATGCGTTTCTCCCCATCCAAATGTAAATTGTTACTCCAGGACTGGCCTGCGTCAACACCTGAACTAAGGATAGGGAGTGAAGTAGTCGAACGCGTTGACAACTTCACTTATCTTGGAAGTCTGATCAGTCCTAATGGGTTGGTGTCTGACGAAATCTCGGCACGGATTCGATAAGCTCGTTTGGCTTTTTCCAACTTATGTCACCTATGGCGATGACGAGATATCCGTTTATCGATTAAAGGACGAGTATACTGTGCAGCAGTTCGTTCTGTTCTACTTTACCGCTGCGAAATGTAGTCATTAGGGGTAAAAGATGTTCGGAAATCACTAGTATTTGATCACAGATATCTTAGAAATATTACTGGCGTCTGGGATCACCAGGTAAGTACTAGTGAGCTTCGATGCATGGTAGTAGGAAATAATTGTAAACCATTGGATGAGGTCATAAATTTTCATCGATTGAGATGGTTGGGCCACGTGTTACGTATGCCTGAACACCGATTGCCACGACGCGCTATGCTGAATAGTGTAGGGGATGGTTGGAAGAGAGTCAGGGGCGGCCAAACCAAGACGTGACATCAGTGCTTGAAGTCACTAACTTCTAGTCTGAGCCATGTTGGCAGATGCAGACTACCTGGTTGGGGTCCGCGTGACTATCGTAACCAATGGTTGGAGACTCTGGGTGACATGGCTCAGAATCGATCACAATGGCGTAAGTGTATACACTCTTTATCTTCCTTTAAACCGTGAGATTAAAATTACTTTTTATCTTTCTTTCTACGAACTAATTATTTTCTTCCTGTTTTATATCCTTATACACAATCTTTCTTTTATTTATTACCACCATTAAATTAACTACTATGAATTTGGTGTTCACCTTGTCATGCTAATGAGGTATGGCAACTTGGACCGATGCATATGCGCCTTGTCCTACGTTGTAGCTGACTGGCTGTTGGTTATATGATTTCCACACCAATAAAGAGAGTTAATTACCTTACCCTACAATGGGCTCAGATGATAATATTTCACGCTTTATAAGTTAATATCACCCCACATCTCATTGTTTTATTTTCACGTGGTTTATATTTCTTCGTGCTGTTATTTTAATCTTAATTTCATTCACAGATGTTATTTCCTGTTTGAATATTATTTAATCACTAAATGATCTTTTTCTGAAAGCTGTAGTCAAATGTAATATTCGATACTACGGTAGTGAAGAAGAAGACGAGTGGGGACAATCGAATGTGTTTGACAGCTGACTAAAGTAATAAATTTCGGATGAACTTTGCAATTTACTAGGCCGGAAGTTATTAATTCCTACGAAACTGTTGCTAGTTAAAATATATAGCTTAAATGGTCATTCAACCCATCGTAAAACTTACAGAATCACAGAAATAAGGGACGAAGAGACAATTGCATGGAAAAAATAAATCTTAATTAACAGTGCTTTTCATCTAAAAGTTAGCAGAAAGGTATTATGGCTCAACCAAGATTACTTATCATTTTAAACTTGTCGTTTACTTTATCACTTCAGGTTTGATAGCGTCTGTGCTCGAATATGCCAAAGCGCATGAATTGGGTTTGAGTCTAAATAGTACGGGACTACAGTGTATTAGATACGTAGTCACTGGAAGTAAGTATTTCTTTCATTAATGTCCTCTTGTTTTAGCGGCTGCTGCAATATGTCACTCGTCTGTTTCCTTTATATCAGCAAAAGCTACAGGCCGATCCGATAGCTGGGTGAATCACGCACTCGGGGGAGCTGCTAGTGGTTTAATCTGTACATGGAATCGTGAGTCTTGTTTGCATTTGTAACATACTATTTTGTACATTTATTTAAGGGAAAATGAAAAGCTTAAAAACAACTCTTAAATTTCTAAGCCCATATAAAAATATAGGAGTATAGAAAATGCGCTATTGTATCTGGTAATGATTCGTGAAGAAGATGGAGCTTTAGAACTGGTAACTATAGAACTAAGGAAGTTTACCGGTGGCGTGTACATTGTATTTTCTACCACATGTTTTCCCTTTCAATGCAAGTAAAAAAGAATTTTGAGTTCAGATACTTCTATACGTATGCATGAATTTAACTGGCTCTTTGGAATCGAGCACATAGCCGAAACGACCTGGAAGAGATATTACCGCTTTATCAAATACTGTCCGTTTTCTAAAAGTTCAGCACTTTTTCATTTACTGAATAGAAAGGATAAGACTAATAAAGCTTAGTTCGCACTATAATATATAATGTCAACGGAATTCTCCATCTAAATTCATTTCCACTTATCAAGGACAATAAAGACCATGACGATCAAAGTTTTGAAACCAGGTGTATACATGAAAACATCATTTAATCCCCTTACACTTCTCACCCTTCACATACAAGTGGGGTATCACATTAATCATTTTCTTTTCAACCAGATAGACAAAGCTTAAGTATGACTAGTAACCCGAACTTTAGTCGAATATTTTCAATCTTATTGATCTAGTTAATTACATATCCAACCGTTTTACGAAGAAACTTTTCTCGTACCTCATACACATTTTTAGAAAGCAGTAATGGTTCGAGGTGTGTTTACACTATTTCTGTCTCATTGTCTCAAGAGTTTTACTGGGCAGTCAGAATTATAACTATTTAGGACTAGTCCTATGTCATCAGAAATATTTTTAATTTTGTCATGTGAAGTCTACACCTTTAAAATCTTACGACACTAGTACTCCATGTAGCAGATATTTAATTATCTCTTCTAGGCTTAAGAATGCAGCATAACTGGAGATGCTTACAAAGATGTTACTACTATTTTATTCCGTTTAAGCCAGCAACATGTACCATCAAAATTCAATCATTGTGTTTAATTGCACGTGGAAACTATTTTTGCCTATGCAACTTTCTGTCCGGACTTCCTGGGATAGTGAAGGGTTTTTAGCTAAAGTAATACCCAATACATCTTGACAAACAAATCCGACTACTAACCGGAGATAGTAACCTCCATGTAGTTTGTTTTACACTTGTTAAATTTAAGAGAGATTTTTTCAGTGTTACTAGTTGTAAATAACTACGCAATTAAAAATGATACTGGATAAAATTAGAAATCTAATATTAAACACAGGTAATTTGCGTTGTAGAATATAAGTAGATATTAAGTACAAACATGCGAATCCTGCTTTTCCTCTTCTAGGTAAATCACTGTACAAAGTCAGTGCAGCATTACTTACTGTTTGGAAAATGCTCAGCGATTTAATGATCTACTGATGTTTTCGCCATGATATTATCGTAAAGACCTCTGTTGCAACAACTTCAGACACTGAAAAGAGATTGATGTGGCCATTAAGTGTTTTTAATTTATGAAGACGTAAATTTCAGTTAGGTGCTTGAAAATAGTTAAGTAAATATATTCAATCGTTATCCTTTTTCTTCTACTGCTTGTCCTTGTAAGCAAGTACCTATAAATTCATGTGGAGGAAGCATTTAGTTCGTAATCAATAAATAACTATTCTATGCAATGTATGTGTTTAAGGTGACTTGTTCTTTTTACTATCTCATGAGACTATGGTTATGTTACTTTCAGATGTCATGAGGTTTGTCACAATAACTAGATTCACTTCAAGGTTTGGAGTTTATGAAACTGTATTATAGTTGTTAACCATTCACAGTGATGTTTTCGGTTTATGCTTATAGACTGCTACTACTTAAAGATATTATCATATACTCTCTAGAAAATATTTTGTTAGATTCAGTCAGTCAGTCACAACGTAGAACTTCGTACGTATGTACATCAGTTCAACTACATCAAACAAATAAGCGGGAACCACTTGGAATAAATTTGTTGACTTGTTTACTGTGGTGCTTAACGTACATGTTTTGGCGTTAGAATCTGTGTTTATGTCCCCACATAAGTCATTAAATTAATCTAATAACATTGCATTGTTCACTAGCACGAAATGGTGACATAATATGATATTCAGTCATAGCATCGATAGGTGTTTTAAAACGTTTGTGTACTGAATTCATTGTTGTGGTTTCAGAATAATTTACATTGTCTTGGGTTGATTTATTGTTTGAATGCTTTTCAGCTAACTTCGTTTATGAGTAATGAAAGGTATCCACTGGAAATGTGTAGTATATTCTGAACATGTGGATTTTTGTCAAAAACTTTGAATGAATAACGTTTTAAGGTATTCACATTTTTTAATAATTGGATCAGGTACAACAATTTCTTACCTAATTCAGAAAATATCTCAGTTATGATGGATATTATCCTTTGAACGACTACGAACATGACTTATGTCTTTTTTTAATAAGTGTTTTTTTGAGTAGAATGCATAAGCCTGTGTTTGTACGTGATAATATGCTATTCATAAAAATATACTCTTCGAAAATGTTCACGTTAAATTTTTAATTACAATAAATGATGAACAAAGTTAAATTTATTATCTGCACTTGTTTGGATACAATGATCTGCTGTTTTCAAATTTTATGCATATAACCATAACCACTTATGTTATGATCGTTCTCACATGTTTCTTTTATAGGTTCTATGACGATACGTGCTACTACATGTATCGGATTTGCAATAATATCAGCTTTGGGTAAATATAGTGTGGAGTTCAGACTACAGCATCCTGACTGGCATGTTCCAGTAGTCGGCGAGTACAATCCATCACCATATGTATCTCTTAATCAACGATGGATGTATAAAGGTGCAAGACAACAAGAAGAAGAGCTGGAGAAGCATGTATAATAATCTAGCACTTTTAAATTTGTGACCATATGTTTACTTTCGATTGTTACAAATTAGTTAATAAATAATAGAGACTGTGTTTTATGTCTTCTGATTTTTTGTGCGTGATCATATAAGTGTTACCGATTCTACCTACTATTTTTAATAACTTGTTTCAGTTTGTCATTTGCGTATTGGTACATAAAAAACAAGGTAATATTTTATGACACAAAGCCGCCCATATTTTACCTATGATATACATCCAGGAAGATATACTTGCATTTCGACGTTTCGTCGAACTCCTCTCTCAGGAGAGGAGTATCTCGATGTTATACCTGGTGATATTCTAGTGGTTGAATGTCGACCACAAAATGGTTAGTGAACTGAATTTACGTTTTGTTTTGGTTCATCAGTTTTAATCAGTTATTATTATTATTATTATTATTATTATTATTATTATTATTATTATTGTTATTATTATTATTATTATTATTGACAGAGAAACGGACTGCATTTGTTATATTTCAAACTTACAATCTTTTTATCTTATGTTTTTATTTTTAAGTAGTATTAGACTGAGTGTTAAAAGGTGAAGTACAGTAGTCTTAAATATTTTAAAAGATATTTGTTTTAATGGTTGGATAGTTGATGTGTCCAAAAGTTTTATGTATCCGTTATTGACAGTCTTGGCATTTTTCAGTAATACAAAACTTTGTAGTTAGCTCAAAAAGGATGCCATTCTGCTACAGGTTTTTGTAACATTTAATTTTAAAAACTATTTTGGAGACTTTTAATTATATACACTTCATCGAGGCGATTAATATAGATTCAGTCAATTTTGATTGTGTCTAGTACTTAGTTATAATCCACTGTATAATTTTATATTCTTATATATACATATATCCCATTTACTATTTTTTTTGTACGCATCATTTCTTGTTTAAGCTACGGCACCGACCTCTTTTTTATATGGACTTAATGAAACAACAAAACATAAAGGATATTTCCCGGCATATTGTGTAGATATACGTGAATTCGGATCACTTCAACTGAGAAGCAAAAGCACCGATCGGATTGCTTCTACCCACTTTTTACCAAATTCACAGAGTATAAAAGCTACAAATGTTGATCCACAAAGCTCATCACAACCAGTTATACCTCCAAGGTGTAAACGTTTACTCAATTTATCTTCCCCATCCTCGTTACTCAGTATACCATATAGTTCGTATTCTCATTCATGTACGAATTTGTCGGTTTCTTCCCAAGATATTTTACCTCAACAGTGTAATGTATCCGTACCAAGTAAGTTAAGTTAGAATTTCACCTTTTAACCAGTTCTTGTTATGTGATTTTATATGCATGTTAACTGATAAATTGTGTTGAATCATATTACAATTTATTATTGTCTCAATATTTCGCTTACAGTCCGTGATATTTATTATTGATGACCACATAAATAATGTATTTTACAAATCTCGCTTTTTGAGGTATTCAATGAGTTCACGCACGTCAAAATACCATAAAATAAGCGGTGCCTCCTGCAATAATTGTGTAATGATTGTTTACAAAAACATACGACAAACTAAGCAACGTCATTTAGTTATATCAGTCCAACAATAGCAATCACCAAATCGAAACGATAACTATACATGTTATTTATGTAAATTATTGCAAATAAAAAGTAGCTCAATGAATTCATACGAAGTAAAGAACTTTTTAAAATTTTAGGAGAACACATTTACACTGATAAATAAATTAAACTCCAGATTCATGTAAATATCTCACATCAACAAAGGGACACTAAACAGTGTTCTAACCCGTTAATTATTTGCATCCTATTCTCTAAACCCTGACTATTACGCAACCTCATTTGTTATTTGAAATCTCGAATCACGTCTTGATGGAATCTTTCTTTTCCTTCCATAGACTTATATATTTACCGAACAATCATAGATACGAACGTACAACTTGAGTAAAGGATTTCGTCGAAAAATAGTTTTGCTGAATTCTCTTTATTTCTATTCAAAAATGATTGATAGCGATATTAGTTCCTAAATATTAATAAGTAGTATAATATTATGCACTAAAAGAAACCGAAAAGCGAAGGATGGAAAATAAAAGCAAGATTAAAACCCAAAACTAGTAAATCAGTATTTTTTTTTATGGATCAAAGCATTCCTAAAACTCAAAGTTAAAAAAGTGTGGTCAGATAGAATGCTGGGATTTGTTATTATGACCTTTCTTTCCTCCTTATCCATAACATTATTTCGTTTTTAAAAATATTCTTTTTGTTCCCAGCGTTATCCTACCGGTGTCATCAATTTGTTAATGTTTCTGTGAGTTATCCGCTAATATGCAATTTATGTAATGATTATATAGTGACACCAAGGTGCAATGCTAATAGATGTTTTACTTGCAAGTCTATATTTCATCTTGTTTGTGCTGAATACTCTAAAAGATTTGAAGTATTCACGTGTCAGCCTTATAAAAATGATGATTCGACGATTAAATCAGAGAAATTGACTTGTTCATCAATATGTAATGCCTTCTCATTATTGTCGTCCTCTATTTCAACCACTGAACAGGTATTTTTATTTCGTGATTGGTTTTCATTCATCTTCGATACTCTAATATTCGATAAGATTTTATATTAATAGTTTATTATTTATTTATTTATTTAGAACACATAAATATTGGTACAAGGAGGCACCAGATATATATGCGCCTCACAAATCTCATTTGATTTGTATGAGGGCTGTGATACTGAAGAGGTGGTTTTTTAGAGGGTCACATCCCAGGCCTTTGACCTGAAGGTCCAGTCCACAAGACAGTGGAGCATCGTGAGGAGATGCAGTCCCATGGTAGCCGGTGATCAACGATTGATTCATACGCCATTTGTCCCCTCAGGATACTGGAGCCCATGTGCACCATTGGTTTGGAATCAGGATTTTCCAACTCCCCTAGGTGAACTTTCGGTGTCCAGCAACCCGTTTAAAGCGCCGGACATTCGCTTTTCGTCCTCTCAATTCCGTGAACAACACCCCCGCCACGAGAAGGCAGTGAGTAGGACTTCCCTGTCAGAGGCTATATACGCGTGGCCATGTGAGAGCATTTCGAGAGGGATAGTGGACTCTCCCCACTCTCGGCCGTACCAGGGCATTTGGAGGCAATAGGTATATTAATTTGCGTGTATTTATTGCAAAGTTAGTAATAACGCATCATTAGAGATGCGACATAGTTCTCTTTTTCCTAAAAATATTATAACATATCATAAACATCTATATTTTCACTCGGGATGGAACACGAAAACAATCTTCAAAGTGTTGTAAATGGGTACCACTGTTTTTCCTTCAGAGATTTGTTAATACTCGAAGCAAAAAATAAAACCAAAAAGTTGATCGACCAGACTGTATACCTCTGAAGATAGAACGTAGGACTGTTGCACAAATCAGTCTTATCTACTTGAGGTGTCGTACTCGTTTGAATAGATCCATTTTCAATAGTGTAAAGGGATTAGAGAATTAGTATCACTTGTTACTCGTTTCGCATACCTGTTGCTACGTCTTTTGCACAGAATGTCTTAATTGTGGCCTGTAAAGTATAGGTTGGGCACTTGTCAATGCAGAGAATCTCATGAAGACATTTCTGTAAATCAATCTAGGGCTCAATTTTCGTTGTGTATGGTTTATGACTGTTACTTGGATAAAACTGGGAGGATTTTCATAGAGCTGTATGGTTAATTCTAAGGTTTACCTAGTATCTGATTTAAAATTCCTGTACTATGGATTTATCAAGCTTTTGTTAGCTTTGCGTTGTAGGGAAATTTTGTAGCTAAAGATTAAAACTACAATTATTTCTCATATTCCAAGCCTTGGTGCTTATATGTGCGTTTTTCACCGAAGCAAAATGATTATTGATGAAGTCACCCAACTGTATGGTAAAATGCTTATAATCGAATATCAAAACTTAAAAGAATACTACGCGATTGTCATAAGTTAGTATTTTTTTGATGAAATAAGCATATCAGGTACTGAATAAAAGAACTTTGGCTTAAACGAGTAAGATCATTTTCGTGGTATATTGGTTTGGAACCAAATAATTTTATCACAATGAGGGTTTGTGGAACTTGTAGTAATTTAATAGTTGAATTCATGAGTCAATTTAGGCTAGACTACCCTCGAAAACCTGGAAGCACTGGACGGTCGTTTCGTCCTATTGTGGGACTCCTCAGCGGTGCACATCCCCAATCTCGCACACGGGATTCGAATCCAGGACCTATCGGTCTCGCGCGCGAACGCTTAACTTCTAGATCAA
This sequence comes from Schistosoma rodhaini, assembly GCA_944470415.2. Taxonomy (NCBI): domain Eukaryota; kingdom Metazoa; phylum Platyhelminthes; class Trematoda; order Strigeidida; family Schistosomatidae; genus Schistosoma; species Schistosoma rodhaini. The sequence goes on from OX104044.1 coordinate 64,678,601, forward strand.
TAACCCATAGTCTACCACACGGTCATACAGAAACTACCGAGATACAGACAAAATTCAATGTATAGTTTAGACACTGTTATATGTTTGAATTTTTAATCGATGGTTGAAGTAATCTAGTTATGTAGAGTTGTTTTTCTCCTTTGTCTACTGAAGCGTTTCGCATAGTTTATCAACAGTTTAATCTGTCATTATGTACTAGGATATCTTATTTAGACTTTCTATTTTCTAATCTCTGTTACTCAACTTTGGTTTTTTTAAATAATTTTATCTGTAGATAAATCGGTCACTAGGTGATAACCAATATCACTATCTATCATTAAAAAGCGATTGAATATTCGCGATTAAATGTTAATTAATATTGCTCTAAGGTATTTTATGTTTCGGGAGGTTTCCGCTTTGGTTCAACGCAATTGCAATTACATTTAAGTATTTTAATTATTTTAATAACCGTAATTAGAACTACATTTGAATAATTGGATGAAAATTCATCTTATTTCAGAATATTAAAGATTACCATTGTGAAAATTAGAACAACATATGTAGGCAAATAATTGTTTTCAATTAGATCGTCATGACGATCTAATTGAAAACAATTATTTGCTTACATATGTTGTTCATCTTATTTCGTCGAATTTCTATCAGTTGTATATAACCCAACAGAATAATTACACTAACATCGTATAAATAAAGAATGCAGTTTTAGGGGTATAATATTAATTTACTAAGCTCGCATTCCTTAAGTAAACTACCAGTTTATCATATAATAATAGATGTTAGAAAGAATAAAATGTAGGTTAGAAAATGGCCGATAAATGTAGGGATGATAATGATTTGATCACGTGAAAACCGATCTAGTCGGAAATAAGTTCTTAGGCTCGATGAAAAGATTATTATCGTAATACTATAGTGGTAGAAATAGTATTGGGGGGGATATCTTTTTAAGCTCATGATATCTTTTAAACGCATGTTTTGTGTATTTTTAGCCACTGGTATCTTGGAATTGTACTCAAGTAGCCCATTGGTTAGCTGTTGTTGGCCTTGGTCGATTTGTTCGATTATTCATCAAATTGAATTTAGATGGTAATTTCCTTTCAGAAGTTACTTATGATTCACCTCATTTGTGTAGAGTAGCTGACCCATTTGCTCGTGAATCATTAGAAAGAGCAATATTGGTGAGTTTCGCTCAGTATCCTTGTTTCATCTATGTGTTCATGCTACATTAATTATCCCCCAACTTAGCGATTGTTAACTAAGTAGATTTAAATATATCTACTTATTTTTAGTAAAACAATGCAACTAGTTTCATGATATGTTCATAAGTATACTATTTAATAGGCTTACTATATCAAGCCATTGTGCCGACATAATTTAGCAGACAATTTACACATGATTTTTAAATTTTTGTTCGGAATTTTTCAATACGTACAATACTCGACTTTTATTTGTTAAATAAGTGATTTACGATCAGCCTTCATTTTAGTTTGATTGACTGGTTAATTTTCATAGTTTTCTCACATTGTGCATGAGGGTTAAGCTCATAAAAATATACTTGGTTAATGTGAATGTTTAACTATTTGACGGAAATAAGATTTTTTTTTCAATGTTGTAGATAAATCATGAATTTCTTTGGTTGGTACTGAATTTACTGATACATTTTCTCATTCAACGCATATGTTTTTAATCTCTTTGAAATTTAAGTCTCTCTTTTCATTATCTTACAGTCTGTGCATTTGTCTGTTAACTTTATAGTGTTTCGATTTTCTTAGAAATTTATAGTGCTAATGTGAAAATTTGGACAAAAAACTACCGTACAGTGCGGTGTTTGGTTTCTCTTTTTTATCGACCTATAGGGGTCGAACTCACTACAATAGTCATTTAACGATATCGTAATTTGGAGGCGAATTTGGTTGGGAAATCACAGAACTAGAACAAGATTCATGCTCTAGGGATCTAGCATCTCTAAAGATGTTGCTTTTCTTTTCAGTATTCAGGAGACTATTGGGTATACATTTAATATCTTATCTTTCTCATGACATTTTGTTGCAGATGATTGTGGGGACTTCAAGAATTGATAAAACTTCGGGGTTAGAAATCACCACTATTCTAATCTCCTTTCGCTTTTGTACGCATCTTCGTGTGAATTCCAACAACAATTGCATCAAAGCAGCATAAGTCGTTCAGTCAGTCAGCTATAACGTAGGACCAGGGACATATATGCATCAGTCCAAGTTGCCACACCTTATTAGCACAAGAAGATGAACACTGAATTCATATAAAAGAAAGATTGTATATAGATATAGTACAGGAAGAAAGAAAGATATGAATCTATTTTAATCTCATGGTTTAAGGGAAGACAAAGAGTGTATACACCTACGATTCTGAGCCATGTTACACAAAGTCTCTAACAATTGGTTACGATAGTCCCGACCGTTGCCGTTACCTTGACGTGGTGGTCGGGCTTGCCTACCGTGATGAAACAATCGGGCTATACCGGCTGGAGCAGTCGTTCCTCAAGGTCCTACCATGCCATACAGGTCGGTTGAAGAGCGGAGAGAATAAAAGCAGCAAACCCAAGGTCCGAAGGCGAAGTCGTACTGCCGACTGTACAGAGGTGTGACAGCAGTAAGGTGTTTCCTTTAGACGACCAGCATAACAGCGATGCTTCCTTCCCACAAGGGGTAGGTTTAGAAAAGGTCGACCCTAAAACTGCATACTTCGCCTTATCCCACGGTTATCTGTCTCCGGCGGTAAGGTTCCAACAAGTACGGAGCCAACACGTAAACTACTCACGAAGAGGCCGTGTGTGACCGACCTCAAGCAGTTGTCCCTTAGGCATTGCAGTCACGCTCTTAGGTCATTAAGATCACTTCTAACCCGATTTCCTTTCCAGGTACCTTTAGAAGAATCCTTCCACGGTTTGTGCAACTGGGAAGTGATAACTGCCCTCATACCTCTAACAGCACTCAAGATCACTGTATTCATAAGTTGTTCAGACACTCTTAACTATACAATAATCAATTTCCATAATTCCGAATTCTCTTTTCTGTTTATTCATGGTTGCCACAGGCTTCTGAATTCCTCTCTCTGTGGCTTATGGTGACAATTCACACATATAAGTAGTAATATTGACTCCCGAAGACTGCCCCTTTGTTTGCATGCTGTATTTTTTGATAACCTAACAAATATGTCTAGATAATGAGTTTATTGTTTTTCTGTAACACATCGAAATTCCATTGTGAATCATATGTAGTGTATTATCTATGTGTATCTGTTGATGAGTTCCACTTATCGGCCAACCACATGCTACTTGTGTTGGGTGATTCAGGGAAATGTGTAGTTTCATCAGCTTAAATCATATGAACATAATTAGAATTTAATGCCATGGGGTTTTATTTATTGCACTTCATGTCGGCTAACGATAGTACCTACTTGTCTATTTATCTACAAAAACGTTGTTGCATATATTAAGGTTAAACCAGGTAACCGGAGTGAGTTAGTATCTGGTGTCAGATCTCAACTCTGCTTTTTGTGCCTAACTTCTTTAATGTTCCATTTGAATGATAATTGGCCATTGAAAATTGACGATAGTTATCATTATCTATTTGGCAAATGTTCGTACTTGTTTTTATTTGCATTTTCTCATATATTACTAGTGTTTTTGTTGCATGATGCCACTTGTCTTCATTGGTCTTGTGTGAACTTTGTGTGAAAATTTTGTATTTTTCTTTCTTTTCTGTAAAAGACTTTGCAAGGTAAAGAACCTACTCCTGGAGAAAATCTGGATATATTCGCGAGTTTGGATATCGTTGTAGAATGTCCAGGAAAAAGTAGCAATTCTCGACAGCACGATTTTCAGCTCATTTCTTTTTACAGAACAGTCTCCTGTATAGTGTGCAATATTCCTTTGTTAGGTATCCCATCACTGTTACTTTTATCTTTTTTGCTTATTGTTTTATTAAAGTCAAATTATTATCGAATTATAAAATCATAAAATTAGAATCACCAGGAAATATATTACAGTACAACTTACAAATTTCAACAGAAACTAACATCAGTTCTGTCTTCTATTGTTGTGATTTGATGCACACATGATGCAGAAGTTGTATTTGTGGAATTCTAAATACAAGCAACTAACTTACTTACGCCCGTTATCCCTTGTGAAAAAGCATAGGCCGCACACCAGTATTCTCCATCCAACCCTGTTCTGGGCAATCCTTCCCAGTTGTTATTCGTCCTTTTCATATAGTAGTTCTCCACGTTTCAGCTCCGTACAGTAGGACTGTCTCGACGTTCTTATTGAAGATTGGGACTTCGTTATCGGTTGACAGTTGTTTTGAGTCCCATATGTTCTTCAGTTGTAGAAATGCTGTCCTTGCTTTGCCAATCCTCGCCTTTACATCTACATCAGATCCTCCTCGTTCATCCATGATGCTTCCCAGGTACGTGAATGTTTCCACCTCTTCCAAGGTTTCTCCATCAAGTGTGATTGTGTTGGCGTTCTCTGTGTTGTATTTGAGAATCTTGCTTTTACCTTTGTGTATGTTGAGGCCTATTGATGTAGAGGTTACTGCTACATTAGTTGTCTTCATCTGTATTTGTTCTTGTGTAAGGCATAGGAGGGCTATGTGATCTGCGAAGTCCAAATCATCTAATTGATTCTGAGATGTCCATTGTATTCTGTGTTTCCCGTCAGATGTCGAGGTCTTCATAATCCAGTCCATCATCGGAAGAAAGAGGAAGGGGGAAGGTGGACAGTCTTGTCTGGCTCCGGTCCCTACTGGGAATGCATCTATCAGCTGTCCTCCATGCACGACTCTGCACTGTCGTCCGTCGTATGAGTTCTGGATAATGTTGACAATCTTCTCAGGAACTCCATAGTGTCGAAGAAGTTTCCGTAATGTTTTCCGGTCCACACTGTCAAACGCCTTCTCATAGTCAACGAAGGTGATATATAGTGACGAATTCCAATCAATTGATTGTTCAACGTAGTGTCGCGATTCGGTCTGTGCACGACCGATCCTCGCGAAATCCAGCCCGTTGATCTCAAAGATGGGCATACACTGTGTCTTTCATCCTGTTCAGCAACACTCTGTTGAAAAATTTCCCTGATACTGACAACAGTGTGATGCCTCTAATTCTCACATTTGCTCAGATCTTTCTTTGGTATCTTGATGAGGTGTCCTTCATTCCAGTCCGTCGGCACTTGTTCCTCTTCCCAAATCTTCTTGAATAGAAGGTGAAGCATGTTTGTTGTTACTTCAATGTCTGACTTCAGTGCTTCAGTTGGTATGTTGTTGGGTCCTGCCGCTTTCCCACTCTTGATTTGTCTGATGGCAATCTTGACTTCTTCGGTCGTTGATGGAGTGACTTCTATAGGTGGGTCTGTGTGTGTTGCTTCGATGTCCGGTGGATTCAATGGAGCTGGCCTGTTCAGCCCAATCTTTTCCTCTGTTTTTGAATCTCCGTGATTGTCTTTCCTTCTTTGTTCTTGACTGGTCTCTCTTGTTTACTCTATTTACCTGCTAGTTTCTTCGTTGTATCATATAGTTGTTTCATATTCCCTTCTCTTGCAGCTTCTTTTTGCCATCGTTGCTAATTCTCCCATGTATTTCTGCTTGTCGGCTTTATTGCTCATCTTCACTTCCTTGTTCGCTTCTGCGTAGTCTGCTTTTGCCTTGACATTCTCTGCTCGTGTTCGACTGTTGTTAATTTCTGTCTTCTTGTTATTCCTTTCTTCGATCTTGTCCAGGGTTCCCATAGAGATCCATTCCTTATGATGATGCTTCTTAGAACCCAGAACCTACTGACACGTTGAAGTTAGTGCTTCTTTTATCCCTTTCCAGTTGTCTTCCAAAGTAGTTTCTTGTTCTTTCAGTAGAGCTTGGAACCTGTTGTTGAGAGTTATCTTGAATTCGTTGAGTTTGTCAGTATCTCGAAGGAAGATTGTATTGAACCTTTGTAGTGCTGTTTGTCCAGTTTTCCAGTGTTTCTTAAGCTTCAGTCTCATCTTGGCCACAACCAGGTGGTGATCTGAAACTATGTCAGCTCCTCTCCGGGTTCTCACATCTTCCATTGTCCTTCGGAATTTTTTGTTGATACGGATGTGATCTATCTGGTTCTCTGTGGTGTGGTCCGGTGAGATCCATGTTGCTTTGTGCATGCGTTTGTGTGGAAATATTGTGCCACCAATAACCAATTTGTTGAATGCACATAGATTTGCAAGTCTCTCCCCATTTTCATTTCTTTCTCCTATTCCATGTCGTCCAATTGTATCTTCATATCCTGTGTTGTCCACTCCGATTTTAGCATTTAGATCTTCCATCAGGATGGTGAGGTCCTTTCTTGAGCACTTAGCTAGGATTGATTACAGCCTCGAGTAGAACTAATCTTTATCGTCGTCGTTGCTGTCATTTGTGGTGCATAACATTGGATAACATTCATTGTGATCCACTTCTTTGTTTTGAATGATGCTTTGATTATCTTGGATCCATGAGGTTCCCATCTTAGGGTTGCATTTCGTGCTTCTCTGGATAGCATTAGAGCAATTCCCTGAGTGTGTGTAGCATTTTCCTCTTCGTGATCGGTTTACAACAGCATCCTTCCCTTGTTGTCCAGCTTGTGTCCAATGGGTTTTGCTGATTCCGAGTACTGCGAATTTGTATCTCCTTTCCATTGCTATTTGACTGGTCTTCCCGGTCTCCCACATTGTTCGGACGTCCCATGTACCTATAAAGAGTGTTGTTCTGGTTGTTAGAAGGAGCACCGGCTTCGTGACTTCCGAAGGATCTCGGCTTTCATCATGAGGCGTCATAATTCTTCCTTCCACTCCCAGAGCAGAGTTTAAATGGTTTGAATTATTTTTTCTGGTTAGCGTTTTTTTAGCGAGTTATTTCTTCTACGGGATGGGGTCGCTAACCCCATGCCCAACCCTCCTCCTTTGTGGGCTTGGGACCGGCAGTAACAAGTAACAAAGTATATATGTAAATGTTTTCATGTGATTGCTTGTTTGTTTTGAAACTTTTATTGGTGTTTTACTTTTCCACTAGAATTATAACCTATTTTCTGTTCATTTTCGTAGGTTTCAGTCATCAGGGATTTCAGTGTAAAAAGTGTGGAGCTATTTGTCATCGTATCTGTAAAGCTTTAGATTATTTTTCAAATTGTCCTGGAGTATTTTGTGCAAGTAAAGCATTTAATCCGGAAAACCAGGACGCTGGCTGTGGAACGAATGAAGTTCCAACCTCATTGGTTCCGTATGTTAGTGAATACTTTGGTGTTAAATTGGAAGAACAAGTAAAGTTATTGTTTTAAAACTTATATCATGAATATATATAGGTGAATAGTGGTCTGCATAGGATAATATTTTTGCATTGTTGAATTCTATACCAAAACCATAAATTGACGGATTCAACCAATAGTTTGTATAGTTTTACTTTGATTGTTTTATAAGAAAGTTACCTGTTGGAAACTATTTTTAGTGTTTATGAAAATTTATTGAAATGTAAATGTTATATCACGAAGATAATTGTGAATGGTACCTTTTTCGAACTATTTATGGACCGATAAGTTACATATATTTTTATCAAATAATTGTTAAATAACTAAACTATTCATATTCATGTCCCTTTTATCATGAGCTTTATTTTGACCTATGAACTATTATTATACGATTTACCATTCTTGAGTTATGCCCTGTCTATCTCCCTTGTTCACAGCCACATTTGGATTAATCTTGTACAAATGTTGTTTCCTATTTTATGGTACGATGTGGTCTGTCCGGTCGGTATATAAACCCAGTATATTTGGATTAAAGGATTCATATTGTTCTGGACTTAATAGACAGGGCTAGACGGGAAGCAAGGACCGATAAGTACTCTAGACTGCTCGTACGGGTTTTATGTGTTATTGGTCCGATCGATAAAGCACTGCTCTCTAATTGACGGTATTATCAGGGCACACAGGCTATAAGTTAGAACAATAAACCAAATATAACCATTGCTTTAGATCACCTTCAAATTGTATCAAACAATTATGTAAAATAACTGACTTATTGTTATTCTATTTTGCACATGAATGTCAAACACAGTTTAGATATCCTTCAGAGAGCCAAAATGTATATTTTTCAGTTACTTCAAGGGTATTGTTTCCTTTTGTCATTTGTTTGTTTTCTAGTTGTTTAATCGGAACAATTTTCATGTATTGAGATCTTTTTGATGAACCTCAAATATACTGACCGTCTAGTAAAAGTACAGTGGTTAAAAGCTGGAAAAGTTTTAGGTATATATTCACACAACTATAAATATACCCTTCAAAAGGGTAATTTTACATTGGTTTTTAGGAAACCAGACACCATACGGGCTTTTACACGACCTGAACAGCATAGCTCAGTCTTGTGACGCAACCACACAGGTATTAATATCCCAGGTGGACCACTATATATATATGATATAAGGATTCCACCAAGCGTCCATTTTCAAGTATTTAGATCAGGTTGGTATATACATCTGTCAAAGAAATTAATATATTATTACACTTTTGAAAGTTTTATTCAATATATTGGTAGTCAGTTGTTCATATTCCGCACCAAAGTTATTTCTTTACATATATGATAAGTTTAGGTATAATTAATTGATAAATGATCTTCAAAATTATTTTTTCGTTAATTTTTATTTCATAGAAATTAGATTCTAATTCAAAAGTCCCTATATTCTTAACTACATGTACTGAACAAATAGAAAAACTAGCTACTGAAAGCTTTATTACTGCCAGTAATAATCCGTGTATTCAACCTGTTGACATGGCTATGGTTTATCAACAATCAGCTTTAACGTATACTCTACAAGAACTTCATGATACATTTGCTCATTGTTTGCCATTACCCGATATAGAACAGTCATCTACCCATCCGTTGGACATTGTACGTTTTGCCCAACTAATGAAAGCTTTTCTTCGTGATTTACCAGTGAATGTGATACCTGAAGAGTACTACTTAGATTTTTGCAGTTTAGCAAATATAAGAAATATAGGTAAGTTATACGTACCATTGAACAACAACATCCTGTAATTTTATCTCCTGCATTTTGTATGTTAATAAGTTCAGTTTGTTCTTCTCTGAGTGTCATAATAATAATTTTTTTTGATTTATCTGTTACTAGATGAAAAGGAAAAAGCTGTTCATGCATTTCTTGAAAGTCTTCCTGAACTTCATCGGCTGTGTTTGATTCATATATTTAACCATTTAGGCTTCGTACTGAATCATCAAAATAAGTTAAAATCTTATTTGTCAGATTCATCATCTGTCAATCTGAACCGGTCGAATTCATTTTCTGAGTCCAGTATAAATGTATTGAATAAAGCTACGCCTTGGTTGATGATTTTTAGACAAATCCTTGTTCGACCACCATGGCATCTTATCACCGACATAGCTATGGGTATGGATACACATATGCGTGCTTTAGAGGCTCTCTTTTCAACTTTTGTCGATTTTGTCAGTGAGGAATCAGAATATACATCTCAAACTAAAAATTCCGAAGCACAATCTCATGTATTAGATTCAAATCTTCAAAGAAATTATATATCTTTTTCTCAATTTGAACATATTTGTGAGTTATCATGTTGTTGATCATACGGTTTATTTGTTATTTTGTTGTTACTTATACCATTTGATTTCAATGATTTCGGAATATTTACAAAACGTAAGGTGACATGTAACAAGAGGATTTCTAACAGTATCATAATGTTATGCAAGTGAGTTTAACATCCAGACAACTATCGAGAAGTTATATACCATTTCTATAACAATTTGTATTTGTTTTTCTGGATACAAAGATCTACTTATCGCTATTCATAATTTCCGTTAACATCTTTCAAAGATCTAATAAATATTTATTCCTGGGATTTCTAGAATAAGGAAGGTTGGTTTTAATCAACCTTACTCATATCCCTTTCATTCTCATTGAAATTTAGTAGTCTAATATACAAAGCGTGGTTTAAATAAAAGTTAACGTATGCTGTCATTATATATTCAGTTTCGTTTTTGCTGTCCTTTAACAATGAATTTTATCAGAAATTTTTATCGGTTGGAAAAGACAGAGGAGCACTAGATAGATATCCCTTCTAGTACTCTATGGTTTTCAATGATTGTTTGGTTTATATCAGTTCCAATGTTTCATTAATTACTTGGTTTATCAGAATTGTACACATGCTGTTTGTTCATTGATGATATAATTCTTGTATTTCTCCTCACCACACTTTTGGTTGTATTGTTTTGACTTAAAATAACTCGAATTACTGATTTAACGATTCTCAACGGAATTTTATCGAGGATATCATTCGGTTTTTATATTCATTTTTCATATGCTTGAGTGATATGCAACTTTCACTATACTATCTATCTATCTATCCAGGTTTTCTTGTTTTACTGCAAATTAGTCTGAAATGAATAGAATAAGGCGTTTGTTGTCTAATAATTAAACTGCATAGTGTAATCATACATTAAGTTGGAATAAATCTTAGGTTTGTTCAAATATTCAAGTGGTCTAAATGTTTTCATTTTCTGTTAGTAATTATCAAGAAATAAAAGATGGTTACAAGCAGTCATGCCAAAATTTGTCTTATAGGGTGATTACCTAAGCGCTGATTAGAGTAGGTTAGTATTTGGTTGTATAATGTAGTAGCTGAATTCTGACTATCTAGGCCGTTCCTAATAAAGCTACACATAATTATCAATGGTTCTGTTTGAGTGGGATTTTGAGTTGACTTGATTCTGCCAATTTAATTTATCTTTTTGAAGTTCCATGTTCTTTTTTTTTAAAGCCAGATATCAGGGTGAAAAACATACATCTTCAGAATCTATCTCACCATATCCTACTAATGTAGTTGCACCAACTATTAATACTCCGCCTAGTCCTACTTCAATTACTGCTAATAAAAAAGATTTACAGAATCAAGAATGGTATTGGGGTGATATAACTCAAGAAGAGGTACGCGAACTGATGACAGATCTTCAAGATGGATATTTTCTTGTTCGTGATGCTTCTGGGAGTTCATCCGCTGCATTCACTTTGGTAGTCAGGTATTTTGTGTATATTTACTGATGTATTTCGTGTTCTAAAGAATAACATTTATTTTGAATGATATACTGTAATCCACTATTTGATATATTTAAAATATTTATTTAATCAATAAAGTTCTTCTTTATAACTTACTTATATTTAACTACTTTACTATCTCACTATCTAACTATATTTTCTTAATATTCCTTCAATAGATGGCGTGGTTTAAATAAGTTGAATCGAATCTATCATCGTGGTGATTATTTCGGGTTCACTGATCCTCCATATCCCAGTTGTCGTTTTGTTTCTGAGCTTGTTGAATTTTGTCGTGTTCATCCACTAACTTTGACTAGTTGTAGCAATCTACGATTGATTTGGCCTGTATCACGTCGTCATAAACGTTTTCATGGCAAAACTGACATCTTATTCGATAATACTGTATCTAATGAGAATAAAAGCAATGCAGATGGAGTGTTTGCCTGCTTCTTAACTGAGTCACAATTAAACAGTGAATTGAAAAGTAAAGCTGCTGAAATTAATCAATTGGATAAAGTTATTACTGATTTACAGTTACAGTCGAAAAATGCGATTGATTTGAAAGAGGAAGGTGTTCGTCTTATAAAGGGTTATCAAAAGATACGTAAATGGTTACAGACCTCATTGAGTCAGTTATATGATTATTCATATCCTAGTGAAAAGTGAGTGTAGATGTTAAGATCAAAACCGTTATTTTATTCCCTTTTTATTGTCTTTTTTCTCCTGTATCTAATAATATTATATCTTAATTATGATTATATGAAATACTGTTAGGCTCCTTTCAAATTTTTTGTAAAAACCTCTGTTGCTAAAATGTGTTCCCTTTACCATTTATCCAAGATAAGGCTGTACATATGTTAAACTTTACTTTTTCCGTAGGATTGAGTGAAGAAATCTCACCTTTTATAGTTTTACACTATCTACTAGGAACGTTTTGTAACTCGAATTTTCATATTCATTAGTTAGCGTCTTATTTCTATTCTGATTTAAGCGAAATATCCTAAATTACCGAAACTTAATTATAAATTAAAGCAGAGTTTGTATTCATTGAAATGTCAAATGTCGAAGGAAATTTTTTATCTTCAGTAATACGACTGCATTCATCATATAATAAAGAAGAGACTGTTAACTTTTATCAACAAAAGTAATGATTTGTTGAAGAGAAAAAAACTATTGTTTACATAATTTCCTACTTTCTATGCAGTCATATACTTAACTAGGAGAGGCAAATAATGATAACTTATTAATTTACTGATTGTCGTTCCTTCATCATCATATAAAAAATCGATTTTAGAATGGAGATATCATTCAATAGTTATTTTTTCAATGTAGGTTTTTCTTTATTGTAGATAGATTCAACTGTGTCGTTACAATGGCATCTTCATCAAACTGGAATTAGTATAAAAAGCATAACTTAATAGATTATCACTATGACTTCATCAAAGTGCTTGATGTAAATGTTGACGTTTATACTCAGTTAAGTTATGATATCATAGCCTGTTAAATTTTTCATCTTACAATGTAAACGAGTGTAGAAAAATATTAATCTAATAGAATCGACTGGTATAAATCTATACTAATAATATGCCAGTTGACAAGTAGGGTTTTTATCCTCATTACTTTGGGTTTTATTGAGGCGTAGGAAGTCTAGTATATTATACATGACCTGCAAATATTAGTTGATGAAAATACAACGCTTTATACACATTACAAAATAAACTGAAATTATAATCGAAAATTGGTTGGGTGATTTATACTTTTTTGATTCTATGACAGAATAAATGATCCAAGAAGATTATTTAGACCATCTAGCAGTAGTAATCAAAATCTGCAATAGAGAAATTAGTATTTCATCAATTAACAACCTAAAATATTAGTTTATATTTTAGATACTTCCCATGACCTCTTTTCAAGAGGATTTATTTAGAAAGTCCTTTACTTTATTTTTCGTCATACTTAGAACTCGATGATGTTGTTAGTTTTTTTGCTGAATTGGTCAGCGTGGTAGTACTGTAGTATGTGCTACTGATGTCGACAGATATAAGTAGTATGTAACACCCATCTAAAGTGGAATGCCTGGTAGCAGAAGGTTGAAAAGATTAACTAGAAGAGAACGGGAACAGAGAGTGATTGGTATGGAAATGAAGGTACAGCAAAGTCTGAAACAAATGATGGACATTTTGCAAATCAAGTATTTACTGTATGGCTTTCAGATTTTACTAGGAGACTTTGTGTTGTACTCAAATACAGTTGGTTATCCCCACTTGTGTTCTGGTTTACTACAATACCACTTAGTGTCACACCGCAAAACGTGATCTCAAGTTACTTATATAAGCTTCTACTTCGTCTATGAGTTAATGGACTTTTCTGATAATTGAAAATTTTTTTCTACTAATATTGGCATTTATTGCTGATTTTTGTAGTTTCAAAAACACGTATTTTCACTGAACTTTAAATTTTAATAATTTTCAGTACATTTGTAAATTAGTTTTAAATTTGCTAAACTTTTTGATCATTTAGGTTGAAAATCTCACCTCAAATTGAAACGCTAAAAAGAGAAATAGATGAAATTGAAAAACAAATCAAGATTAACAAGGAAGAGGTTAATAATCAATCCAAACAAGCTCGAATAATATGTGAAAACTACGCTAATGCAATTTTTCGTCAGCGTAAATTAAGAAGACAGGCTCACGAAATTCGTCGAGCATTAAAAGATCGAGGATTTAAAGAAGAGTCTTTATCTTCTTCGAGTTCTTCATTATATGATGACTCCACTTCTTCAACGAAACAGTCAATTGATAACCAAAGTAATATTGTACCGAGAAATTCTATAAATTCTCATGTTGATATTTATTTACCAGAGGAGATACGTGATCGTCGATATTGGTTCCTCACAGATGCTACTAGAGAAAAGGTGGAAGAGTTACTGAGGGATAGACCTGCTGGAACTTTTATCGTCAGACCGTCTGCTACTGGTGATAAATTAGCATTGGGCATACGGTAGGTATTTTATTTAATTTTACTACGATTTATTGCTTACAATTTTATAAAGACTTTTTGGCAGAATTATATATAGTTACTAATATTAATATTTATCAATTATATCTCTACAACATTCTAATAGGATTTGAAATGAATTTGTACTGTATTATTGGAAGAGATGTTTTTTTTTCTTTTTATAGAAATGTTTGAGAATTCCATATTTTGTGGTTAACATGTAACTTACATGTACAATTTATGCAAATGATCATTTCCTTAATAAGAGTTGTTTCCTTATATAAATCTATTAAATTGTTTTCTCTTTATCTTAAAGGAGATAATATGGGTTCCCTATTTTTGTTTTGGATTCACTTTTAATTGAATCGATATTATTAATTAAACTAAACGAATTCATATAGAGTTTACTTAGGTTAATTGAATTATGAAGTGATACTTATTTCTATTTTAATTATTTCTTGCATGTTACATATATTTATTAATTGACCATCCCTTGATCAAAATTCTGTGTATAAATAAATAAATAAATTTATTATATAGACTAATCATGAATAACAAAAAAAAAATACTAATCTAACAATAACATCTCTCCCATCCATTAATAACAATGATTTATTCATAAGGTAAATAATTAATAAGTAGAAGTAATGTCGTTGAAAGTTGTGCAATGCTCTAATCTGTTTAATTTATTTACATGTCAAACAGTCTATTGGTATTCTTCGTGTATGTTTAAAGTTTGGTGGGTAAGATATTATTTAACTAATTTGATGGATTTAGGTGATAGAATAAATAATTCTTAAAATAAGTCATAATGGGGTTAGTTGTTTATTGTTTTCCACTTCTTTTAATTTTTCCACAGTTAGTATTGATCCGTTATAAAAACAAACTAATCTTCACAAATATTTTTATTAGAATTTCCTTTATAAATGATAAATTAGATCTTAAATGTCTATAGAATAATTTGTAGTATTTATAACATTATTATTTTGAAATCAGAACATTTAGATTTCGTTAAGCCGAATTGGAAGTTAACTCTGCTGTTATTTAAAGATCAATAGTGATGAAATCGAGAATCCAAACTTTGGCTGACGGTCAGTTTCTCTTAACTACCCTAAGTAGTCATGAATCATAAATCTTTATTAGTATTATTTACTAGTTAAGCTTAGTAATTTCTACGCTAATGAGGTTGATCTAAGTTATTCGCAAACCAAATTACTATCATTAAAATCATGAATATTCACTTTGTTGGAAATGGAATACACCAATAAAAGTGTTAAAGGTGAGTTCTTTCGATCATCCGAATTGAACCATTTGATGAATTGCCTGAAATCGGTAGTTAGTTGCATAATCCAAAATTATTTACTAAAAGATACTCTGATAGCCATCATATATATATATATATATATATATATATATATATATATATATATATATGCTTAACTTTCATTTTATCTTGTTTTGTTCAGGTTAGCAACATCTGTTCAACATTGTTTAATTCATTGTGTAAACGGAAAGTATGGATTTGTTGAAAATTCTTGTACATATGAATCATTGGAAGATTTGATCTGTTACTATCATGTGGAGAATTTAAAGCGATACAATAATCTACTCAACATAACTTTGAAGTATCCAATTAAGTTACAGTTGGATGAATGAAAAAATGATAGGGAAGGAGATTATGTGGTGTACTTGTTTTACTTCATGATCCTTTTTTGTTATCTCCGGTTTGTATTGTGTGTGTATGTGTTTGTTCATAGTTGTGTATTCATACATAGAAATACAGATAATTTTTGTCTCTTATTGTTTACATTTTTCCAAGAACGTATTTTTCTTTCATCACTAATCAACAGTCACCACGTGGAACTATCAAGTCTAACCTTAGCATTGGTAATTTATTATGTGCCTTAATATCTATTGTTTGTTCATTTTTCTGGCTTCAGAAGTTTTTATTTTATTATTATTACAGTGTTTTTATGTTGGCGAAAAAATACCACTCAGAAATCGTACTCTCTTGTTTTCCCCTCCCCTTTCTTTTCTCTGTTATATTTTCAGAATTATTTCTTGATAATAAGTTGCGTCTTCGTGTAGGTAAAAACAGTTCCTGATTGTATTTATTGAATACCTCACTACATAACTGAATAGAAAACAGATATTATTATTGATGTTGTTAGAATACAATTTGTTTTTCAGTCTTCTTTTACCTCTTCATTTTCTCATCCTTTCTTGATCTCATCATCGAGACGAAAGGAACATGAAAAACAAAAAATATTTTGGTGTATACAACTGATTAATGATTATTTCTGTACACTGACATTTTCTCTACCTGTGATTTTCTGCTTTACACCTTGCTGTTACCTATATACTTCCCTTTAAAGCTTTACAACAAAATTGTTTTACAGTCCGCTAATAGTTTATTATTAATTTGTTTTTTGCTTCAATCCTTTTTTATCTTAAGATCTAAGATTATTATTATTAGTTTGTGTTATTATAATTGTTGTATCTTTACCACTTTAGAATAAAGTTAACCACGCGAGCTTTCATTTAATTAGAAAAAACCCTAATCAATTATCTTTATAGAGAAATGTTCCCTTTTGCGGATCGGTTTTTTGTTGTTGTGTAAGTGTTTCTTATTTCCTTCGATATCAAAGTTTTGAATTGTATCAGCCATCTTCACCAATCTCTAAAAATTGACAGATTCGCATAGATACATCATTAATTTTGTTCAGTTTTGAAACTTTATTAATTTTTTGAACTCCAAGCTAAATCAACTTTATTTTTGCCTTGTTTTGCCTTATTATTTCCCGAGAATTGGAAATGTCGACCTGAAATTTTATTCAATCGAATTTCTTCATAGTGAATTCAAGAGTCGTTTATGTATATTTAGCCTAAATTTCATTGCTTATATGATCAAATCCAAGATTGTCTTGATGTAAGTTGAGCTAGAAGTTCGATAAGTTTCAATAGTTGACAATTATTTGGAATAAGGCACTAAAAACTTTAAATTTTGACTGGAAAGAGCTCAATAATTTTAAATATCTCAACAAATATAGACTGTGTTGTTATCTTGATGCGAATCTAAGTACATTTTTAAGGCCACATTTATGGTAAAGTACAACGTGTTTTGTAGCTTAAAGTCTAGCTAGTTTTCGCTCAAAAGTGTATTCTAATTATCAAGCGTTCTATCGGAGGCGATTTCTTTCACATCAGTCATATTTAGATAGGACAACTAAGCTTTCTGAGTTTCTTTATGTCTAAAAGGAAGTAAGTTTGATTGTAGTTTTGGTTATTGTGTAGACTTTGTACGCAGATATATACTTTAAACCATCAGTATCCATCGTTTTCTGATTCTTTACAGATACAGTCTTCCGATTATACCGTTGAGAAACTATCTTATAAAGGTTGGACTGATTACTAACTAAATGTTTTGTGGAAATCAGGGCATATAGTCATTTGAGAGTCCAGTCTCCCATCATCTAGTGAAATTATACTGTTACGTTGTGCAGTATTTCCAAATGTATTCTAATAATATCTATTAGCCCCCTTATTTGACATTTCCATTTTTTGGTTTTATGGAGATGTTAGTGATACTCAGAGTAAAAATAAAGCTTAATAATGAAGTCTGGATTCCATTGAGATACAGGTGACTTACAACTCATTATTTTTCGATGGGGAAACGTATTTTGAAGAGAAGAGTGATAATCTACGGTAAATTACCGGAAAATTGATTCTGTTTTTGTAAGAAAAATAATAACGGTTAATATGGTTAAAATTAAAAAAGGATCTGAGAGCTTAAATCTACTTGTTGTAATCAAACCGTAGCTCAGTTAGTCCAAAATACTCAAATGTATATGATTCCTAAGATAAAAAGTAGTATTCTGCTAAGATGTATGTGCTCTACGTTTATATTTTGGATTATTCTATTAAGTGTCTAAAATAGTTTCTATAAATAAATACTGCCTACGCTTAAATAAAAATTTTAAAGCCTAGAAATATTTCATTCGACTGATCAATGACCTGAGACAGCAATTATGAGCTGTTAACCATTTCTCAGTAATAACGTTCGAATATTATACATCGTTATTAGAATTACGAGAAACGTTTATTAAAATTTTGAAATATATCTGTTTGTTATTCATTTGTGCTGTTAAAATAGTATAATGGATCCACCTGAAGTAGAAATTATGTAAATTGGAAATCTTTACGCATCTTTTAAATTCCAAAATCAATTTTGTCTTGACAACTGTCATTTTCATATATTGTTTTTAGAAATTTTCAAATCTTACCGATGCTATTAATCTGATTGGTATATTTTCTTGTTTTGACATTTCTCAATGTTTCGATGAAATTAAATACTCATTTCGGATTATGGTAACTGCTTATGGTAAAATTTAAAGGGTCGGTACAAATTAATAATCTCTCTGATTATTATAAGGTATAGGATTTGAATTGTAGTTTCTATGTTAAGTCAGTCGTTGAAAAGCTGGGAGTTATGATATTTTTCTGTGTTTATTCATAAGTGCGATGTGTTTAGGAATGGAATTATCCTTTAGTCTATTTTTGCATTACTTATTTCACATTATGTCTATCTTCAAATCAAACTAATTTTCAACCATAGGTTTTTATCTTTCAAGTAATGCATTTTCTAATCAGATTGTTTCCAAGTAATTGTAACGTAACCATTTACAGTTGTTCTTTAACAGTTTGGTTATACATACAGATATTTCATTCGATCATCAAGTTACTGCAGTTCATGTCATCTATGATTGTCTGACGAGATGTTATTGCATTTTTACACCTAATGATCATACTATTTATTTTGATTTGGTTATATGTTGGACAGATTCATTTATGAAAGTTTCTAGGAAGTGTATAGAAAAAAGAAATTGTAAAAAATACTTTAGCTTTATTACATTCTTTGTTTCATTGAGTTAATAGCTGGGTTTATTTATTTACAGGTTTTTAATAAGAACAACCTTATGAAATAGCCGGCCAAGAAATTTTTTTATTCTTTACACAAGAATTGGAAAATAAGATCTAACACTTAGATTTAATTATACCTACAAAATTAACGAATCAACTCTTTTTTAATATGATTTCTTATAGCCGTATATCTATGCATATGACCACTAATAAAATTTTGAAATTTGTTTAAAAATACATTTCAATTTTAAGAATCCATACACATACAATTGTACTGTTAGTTTACCTATTTACATAACTTTGAAGTGATTACCTGGTATATTTCAAACTAATAAAGAAGTGTATAATTAATATCAAATAGTATGGATTATAATGGTCACATATTTTCTAGTAATTCATTTAAACTAGTCTAGTCAAAAGAATATGATTAACGAAAGTGTTATTGAATTATCCTGATCACATGAGTCTACTTATTTTTTTTTTTAAATGCATGAAATACAAATTTCCCATTCCGCACAAATGAATTCTGCAAGCTATAAGATAAATTTTTTTGTTGTATCGAACGTATTTTAAGAAAACAAAATAGTTATTGACATAGTGGTGATTATTTGGCGAACATTGACAATCGCTAAAACTTCATATTATAAAAATAGTTAAGTTAACATGTGATGGTATTTATCAATGGGCACATACTGATAGATTTTCAGAAATCCTTATCATTAAGAAAGTATGAAATAAGTTAGAATGAAAGTAAATCACTTTTCATGATTAAAACTCTTCTCAAATTGACATAATTTAATGTCCACGTTTTCTTTGCCATATAGCCAATTAAACAAAGGCGTATTAGACACATTAGGAAACTTAAATTTTCATTTAAAGATTTTTGAACTTAATATTTGGTAACCTTAATGGTTTTGGATATTTACGTGATCTCCGGATTCCTCAGAAACAAAATTTTGTTTCTTAAAAAAACCTATGTCCAACAGACGTAATTTATTCTATTTTGTTTGAGGTATATGTTAAAACCAACCATCATAGTTCCAGCTTTTTTATACTTTAATACATTTTCAAAGAAACTGTCAAGATTAGTTTGAATTTAACGAATCAATAGAGTTTTTGACTAATGATTAATGAGTTGGTTAGTTTCTTTGAAATTTCACTAAAATTGGTCCGATATTTGGGTCACGAAATTGCGAGCATTAAGCTCTAGAGTTAAAAAAAATTAAGTTTTCTTTTCATAATAAGAGACTAGACGCATCCACATATGTATGCACATAAGTATATACAGTAAAAGAACTTCATTTGTTGACAGGAGGAAACGGTTTTCGTTAACCAAATTAGTGACTGTCGTGACCATTATATATTTATATAGTTTTACATAACGGGTTAATATCAACTAAAAATCTGTAAAGAACCAAAGATGACTGGGTGGCTGCTCTTTGTAAAGATTCTCAAACCAATCTAGTCTTAGATCAACAGCCATCAAGCTCAATACCTTCAGTTTTCATTATGATCGCAATATTATTAATTTTCAAAATGAGCAGAACAGAATCCTAATAAGTCTAAAATTAAGTAGATGAACAGTCGAAAAATTCTTTTTCTATAATCGTTTTTTTTGTAAAATTGACGAAGACAGTTTATTTTTCTATTTGAATACGTAAACTTTCCATTTCAAAAAGTAGAAAACCAATAAATGCCTGTAGTGTTCGAATCTATTTCGTTCAGGTTTATAGTCTAAGAAACTATCACTGAGGATTTTTTGTTCACAAACGATCACTATTAGAACTGAGATATTTATATTATTGAGTAGTAAGTATCTATTAGTAAGAGCAAAGCAAACGTTATAATAAAGTTCAAAATTTAAGACTGGAAAATTTTGATTTCAGTCAAAAAATTATTTTTTCATAGTAGAAAGCATGAGTCAATTGAAGCTAGACCACCATGGAAAACCTGGAAACACTGGACGGCCGTTTCCAGGTTTTCCATGGTGGTCTAGCTTCAATTGACTCATGCTTTCTACTATGAAAAATACTAAATCTCCACAAAACCCCTTCTGATAAAAAAAATTATTTTATTGTGTTATGTGAAAACATAAACTTTAGAATTCTCAGTCAACTGAAGTAACTTTGGAGATTTCGGTTGTACGTGAACAGTCTATCATTAAATAATTGGTACTAGTGATTCACAAACTTTCTTAAATTTATCCAATATTGTTGAATATTTTCAAACTAAAAAGTATTTTAGCATCAATTATTTCATACTAACGAAAAAGAAACGTTTTTCACAGGTTTTAGTATGCCCACAAACACCTCAAATAGCTTTTGTTGATCATATGGCCATAAAAGGCATAATATAAGTGCTTTTACTGTTAGCTTTTATCGATGTACAGTTAATGTAATCTTCTTCATGTATACTGGAAAGAACATTATCGTTTCTCCTGGAATATTTACAAGATTTTATGAAATCGGTGTTTAATTTTGCTAAGCTTAATGACAGAAAATTCATACCACGATTATTTGTATAGGGTTGTTAGTGAGATTGTCGTAGTTACGTAATCCCATAGTCTAGTAAAGAGTTTGTTCATTATCATTTAACATATATTTTGAAGGCAACCAAGAAAAACATAAATTTGTATCGATATTGGTCACTAAGATGCATATACATTTTAAAAGTAATCAAAACTGGTATTACTAAATTATATATGTAAACGTGTCAACTTAAACTCATTTACATCATTCAATTAATCACCACACTTGTTACAAACAGTAAAATAGTAGTAATAAGTAGTAATACTTGCCAAGGTGTTATAATTTGGGGTGTTTCGGTTATATTTACCGTTGGCGAAAGTATTGAGCTCTATTATTGGTGGTCGAAGTAAACAATTTATGCGGTTTGTTTTCGTTGAAATTGAAAATAATTCATGAGTTATAGTAAAATACTATTGAATATGAGTTTTAGAACTTTTCAAATAAATTTAAACTGACTGATGTTTCTTGTTCATAAAGTAAAGCTGTAGTCAGAAAGTTTAGAAGTAGATTTTCATTGGAAAGCAAATTATACATATGAGTGACCTTGATTTCCTAGAATTGTCGAGAAAATATCTTAAATTAGCGATCAATCCGGTGATTGTAAAGTTTTTATTAGAGAAAAATAGTCAGCTTTTTAGGTTTATAACAGAAATTCTCAAAGGGCGCTAATTAGCCAACATATTTTAATCAATTTTCATGGCTTTTCGAGGCTCTTTTGGAATAATTGTCGAGGGCTTCTAGCATTACTTACACACTGTACATGGGATATAAATACGTTTTTGTCAGAATGCTTTATTGAAATGAAACAGAAATATTTATGATTTATGATAGAAGTATAGTTCTGAAAAGATATTAAGGTAGTCAGTTGTGTTAATGATTCGCCATTAGATGCCTCATTTGGCTTCGATCTGTTTTTACAGATTATATCTCACTACATTCTCTAAATTTGAATGCTCACTGTCCTTTTATTAATCGGTCAAATCAAGTTACATTCTGACAAAAAATATGCATTGAACCAAGTTTTCATATCACATTAGCATGACAAGATGGGATTAACAAGATGAATAGCAAAAGATTCGAAATAATATGGTATCAATGGTAGAGATAAAGTTTTAACTTTGAAAATAGATGGTTTAAAAAGACGAAATGATAAGGTATGTATGAAAAAACAATGCGGCTTCAGATTTGGAGGGAGATAGGAAGTGAATTAATATGAGGATAATAAATCCGAAAAAATGATATTTAAGAAGAAATCACTTTCGGAAACCGGGCTTTTTGAATGCGTTCTGATATCCCATCCGACATCAGAACACCAAGGTTAATGAAACTTCCAAAATAGGTGAAGTAGTCGACATACTCAATCATTTGACTTCTTATCGAAGTGAGACCTTTGAGCAACGCTAAAATGATCTTGAGGATGTCTATCAACATACTTAAGGTAAATGAGGGTTATAAATTAGTGTAAGGAATTAAGATTTACAGCTGGACGTTGGGGTTAAGAAATAGATTTAGTATGTTCATAACGAATTGACACCAGTTATAATTTCGATAATGCAATGAGAAGACGAAGATTATCAGAATTATGTGATATATTAGCGCAATACATTTCGAACAATCTGATCACACATATACTTGTTAAGACATTTTTTTTATATGAAAATTAAAAGGTCAACTAGACAGGTTAAGGTAAGAAAATAAATAAAGTACACAAAAACAAAGTGATGACTACTCTGGATAATAAATAAGCATTACCAGGGTAGGTTAAGGGTAAGAACAAATTGTTTTTGAACACATAAAGGGGGTTTCAATTTCCGTATAGCCAAGGCTTCAATAAACCTTAGTATACGTCCTTGAAGGCTTTTGTACAACACTACAAATGCTGATTTGATGTCAACCTTATGACCAGTTTCAACTAAATGTTTCGCAATAGAGGAAGATGTTTGTCTGTCCTGTGATCTTATTTGACTATTCGAATTCATTTGGTTCTGTAGCCATTTAGGTATGTGTTCCACCACCCTTATTTGCAAATCACGATTGCTCCTCCCTATGTACGTGTTTCCGCACATACATGTAAATTGGTATACACAATGGGATGTGACACAATCGCTTATATGCTGTCTAGGTTTTTGGTGAAATATCGACCTTGTCTTTTCAATGATGACAAGTTGAGCTGCATAGAATGTCCTATTTATGGCTAATTTTAGTCTCCGTCTTAACATGAGACTATTAGAGTCACTTCTAAATGGTAATGTAATATAAACTCGCTTTTTGGGTGCCAGAAGCGTAATAGGTCTAATCGTATTGCAACCCTTCCAGCGGTTTATGAACTTAAATGAATAACCGTTATTCATTAACGTATTAGTTAGACGCTTCGTTTCTATTTCAATAGTATCACTAGTACAAATACGATTGATTCTATTGAATAAGCCCTTAATTAACCCACGTTTGTAATGAATTGGGCAGTGACTATGGAAATTAAGGTATTGCCCCGTCCATGTCTGCTTTCTATAAATAGAACGTTGGATGGAACCATCTTCTCTTCTACTGATCAGTATATCTAGAAAAGGAAGTTGGTTGTTCTTCTCTTCCTCGCACGTAAGAGAAATATGCTTCTGACTTGCATTGAGTTCTTTTAACAAGTGGTTCAAGTCTTCACATTTATCCCCTATGATTATGATATCATCAACGTATCGTCTATACAGACACATCTTTTGGATTGAGTTTTCAGCTAAATTTTCAACATACCCCATGAACACATCCGCCAGCAACGGTCCTAAAGGACTACCCATAGCTACGCCATCAATTTGTCGAAAGTGCTCACCTTGAAATGTGAATTTTACATTGTCAGTGCACAATAATAATAAATCTTTAAGAGTTTCAACAGGAAATGGCAATGGAAGATTATTAAGTGAAATATAGTCACATAAAATATCAATAGTTTTTCTCAGGGGTACATTTGTAAATAAAGTATTCACATCAAAAGAACACATTGTCTTTGTTTTTATATTCATATCCTTTAAGTATTTAATTAAATCAAATGAGTCAATCAAGGAATACTTACAAAATTGATGTCGGATAGGATTTAATATTTTTGTAAGCCATTTCGCTAGTTTGTGTGTAGGTGACCGACACATTGATAGAATTGGACGCAAAGGGATATTAGGCTTATGTATTTTTGGCAATCCATATAAATGAGGATACACCGAACCCATAGGTTTTAATAAATGAAACTCATCTTTGTCAATAGCGTTCATGTTTAACAATTTTGTTAGATTCGAGTTTACTTTCTTTTCTAATTTATGTAGTCCATCAGAGTCAACATCAGCCATGAATTTGCTCTTATCACTGAGAATCAATTCCATTTTATCTATGTAATCGGACTTATTCATAAATACCACACCAGATCCTTTATCGGGTTTAAGTATAATAATATCGGCATTGTTTCGCAATTCTTTTAAGGATTTGAAGTGCTGAGAAGTTAGTATGCTTCTCTGCTTCGGTCCAGAGGAGTGAAATTGATGAGCTATGTCCACTAATTTAGCTTTAAACCAACTTTGATTCTCTGAGGATGAGGGGGTTAAAGTACTCAATTGATCATAAAGGTTTTCAAATTGGGCGTTGATTGTCAATTCAGAAATTTGTGTAATAGGGACAGAAAAGTTGAAACCCAGAGAAAGTGCCTCCTTTTCATGAACGGACAATACAATAGAGGATAAATTAGTGACATATTTATCAGGATTAATTGGGAAGGAAGTGAGATTATTATTATTGTTACAGAAAGATTTTTCCAGCTTTTTCCTGATCCCTTCTTTCGTTTTCAAAGTGACAGTACTACAAAAATTGATGAATTTGATATGGCAAACTATAGACAATTCTGCTAACACAGGTAATGCTTGAGTATGCAGTTCAATTAAATTAATCAACTTATCATGGCATTTGTCTATGAAGGATTTTGTCAGTCGAATAAGATTTGGAATATTTGGTTGTAATTTACTTGAACGAAGATTCTTACATAAATGATTCGGGAAAATGTGATTTGACAAACAAGATTTATAAAATTCCAGTTTCACTCGTTCCGATATAATTTTGCACTTAAGGTTAACAAGTTCATCTAACCTTTTTATAATTTGTGTAGGGAGTCTTCTTTTCAAGAATTTAAAACAATTAGTCCCTTTGAATTCACTTAGTATTGTTTGTTTGGATCTTCCCATCGGTGTGTTTAGGACTGCAACTGGTCAGTCTCTAATTGGCATATGTGCATACTGTGCGTATTGCCTCGATATACCTTAATTCACAAGCATGGTAAGCAGAGATGGAATTAAGGTATATCGAGGCAATACGCACAGTATGCACATATGCCAATTAGAGACTGACCAGTTGCAGTCCTAAACACACCGATGGGAAGATCCAAACAAACAATACTAAGTGAATTCAAACTTCACCCCATCGCACAAGCAAGTGGCTATCAGGACTCAGTGGCCGAGTGGATAACGCGATGGCGTTTGAAGCGAGGGTACTGGGTTCGAGTCCCAGAGTGAACATCAACTCTGAGATGCAGGTACATCCAGCTGACGAGTCCCAAATAGGACGAAACGCGCGTCCTGGATTCCACTGCTAGCCACTATCCATCTCTGCTTACAATTAGTCCCTTTGATATATTTCGATAATGCAATGAGAAGACGAAGATTATCAGAATTATGTGATATATTAGCGCAATACATTTCGAACAATCTGATCACACATATACTTGTTAAGACATTTTTTTTATATGAAAATTAAAAGGTCAACTAGACAGGTTAAGGTAAGAAAATAAATAAAGTACACAAAAACAATGTGATGACTACTCTGGATAATAAATAAGCATTACCAGGGTAGGTTAAGGGTAAGAACAAATTGTTTTTGTGTACTTTATTTATTTTCTTACCTTAACCTGTCTAGTTGACCTTTTAATTTTCATATAAAAAATGTCTTAACAAGTATATGTGTGATCAGATTGTTCGAAATGTATTGCGCTAATATATCACATAATTCTGATAATCTTCGTCTTCTCATTGCATTATCGAAATATATCAAAGGGACTAATTGTTTTAAATTCTTGAAAAGAAGACTCCCTACACAAATTATAAAAAGGTTAGATGAACTTGTTAACCTTAAGTGCAAAATTATATCGGAACGAGTGAAACTGGAATTTTATAAATCTTGTTTGTCAAATCACATTTTCCCGAATCATTTATGTAAGAATCTTCGTTCAAGTAAATTACAACCAAATATTCCAAATCTTATTCGACTGACAAAATCCTTCATAGACAAATGCCATGATAAGTTGATTAATTTAATTGAACTGCATACTCAAGCATTACTTGTGTTAGCAGAATTGTCTATAGTTTGCCATATCAAATTCATCAATTTTTGTAGTACTGTCACTTTGAAAACGAAAGAAGGGATCAGGAAAAAGCTGGAAAAATCTTTCTGTAACAATAATAATAATCTCACTTCCTTCCCAAATAATCCTGATAAATATGTCACAAATTTATCCTCTATTGTATTGTCCGTTCATGAAAAGGAGGCACTTTCTCTGGGTTTCAACTTTTCTGTCCCTATTACACAAATTTCTGAATTGACAATCAACGCCCAATTTGAAAACCTTTATGATCAATTGAGTACTTTAACCCCCTCATCCTCAGAGAATCAAAGTTGGTTTAAAGCTAAATTAGTGGACATAGCTCATCAATTTCACTCCTCTGGACCGAAGCAGAGAAGCATACTAACTTCTCAGCACTTCAAATCCTTAAAAGAATTGCGAAACAATGCCGATATTATAAATAAATTATATATTTGTAATATCCCAATGAGTAGAAAAATTAGATTTTCTGACGTTTCGTGACTCAGTGTAAGCCACTTCTTCAGAGAATAAATAACCAAATTAATATTAATCCAAGTTTAAATAGTACAACGGAACAATCAAAGAATATTAGGTGATCAATCAAAAACCGGTCTGAATAAATCAATGTCACGTCATTTCATTTCGTTCAAAGTGATTCATAAGGGATATGTATGTAATTTTGTGTGTATGTATGCATTGTTAATGACGAAAAATGCCGATATTATTATACTTAAACCCGATAAAGGATCTGGTGTGGTAATTATGAATAAGTCCGATTACATAGATAAAATGGAATTGATTCTCAGTGATAAGAGCAAATTCATGGCTGATGTTGACTCTGATGGACTACATAAATTAGAAAAGAAAGTAAACTCGAATCTAACAAAATTGTTAAACATGAACGCTATTGACAAAGATGAGTTTCATTTATTAAAACCTATGGGTTCGGTGTATCCTCATTTATATGGATTGCCAAAAATACATAAGCCTAATATCCCTTTACGTCCAATTCTATCAATGTGTCGGTCACCTACACACAAACTAGCGAAATGGCTTACAAAAATATTAAATCCTATCCGACATCAATTTTGTAAGTATTCCTTGATTGACTCATTTGATTTAATTAAATACTTAAAGGATATGAATATAAAAACAAAGACAATGTGTTCTTTTGATGTGAATACTTTATTTACAAATGTACCCCTGAGAAAAACTATTGATATTTTATGTGACTATATTTCACTTAATAATCTTCCATTGCCATTTCCTGTTGAAACTCTTAAAGATTTATTATTATTGTGCACTGACAATGTAAAATTCACATTTCAAGGTGAGCACTTTCGACAAATTGATGGCGTAGCTATGGGTAGTCCTTTAGGACCGTTGCTGGCGGATGTGTTCATGGGGTATGTTGAAAATTTAGCTGAAAACTCAATCCAAAAGATGTGTCTGTATAGACGATACGTTGATGATATCATAATCATAGGGGATAAATGTGAAGACTTGAACCACTTGTTAAAAGAACTCAATGCAAGTCAGAAGCATATTTCTCTTACGTGCGAGGAAGAGAAGAACAACCAACTTCCTTTTCTAGATATACTGATCAGTAGAAGAGAAGATGGTTCCATCCAACGTTCTATTTATAGAAAGCAGACATGGACGGGGCAATACCTTAATTTCCATAGTCACTGCCCAATTCATTACAAACGTGGGTTAATTAAGGGCTTATTCAATAGAATCAATCGTATTTGTACTAGTGATACTATTGAAATAGAAACGAAGCGTCTAACTAATACGTTAATGAATAACGGTTATTCATTTAAGTTCATAAACCGCTGGAAGGGTTGCAATACGATTAGACCTATTACGCTTCTGGCACCCAAAAAGCGAGTTTATATTACATTACCATTTAGAAGTGACTCTAATAGTCTCATGTTAAGACGGAGACTAAAATTAGCCATAAATAGGACATTCTATGCAGCTCAACTTGTCATCATTGAAAAGACAAGGTCGATATTTCACCAAAAACCTAGACAGCATATAAGCGATTGTGTCACATCCCATTGTGTATACCAATTTACATGTATGTGCGGAAACACGTACATAGGGAGGAGCAATCGTGATTTGCAAATAAGGGTGGTGGAACACATACCTAAATGGCTACAGAACCAAATGAATTCGAATAGTCAAATAAGATCACAGGACAGACAAACATCTTCCTCTATTGCGAAACATTTAGTTGAAACTGGTCATAAGGTTGACATCAAATCAGCATTTGTAGTGTTGTACAAAAGCCTTCAAGGACGTATACTAAGGTTTATTGAAGCCTTGGCTATACGGAAATTGAAACCCCCTTTATGTGTTCAAAAACAATTTGTTCTTACCCTTAACCTACCCTGGTAATGCTTATTTATTATCCAGAGTAGTCATCACTTTGTTTTTGTGTACTTTATTTATTTTCTTACCTTAACCTGTCTAGTTGACCATTTAATTTTCATATAAAAAAAATGTCTTAACAAGTATATGTGTGATCAGATTGTTCGAAATGTATTGCGCTAATATATCACATAATTCTGATAATCTTCGTCTTCTCATTGCATTATCGAAATTTATCAAAGGGACTAATTGTTTTAAACCAGTTATAATGCCAAAATGCTATTTGGCCAAATAAGTTAATGAATTTCATGCCAAAATCCAAACCTCTTGTCTTAAGTCTGATTGGATCGCTCATAAATTATAGTGTGGCCCCTTTCGTTTGTTCATATGTTGACTCAGATCAATTCTGAAGCGAAATTTCGTATTTACAGGGAGATTAACAAATTGCAAACACTACTAGTTTATTGCTCAATGAGATCGAAAGATTGCATTTCGTTGATGCCTTCACCGAATAGGAATATATTACTTCAGGATTCTAAATCACTAAGTACATCTTGCTGTAGGAGATCAACCTATGAAAAGTTATATAGAAAGAATGACAAAATTAGATAAGATGTGGGACGTTGAATATCTCTTAAGAACACCACTTGAAGTTGACGATTCTGATTACAGTTCACTTGAAGCTCTGACTCAATCAGCAGTATTCAAGTAGAGAGCTTTCACAAGGTTATCTTTTATCAACCGGTTTGATGAGTAATTGATAGCTGTCACGTGTAATCACATCTGGTTTCCTGACTGTGGCTAATATTTCAGACAATCTAACTATTAAAACTGGATTACCATCTTTAAATGCCTCTGGAGTTAACCTGTCACGTCCTCTTGACCTCTATGGTCTTACATCAGCTATCATCATTTCATTAACACTAAGATTTGGGGGGATTTGTGTCGATTTTTTATTCAGGTTGCCGTAAGTAGTGGGCAGCAGAAGCGTAGCTAGGGGCCAGTTAAACTTTCATAAGGTGTTATGACTTTGCAGTTTCTCTGAATGAGAGTGAGTTATCGTTCTGACTTTCCCTGAGATAGTTTCACTAATAGCTGTTTTTCTTTAGTGTGTTTCCTTAATGAGTTGGAATATTTTTCCAAATTATAACCGCTACCTTTTCCACCTTTTTAGCCTCTGTTGGTGCAACTGCTTGCGATCATTGGGGAAACGTTTTTTAGCTAATGTTTGAGTTTCTATCGTTCTTTATCGTTATCCGAACCTGTTGGAATTAGTTTCCAAACATCTGCCAATTTCGTAAATGACACCGAAACGTACTAGTCTTTCCTATCCTATTAGTTTAAGTTGTCGGAGGATGTCACCGCTTTATAGGGGTTTTTTGATATCATTTCAAGCTTCTTGAGGATGAACTGTTTATTTGAGGTCGAATAGATGCCTAGACGTGTCTTTCTTCAATGAATCTTCAATCTTTGAACCTTCAACTTGATGTCTGAAGGACAGTCTTGCTGTAATTTTCCAATGTCCAGTAAAGCGCATAAAAATATGTACTCTCACCATGGCCTGTACTCCAGTTAAAGCAATAGTTTTCAATAGAGCCTCTCCGATGATGGTTGATAGCGATATTATCTTTTTGTGTCATTTGAGTGTTAACAGTTATCAAAAGTATATTTGGGTCAGCACATGAATAAACAACTGTTTATTTTTTGGTTAGTCATTAAACATATTGTGAATAGTCCTTGCAGTGCTTCAATAAAGAAACCTTGAGCATATATATGCATATGAATGTATACTAGGCTGTGAGATCTCAGATCCAAAGAAGAGTTGATTTAATTCATGTAAAAATAATGTTTCATTTGTAGATAAAAAATTTTTCTTTATGTCTGAAGAGGGCATTGTAAGCCATGCTACAATTTATAATATATTGATAACATGTTACGTTAATTGCTTTCATGGATAAATATGCTTAGGTAACAAGTGCGAAACTTGTGAAATAATTTCCCTTAAACATTTAAGAGCTTCCTAAGAATAAAATATTAGATTATGCTTAAAAAAGAGCAGTTGACTACACAATCTGAGATTTGGGTTTCATGTGGGAAAATTTGTCTGGATCCCTGCGCAAGCTATCATTCATTTAATGGGCTATATCAGAGTTGTAGAAATATCAACAATGTGAAAATCGCGTCTCTGATGATAACCTATATAAGATTTAGTTTCTTTCTCCATATGAAGAATAAACTGGCTTGTACTTTGATTTTAGATGGTGTCGCGATGGGTTTACCCCTAGGTCCCATATTGGCTGATATTTCTCTCGCGAAACTAGAAAACGGCCCACTGACACAACAGATTGAAAGGTTTTCACTTTATTGCCGATATATGGACGACACGTTCATCCTATGTAACGACTATACTGATTTAATGGAGACACTGCAGCTATTCAATACAGCTCATCCGTCTATAAAATTCACATGTGAGGAGGAAAATGGAGGTAGGATCGCTTTTCTAGATGTTCTCCTTACAAGGAGGAAAGACGGTTCTTTAAGGAGAAATATAAACAGGAAAACATCGTGGACGGGTCAGTATACTAAATTTCTTAGTTTTGTTCCTCTACAGTACAAAAGGAACCTAATTAAACCTAATCAAGAACATATGCTCTGAAGATACAGTCGAGGAAGAAACAAAAGCATTGTACATGACCCTGAAAGAAAATGGATACCCAGAGAAATTTATAAATAAAAACATAACTAGTAAAAGGGATCATAAAGAATGTTTAATTGTGAATAAAAAGCCTCTGTATATACGTCTACAATTCAGAGGTGACGCACCTAGTGAAATGTTAAGATTGAAACTACGAAGAAAAATCGAAAGGACTTTTAATGAAGGTAAACTACAACGAATGTTTTCCACATGTCCAATGATCACGCCGACTTTGAAAGATAAATTGCCTAGACTAGCCACTTATTTCTGTATCTATCAATTCAACTGCTCCTGTGAGGCAAGTTATATTGTAGTGCCGTGCTTCGATCATAGTTCGCTTCGATAACCGTTATTAATACCAATCTTAACGGTGTATAATATCAGAAGGCAAAGGGAAGCGGCAACTACATTTTTATTGATAATCGATGCAGACCAGAAAGTTGTAAGCACATGAGCAACTGTAAGCAAGCGAAGCAAAGATGATGCGTATTGGAGATGGCTGGGAAGCCAACTCATTTTAAGCAAGCGTTAACTAACATTTATAGGCAGGCAAAAATGAGTGACAGACATATGATGAATAAGATACGAAGTGTACACATATGCGCTCATATAAAAAGTACTCAAGGTTAATAAGCAAATGATTAACAAGATCAAAAGATGACTCAATGTACAGGTGAATTGGCTTGGCCAGTAACTAGAATAAAGTATATGGGCCTAACATATGAATTGGTACTACAATATAGGCAAATGTTCTGGGAATTTGTATACTCGGGCTCGTGAACACCTTCCAGTGTGGTTAAGCAAAGGTGTAGTCAGAACGGTTAACAGCTCTGTCTTAGCCCATTTAGTTCCGACGGGACATAGAGCCGACATCGAGCAATCTTTCACAGTAATATATCGTGTTAATAGCAGTCTACCTAATTCTGTCAGACGGAGAATCCTGCAGACGGCTGAGGCAATTGCTATTCGGATCAAAAAGCCAGAGCTCTGCATCCAAAAGAAATATGTCCAGCTGCTCCTTTTACCCTGGCCAACTTCAGGGTCAACTTGTTAATAATCAATTTTGTAATATGGTGGCATTAATTTGATCAATGTTCATTTTTATTTCTTAAACTTAGTTTATCTACACATCTTATCAGTCATTCATCATCATCATCATCATCATCATCATCATCATCATCATCATCATCATCATCATCATCATCATCATCATCATCATCATCATCATCATCATCATCATCATCATCATCATCATCATCATCATCATCATCATCATCATCATCATCATCATCATCATCATCATCATCATCATCATCATCATCATCATCATCATCATCATCATCATCATCATCATCATCATCATCATCATCATCATCATCATCATCATCATCATCATCATCATCATCATCATCATCATCATCATCATCATCATCATCATCATCATCATCATCATCATCATCATCATCATCATCATCATCATCATCATCATCATCATCATCATCATCATCATCATCATCATCATCATCATCATCATCATCATCATCATCATCATCATCATCATCATCATCATCATCATCATCATCATCATCATCTTCTTCTTCTTCTTCTTATTATTATTATTATTATTATTATTATTATTATTATCACACCTGCTAACCTTTTAGAGAAATTTATTTATCATCCACCCCCAATCTACCACAACTCCGCCTGTAGCTCCTCTGGGGGTTACTGCCGGTCCCAAGCCCGGGTAAAGGAGGAGGGTTGGTCATGGGGTTAGCGACCCATCCCGTAGAAAATCAACTCGCTAAAAAAACGTTAACCAGAAAAAATCATTCAAACCATTCAAACTCTGCCCTGGGAGTAGAAGGAATAATTATGACGTCTCATGATGAAAGCCGAGTTCATTCGGAAGTCATGAGGCCGACGCACCTTCTTACAACCAGAGCGACAATTTTTATAGGTACATGGAATGTCCTAACAATGCGGGAGACCGGAAGAGTTTTTCAAATTGCTGCAGAAATGAGAAAATACAACCTGGAGGTGATTGGAATCAGCGAAACACATTGGACGCAGGTTGGACAACAACGACTGTCTTCAGGAGAACTTCTGTCATACTTCGGTCATGAAGAAGAAAATGCCCCACATACACAAGGAGTTGCATTGACGCTGTCCAGAAAAGCACAAAATGCACTTATTGGATGGGAATCTCATGGACCAAGGATCATCAAAGCCTCCTTCAAAACAAAGGGAGAGGGCATTACAATGAACGTCATCCAATGCTATGCGCCTATGCGCCCAATCTACCACATATGACCTAATTTATATTATTCTATATATTACGTAATTTCTGATTTGTAATCCCATTTTTCTATTTCTCACCCCCATGTCAACTATATATATTCTGATAATTTATCTTACGATTTTATTTCACCTATAAACCGAATCAAGTTAACACTACATGTTAGTCATCCCAACATTAACGATTCGATCTTAATTTTATTTTATATGACAAACAATCCTTGATTCACATATTACAGTTTCTTAAATGATGTACTCTGCCTTAAACTTGGCCAATCTTCTTTTATGGACTATTAATTTATAATTGTAGAACCTGATGAGAAATTATTGAAAAGAATATTCTTCGTTCATATAATTGTGTTTTAATATGATGGGAATATTTCAGCTATTAATATGTATCCACTGCCGAAGTAAAAAGTGATCGTTACACATGGTTTCATATACTAAAGATTTCTAAGCTTCAGTCATTTGTTCAATTAATTTCTCTTACTTGCATTGTTCCAAAATACTTACTTACTTACTCCTGTTACCCCTCGTGGAGGAGCATAGGCCGCACTCCAGCACTTTTCATCCAATCCCGTCCTGGGCAATTCTTTTCAGTTCTTTCCGGTTGTTATTCATCCTTTTCATATTGTAGTTCTTCATGTCTCAGCTCGGTACAGTAGGACTGTCTCGACGTTCTTATTGAAAATTGAGACTTTGTTATCGGTTGACAGTTGTTTTGAGTTCCATATGTTCTTCAGTTGTAGAAATGTTGTCATTGCTTTGCCAATCCTCGCCTATACATTTGTATCAGATCCCCCTTCCTCATCGATGATTCTTCCTAGGTAGTTGAATTATTCCGCATCTTCCGCCTGTAACTCTTTTGGAATTACTGCCGGTTACAAACCCGGCTAAAGGAGGAGGGTTGGGCATGGGGTTAGCAACCTGATCCATTAGAAAATTAACTCGCTAAAAAGACGCTTACCAGAAGAAATTGTTCAAGCATCATAACAGTAAAACCCACCAATCGTATCGACTCTTAAGTATGCAGCGTAAATTCGTAGGTTGAATTTAATTTATTTTGTGGGTACTATTGAAGACGTCGATTTTCAAACGTTTAGCTGTACAAATTTCTTTTATTGTCTTATTGATTAAAATTGTAATTAACGGATACCTAATTATCTAAATTTTAATCGGACTCAAATAATTTGTTGACCTATTTTGTAAATTTCATTGAAATTCCATGTCATTATACTATGCATTACTAATAAACCTGTTCTCATTGTTTATTTTTCTTTAATATTGAAGATTTGTTTATTGTCCTAAAATATAATTGGTCTTAGTATGTACAAATAATCAAAAGGATTTTTGTTTATAACCGTTTTCTATTGATTATGAATAAATAAGATATGGGAAAGATTTAGTTTATGATTAGATATTTTGATATAATTGATCAAAAACAAGCATTTACAATGGATGCCTTCTATTTAAGCTAATAGAAGTCTTGAAAATGTCTAAATATATTTCATTTCGTTGAATATAGCTTGGTTCGTAAAGAAGATGACTTTGTGAAAGAGACGAAAAACTTGATAATTTACTGTTGTTTGAACAAGAAAATATGGTATAGAAGACAGTATCGATTTCGTAGACCATAATTCCAAGATGAATATATATCAGTTTTTGTTCAGTTGCATTAGGATAAAATATCTGTTTCTTAATAAAACGTTATGGAGAACATTGTTTCATATATTTCTTTGTGTTTACTTAGTAACTTAAATTAAAATAACTTTTAACATCATAGTACGTATCATACTGTACTTAATAGTATCGAATGGATCAAGTGTAACACATGAGATTCTCCTCTTAAGGAAGTTTTGAATTCGTATTTGAAAAATACGTCAAGTACAGTATCTAATACTACCAGTATCAGATGCGTACATTTACCTAAGTAATTAACCTTCATGATCACACTTATGAAAAAATGGTTTTAAGTTTTTATGCTGACTACTTTTAAGAAGGTGAATTTAAACATATTCATTCATAAAAACCGAAAAAGTATATTCTTCCAGCTACTTTAAAAACAACTGACTTATTTCATAGCTGAAATAAAAAAGATAGTAACTGAAGTCGACTTAAAAGCAGAGCGAAATATTAAGGTTTGAACCCTCTAATAGATGACATTTTTATATTGTTGATATTAAGGACAGTCACTGATCCTTCTTTATTGATAAACGTCCATTCACAATATTCTTATTTGCTTCTAAATGCAGTCGATTTGTGGTTTTTGGTGAAATCCTGAACACACATTTTGTTCTATTTTGGACTAATCAACTGGATGTGTTTTTTTAACATTCTATTCATTATTATATGTGAATCTCGTTCCTTAAGCTTTTTGAATGCTTATCTCAATACTCAGAGATTAATATTCTAAAATAAAGTCATGCAGTCTGGGAATTTATCAATATAGATTTGTTTACTATATGTCCTCATATACATTTCTTTAAAAGTTTTTACGCATATTGAATTATGAGTAGTAAATAACACTTTGACATTTTATTGAAATATTAGTTAACATTTTTTCAAGTATTTGATTCAAGGCTTATGATAAATTTAAAATCCCTATTGGTTACCGAAAAACATAGAATGGTAAAATGTATATCCTTCCTATTTGACAATTTTTCAGTACAGCTCATTTGAAATCCCAATGATTTCCAGCGACCATATTGCCCCAGAAATAACTAGGATTGTTATTTATAGTAACTTGACTGAATAACATAAAATTGTGATACAAGTCTTCTCTAGATTCACCAATAGTGCATTATATGTTAATTTTACAAAATATACACCAATCTTTATTAACGACCAGTTTTGAGAGCATTTATTCAAGTTTTATGAAGGGGATTCATAGTGGTTATTTTTCAACAATGAAAGTACTGACAAAATAAAAGAATACTTTCTGATAAGTCTTGCTGATTGGACGCTATACTCGGATCGTAGTGTCGTAATCCCCAAGCTAAATCTACACAGCGACTTGAACACGAGAGAAAAGGTGCAAAATATACGAGAAGCACTTTACTCTAAAGGTTCATTCATGTACAGAAAATATAGGGTTTTTATATGGTATTTTAGAATTCCTTAGGTTTTCTTAAAAATTCTAGAATGCTACTAAACATAGTAGCAGTGTAGTAATCAGCCGATCAAAACCTCTACATGTGACTTTTCAATTACGTGATGTTTCTAGCAAAACTTCTAATCAAACGCTGATTGGATAAAATACTTCTTAATGTTTCCTGAGCTTGTCATGCCTATGCGCGAGAAACTTTCTGGATCATCTCAACACTTTCAGAAATAAAATTCTTTAAAATTTTATTTAAAAATCATAAAAACTCATGTAGCCCATAGTTTCAAAGGTTGCCTATACGTTGTTTTGTCGATACGTTTTATCTACTGTCAAATCATTAAAAAATTTGATCCTCGATCATTATATTATTGAATAAGTAAACTATATTGAGCAAAAATGAATATGTTACACATTCCTATCAAGCTATACGAACTTCATGTTCACATAAGTTTCAAATAAATCTTATATTTTCTTAATGGTATTTTACCTTGACAACAAAGAAGTTGAAAGCAGGGATGGAGTCCCGAAGAGAATTACGAATGGTAACTTTTGAGGACTGTTTATTGGTCAATATAATATGTATATTTCCTTTTGTAATTAACCTAATCATATTCGTTTCCTCTTATCACTAACTTTATTTTGACCTTTGAACTATTATTATACGATCCTTGAGTTATCATCAGTTTATTGATTACTATTCACAGCCACATTCGGCTAAATAATGTACAAATGTTATTATCTATTTTATGGGTCGATATGGTCTGTTTGTTTGGTATATAAACTCAGTATATAAACTCAGAGTGAACATCAACTCTGAGATGCAGGTACATCCAGCTGACGAGTCCCAAATAGGACGAAACGCGCGTCCTGGATTCCACTGCTAGCCACTATCCATCTCTGCTTACTAAACTCAGTATGTTTGAAATACAATGAGTCATACCACTGAGGCTGTTGTTGGTGTTTTGGACTTAACTGGTTGGGCTAGGCAGATCGCGGGACCGGTTAGCACTCTAGTCTGCTCGTACGGTTTCGTGTGTCCCTGTTCCAATCGACAATTCACTGCTCCCTAATTGGCCGTTCTATCGAGTCATACATCAACTAGGCATCCACTCGGCCACAAGATATAACAGATATCCACTCGGATAACGCGATGGCGTTTGAAGTGAGGGTACTGGGTTTGAGTCCCAGAGTGAACATCAACTCTGAGATGCAGGTACATCCAGCTGACGAGTCCCAAATAGGACGAAACGCGCGTCCTGAATTTCACTGCTAGCCACTATCTATCTCTGCTTACCATGCTTGTGAATCAAGGCTATATCGAGGCAATACGCACAGGATGCACATATGCCAATTAGAGACTGACCAGTTGCAGTCCTAACACATCGATGGGAAGATTCAAACAAACAATACTAAATGAATTTAAAGAAAGTGAAAGTTTTAATAATTTAATTAAAATACTTTGAGAGTTAATTTCTGAAACAATTTCATTCTGGTTCAATAATTTTTATTTATTTCTTCACTTTTACTCCAAAATGTAATCTGATAAATTTGATTAGTGAATACACGAAACATAATTTCATTATTATGTTATATCCCGCTTAATTTATGTATAATTTACAGCATTTTAATATTTACTTCATAGATAAAATATTAAATAAAATTTTCAAGCTTTACTTAAAACTTAACTACTAATCGGATGTGACCTGAATTTATTAGTATCATGCTATGTAAATAATAATTTTCTACTTCCTTGAGGAAGAGTCTAAACGGGATACTGGAACTGAAGTATTATATTGTTGAACTTTTAGTTAAATGTTTGATGTAAACTCTCAGTAAATTCATGTTATGTCCTTTGAATTTATAGGTGATAGAGTAATCGACTGTCATAAACTTATTTATATTCGTTAAAACTTTAATAATTAAACTTGCCTTTAAGCTACCCTACGCATCTAGGTTAACTAAATTATCAACATAGAGCCTAATCTTATTCATTAATGTATATGGGATAAGTTTTATCATACAATTCAATTTTATTCGACGAGATAGAGAATGGTTATATCTAAAATCCTGATTGCACTAGTGACGGTTTATTATCGTTTTGTGAGATGAAGCTGAAATCGATGCCAGGTACAGTTTATTTGCATAACTGAATTGTCAAATGGGATATCACAGAACCTTTTTGCTCATTATGATTTCATCTTGACATGATTCACCAGATGATTCTTTTCTAGTCATAAAATAAAGTAGTCCGTTTTCTGAGTTCAGAATAAATCTGCAACCCAACTGTCCCTTCATTGGTCATTGAAGACTTAAATGATGGTTTTAATAATAATTATTATTTGTGATTTTAATTCGTATTTTAACGTCCTACTGTTGTGCACTATTAAATAAAAACTATAATTATTTCTCTCTACATACAAATTTAATGCAAGCATTTTTCTTGAAGCAATTAAACAAATCACATAGTAATCATTAAATTCTAAGCTGACCGTACAAAGATTGAAACTGATCAGGAGAAAGATAAAATATGATGAGACTTCTTAACGAAGTTTGTTGAACGACATAAATTTTAAAAAGAAATATGTTTCACTCTGTTTAAACTAATAGAAACCAAAACAGAATGAGACTATTAGTAAACCTGAAAATGAATGTATTACAAAGTTCGAATTTTTACTTCATAATTATTTTTATGAATAGTAACCAGTACTTCATATAACAAATTATACATTTTTCATACTCACTTTCATTGTAAAATTCATATACAGTGATATGTCATACAGAATAGCCTTGAGAAAAATGACATAACGCTGACATGTTCACGACTTATTTGAATTATTTGCGGTACGTTTGAAGTTTGCGTTACGATCACACAGTATTTATTACAAAGTGCTTATATATCGTTAAACCCTAGTTTATAAATCAACAATAACATTCAATTGACCCTTGAAGAAAAATGGTTCGACTGACACAAAAACGAGCTCGAAAAAGTCTTATTTCTTCAGATATTAACAACTCTGGTCTTACCTATACCCCATGCTCTGCAACTCCTGTTGCATCAGATAATAGTGGGGGTGGACTTATTCCACACATGTTGCTGGATGACTCTATGTCTAACTTAATAATGAGTTCTAACTCACGAACAGATGGTATCGATCTTATTAAGAGCGAATTAGCCGCTGTCTATAAGCAATTAAGTGATATGCGTTCTAAAGTGGAGTCACTTGCGGGCTCTTTATTAAAACATGATGATCTTAAACTAGAACTAAAGACACTGTCACCCCTTCGACTGCTGTTGTCAAAGGATATAGTTACTTCTGAACCGGAAGACAGGATCAAAGTAGAATCCGTTATTGACTTGATAGCTAGTGAAGTCACCAAGCGAATAATCTCTCGAAATAATGTGATTATATATAATATACCAGACAAAGTTGCCATTAAAACTGTAAGAAACTCGATGCTAAAGGCAGCTAATCTTCAGGACAATCCATACCAATGTATCCGACTTAACAAAAAGCATCAAAAATACTCGTGCCTTATCCTGTTTAGATTTGATTCCCATTTATTAGCGGAACGTTTGAAAGAATCTGAACAGCTAGTCTGTGTGCATACGAAGTTTAAAAAAGCTCGTATAATCTCAGACAAAACCACCAATCAAAGACTAACACAAAAGCGTACCATGAACGAAAATAACATTGTTGAGGCCACGACAAATGTGATCGCGCAAGCAGCTGAACCCACTGGTGCAGCTAATCTATCTCATGTTAGTCAGTGTACTGATATACCAATGCAGTGTGCTAGTTTGCCTCTCATACCCATAGTGGCCCTAGATAACCGGGACATATCTGATGTAGACTCTAATGTCATTCTTTCCAGTGTAATATCGGAAGCCAAGGATCAAACACCTGATTCTATTGTGAAGGCTCATAAAAAAACTGCTAAACCTAAAAAGAATATACCAATTAAGAAGAGAGTAAATGCAAAACCCTCTGGTTCTAGACCGAATACCAAAAATATTTCAACGGCCTTACCAAACAAAAGTATAATTTCTGAAACCATGCTTAACCCTACTCATCGTAAGGGAGGTTATAAGGACACATTTCGTTCAAACGTTACACGAGACGGCCACTACAACCATCATGTAAGCAGGCCTACTATTAGACAGACGGCAATGAACCAACGTGCCCCATGGTTTCCCCCAAATGTTATAAATAATAAACCTGGAAGATGTAACTCTTATCATCACTCTTGCAGTGGGAAAGATGGTATACTAGGTTATGCACCATCAACGCAACCCCAACATGCAGGCACCTGTCTTAATTGTCCACCAAAACAAGTACAACAAATTATTCAACCTTACGAAAATAAGGATGTTTTTTCGGCCTCCAGAGATCCCTTGTTCCATTAGCACTACAATTCGCTCATGCTATAGCCCATGCCATCCGGAAAACACACTAAACCATAGTCCTGGCATAGCTAGAACTCATACCTTCGATAAGGGTGCTCTCTGTTTTTTACACTACACACTCCCTTTTTAAACTTATTACTTATTAACGCACGTTCACTTCTGAACAAAATTTCAGCCTTGAGAACCTTAGCCTTTCTAGCCAAGCCTTCTTTTATACTTATCACTGAAACGTGGTGTTATCCAGCAGTGGCCGATTCCGAATTAAATATCCAAAACTATCGACTCTATCGCTGTGACAGAGAAACTAAGCGAGGAGGCGGTTGTCTTATATTTGCTTTGGATACCTTAACAACTAACAAAGTTGAAGATAGTATCTTGAATAGTTTACCAGAATCGATCTGGATATCAATCAATACCCTGAATCATAGTCTACTCCTAGGTTGTAAATATAGAGCTCCTGATAGTACTGATAATTTGAATGATCGTATTATCAATGGATTTATACACGCATTTACTCTAAACTTCAGTGCTAAGATTATCACTGGCGATTTCAATTATCCTGGGATTAACTGGAGTACCGGTAGTTGTCAGTCTAGCAATGATGAATTTTTATCAATCCTTAATCTGTACTGCTGGTCACAGTGTGTTCGTACCCCAACAAGGGGTGATAATACACTTGATCTAATATTTAGTAGAGATATCATTCCCCTATCTGTACAAGTATACAACGGGTTTGAGAGCAGTGATCATAGGATAGTAGCTTGTGCTCTCCCCATCTATCCCTCCTACAGCCGACTAATTCAAAGAACCTGAAATTATAGAGACTATAAGCATGCAGACTGGGACCTCTTGCGCTCCCTGATCAAACTCTCAGACTGGGATGAATTCTTCTCATGTAATAGTCTGACAGATGCCATCAACATATTCTATTTGATTGTTAACTCTTGTCTAGACTCCTGTGCACCAATTAAAACTTACAGGATTAGTAAACATTACGAATTATATATACCAGCTAAATATCGTAATAAACTAAGTCGCCCAAAGAAACGTTATTTTAAATCTAACGACTTCACGGCAGTCACACAAATAACAATAATTTTTAACCAAATTAAAGAGAAACATAGGTTAAAAGCCATTAATGAAGAGCTATTAGCACTAAGCACTAGCTCAAAAGTGCAAAACCTAATCCACCTTTACAATAAACGTGCTAAATCAACTCAAAAGGTTGATATACCATGCATCTTGCATAATAATAATTTTATATATGACCCAAAAACTATAGCTGACCTTTTCAGTGGTAATTTTGCAAATGGCAAAGAATCCATAAATGGCTCTGTTTCTAGAGTTATATGCATGACTGGTAACTCAATTAAATCTGTCTCCTTCACATGTCTGAAAATTAGTAAGGTTATAAATAAGCTCAAGGTTTCGAAAGGTCACGGTGCAGACGGGATTTCATCATTTCTCTACAAATATGGTGGTCCAGATATTCCACTTCTTCTCCTTAAGCTGTTTACTTTCTCTATGGAATCAGGCTCTTATCCTGACCGTTGGAAAACCGCGTACATCATACCACGTTACAAATCCGGAGTTAAGACTGACATGAACAACTATCGACCAATAAATATTACTCCAGTTATCTCTAGGATTATGGAAAAAAATATTAGTGACGAACTATCCAACTATTTATTGACTGAACAATTTATTGATGATTCGCAACATAGATTTCTTAAAAATCGATCCTGTATGACATGTTATTTTGACTTCTTTAATTTATTCTATTCTCTTCGTAGCCAAGGATATCTAGTATTAGTGCTATACCTGGACATTTCTAAAGCCTTCGACATGGTCAACCACCAACTTCTCATAGGTAAACTCGCATCTTATGGGGTCCAAAACCCGTTACTAGCCTGTTTTGATTCCTTCCTCAGCAATCGACATCAAATAGTTAAAATCAACTCTTCATTGTCGAATGCCGTCCCTGTTAGAAGTGGGGTAATTCAGGGTAATGTCTTAGGTCCTTTGCTCTTTTTAGTTTTCATTAATGATATTTGTGAGTGTTTTAGTGTGGGTAAGTCCCTTTTGTTTGCAGACGATCTTAAGGTGGTGTACTCATTTTCTCCA
Organism: Schistosoma rodhaini; assembly: GCA_944470415.2. Classification (NCBI taxonomy): domain Eukaryota; kingdom Metazoa; phylum Platyhelminthes; class Trematoda; order Strigeidida; family Schistosomatidae; genus Schistosoma; species Schistosoma rodhaini. The sequence goes on from OX104044.1 coordinate 64,722,520, forward strand.
CATGAGCTGAGCAATATTCAAAATTGTATCAGCTCGGACCTTAACAATGTAGCACAGTGGTGCTCGAAATGGCAACTGGAGCTCAATATAGCTAACTGTGGTTGGTTATGCTTCGGTGATACATCACTCAACCTCGATCTTACCATAAATGGTGAAATGTTATCTAGGTTACACACAGTAGTAGATCTAGGACTTAGGTACTCCGACGACTTGTCGTTTACTGAACAGATAATGAAACAAACGTTCAAGTCTCAACGCCTTATAGGTTACATAACTCGAAACCTTCATAGCAGCGAATCTCGTATATTAATGTACAAAGTCTGTGTTCGACCACTCCTCGAATACTGCGCGTTTCTCCTTAGTAGCACGCGCATAAAGGATAAATTAAGACTGGAATCAGTACAGAGACAATTTACACTTCGTACTCTTGGAACTGATAGTGTCTTGACATATAATTCTCGGTGTGGTAAACTAGGGCTTGACCCTTTATGGATGAGGAGACTGAAACTTAACCTTATCTTCTTTTTCAAAATACTTAACAAACTCTCCTTCACATCCAGCCAGGCGATTCAATACGCTAAAGCCTCACATTACGACATTTGTAACTGCTTGTCTTTAGCGAAACAAACATATTCTAGATCTTCTCTCTATATTAATTACTTTACCTGTAAGTTTTCTAGGCTCTGGAATAATTTACCTCAAACTATCCGTATGTTAAACTCTCTCCCATTGTTTGTTCGCTCAATTAATGCCTTTTGCTCCTCTGAAAATGCATTAAATGCTCTAGCGCCTGCAAGTGTATCTTACTCCACAAGTGAGATTATCGGAACTTTAAGTGATTAACCTCTTACTTGCTATCATTGTTTTGTTGTTCCGTGCTCTTTGCTTTAATCTTACTTTCTATAGTTGTAGATAATTATCAATAACTCGCTTTGGCACTAGAAATAACCTAACAGAACATCGGGCTATCCACTTAAAAAAAAATGACAAATTCCCTGATGTCGCATTGGCCTGCCATATATAAACTACTTATCAATTACTAAACCAGCAAACATAAAACTTTCCTATATTTCATGTTTGCTCTCTACATTAAATGTTGATTTTTATAACAATCTGATCATGCCTGTAAACTGGTGTGAATTCTGTAAATATTATTTTCAGAATATACTATTATTATTATTATTATTATTATTATTAGACCTATTACGATTTTGATTGTACTGTAAATATTCTGCTTTGTTTCATTTGTGCCATTTAAACTTATGTTAACTTTATTTGGGTTATTTACCTACTCTGAAGAGGTGACGTCACAAAACGTTAGAAATACAATTATCTCATTGGTCTATCATAAAATTGACATATATATTTATCGTAAACTTTCTACACAATACTCAATTTATTTGAAACTATCAATTTCAACCTTTGAATTGATACGACCACAATTATTGTTTTTGATTGGTAACGTATATGTAATATCCACAAATTTTAACAGATGAATGAATACCTGAAATTTGATTAATGAGGTTAAATTTGAAATAATATGGTTAATGAACGGAATTTACAATGAAATATCAAGTTTTTGAATGTCATTTGGTTAATTAATTGAATCGGATTTTAATAACAATTGAGGAAGCAAAATATATGCCCTTTTTCTGTTCGAAACTGTATAACATAGTGTTATCTAATCTAAGTTAAAATTATCATTGTTGTTCTGAGTCGAATGAACAATTTAAGCAATAATCAAGTGTAGTAAAAACAACTTAATAAGGAAATAAGTTGGAAACGGATCCGATTTTCATACAAAATGAAAATCTTGAAGGGTATCGAATGTCTTTACGTTTTGATATTTGACTGCAAAAATGTGTAAAGCTGTCAGAGAAAATTGGAAGTGATACGTGTTTTATCTGAAACAAAATTATGTTATTTGAATAGAGAAAAATTCTCCATCCTCGATAAAAATCTATCTTTGAGTAAACAAGATAAACGAGTAACTACATTTGGGTTAAAAGTTTTTTACTTCTTTACTCAAACATAATATGCAGCACAGATTTATAAGTCTTTATCTTTTCGACGAAATCATTTACCTGAACTGTATATTTGTATTTATAGAGTAAGTAAATGAATTAATCAAAAAAGCAAATTTTCTCCACTGAATTCTTTTTATTTTTACTCAATGACACTATCAGTTATTTTAATTTTTTATTTAGCGTCGATAATCTAATTCAATTTTGACATGATTTCCAAATATAATAACAATTTTTAGGTTATTTTGTTGCTATATTTGTCCTAGCATTATCGTCAAAATCATACACAGGCATGATTGCACAGTCAGGAAAATGAAATCTACAGGAATAAATGTCTTCATTATTCGACATCCTTATTTTCAAACCACTATTTAGATGTTTTCTGATGTTTCCACTGATTGATGTTATTGATTTGTGGTTCGAATTCATATAACGTGATGGAGTTAGAGGTGGTTCAATCATTTTAGAATTTAAAGTCAAAAAATGTTGCACACATAAATAAGGGTCATTTTAATTTGTTTGTTCCAAAGCATTGTTATAACTTCATCCGTTTTATAGTTAAATATATTTGATTACCACATATTCTATATTTTAACAGTTGAATTCATGAGTCGATGTAAGCTAGACTACAATTGAAAACCTGGAAACATTAGACGGATGTTTCGTATCAGCATGGGACTCTTCAATAGTCTGCATTCACGATACCTCACGCTGACTCGAATCTTACACGCGAACATATTCTAAAGTCATTATCTATCTAGTCTAGCTTTATCTAGCAAATTCATTTTCCGATCTATATCACATATTCGAAAAGTGATAGCGATTAGAAAGTGAACGGTTTACTGAATATTCACTTTTGATGAAGAGTTAGCTTTGTGGATAAGAGTTTTAAAGATAACCATAATTATATTGATCAAGCCTTACACTCTTGTTTATATATTTGAGTTGATTGAACAATTCTTACACTACTAATCATTTGTGTTATTTCTATTTAGAAAGCTTTAAGTAACTGTCCCTAAATCTGCTGATTGAAATAACTATGTATCTAATCATGAACAACAATTTTACGCGTGTTTTTATGCTCTTCGTAAACTCTAGAATCATATAAAACCAATCCTAAAATATTGATCATAAATGATAATTTTCTTATTGATGAATGATTAGAAATGTAACTCAGAAAAACTATTTTTTTTAAAAATTTCGCTACATCCATTTTGTTTATAATAAAATGGAAGAAACATTGATTTTTCTCCAAAAAGATGTAACTTCTCAAACGTTCAGAAAAGAAAAAAAAACTTTACATGTTCAATATAATATTGAATAAAATTTTCGTTTATAATTTTATAATGTTTTCTGGTTATTCTTTATATTTAAATATAATAAATCAGTTAAATATGATAATGAATTTACTTCAACATTCAATGTATATATATTTATATTGTTTCCATTTGATTAGATTAGAAAATTGATCTTTCTTATGATTTTATTGATCGAACCTTCTTATCTTCATTGGGATCTTTCTCCCAAAAATAAACAACTTATCATTGTATTAATGTAATTATGAACATTAGGTAAGGTTTAAACAAAACAAAAAATTTTACAAAAATTTCGTACATCTTTTTAATGGTTTTGAAAATGGAAGTAAATTTGTTGTTGTTTTTTTAAAAAAATAAATGAAATAGACATAGAAATAGATTATATAATATAATATTGTCTAGTTGTTATTCATGATGAGAAAATTTATTACATACATACTTACTTACGCCTGTTACTCCCAATGGAGCATTGGCGGCCGACCAGCATTCTCCATCCCAATCTATCCTGGGCCTCCATTTCTAGTTCTGTCTATTTTTTGTTCATTCGTCTTATGTCTGTCTCCATTTCTTGGCGTAATGTGTTATTAACTTTATTTAATACATTACTGTTAAATTACTTTTTACTTTTTAAATTCAATTAAATGTGAAAATGATTATATTTATGTGAAAAAAAAATCCTGGCGTTAAGGTGACTATGAAGAAAAAAAAAACGAAAGCAAATTACGATTTTTATGAATTTTTATTGAATTTTTTTAAATAAGCCATCTTCACTTATAATGCTTGTGAATTAAGGCAATATAGAGGTAATGCGCATAGTATGCACATATGACCAATAAGAGACTGACCATTTGCGGTCCTAATCATCAATGGTAAGACTCAAACAAACAATACTCAATGAAATCAAACCATTTATTATTAGTATCGATTTTTGTGGAGTTTGCTGAATTCTGAAATTTGTACGAATTAAACTTAGTTAAACAACTCTCATATTAAATAATTATACAAGAGACCTAAAAGAAAAATTATGTATATAAATTGTAAGCAAAGATGGATAGTGGCTAGCAGTGGAATCCAGGACGCGCGTTTCGTCCTATTTGGCACTCGTCAGCTGGATGTACCTGCATCTCAGAGTTGATGTTCACTCTGGGACTCGAACCCAGTACCTTTCACTTCAAACAAACAATACTAAATGAATTTATGTATATGTTAGTTTATTATGTTTTATTGAATGGTGTATATTTCATCCGGAACGAATAAATAAGCAGAGAGATCATTGGACCAAGAATATTACGTTCGATGGGTTTTTTTGAAAGAGCAACTTGTATACTCCCAGTATAAGTTAGTAATAACAGAGACTAAGACATTGTAAATGATATATCATTTTCCCTCTACGTTCTAACGAAGAACTTCAGGTTAAACAAGATTTAATTTATTTAACTATAATGAGTTTATAATTATAATGTACTTATTCCTTAAGTCAATCGTTTGAAACAAACTGAGATCTTTTATTTTTTAATATATAATGTCTTAACTCAGTTTGAATTCTTTTGTTATTTGTGAACTTTTATTAAGTTACTTTGTCAATTATATGTGAAGAAGAAAAGTAAATGCTTAAAAATGTAAAAAGGAAGACAAAAGCCATTTTTACATGTAAACTATTTTCTATATTGTACTCAATTTCCTAATTCATTTTTGTATGTTTTACGAACACATTAAGAACGTGATCTTCTGTACAATTAATTATATTTAGTTTGAAATATTCGTGTATAAAATATTAAAGTTATCGCGTGACACCGTCATCAAATCTTAAAAGATAGAATAATTTATGTATAAAAAAAGATCAGCTGCTTAAAGCTATGAAAATCCTGCTTTTCTCTAAAAAAAACTTTAGAAGATATAGTTTTAAAGTTTATATGACTGACAACAAAAGTTCAGACAAAGTATATCCTATTTTAAAAAAATCCAAAAAAGGTTCTTTTTTCGTTAAATACTCTGAATAATTACTTAACTTACAAAGTTTTTTATTATTGAAAAAACAAGGTGCAAGTTAATCACTTATTAAGGTTTTCTCCCTTATAGTCAGCCACCTGTGTATGAAAAACTGTATATTACAATAATCAAGTGTTATGAACAATCTGTCATCATGTACAGCCTAGATAGGATACGAACATTTGTTTACACTATACCGTAATGTCAATAGCTGGGACGTAACTGTATGCTTGTTGAAAAGAATATTATACCAGATAAGTGGCAAGTTCTTTATGTCAGAGTAGTATGTAGTGTTTTATTCTGTGGATTAATACAAACCATAGGTGTATATTGTTTATTAGTGAACTCAATCAGTCATTTCCATTTCTGTCATAAACGAATTTTCTTCATTTTTCTTAAATCATACTGATGGTAACTGAATATATTATAAATGAATATTTTACAGACATGACTTTATTAGCTGTTTATTCATTTATTTAATTTTGTTTACAAAATACCAATGAAAGCAACTTTCTTACATATCAGAATTGTACAAATGTTCATGTTTTACGTTAATAACTAAGCATTAGAATACATTTTGTAAGCGAATGTTTTCCACTTGAATTTTGTGTACAATTAAATGTTTCTTAACCAGATCATCCTCTAACTAAATACAAATCAAAAATAGATTTTTAGGTATTTCACTTAAAAATTATTTTTTTAACAAACTTGGCTCAGGTTTTCTTTCAGTTTCAATCATTATTTGTTCGTTAATATCGTCATTGATAATCAAATATATTTCAATACTTCAAATATCTTCTATTATCATAAGAGGTATTCATGTTTCTATGGTGAATTCGACATTCAAAAATGACTTAAATAATTTCTTTGTTTTGAAATATTTACTTTATTCAAATAGATAATTTACTGGTTGGTCATTTTGATTAGACTTGAATAAAACAAAAAACAGAAAAAAACTTTAATCAAAATGTTTGAATTTATTTTACGCTTAAAATGTTATTTATTTTTCTTTACTAATCGTGAAGGAATATTTATTATTATTGCTCAATGATTATCAGTGATTAATGGAAAGATAGAAATAACATATCGATGTATATCTAAAGAATCTATATAAGTTAGGACAAATATTTTATGGAGAATAAAACACTGACGTCATAGAATACGTGATCGCTGCAAATGGATAAGGTAGTTACGTAAACCTAAAAGAAATATGCTCAGGAATGATTAAAAAATTACAGTAGTATAGAATAAATGATTTTAGGAAAGAAAAATACTTAGGTATTAGGTGATAATATTAAATAAGATAAAACTCATCATGATCATTGTGATGTAGTTGAAATCTTTGTTATTGCACATATGGTTAAATTTATTTCATAGTAGGATACAGTAAATTTGATTTTATTTATTAGTTGAGTATCAAAAACCACACCACAGCATCAGTACAATGTTCCAAGTCATTAATAAGTTTTAATAATGTGAATTCTTGTAATAAACAAATTTGTGATATAAGTCGACTCAGAAAATCGATCGTAATTCATCTGTGTTTGATGATATTGGCTGAAAACATTGGAGTCACTAGACATTAATTTACAAAATGTTAATAACCAATCACATTATATTCGCCAATCTCAGACTCTAGTGAATATGTTGGAAGTTTATTTAAAAGAGATAACTTAAGAATCGTGATCAGTTATATGGTAAGTTTGAGAGGGAATATTAATGAATAACTAGTACTGAAAAAATTGTTACCCTGTTAGCTGTTTTTTTCTATTTTCATACTCTTTCGGAAACAATGTGATCCACGATCATAGAATTTGTATCCAAAAGGGAGTGAATAAAAATGTTTATCATCGATTGTAAATCATCAGGGTGCATTAAAAACGAAGTTTACAAGCGAATTTGAAACATTTGAGATCTTTTTTAGTCCATGCATATACGTTCAATTTCTATAAGCATGCAATAAATTTTGATGGTTAATCATTAATCAATAAGGAATACCACGGTGTTTGGTCTTCAGTTCTAATCAAATCCCTTAAATATTAGACGAATGTGTTCAGTAATACGGTATTTGTATTCAGATCTATACTCACCGCTAATCTGTTAACATTATTTGTTACCGTATTTTACAACTAATGATGGATTTCTGATGCTGTTTTAAATAAGGAAAATATAAACATCATATAGTATTGAAGATGCAACGGATGTTCTAGTTTTACAACTAGCTACCAGTAGCACCTTCTATATTTGATCGTTCCCAGTCAGATAGAAATCAGAAGTCAGACGAGAAGAGGCAGGAAAGATATATTTGATGCGTTACCAATATATCGAGGACCTTTTCTATGAGCTGGCTAATGAAACGTAGGAGCTGTGTCCCACGCCGTATTGAAACGTGATCTGGTGCGGATGCATGACCGAAAGCCTTCAGCTAAACAAGTCCACTTAAACAACATGGTCAGCATCCAATGTCGAACACTTAATGAACTATTGATTTTGGGGAATTATTTACAGCTACAGATCACTCCCCCCCTAGTGAGGTAGTGATGCCCCTAAGACGTGACCAGCCAGAAGTTTAAACCCAACGAGTTTGTCGTTGGTAAACACTCTTCTGATAGCTTGCTTCGTTTAGCAGCGTCTGGTCGTCTTTCCTTAAACTATGGGACCAAAATGTACAACATAGCAATAAAGAAATATAGTACAATGAAAATTTCGGTTCCTTGCGAAACTTCGTCGTTCTTTTCCAGCCGTCCTGGAAAAGAGAGAAAATAAAACGTGTGAGTGCATGTCGGAAATACACTCGTACTTGCGTAGGGACACAAGATGAGCGGGAAAAAAAAATAAACTAATACACTTACCAACAGCGTAAAAGCGATCAGGAAAAACAGTGTTTTTTTTATATATATAAAAAATATATATATACGCTCAAAAAAAAGATAAAAATGTTTTGTTTTGGTTTTTTTATATAAATAAAAAATTATCATATTAAAATTTTTTTTAGAATGAACTATGGAAGGGTAATTCAAGATAAAGCTTATGTCCTACGTGCAATATTCGTTAAGATGTTCTGGAAATCTGACTCGTCTTCCAGAACGCGTTGTTTTAGGTTTTTTTTATCGACGTTGACGAAGTATCAAGTTGTGTGTCGGTTGTCGTGTAGGGGAGTGTAGTGTTTTGGTACTATTAGACGATCCCTACCTGTAGATGTGTCGCAAAGTAAGGTTTCCTTACCTGTTTCCATCTGCTTAATACTTAGTTTAAGAGTTGTCAAGGATAACTCATGCTGAAGATCAATGTCTTCTTTTTGAAGCTGAGCGAGTTTAAGAAGATCGATTCCTTGGAAACTGTTCAAGGAACTTATTCGAGACAAGGCGTCTGCGACTACATTGTTAGCTCCAGAAATATGTTGTATGTCTGAAGTAAACTGCGAAATGTAGTCGAGTTGTCGAGACTCTCGCGGTGAGTACTTGTCTGAAGATGAATTTAAAGAGAAGGTAAGAGGTTTGTGATCGGTAAAAAGCGTGAATTCTCTTCCTTCGATGGAATGTTGGAAATGCCGTACAGCACAATACATAGCTAGGAGTTCCCTACTAAACGTGCTGTACCTAGATTCCGCGTCTAACAACCGTCTCGAGAAAAATCTTAAAAGTTGCCACGAGTTGTTAACCCATTGTTGTAAGACTGCTCCGATTGCTGAGTCGGATGCGTCTACTGCGATACTAATGGGCGCTTGAGTGTCCTGATGAGCAAGCAGGATTGCTTTAGCGATGTGTTCCTTAACTGTGGAGAATGCTTTACGGACTATGTCGTCTAAACTAATTGATTTCGCATTTCCACGAAGCTGATCGGTTAACGGTTTCATTAGAGATGCGCATTTAGGTATGAACCGTCTATAGAAACTTACGAGTCCGTTAAAAGTTCGTAAGTGCTTGATCTTGGTCGGTTCTGGGTAATCCAGAATAGCCGCCACTTTGCTCCTAATTGGTCGGATGCCTTGGGCATCAATGGTGTGTCCTAGGAAGTCTAAGGAGTTTGTTCCGATTTGGCATTTCTGTATGTTGACAGTAATGCCATGCCTTTGGAGTCGATCGAAAACAATGTCCAGATGCTCGAGATGTGATTCTCTGTCCGGACTTGCTATTAGACAGTCATCAACATACGCATGTACGAAGTTGAGACCTCGGAAGACGTCGTCTATAAACCTTTGGAAGGTTTGAGCCGCGTTTCTTAAACCAAAAGGCATTCGTAGAAATTCGTAAAGACCGAAGGGAGTGATGATGGCGGTTTTAGGAATGTCGTCAGGTGCCATCGGAATTTGGTTATAAGCTTTAACCAAGTCGATTTTCGAAAAGACAGTTGTACCTTTCAAGGTAGCTGTCAAATCGTGAATATGAGGCAGCGGGCAACGATCGGGAATGGTTTTAGCATTCAGTCGCCGATAATCACCTGTTGGCCGCCAATCATTGCTGTCCTTTTTAGGGACCATGTGCAATGGGGATGCCCATGGACTATTCGATGGTCGAATTATCCCTAGGTCCATCATGTGGTCGAATTCGTTTTTAGCTAACCTAAGCTTCTCGGGAGCGAGTCTTCGAGCTTTCGAAAATACAGGTGGTCCTGTAGTCGAGATGTGATGTGTAACATTGCTGGTTACACAAGGTAATTTCGATTGCGATTGGTATATCCCGGTGTATTTGTCGAGTACTGATTGGTACAAGGGGTCTATGGTGTGCTTAATCGTGACTGGGGATAACCTGCAACCAGAACAAGGAGTTACGCTAACAGATAACTTAGTGTTTCCGTCTATTAACTTTCGTGAGCGTGTGTCGATGAGTAGATTGTGGTGTTGTAACAGGTCTATACCAATGATTGGCATAGAGACATCTGCAACAACGAAAATCCAGTGTATGGGTTTGCGTAAACCCACGTTAAGATAGACGTACCTTTTACCGTAAGTAGCGATCGGCTTTCCGTTTGCCGCCTGTAAACTTAAAACAGACTCGCGAAGTCTGTCGTCGGGATTTGCTGGAAGAACGCTAACTTCTGCGCCAGTGTCGACGAGATAGCGAACTTTCGTAGTCACATCCGTGACATATAAGAGGCGGCTGTGTTCGCCGGCTACGGTTGCCGTTAACGCGTGCCGGCTGGGAAGTTTCCCGAACTGTTTTTCGTGTCACTCGATTTTGGGGTCGGATAATTGCAGGGCTTTCTGCAATTTCTAGAGGATTTACCGTACTGGTTGTGATACCAGCACCAGTCGGGGTTGTTTGTCTCTCGTGGTCGAGAGCCAGATCGCTTACGTGAGGCGCTTCTACGCGGGGTTTTTGACCGACTACGGTCATTGCGAACTCTAAGATATCGTGTAAGCGTGTGACATAGTTCGGCCATGTCAGTCGAGGTCGATTGGGGTTTTTCCTTGACGGAAAAAACCTCGGCCTTAGAAGATCTAGTGATTTCCAAGATTCGATCGGCAGATGCAGCTAGTTCATCTATGGCATTGTTTTGAAATGAAACAAGCACTGCCTGCACCTGTTGAGGGAGTTTAGACAAGAAAAGTTATCCGAATAGGCCATCATCGAAAGTTCGTTGGCCGATGACTTCTCTCATTCTAAGCAACATGTCCGTCGCAGAACCATGTTGCAAGTCGATATTGTTAAGGAGTTGGTCTAACCGTTGTCGATCAGTTAGGTCTCCTCGTTTTAAAATCAATAGCTTAAGCGTTTCGTAAGGTTCGGGAACATCACTAGTGAACATACTAGGTGTTACGTACCTGTTAAACTCGCGCGGTAACGCCTTAGCTAACGCGAGGAAACGTGTGCGCGAGTTCGTGATTCCGTGCATGCTTCTGCGTAGCAGAACCAGGACTCGATATTGTCGGGCCAAAATGGCGTTAACTGAATCGAAATAGGGGGAATAGACTTAAACTTAAGAACCTTAGGAGAGTGTTCCGTCATAGTAATATAGATATCGAAAAATGTCTAAGTAAAATATATCCGAGAAAAAAAACTGCGAAAAAAAGTATATCACAATATATAAATTTCAAATAAAGAATAACAATGAATAATAATATTCCAAAATGGAACAGACTCACAGTATATTGACTTGGTGTACCAGATCACGTCGGTCTCACCAAGGAAGATGCAACGGATGTTCTAGTTTGACAACTAGCTACCAGTAGTATCTTCTATAATCGTTCTTTCCCAGTCGAATAGAAATCAGAAGTCAGACGAGAAGAGGCAGGAAAGATATATTTGATGCGTTACCAATATATCGAGGACCTTTTCTATGAGCTGGCTAATGAAACGTAGGAGCTGTGTCCCACGCCGTATTGAAACGTGATCTGGTGCGGATGCATGACCGAAAGCCTTCAGCTAAACAAGTCCACTTAAACAACATGGTCAGCATCCAATGTCGAACACTTAATGAACTATTGATTTTGGGGAATTATTTACAGCTACAGTATAATATGCCTAACTATCATATTATACTAAACTTTGGTTTCATTTTTTCCCGTAAACTCAATTAGATGACGGTTTTCGACTTTCCAATTTTTACATTTAAGAAATGCTAATTTGCATATGCAATATTTGTTTTATCCCAGTGTCTCGACTAATCTAAGTAATAATACTGATACGACAGAAGTGTATTATTCAGTATTAAAATAACTCTAATAGTTATCTTAATAGGTATAAGTATTCTTATATATACATATATACACACATATAAACCAGCTGATAAACGCTTGATGAATTTAAATACATAACTCATGAATAAAACAATAACACTAAGTAACAATGCAAATTTCAGGCAAACTGTTGTTAATTTCAATACTCCTGAATAAATAAAGATGATCTAATGATCTACTAATACTGATTAGGAATAAATAAATTGACCTATGTAGAGCAAGGACAATTTAGGTCAGACGTTGTTATTACATTGTTTATATAATCCGTCGTTTGTAAAATCTAGATAAACCACTATGGTAAGCCGTTATGATACACCCTAACATTTTTACCTGTCTTCCTGTCTATCGACCCATCTAAATGGTAAAGAAAATTAAAATTATATCAATAAATTTTAGAGTTTAAGAGTTTGCACGCATGACCAGAAGCTCTAGGTTCAAATCCCACGAGCGGGATTGTGGATACGCACTGCTGAGGAGTCCCATGCTACGGTGAAATGCCACTCCAGTGGTTCCAGGTTTTTAATGGTGATTTGACATCAGTTGATTCATGATCTCAATCAAAAACTCAATAAATTCTATTACAGATTATGGAACTGAAAATTAATATTATTTAATAGCAAAAACCAACTTTTGACTGCTCGAAAGATAGTCTTTTGAAACCATTTTACAAATTAGACATTTACATCAACAAGCAATCACTAGAATTTCCAACAAAAGTATAATCTATCAATTACAAACACAGAGAATTCATGAAAGATGATTAAAATAGGTTTGAGACTTATTACGCATGAACATAAACATCTTAATGTTTAAAAATATAAATTTCGAGACGGTGTCACTTTTCTTCTTGAAACAACCTAATAATGTATTGAAAAAATTTATTTCAGAGAATCATATAGGTTATGTAGTGCAGCAATTACAACAAACATACTGTCAGAGAATAAATGCTAATTAAAAAAGATAAATAGTAGAAAAAAGTTAGCCGCTAGCGTGAATTAATTATGATAATAGCGTTTGAAATTAAAAATGTTGCATTTTTCGGTGACTTTATACCATGACATTAAATTTCTTTGATATAAAGTTAATTAACTACAGAATGATTCTTGGCTAATAGTATGTTTGAGTACGATTGGCTTGGACTAATGAGGATACTAAAGGAAAAAGATTTTATGTACATTTGTCAAACTAGGTCATCTTATAATTAAGATTACTGTTCACATGCTGGCCCTGAGGTTGGCCAAGGTTAAGAAATTGTCTAATCATATTTCATTTGCACGTATAACTCTTGTTTTTATATTTGGATGTCTATTGTTTTTGCCGTTCAGAGGACATTGAGTCTGGTAGGCTTTATCGTTGTTACTCGGATTCATTTATGTTGACATTATAATCATTATTATTATTATTATTATTATTATTATCGTTTTGACATCACGGTAGGTCTTGAAAACACATGAATAAGTTAGTTAACACCCACCTGATTATTATTTCTTTATCAGTTCATATTTCTTCAAACACTATATAACCTTCCAAAAAAACATTTGATCTGGTTTTTCAGCAACATTACTATTCCTCTTTCACCCATTGTTTCACATATTAGTTCGCAATGTTAATCTCATAATTTTATTTAATGTATGAATTAATTTCACTTAACATTGGAAATATATATATAAATTTTTATTTTCAATGTTCTAGTCAAATAAAGACTTGGATATATAAGATAGATGCGTTTCAACAGGTAATGTTAGTAATTCATATTGATGGAGTGAATAGGATTATCTTAAGGGAATTCTTGCCTGAACTTGTAAGTTATATGAAGCTATGAGGTTATATAATTATGTGATGGATGTTTACATTCTGTTGATACGTCCAAGAACCCTGGAGAACAATATTCCTCAACACATTTTCTTTCACAATGCTAGTCATCAACGGATATAAATTTGAAACAAGATCACTTTTAAACTGGATTCACAGTCGATTTCTAAATAAAATGAACTTGTTTTCAGTTCTAATTTTATTAGGCAATTATTTAAGACTTTTTCTGAACCAATTGAATCTTTCCTTCAATCGGCTTTTTTGTATTTTGAACATTTATTGCTAATTATAAAAGATTAAATAAACATTAGAGTCTCCTTGTTATATTAATTCTTTAAGTATTTTCTCTAATGATTATTAAAGAAAGTGCTTTTCACTTTCAAAATTATCAGTCGTTTGGTTGTTGATAGTCTAAATTTCATAAAAAAGGTTACACAAGAAGGAATAATTGAGAAAAAGAAGTTCTTTTTCTGCAATAATTTAGATTTAAATGTCTGCAGCTTTAGCTAGGCGGAATTCACTTCAAATTTGTTAATATGCATTGATAAAGTTTGTGACTTTGTTTGGATGTATGTAACTAAATTAACCATAACATCATTGTTGCTCATAAACCTACTGTCTATTTGTCACAATATAATGTATTTTTGGTTGATTGGTTTTAAGATGAGAAATTAGAAGTTTAAAAATATCGTCCCGTTCACCAGTATTTAAGAATCATTTTTATGGTAAACCATAAAAATGGTATCGAAAAGAGAATTGGAAGAAGACTATATAGATATTTTGTCTTGATTTCAAATTTCTCGGTAGTATCTGTAGTTTAACAAATTGCGTAACACAAAAGAAAATGACATTAAAAGTTATTATTAAAAAAAACTGAGCACACTTTACTAAGTTTTACAGAATCGTCAGAAAACAATATTGAGTATAAAACTTATTTCTTATTTAGAATTATTAGAATACTTATAGATTTAGCATCAACTGGATCGCCATCGTGATAATCATTTAGTGAAATCTATAATAATTTCGTAACTGCAAGTTCAACTAATTTAATGGTGAATAATAAGATCTATCTCTCGAATTCTTGGTTTATTATTATTACTTGAGATAAACGTATAATGAAAATATAACGTCAGCATTTCACCGTTAGTCAGATGGAAGTAGTGGTTTGGCATGTGATTATAATGGAGATAAATGTACAAAATCAAACCAATAGTTCATATTTGACCCGTTTATCACTTAACTTCATTTTTCATGAAATGATCATAGTACGTTTTATAGTAGAATATCAAATAGAAATTTTTCATAGAAATCGAATATCATAGCGTGCATCGATTCGACAGGAGGATTACAAAAATAGACTGAATAGAATTTTCTTAATCATTCTTTGATACTTAAATATATCACTGAACTCAATAAAACTATGAAAGTTGTATAACATTGGAAAGAAAATGTAGCGCGAAAAATTGTTAACGCTGTCAAATATCAAAATGATTCATCTTTGTAAATATAAACATGTTAAAACATTCTCCATTTATATAATTCATTGTTTACACTATACAAGATGTATCATCATGTGGGAAAAATAATACCATGCTTTAGTCATATTGCCGTTCCATAAAACATTTGATTTCTAACAGAGATTAATGATACTAACTGACCACTAACTGGTAGTACCACAACCAAGACGAATAATGAGCATTTTGATGTTCAAACTGGAAGAAGGACGTTTGCGAAAAATTGATTGAAATGTTTTAGTGAACAAACACAGCGTTTATATAATTAATAATATTTCATAATCGGTGAAGTTGATCAGTAATTTGTTATTTAGAATGATCAATTTAGCTTGAGAAAAATAGTCACTTTAAAGACAACTAAGGTCACAGATTTAGTTTGTTATCATTCGAAATTAATGTAAGGTCATTCAACCAAAACATGCCACAAGGATTAAAATGTCTTTAAAAAACAAAACAAATACCTAACTTAAAATTTAAGATTTTAATACTTCCGAAAATTGACGTTATGTATGTTTTGTAACCATTCGTTAGTTATTTATTAGTCTGAATTTTATCCTAATGAGCTTAAAACGTTACCTACTAATCAGAATTCAATGTTCATTGTTTGGTTAATGTTTAAAAATCAAGTATTAATAGAAATGCAATGTTATCTGCTAACAGAGATTAATCAGTAAAGTTTTCAAAACTAAGCAGTACTTGTCGAGTACATTTTAAAACATTTTCGACTCATATATAGTTAGCACCTACAAGCTTTCATAAATTGCTAAAATTAAGGCATATAATGGCGAGTGAATATAAGGAAATTTAACCACTAGATGTTAGAACGAGTTGTTTTTCAGTGAGGATTCGATGAGAAATTATTACGATTTAGTGTAGGGTTATGGAGATTTTTTTCAGTAAAATCATGAATCGATCAGTGTTACACCACCATTGGAAACCTGGAAACACTAGACGGCTGTTTCGTCTTAGTCTTTGACTCCTCAGCAAAGCGCACCCACGGTCCCTTCCTCACAACCTCGTGGTGACAGTTATCATGTGCTCACTGATGACTATCTTTGAGATGTTTTTCTCGGAAATCTGGTGAGAAACTACGACCAATGGAGTTCAGCTGTGTCGGATGTGAGGCGGTTACTCTCCATAGATAATAGAAAATGGTCGCGCAAAGTCGTAAACTGGTTTTCATCACGAACTGGTTGAAGCTAAACATTAATGTCGTCAGATGCTGACTCAATGATCTAAATATTGAAGATTCTAGCCAGACCAAAGGTCCTGCGTTCGAGTCTAATGTGTAGAGTCGTAGATAGTCAGTAGTAAGGAGTCACTGACTAAGACGAAATGGTTGTCCAGTGCTTCCATGTTTTCAAGGGTAGTATTGATTGGTTCAGGCTTCAAAGAAACTTGACGATATCATATTTAAAATTACTATGGTTATTTTAATATCTTATTTTGCCCAACTGAGGATTTCCAAACCTACTTCTTATAAAAAACTATTATCTTTGCCTAGAAATCTTAAAAAAATTACTCTTTCTACTCATTAAAATTTGATAAAACTGAATCAGGAGGAAGAATCAAACGACATGAATTTAATTGCTACTTAGTGATAACTATTGGGAGTATTCACCAAACTACATCACTGAACATGACTCCATACATTAGTCATTTCCTGTTACTGTACAGTGAAACCTTATCATTTATCAAACGGGTATTATGAATTAATTATTTAGTGTGGTCAATTTATCCTGACTGACAGATCATCTAACATCATAAATGAAATGATTTGGTTAAATATTAAGAAATAATACACCGTCAAGTTATTCATATTCATGTACATGATATGTCAGAAAATAAACTGGACCTTTCTTCCTAGAAATCAAAGTATTCTACTGATAGGAATTTTATCTTTGCACAATCCTGTAGTTTTTAGTTATTTTTGAGAACATATGATAAGAATTTCTACCATTTCACCTCTACGTCAGCTGATTTCCTCATAAAGTTGAGTATTATAAATTTAGTAAAGCAGTCTTTATAGCGATTTGTCATATTAACTTCTATCTTTATTAATCATAATTACCTATCAAACTGGTGAGTAATATGTTTGAATATACTCATATGTATGTGTGTTTTTAGAAGACAACTTCCGAAGTGTTAATGAGAACAGTTTGTCTACTTATATTTGTAACAATGTTTCGAAACTGTATGTCAACAAAACAGTGAAGAATAAGTGAAGATACTGAGAGTTTAATCAGATTATGAAATATTCATTTGGAAATCTAAACCGAATAACCAAATCTATAGAGAATAAAGCATTATGCATCTTATTTACTATCTCATTTTCTGACTTAATAAACGATTTCAACCGTGAGGAAAACATATATATCCATTTACAACTTAAAATGTCAATTATTGTTGAAATACGTCTATTGAACTTGAAGATTGTCTCTTGTTTATATTATATTTTTCATTGCACAGTATTTATACTATAGTGTAAAAGTGACATTTCTAACTGAACTGATTTATTTAACTGACTGAACGACCAAGTTTCATCTGCTATGTAGGAAAACTACTCTGAGTTTATTCGTACCTAAAGTATTTAGTCAGTTTTTCAATGAGGAATGGTACAATGCGGTAAATTACTTACTTACTTACTCCTATTATCCCTCATGGAGGGGTACAGGCCGCCCATCGGCATTC
Organism: Schistosoma rodhaini; assembly: GCA_944470415.2. Taxonomy (NCBI): domain Eukaryota; kingdom Metazoa; phylum Platyhelminthes; class Trematoda; order Strigeidida; family Schistosomatidae; genus Schistosoma; species Schistosoma rodhaini. The sequence goes on from OX104044.1 coordinate 64,740,545, forward strand.
TCCATTGAACTCTATCCTGGGAACTAAAAATATAAATGAAATTATTCACCTGTTTCATTCTGTCAAGAGGTTATAAATTACTGCAACTATTTAATGTCTTTTAATTTCGTCAGGTTCTGAAAACAATTTTGTAGCTACGAATTTTCATAACATTATTTCAATATTTGAAGATATTATTCTGAATACGAACCGACGTTTTGTTTAAATGTTAATTTATAACAGATACTTTAATATGTGAAACATTCAGAACTCATCATTGAGCGATATGAATCTGAACACAAAACTACATACAGATATTTGAGCAAAATGGTTACTAAAAAATTATTTACAACAGGTCAACTTTTAATGAGTAGGTTTCTATGGGTTCTTTTGCTTTGAATTCTTAAAATACAAATGTGGATGCCTTAAAATCTTAGTAGATAATGTTTTTTCGGGAACATTTATTGCATATACTTTCATCACGTTATCGCTTAACTATGACGTTGGTTATTATCTTTTTCATTCCGCAATATTGCCGTAAAACAACAGTATACTAGTTACTTCAAATTCAGATTCCTCAGTTTTTAATTTCTCTTCTGTCAAAGTTTTGTTGCTAGGGGGGTGGCATTACTGACTAGCGATACTATTTTAAAACCAAATTACCTATATTTGAGTATAGTCAGATGAAGTTTTCCGTTATGCAAAATTTCAGCTGAATAAAATCTATGAATTTATTATTCGGCGAGCGGAAAGAAAACTCAAAGTGAAACATTATGATATATGCATGAATTATATATCTGAGTGTTTTTGACTACGTTAATGTGTATTATATACACGTTTGTTGATCAAATGTAGTTAACTTAGGAACATATTCCATATACTAGGCAGATTGGCAATCATTAATTAGTTGGAACAGGTTTTTTTCAGTTTCGTTTTGTTCAAATGTGAATAATGAGACAACAGAAACTTGGAACATCTTGTTTTTATTGTACACTTAAGAATGCAGATTTAGACCTAAAAACGAAAAACATGAAAGAGAAAAATTCAATGTTCGACAAAAACTTTTCTAACGAAGTGGCTACATAAATGTAGTCTTGAATAAATTCTTAAACTTTTGCCAGTTAATCAGGTTTACATTAGAATCAAATTTCAACTAATGTTTTCATCCCGTTGATATGTTCCTGTAAAGAAGTTAAGATAGTTTTCCACAAAAAATTATTATCAATAGAAATTTTCTGCGGATAATACGTTTGTTTTCTAATCTTCATCTTATTTTCCAGGACGAACATCTAAATGGTATTTGTATTCTCAAGGATCAGAAAAATATGAATTGATGACAATGTAATTTTAAACTCTAGTAGATAACTGTCAGAAGTCTGAAATATGAACTTAAACTTGAAGGATTTCTGCAGCACCAAGAGAAACCTCTCGACATAAATATTATATTTAAAAGAAATAATGAAAATAGGAACTTTGAAAAATCAATCTTAAGAGTTTTGAGAAAAATGTTTTGTTCCTCTTGACTTTATCATATCTTTTTCAATATACCTTTAATTTATGGTTATGTTAAGAATAAATGTACATGTTAGGTCAAATTGTTATGTATCTTTAAGCCTAATCACTCTTTTGAACCAAATTAGATCGGTCACAAAATACAACAATTCTATGAAACCATCTGGAACCATTATTTAGAAGGGCATTCTCAAAATGTAGAACAGTCAACAGCATAATATTGGAATGTCTCGTTAATTTGGGTCATTCTGCCTAATTAGGTTACATATAAACATTTAAATTAAAATGAGCATAAATTAAGACGTTATTTGCTGTAGAGGGTTTAGTATTTCTGTGATTGAAGACTGAACTCAGTGCGTTAAAGCACAATGAATAGTCGTTTTCATTTTTTAATGTCCCTAAAATTCCTATCGCTTCATACTTTATAGTTAGTTGTTATTCTCTTTGGAATTTTTCATTCGAACTAATCGCTCGTTATCATAACTGTGACATTTTCTTATTTATTCATCACAACTATATTCATCAAGTGGACATATATTATAATTCTTTAATTATTTTCATCTTGCTATTTACCTTTAATATATAGATCATCATGTGTTGCTTGAGATTTTCGAGTACTATGACGTAATCATTTTCTGTTTTTCATTAGGCTATTATATCAGTTAAACTATAACGATTATGATTACTGAGCTTCCGTTAATAAAATAAATTTTAGGAAGATTTTCTGTGCTCGAATACTTTTATTTCTTCCTTTATGACAAAAAAATTTCCTTTGTTAATCCGAATTTTTTACATATTTTCCGGACCACTGAATCGTCTATAATTTTGTTTGATGAAAAGTCTTCTAGCTAGTTTGACTCTTTACTTTCAATGTGATTAACTTCTTAAAATCCAGACTGTTCTATCTTGAAGCTGAGTAATTATTTATGTTTATTCCTATTTTATTATCTTGTAATCATTTTTTTTTCTGTAAAATGAAATAATAGGAACCGAAGACTAGTTTTAAGCATATTGAGTAGGATTTCGGAAAATTTCAAAATAAACCACAACTACTTAATGGTTTGAATTAACATATAGCTGTCTTATTCAGTATCATATTGACATATGTTATTTGTTTGTAGTAGATGAAATATCTAAACTACTTTATAAATGTTTTCATAAAATGAATATTGTTCTTCACAAGGAGACCACTTGTTTAAACAAACTATACTATTTTACAACTATAGAAAAATTTACACAGAAAATGTTTAACTATGAATTAAAGGTTTGGGATAATCGGAAAAAGGAACTTAACAAACCAAGTATACAAGGGGTACTCAATTTTAAATCTGTTTCAATGATGAGTTTATCTATATTAAAATTATGAAAACGCTATGAATTATATATGTTCTTGATGATTCAAGTTGTTTTCGTCACATTTCAAAGCGAACAAAGGTGCTTATTCTTCCGTTTAAGCTAATAATCATTATCGTCTGTGTAAATAGTGATCAGCGTATTTGTCAAGAATACTTCATTTTTTCTACTATAATGACTAATAGTTAACCTTATCAACTCTAATTTCAATGATGATCACCTTAGTTTTATGAAAGTCTTCCACTAATAACTATTATATATTTAAATATAATATAAAAATGTTTCCTTCTATATCTGATTATTGACTGGTAAACTTCTATCTCATTTTGCATTATTTTCCATATTTTAAGCTTTATCTGTCTAATTTACAATCATCTTTTGAATGAAATGGCACCATAACTTATACACATTTAACAAGATAATTTAATAACTGAGTACAAAACTCAACTGCGCATTGAATCAAATCACTAAGTTTGATTGCGGTTAAATAATTATAATAAACATTTTTGACTGAACATCAGATTTGATTTTAAATGCTGTTAGTTTTTATGTTTCTTGTTTAAATCACGCAAATTTTTGTTTATATCATAATTCCTAAATATCATTTTGTTTACAACTCAAATGGACTTTGAATATTTATAACCAATAAAATTTGTTATTCAAAAATGCAGGTTGCATGTCTGGGAAAAAAATATTAAAAAAAGTACTTTTAATCAGTAGGAATAAGTGAATTAAATGAAAGCACTGACAGATAGTATAATATTTTACTTTTATTTAGACAATTATTATGATTAGTTATTTAAATGTGCTTTATATGAAAATGGCTGCTATAACTTGGCATTTTTATTATAAACGATTTATTATTATTATTATTAATGCCTTTATTCAATATTATAATCTGATACAATATAGAATTCTCAGCACGAGTTATTTCAACAAGCTTTTTACCAAAAAAAAAACAAAAAACAAACACAAATAACAAACAAAATAATAGAAAAGGAATGAAAAAAGTTTAAGAAAAACTGAGTTTATACAAATTATCAAATTTGAAACATGATTAAGAAGACAGGTTATTTACTAGGTCAACTCTAACAGCCTGTTCGTCACAAAGTAAATTTGCTAAGTGAGGTATTACAGAACTTTTATAGACTTGCTTGCGTGTATGGATTTTAATGTATTTATGTCTCGTTCTACCAGAAGATATACAAGGAGAAAGATATGAATGAAGCGGATGGTTAGTATCTGATAAGATAACATCTGCCAAGAGTTTGCAAGACTTAAGATGTCTATCCACAAGTATATTAACAATGACTTCAAAAGATTCACCACATACCTTGCAAACCACCTTCAGCACTCTACGCAAAAAAGCAAAGTCTTTTCTCAAAAGCCCGTGAAAGAATAATGGAGAACAATATAGAATAATAGGTAATATGCAGGAATTTACAAATTGTAAGAGTAAATGGTGAGTAATCCTAAAAGCATGCAGCCTCTTTATGTAGTATGTCAAACGGTAAACTTTTTTCGATAACAGTAAAACATGAAAAGACCAAGAAAGATCAGGGGAAAAATGACACCAAGATATTTGACCTTCGACACTGTGTTTATTAAGGAGTCTCCAATGGCACAAGCATTATGGGATCCCAAAATAGAGTGTAGGTTCTGTCCATGTCTCAAGCTAAAATTAACAGCTTGACATTTAGATGGATTGAGTAAGAGACTATTACCAACAGACCACCTTTCAATACGAGATAAAAACTCATTCATTTCTATGGGGTGTAAGGAGGTAGAAATCGGCAAACATGCAGTGATGTCATCCGCATATTTCATAAAAGTGTTTTCTGTGGAAGATGGCACATCATGCAGAAAAAAGAGAAGAGCAAAGGTGAAAGAACAGTTCCTTGTGGCACACCTACAGTAGACAGTAGAGATGTTGAACACTTTCCTTCAAATACAGTGTACTGTTCTCTTCCAGAAAGGTAGGAACATGGTCAGTTGGTTATCCAGCTGTCAGTGTCGATGCTGATCAGCTTGTTAAGTAAGAGGTGTCTTGGAATAGAATCAAAAGCAGAAGTAAAGTCCAGGAAAGCGCATCTAACATACTTCTTACTCTTTTCCAACCCGAACACTATATTGTGATGCAGAACAGCAACGGCATCTAATGTGCTACTTTTGCATTTGTAAGCAAACTGATATGGATCACAGTGCTCTTTTATTGCAGGTTGAAGTGGTTGTATCAGTAATTTTTCCATTATTTTGAGGAAAGGTGAGGTTATTGTTATGGGTCTAAGTTTCGCATTTTTATCACCAGAAGCTTTCTTTAGTATAGGGATTACCTTTATCTTTCTCCACATTTTCGGTAAAACATTAGTTGAGAAGGATCTGTTAAAGATATTCGTTAATGGATAACATAAAACACCAGCACATTTTTTAAAAAGGAGGTTTGGGATACCATCAGGTCCTAAACATTGGGGTGAATTAAGTGACTGGAGACATTTTCGGACATCATTTTCAGTGAAACTGGAAACACAATTATTCTTCAGGCCTTTAGATATAGGGAGCATGATGTCAGATGACTGACGTATAAGGGACTTATCTAAGTCACAAGTATTCAGCTTTATGAATGGATGAGTTTCAGTTCAATTAAAAGAAATTTTAACTAATGATAAGACTTTACAAAAAGATTTATTTTGCTGTAGAGAACCGTTTCCAACGGTACTTAAAAACAGATAATTTTGAAGTTTTGCCTTACGGAATAATTTTAGTCCTAGTAAGTGGTTGCTCAGCAGTGCGCACTCATGATCTCAACCGAAATTGAGTGAAATATCTTCAGGTTTCATAGTGAGCACTTGGCATTTTGACCACTGATATACCACCGAATGATTGACACTGCTCATCTTAGTTAGTCCACAGTTTGATGTGTCCATTAACTGGTGGCAAGTGTCTCAGGTCCAGTATAGTTAAACTCTACTGATAACGGTTTCTTATCTAAACAGTTACTTTTAATCAAAAACAAATAGCCAGGATAACACTATCACGCTTGGATGTAAAATGAATTACTGAACATATTTTGTTGACAAGTTTAATAGAATAATACTAACTGAGTAATCAACTAGACAAGAAGTTTCTCCAGCTCCAAAAACATATTGCACTGAAATTAGGTACACTTGTTCTTGAGTGAATTTATTTAATTGGTAAAAGAAAAGCTTTAGCTTACTAGCTTTACTAATACTTTTAATTTTCAATAGTTGTTTGTTTCATAATTTCGCTGGTGACAGTAATAAAAAACCCTAAAACATCCGGAAAATATGGAGTTAATTTACTATAAAATAGATGTACTTTGGCTAACAGTGGAATGCAGTACTCGCGTTTCGTCTTATATAAGGCTCATCAGATAGATGTAACTGCACCCCAGAATTGGTTTTAAGTTATGGGTTTTTGGATAATCTTCTAGATACTAATTGTCTTTCAACAGATAGGGATAAGTTTTTATTGTAACACATTTTTGCTTAATGATAGCAGTGATCTATGGAATAAAACAAATTTAAATCAACTCCCGGCCATTTTTGAGATGAAAACTTAAATATATGCAATAATATGCATCCTCTTTTGTAGTAGTCTTAGATTTAAATTAACATGAAGTCACAAATTTTGCTTGCTAAGTAGCCAATCCACTTGATAGAAGTACAGTCATTTCACAAAGTATGTCTGAGAAGATTTATGACCATTTTATCAGTAAATGATAAGGTGAGCTTTTCTTTCCCTTGGATTTCATGATGACATAAAAAAAATATTCAATAAATAGTTACAAATAGCTAAATAAATTGTATAACTGACCGTGCTGTTCAAACAAAATATATCCAAGTGAAAATGATATAAGAATTTACTCTTGTTCAAATTAATCTGTATAGTAATTTCTACTTATTCTACGTGTTTTTTTGAATCAAAAAATTGCCAAGATTTTAAATTACTTCGTTTTTGAAATGTCTGGTTTTCATTACGTTACAAATTATTCATTATTATGACATGGTGACATTAGGTTTAATGTGGATAAATATAAATTTTATATCATAATAACATTCATGCTTCATTTGTATTGAAAATAACTGATGTAATACATTAAATAGGAATAATATATTTGTAAAATCTCAGCGAATGAATTTGAAGTTAATCCAACGTTTCGGCTGCGTTATATCCCGATAACAATAGTAAATGGTAACTTTGGGATCTATTTATGGACCAATATTATGCATATAGTTTTTATCGTATATTTGCTAAATATTTAAACTACTCATATTCATGTTTCTTTCATTGTGAGCTTTATTTTGACCCTTGGAATATTATTGTACGATTTACCATTCCTGAGTTATACCCAGTCTATTAATTACCGCTCCCCCTATTCACAGCCACATTTGGCTAACTCTTGTACAAATGTTATTTTCTATTTTATTGGTACGATGTGGTCAGTCTGTTTGGCTTATAAACTCAGTATGTTTGAAATACAATGATTCATACCACAGAGGCTGTTGTTGGTGTTCTGGACTTAACTGACTGGGCTAAACAGAAGCAGGATCGATAAGCGCTCTAGACTGCTCGTACGGTTTTCGTGTGTCACTGTTCCAATCGATAATTCTCTGCTCTCTGATTGACGGTTTTATCACGTCGTACGTTAACAGGGCATCTACTCGGTCACAAGATATAACAGCCTGGCAATCTGGTCCAAGCTTTTTCAAGGAAATACAATCAAACATCAAAATATTCATTCGTTGAGATTTTACAAATATATCATTCCTATTTAATGTATTACATCAATTCGGCGCCCGAATACTATTAAACTATTCGCTCTAATCTAGACGAAAGTTCTTATATATCTAATGTTATTCTATTCCATGATAAGATATTTTAGTGCTTTTTAGTTCTATAATGCATTAGTCATAAAAAAACACAATGAAAATTGTAAATCCTAGGGTGTTTCTTTTGTTTAATAACTAAAACAACGTCATTTTCACAACTCCGTTGAATATATCGTTTTCTTTAAATTCAATATATGAAATTCATGTAAAATGTCCTTATATTTAAGTTTATAAACGTTATTATCTTTGAATTGGTGTTTGTTAGATTAACAATAACAGCCTTCTTTAAATTATTTTCAATGTTAACAATATATGAAAAGATTCGAAAGTCATGAAGAATTTTTACAGTGAATGATTAAATCAGTCATTATTTTTTATACAAGATAGATTTCTTACATTGGGTTAAGCCCACTAGCTCCGGCGAGGCGATTATTTCATATTAATTATTTTGAATAATAACTAAGGAAAATTTATGAAAAATATTTTCAACTTATAAAGTAAATGTCTAAACTTTAACTGATGTCACATTTTTGTAGTCGAATGAATTTTTTCGTCATATAAATACAGCGTTGACTTATATTGTTTATATTGATTTTCATTTGGACAAGAAACTAAGAATTAGTTCTTTCTGATTATGAGTCAATGTTTACATTTCAAAACATTCTTAAGTGAACCGTCCTTATGAAACCATAATTCATAAACATACTGGAAGTTAGTGCTTATTCGTCTATGTAAATTATGTTCTCATAATCAAAATAATAAATTTTCAACAACTTTTCCTATTCATCTATTTAAAAAAGAGTTTAAATAATTATTGTGGCAGAATAATATAAATTCAATTATTCTGTAGGTTTTTTACCGTTGCTTACGGCAACCTGCTAATAAGTGTTAATCACCTATTATTGAACTGTGCAATTATTTCATTAAACGTTAGTTTCAGAGATTTATTTAAAGGGAATAATTTTGGATCCTGGCTGTTTGTGCTCACAAATTATGATGAAAGACTTACAATTTATCATGACGTTAAATATCAAAGATCCCAAACAGTAACGATGTGCTCGTCGACATATTTTCTTTCATATCTACTCTTTAAAAAACGGGAGACGAATATATAAGAATTGACTCTTTTTAAATTTAATGAAGGTAAATAATATGGTTGAAGCAACTGAAATGATGGTTAACTTTCTCAGTGAAAGATGATTGCAAAATAGTGATGATTGAAAGGAAATTTTCAAAACATATTTTTACAAATCGTTACAATTTTAATTTATGTTAAAAAGAAATTTATTTCATTATTGTACAGCGATATTAAAAGTTTCTAACTGCAGCGAAGTTTATAATAATGATGAGAAGAAATTATTTTCATCATCGTCATTGTTGCGACAACATAAATATCATAATATGAAAACCTTAAACGCATTTTACATACTTCATAAGGTTAGATGAATGGTTTCAAGGAGTGAAATCTAAAATGAGAGTTTCATCCTATTCAGGACTCATCAGCAGGATGTTCCTGCATCCCAGAGTTTATGTGCACTTCAGGATCTGAACCCAGTGCCGTTCGCTTCCAAATGGAAAAGTGATTGATCGATTACAGTTTTAAACATCAATGACGACATTCGAACAACCATTAAGAATTAATTAGACTTCACCCTAATTCGTGAGTCAGTGGCTATCTGAAATCAGTAGCTGAGTTAATAATTCATAATTTGTGACTTAAATTTGCATACAAAGCATGGAAAAACTCTATTATATTGATTTTATAATTCGACTGGCAAGGGGTGATCACAATAACAGCAAAACACATAATCCATCTTGAAAATATATATTTTTATTATCTCTTATATATCCATGAAGGTATATCAAAAAACGACATCAAATACGACACAAAATTTCTTTAATGAAAAATTGAAAGGATTTTTTTAACATAACAATCACTATGTTTTCAGATATATTTTTTATCTAATTGTTTTTTTGTTTCCATTGCTACCGTTTGTTTACTGATGTCTATTATGACAAAAACAGACATCTTGATCAAACACAGTAAAAATATGCACGATAAAATAATTTCAATTTTGCTATCAATTATTAATTAGAATCACATTCATTTCCCACCATTTCTAATGTACGTGAATTCCCAACGAATTTTAGTTTTTGTTTACGCACACGATTATGAATAGTTGGAAATGTTTCGATTGGTGAACCTATTCCAGTTGACGAATGTATAGAATTGACGGGCATTGAATAACTTGTGGTTGAATGGCTTGTTATTGATGATCGATAAAAGAAGCGAAATATATAACGATGATAGTTTGAGCATGTGGCAATTAATAATAATGGACCTGTGACAGCATTTGACATGGCTAAACACATTGAATAATCAAGTAAAATTTCAGTTACTGGATAATTAATATGAAATGTTTTTGTCAACAGATTACATACATGGTTCGGTGACCAAGATAAAACAAACAGTGCTGCCATTAACACGCATAGTCTTGTCAGACGCTGTCGTCTTCTTGTCCATGCTGTTGTATTACGATATCCAGAAAGCATTAATAGTCTTTGTGACTGTTTCAAGTGCACTGTGACAACATGTTGACTTAAACACACAACTATCAGTGGTAAAACATATATTGCTATTATTAAAATAACATCATACGCAAGTTGAGCTTCACGAGACCAGGAATCCCTAAAATTGAATAAAAATTAATAGGTATAAAATACTCGTATTTTAAAAATAAATCATTAGGTTAACAAAAGTAAAAAAAACTACAATGCAATTAATGTAGGCATATTAGACAGCGATAATTAAACATGTATTTCTATATAGTTGAGATCATGAGTCAATTGAAGCTCGCGCGCGAGGCGCACTGCTGAGAATTCCCATAATAGGACAAAATGGTCATCCAGTGCTTCCAAGTTTTCCATGGTGGTCTAGCTTCAATTGGCTCATGATCTCAACTATATAAAATTGCTAAAATCTCTACAAAACTTCCTTCTGATAAACAAGTATTTATTATTAACACATAAACGGCTTGAAGCTTTTATTGACAAAATGATGAGCCATGTGCAATAAACTCTAAAATGATAAAAAGTACAGCCATACGGAAATAAATCGCCCTAAAGCTGGAAAGATATAATTTATTATGCTTGTTTTAATCAAAGCTGAAAACAACATGGCCAAATGAAACATGTAACACTCGTATTTTTATAAACTGCAAAACTTGATCCAAAAAATTTATTTATTCTGGACTTGTTATTAAGTTGAAGACACTGTAGAGTATGAAAGCGCAGGATTTCAAATTAGTTCTTTATGCAGCCACTTTCATAAATTTTCACGCTGAGGAAAAATAGCTTTTAATAATTGGTAACTGACTTTGCAAAATATACACTTTATTCTCGTTCTTTATAAAAGTTTTATTATGCTGAATCAATGATTGGAACATTTTATAGTCGTTTGAGTAAAATCTACACATATATCTCCTTCTCTAATTCCCTCATTTCTTTTAATTATATCAATTATGTAGATAAAGATTAAAATTTTTTTTCACAAAATACCTGAAAAAAGTTGTTTTCAGTGCCAGAGTTGTTCAATAGTTTTCAAGTTAGCTTTTGAAGAATGTTGACAGGGATGTTGAACATATTCTGTTATTAATTTTGTATAGTTAAAGTATAGCCTATTTAAATACTGAAATACAAATTGCGTTATTAATCCGTTTGTTTCGGCTTTTATGTACCAAAACAACCTTCCATATTTTTTTTCAAGTGTGACTAATCTGCCTGAATTTATAATAACCACTTGCTTAATTTTACTTACGCCTGTCAACCCCTCGCAGAATAGCATAGGACGCCCACCGCTCAGAAGTGAAATAAATATTTCTATTTGATTTAAAAAATCTCAAACACTAGAATCGATAGTACTCGATCAGGATAAACCACATTTGCTAGAAAATAATATTTACTTCGGCGTTATCCTTTACTAGGATTAATTTGGCTCTAAACAAAATAGTGTACGTACAAATATCTGTATTATAGAGTAGTTTGCAGTAACCAAGATAAATTTAAATTTTAGGGTATAAAGATAATTGATTTTTCTTGTTGTTTCGATTCAACGATCCCAGTGTCCTTCATAATTATGTATTTTTCCTAGTGGCTTATTTTATTATTATTTTTTTTTCCCATCTCTTATTACTACTTAATGCTAATATTCAATTATTTTACCAATATTATACCATTTTGATCATTTATAACGACTTCTCCTCATCTACTTGAAAGGATTATATTATAGTCTTTTGTTCCGCAGTCATGTTTTTCATAGTCATTCATTTATATATCCTTTATTTCCAGTTATATTACTACTTCACTTATTAGTCTTCAAATATGCCACTCATATAGGTGTACATATTAACAAACATAATACTGATATCTTTGGAGAAAAATTATAAAACTTGGATGTCCTATTAAGTACATTTTATATCAATATGATTGAAGTCTTTTGGAAACGAAATTATAAACAAGAACAACTTCTGAATTAAGTTTTTTCCCCCGTAAAAATGTCGATCTTATTACAAAGTGCTTTGAAAACACATGAACATCATTTAATGCAGTTTATGATATATTGATTTCATTGTTGTTTTGGGTAATTTATCCTTATTCTAATTTTTATGAAAATGTATGGAAGAACCGTTTAAAAATTGGGTTACAGATCAAGATATGACAGTTTTTTATACTACATGTAAATTAAGTCAAACTGAACACAAATTCAGTCGTCATTACGTGATATTTGAAATGTTTAATATCAAAAGACTATAGATCAACCAAGCATTCTATTAGTTTACACCTCATATTTCACTAAAGGTGAATTAGTTATGGATCAATGTAAATTTTGTTTTACTATTTTTTAATGTTTGCGAAAAACAAAAAATTCCTGGTCCTAATTTCCTCTAATTTTCTACTAATCACGTTTTTCTTTGACCCTGTTTGTTGAAATAAAGAATAAATTAAAAATGATATAAATTCATTGAGAAATTCTAGATTGACAAAAGCCTTTAACAGTATTCACATGGATTCAATATGCTATACCAAATATAATACTCTGAAAAAATCTCTGAAGTCAACGTTTGTTATTTCTTAAATAAAATGGTAACCTAACTGCTTGAATGCACATTAGTAATAACAAATCGCGTTATGTATTAGTAGTTTGTAGACAACAATAAAGCAGGTAGTTAAAAATTGAATGCCAGTCAGTTTTTAGGTGACCTTCGAAATACATACTTATAAACACCTAACACATTTTATCAAACTCATAAACCTATTAAGATTATAAAATTTAGAAAAAACCGACACGAAAACGGAGAAAGGATTAAATGTATTAAGTTACTGTGCCCTTAAATTTTTTCCCCTAATCTATGCCTAACTAACTGCATTCGGTATAAAAACAGCCATATTGATGTTGTCAATAGTGAAAACTCTGGTTAAGTTCATAATTTAAAACTGAAAAGACTGAATCTTCAATTTTTGATAATATTCTTTTTAAAACGTATCCTTTATTCTGTCAGGAAATACATTACGTATAATGACTCAATTTTACGAGTTATTTACAGATATGTGTATTTTTAATTGAGATGGTGAATCAATCAATGTTAGATCACCAATGAAAACCTCGAATGATTAGATGGACATTTCATCTTAGTATGAGACTCCTATGCAGTGTATTTCTGATTAAATAAACTAATACGAACTACAATTAATGTCCTTTTTCACAAGTTGAGCTATTTGATATTAAATGAAAAATAAATAAATAAATATATTTGTAATATCCCAATGAGTAGAAAAATTAGATTTTCTGACGTTTCGTAATTCACTGCAAGCCATTTCTTCAGAGAATAAATGTTTAATATACAAATAAATTTACGTATTGGAAATAGTCAAAGGGTATAAAAACTATTTTCCCTTATTCGTTATTAAAGATTTCTTGATATAAATGATAATGATTGTTGTTATATTCACATATTATATTTATTCATATTTAGGTAACAATAGATGCCAAATCTAACGAATAAGTTAAATGAAATATTATTTAGAAATCATTAACATCAGGTATAAAATTCGTTAAAAAGATTATTTGATTGATAAATATTTTTGTTACTATCATTCTTGTATCTCGGATTGATCTTATCTTTTCTTTGTAACTGTTATTATAAATTACTGATTTGAAACGATTTCTACCCAAATAAGTATTATGATTTAGCTTAAGGCTATAATATTGGTATGTAAAATGAATCAATTTCTGCATAAAAATATCTTAAGGCGTCTGATATAGTCTATTTTAAATAAGTTAATAAGTGATAAGATAGACAATGGACACTTGATTCCTTTATTCATGATTATGCTACAATCTCTTTTTTTAGAACGGTGACTATAAATAAGTCGGGACAGAACACCTGATAAATAAGTCTAGAAACACACTTTTTACTCACATAATTCGGAGTTGGACGCTGGACAATAAGTAACATTTTTATTGCTTAGCAAAGTGTGATGTTTCTAAATTGATAGTTGCATTTTATTTGAAAATATTAGAAATGGTTTAACATTATGCAGTTATTACATCTGTGAGGGAAATAATACAGTTATTTATTTGTCCCTATATTAAATTATCTCTTATCTTTTAATATAAAATCAATTTATTCTCATTGCAATCTTACATTTAGAAGTCGGCAAATGTAAAAGAATTAGTACCAAACATCATATAACTTGTACATAGACCATGTGGGTGAGAGTAAAAGAGAACGTGAGATTGTACATTAAACAGAATGGAAGAAACTGTCCTCACCATAGTTTGTTAAAATAAAAAAGAGGTAATGAAGGTTAACTAGACTCCATCATATAGAATAAATGGGATGTGGCTAGCAGTGGAATCCAGAAACCCTGATTCGTTCTATGTATGACTCACTAACTATTTAAGATTCGATGTTCACTCCTGGATTTAAACATAGTATGTTACATTTCAAACGTTTAACGCGTTATTTACTTAGCTACTTAGTTCAGATAATCACTCAATTGTGTAACGAGTATGAATTTTAATTTAATGTTTAATTACTTTGTTGATATTTTAACTAAATTTCAGTCATTCTTAGCTAGGATATGTACATCATAATGATGATATGAAGAGAAACAGCACAAAATTCACAAACTTTTACCGAGAAAAGTTCAATACTAAACAAGACATCAACAACAGGATAATCTAAATAACTACCAATTCAACTAAAATGTTTCATATTTTATATAATGCTGGTGTTTATGGAAGATGTTAATACTTTCCCATCTTATTAATACACTAAGTAATATACTGGTCAAATAAAAACAGCAACATTTTGTTAAAAATACAGTAATTAACAAGAACCATCAAAATGCCAATCGATATTTCATAAATGCATTTTTGTTTATACGTGAGTCTGAAAAAAACATTCGCACCTGATATAGTAAGAATGTTGATTTGGTTGATAGTTCAAATATTAACTATAATTTCTATGAATATGACTTGTTATCTACCTTACCTAAATAAATTAATTTGTATTTATGCGTCTGAATGATACGAATTACCGAATAGATTTAAGAAATTTACTTTAAAATAAACTTCTGAAACATGTCTTGAAATTTAATTTGAAACCTTTTACTAATCTAGTGTAAAAATTCTTGTATTGACACTGGTCTTACAGAAGGAAATAGATGTACTGTCTTCAGTAACCATCAATAGGAGGGCAGATATTTACAAGTGTGGCTTCTGTCAGCTTTGTTGTAACATAAACATTTGTCCTGTCTTTTTACTTCTTATGTTAAGTAGACTTTATCAACATAATAAGAAATATATGAATTTCTTTTGAGTTTACTTATTAATAGTTTTGATTAAATAAATCAATATCTGTCATTATTATAATTAAATGCAAATATATTATCTTATTCAACTTGCTTTTGTTCACGCTTAATCGCAGAAATGAATTCTGTCTCAGTTAATTACAAAATTTACATATTTCATTTTTTTTTCTACAAAATCTGCCAAAAAATTACCGATTTTTAAGCGTTTACAATCAAAACTGAAGGGTCTCTCACTTCTTTTGTACAATAAATAATCTTAGCTCATGCTCAGAATTGGGAAAAATGTGTTGAAGAACAGGTGCAATAAAGTCTGTTTAGGATGGTTTGTTAATTATAGTTTAGTAAATACTATAAACAATTTGTTAATTGATTTTCCAATAGGTGTTTAAAAAGCCGAACGATCTATCCAATTAATTGCAATTCAGTGGTTGACAAGTCTTAGTGTAGTGTCGGTTACTATATTAGGCCCTCATAGCCTAATCTAGCTTCTGGATAGACCAGTTTATCCATTATTTGTGAGTCCTTGTTAATTATTCACTTATCACCCATGACTGTTTTTATGTAAGCATATGTGTATGCGTTTCTTTTCTAACTCATCACATGTCTGTAACTTATTCTTAAGTGACCATAAACATCGATTAACGCTTGAATAAATCGAGTTGGCTCACTCTCCATCTCTATTGCGCGTCACTTTGTTTTGCCTCATTTTCCGATCAACGATTGTATGAAATATACGTGTTCAAACTTCATTCCCGTATTTAGCTTATTTAATTCCGTTATTCACTAAAGAGAGTTAAGTCGATAATTATATATGTGAATTATCAGAGTGTATATTTCTGTAACAATCAGAAACGATCTACCTGCAGTCAGATTTAGGGCAACTAAATTAGACACGGACTCTTTATGTTATGATGTTGACAGATTTTTCCACTGTTTCTCATTTATAAGCTTGTTAACTCTAGATTGTAAAAAATAGAGTGATATTTATATTTTTTATACTGACAAATAAAATTTTCTACTGATGAATGATAAAATGGTCTATTTTGGTGTTTATTATGAACCGTAGTTTGGTTTATTTAATGTTATTTATCAGACTCAAACATTATTGCAAAATTCTGTAATTGAATCTTATTTCGTATGTGCGCTATCATAATAAGACTTGTTTTACTTAGAACTATATTTCTTACATTCATTCATTTGACTTGCTGTACATTACCTCGATAAAATGTCGCATACAAAGAAATATATTAAATTAATACCCTATTCTACTGTGAATGATACTGAAGAGTCTACCTCAATTCATCGTTTATATACCTAGCAATACGAAAAGTACAACTTAAGCAGAATCTTGGCATAGCATCTAATGTCCAACAAATTATGTTTCCAAACACTTTGCCAACAGTCTTAATTTTTGTTGCTTTTCACTGAGGAAATCGTTCATTACGTTATACAAAATGTTTCAAATATAAGTAAATAAAAGTAACTAAACATTTTAGTTTAGCCATATGTTGAAAGTAATTTTTATGACGAATGATAAAATAACTTTTTGCTAAAAAAACTTTAGTCAGTAACTTGAAACATATTATTTATCAATATGGAAAAATGACATAAACTACTACTTAATAATCATAATTAAAGGGCAGTTATTCATTTTTAAGTAGTCGATTAAATTCAATAAAATTTACCGAAAAAAAAATTAATATCAATTTTAGAAAGGATGAGAATTTGTTTTTAAATACAAATGTTATTTATTTTGATTGATGTATAAAATAAACGGTGTTTTTATTTAAATAAAAGAAATAACAGTTATAATATTAACCATCTTTAAAATGTTAAAAAATTCACACTGAATAAACAGCTTTAGCTCCTTTAATAATGTTCTAAAAGCATAAATCAATGAATAAACTAAAGATGCATTATGGCAATATCTAGGCAATACGCACAGTATGCATATATGCCAATAAGAGACTTATCAGTTGCAGCCCTAACACATAAATGGGAAGATTCAAACAAACAATACTACGTGAATTCAATGAATAAAGTGTTCCTTTAAATAAAGAATCAAATGTTTTTATGCAATTTGTATCTGAAAATGCTAATTATAAAGTTTCTTACCATTAAAAATTGTTTGTTTTATCAATTGATGAGAAGTTTATTAAAACTTAAATACCTACTTATATATGAGATGTTTGAAAGTAGTCAAAATGGAATCGTGAACCCTTTTTTGTGCTATTTTTCACTTCTTATTAAGTTATTTTTGTACTCATGAGAGATTTGGTGAGCGTTGGCAAATTCTATCTAGAACTAGCTAATGAAATAGACGTTACCAATGAGCTGCTCTACCACAACTGGTATTCTGTAAGACTAATAAATTCACTTTTAAATTATCATCAATTGTTGGTCATTTCGACGTTTGTCTAGTCCTTTTTTAGTACGAATAAAATCATATCTATCTGTTTATTCATATACATTTAAAGTTAAATAAATATACAGCTTTCCGTTATTGTTACAAAATACTGAATAGTAAAAAGTAACGCAACTTTACGATCGTTTATGAGTTCCATTCAGACTGTGTACTGATAACAAAGTAAAGAACTAACTATCAAAACTCCAGCAAATACTTTTCGGTAATCACTATCCTTCAAGTCTTATCGATGGGAACCAGAAACTAAAACCATATCACAGATTTTTTATAGTTTTTAGATAAATCACTTTTCATAAACTTTAAACTTAGAAGATGTCTGGTGGGATTATCATTTATGGATGACCTTTGAACGACTCTAAAAATTTATTTATTCGCTAAAGTCAAAATGGTTCATTAATTAATGTGGGCAACTAGTATTAACTGAACTCTTAGAAGTTAGGATTAGAGATCAAAGTAATAGTTTTTATCACAGGCTGACATCAGCTATAATATCCAGATGCTATTTGGCCATATGGATGAATGAATTTTATGCCAAAATCGAAAATGTATTATCCTTAATTTTATTGATTAGGCTATAATTATTAGTCTTGAAGGAGATTATTCAGTAAATCTCTAAATAATGACTTTTAATATCCCTTAGAAAAACATTTCACTCCTCTAAAGGTGTCTTATATTCATTAGCTTACTTCAAATTTGCGAATGTGGGGACTATCATTCTTTTCATTGTTTTATGTCAATATGTACCTATAAGTTCGATTAATCTAATGAGGCAGATTGTTTCAACTACACATAACATATGCTTTGTTAACTGATATCTAAACACCATCACTGATGGATTCGAATGAAGAATGCAAAACAATATATATATATATATATATATATATATATATATATATATATCAACAGTTTTAGTCATAATATCTCACTAAAAGTATTTCCCAATTCAATCACGCCATTAAATGAACTATAAAAAGGGGAGAGTAACTCAAAAGACTATGTAGAAAACAGTAGTTTACTTCAATACTAACAAATAGATATTGGTTCCTTTCAAATGACACAGTGTGCATTCACTTTATTCGTTTAAATCTTTTGGATAAAAGTTATAGTCAAATAAAAAATATTGTGTCCAGATAGCAATAGTGAATGGTAACTTTGTGATTCATTTATAAACCAATACTATGCATGTATTTTTTCTATTGTATAATTGCTAAAGAACTAAACTATTCATTATAATGCCCCGTTATTATGAGCTTTATTTTGACATATGAACTATTATCATACAGTGTTCTGTTCTTGAATTTTGCCCTGATTATCAATTACTATTTCCCTCATTCACAGCCGTATTTAGCTAAATTTTGTACAAATGTTATTTTCTATTTTGTGGTACGATGTGGTCTGTCTGTTCGTTATATAAACTCAGTATGCTTGAAATATAATGATCCATGCCGCAGAGGCTGTTATTGATGTTTTAGACTTAAATGGCTAGGCTAGGCAGAAAGCAGGACCGATAAGTACTCTAGACTGCTCGTACGGGTTTCGTGTATCATTCTTCCGATCGATAAATCGCTGCTTTCTGATTGGCGGTCTTATCACGTTCTATATTAACATGGCATCCAGGCAGTTACAAGTTATTACATATATGAAACTGAATATAACGATCAATCCAACTATGCGTTATTCTTAAAATCGGTGTTTAACTATCCTTATCATTTTTAATCAAAAGGATATCCATCACTATTGACTTTAAGATGTTGTTCATCGTCTTCTACTGAAGTGAACAAGCTTCATAAGTAAGCAAATGTCTACTAGAGTTGTTATTTTCAAACATTGATTCTTTAAAATGTATTTCATTTTCATTAAGTTAAAGATATAAAAGAGATCATAGACCAAAAAAGTGAACGCGTATCTTGATTTTTGTAAATATGAGTTAAAGAGAAAATTGAGAACGTTTAATAACCTTTCATGAGTCATTTTTTATACACTTTTATACACGAGAAAGAACCTACGTGGTCGAGAATATTGATTTTTGTTAGATAAGTATTATGAGATTACAAGTCGTCTATCATAACGGTGTTTATCTTAGACGGAACCTATTCAAATAATGAGTAGAAATTTCAGTTTACCTCAGTATGACTAACAAATGAGCATATTTTATGTTTTAAGGCTAAATTAAGAAAACATGTATATCATAATTATTTTACTCAATCAAATATGTGTGTAGAATTTATTAACTGTAAGAAACAGCTGACATCTGTATTCAGTTAATACTACGATTATCAGAGTGTAAGTGAGTCAATCTCGGAAAAAGACGGAACCCTTATCTGCTCTCAACCTAAACGTTTAGAACGATGGGCGGAACACTTTAAGGAGCAGTTTAGCTGGCCTTCAGCTACTGCACAACTATCCACTATTCCCAGAAAACCTGGATGGAAGATTGAAGTAGGCCCCCCGACCCTACTTGAAGTTCAAAAGGCTATAAGTAATCTGAAACGAGGAAGAGCAGCTGGTCCTGATGGATTGGCTCCAGAGGTCTTTAAATATGGTGGTCCAATTTTAGCGATTAGGTTGACTAATATTCTGGATAAAATCTGGGAGACGGATGTAATCCCATCCGACTGCTCACAATCACTGATTGTCCCAATATATAAAAAGGGGTCAAAATCATCCTGTGATAACCATAGAGGGATTAGCCTGACTAACATAGTATCTAAAATACTAGCCTGAATAATTATCGGGCGCCTAAGACTCGTGAACTGCAAACACGAGAAAATCAGGCTGGTTTCAGACCTGATTGTGGCTGTATAGACCACATGTTCACCATTCGTCAAGTTTTAGAGCACAGACATACTTATCGGCGTCCGACAATGATAGTTTTTCTTGACTTGAAAGCAGCATTTGACTCTGTAGACCGAGAGGTTTTGTGGCAGTGTCTGTCATTGAAGGGTGTACCTGAGAAGTACATAAACTTTTTGAAGGCTCTTTACTCGAACACTACCAGTCGAGTGAGAGCTTATTGCGAACTGTTATCTGATTTTGCAACCTCAAGTGGTGTCCGTCAAGGCTGTCCACTATATCCATTTTTGTTTAACTTCATTATAGACCTGTTGTTGGAAATAACAATCTCGTCGACTGAATTTTCTGGAGTTGATCTTCTACCAGGAGGTCCACTAAGCGACTTAGAATACGCAGATGACATAGTCCTGTTTGGTGAAGACACTGACAAAATGCAGAGTCTTCTGTTGGAACTCAGTAATAATGCCAGGATGTTTGGGATGCGTTTCTCCCCATCCAAATGTAAATTGTTACTCCAGGACTGGCCTACGTCAACACCCGAACTAAGGATAGGAAGTGAAGTAGTCGAACGCGTCGACAACTTCACTTATCTTGGGAGTCTGATCAGCCCTAATGGGTTGGTGTCTGACGAAATCTCGGCACGGATTCAAAAAGCTCGTTTGGCTTTTGCCAACTTACGTCACCTATGGCGTAGACGAGATATCCGTCTATCAATTAAGGGACGAGTATACTGCGCAGCAGTTCGCTCTGACCTACTTTACGGCTGTGAAACATGGCCATTAAGAGTAGAAGATACTCGTAGGTTACTAGTATTTGACCACAGATGCCTTAGAAATATTGCTCGTATCTGCTGGGATAACCGGGTAAGTAATAGTGAGGTTAGACGCAGGGTATTAGGGAATGATGGTAAATCAGTTGATGAGGTCATGAATCTTCATCGACTGAGATGGTTGGGCCATGTGTTACGTATGCCTAAACACCGATTACCACGACGCGCTATGATGACTAGTATTGGGGACGGTTGGAAGAGAGTTAGGGGCGGCCAAAGCAAAACATGGCATCAGTGTTTGAAGTCACTAACTTCTAGCCTGAGCCATGTTGGCAGATGCAGACTACTTGGTTGGGGTCCGCGTGACTATCGTAACCAATGGTTGGAGACTCTATGTGACATGGCTCAGAATCGGTCACAATGGCGTAGGTGTATACACTCTTTATCTTCCCTTAAACCTTGAGACTAAAATTGCTTCATATCTCTCTTCCTTCCTGTACTATATCCTTATATACAACCTATAATTTATATACTACTACCAACACTAGATTAACTATTATGAATCCGGTGTTCCTCTTGTTGTGCTAACGAGGTATGGCAACTTGGACCGATGCATATATGTGCCTGGTCCTACGTTGTAGCTGACCTGACCTGACCTGACGATTATCAGAGAGGAAAAATTGTTTGTCTTTAAAATGAATTCAACCAACAGTTATATCTTCCCCCAGAAGGTACACCTCAATATGTATGAATCAATATGTAAATGTTGATTGAAAGAAACTAAATGTTACACTTTAATTTCTCAAATGATTCAAACTATAATCAGTGTTTTAACGGACATTTTGTTAAAAAATATCAGTATTATATATTACAGTACTTTCATCTCTGGTGTGCAGTCACTCATGTGACGTTTCTACAGTTTATGATTTCATCAGTAGAAATTTTGGCGAGTGTATAATTTCGGGGCGAACCAATCCGATTTCTCATAGAGAG
This sequence comes from Schistosoma rodhaini, assembly GCA_944470415.2. Lineage (NCBI taxonomy): Eukaryota > Metazoa > Platyhelminthes > Trematoda > Strigeidida > Schistosomatidae > Schistosoma > Schistosoma rodhaini. The sequence goes on from OX104044.1 coordinate 64,763,094, forward strand.
TCTTAGAATTCGGTGCAAAATTCATTCATACATATGGCTAAGCAGCATTTTGGGATTATAGCTAATGTCAGTTTGTGATGAAGCCCTAACTCTGACTGTTAACCCTAACTTCTAACTATAAATCCTGATTCTGTTTTCCTAAACTAATTTATAATCCTCGTTAGGCCTTCGAAAGTTGTTGACGTTTTTAAAGATCTGCCTAGTTTCATCGAAAGTTTAGAAAAATATTTGTTATACATAGACGAATGTAAGAATGAGATTTTCGAGACAATAATAATGAATTATTGAATATAGTAATGCAACTGAGTGTGAAAAATAATGCATAGAAAATACATATTACCAAATAGTTTCTATTAAATCATTTTTAAAATCATAGATGGAATCTTGAAATGATCTATTCTAACAAATATTTATCAACTCACTGAAGACATTTTGTGAACGGTTGTTCAACTTCGTGGATCAGTTGAAGTTAGACAATAACACCGTTGGATGCCGGCTCAGCGGTCTATCAGTTAAGTGCTCTGGCGCGAAACTGGTAGGTTCTGGATTCGAATCTCGCGAGTGCGGGATCGTGGATGCGCACTGCTGCGGAGTCCCATAATAGGACGAAACGGCCGTCCAGTGCTTCCAGGTTTTCGATGGTGGTCTAGCTTCAATTGACTCACGCTTTCAACTTTAGAAATAGTAAATCTTCACAAAACCCCCTCTATTGTTAATGTATTTATTTCAGTTTTAGTATTTTATCCAAACTGGTTTTGATTTTCTTAATTTTTTTAGTGTTCATTGATCATTTCCTAGAGATATTTTACTAAACTTTTACTGTACTTAGACACGCAAATAATCTCTGAATAAAGTACTTGTTGTCTTATAGACCCTTTTCAACAATATATTAAAAAAAATTTTAAAAACAGTATCGTGAGTTAGAAAAATTTATATATTTATTACCACACAACGACATGGAACATTTTCCATCCATAAAAACTAGTGGTGCTGAAGATTTATGAATCTTAAGCTTGATGACAAATCGACTTCAATGTGTTCATTTGATTTTTCAAAATTTACACTAGTTTTATACTAAATGTCAATTTATTCTTGACAGATAATTACGAATTAAACTTCTTTTTATATAAAGATCATCGGGCTTATGAATAACTTAAATCTAACTTAATACACATAGTCACAGAAATAATATAAAAAATTTTTTTTTCCATTTCATTGTCTTAAAACAAAAATAATAAAAACAAAATATACAATTTATAAGTAAACAATCCGAAAAGAAAATCCATAAATTTTTCTAGGTGGAATCAACAACTAACAATATAGGGAGAATATTGGAAGATAAAAACATAAAAAGCATTTTTACGTTAAATATGTTTGTGTCATTTACGTTGAATAATAATAATAATAATAATAATAATAATAATAATAACTGGTAAACAGCTGGACCAAGTAAATGTTGTATCAGTATCTATAGAAAAACATTCTGCTTGTGTGCGTGTATAAATGAAACCACAGAAGAAGAACATGAAGAAGAAGAAGAAGAGGAGGAAGCAATGGATTATATACTTGTACAATATAGAACGAATTTCTTCTTATACACCGATATATATATTCAGGTTTATTGTTTTCTTTTATTTCATTCTATTGCTTTTACCATGGAAGCTTTTGTTTCTCAGTATAAAATAAATTATCAAAATTGATACAATGTCATCAAGTCTTGAAAAGAAAAGATTATCATTAGATATAACTTAATTTATGCACTCGGTCAACTGTAAGCTATTATTTGTAATAAAAGAGAGAAGGGAACAGAAAGATTAAGAATTATATTACTAATTTCATTATTAAGATTGTTAATAGCTTTAATTATGCAAATTGAACTTATTTTCATAACCTATTAAATAATAATAACCATTACCTAATTTCAAAATATATTCCTGAGATTTTTGTGGTAAGTTATGATATATTCCAATCAAATTCAAAAGGAAAGTTGAAGATAATTTCTTGAAAAAGCTTGGGACAGATTGTCAGGCGAAACGTTGGATTTACTTCAAATTCATTCGCTGAGATTTAACAAATATATTATTCCTAATTAATGTCTTGCATCAACTCGGCGCTCAAATACTGAGAAACTATTCGCTCTAATTTAGACGAAAGTTTTTATAGAAAGTTGAAGACACTTTATGAAATTCAAACAATTTAATATATAATAATATAGCAAAATGTGCAGTAAAATGATTGATTTGAAGAAATCCACTATGGATTCAGACTATTAAACAATGATTGATGATGTAACTTGCTTATTAATAGCGAAGTTAAATATGATTTATTCATATTGGTTATTTGAATGTTCCTATTAATGTTCAGGACTGAAATTGATCAGTCTATTTTTGAGATGTATGAGGATTGCCTCGATATTATCATTAAGTCACTAGCATTAGCAACAGAATTTTTTTAGTGGCTAACAGTGTAATCTAAGCTAAAAAGAGAAACTCATTGAAATAAACATCACATTTATTAGATTTCATTGTAAAAAAGTGTTTTTATAATGTCTAGACATTGAAGAGGATAAGTTGAATTATAGGTTCGCTTATCAATATACTATGATTTATAGTGGGTGGAGTAGTGTTTTAATAATCAATTATTTTGACTATCATTTCTATTGTTATATCATTGATAGAAGCTCAACACAATAGAACTAAAAACGAATGTTTATTATGGATTTAATAAATTGACGACATTGAATATCTATGGTATTGTTTATCCTCATTGTATTCTATGCAGAATGCTTATTTATTTTGTTATAAATTATATAAATATATGCTTATCATTATTATTATCTTGTAGCTAATGAATATAACTTAGTATATTGATACATACATCTATGATTTTACTTATCACTTTACCAACGTATCATAACATTACACCAGGTAGGGTTATCAGAGTAACTTGAAACTGAAGAAATAGCACAGTCTAGTTTTCATAAAACCGACAACAAGTTTAGATAAGCACACATGTGCAAACATAGTAATAAATAGGCCAAAAAAATATAGGAGAGTCATTAAAGAAACTGAACCACACCTGTTCAAAGTACATACTTACTTACTTCTGCCTGTTACCCCTCGTGGAGGAGCATAGGCTGTTCACCAGCATTCTCCATCCAACTTTGTCCTGGGTAATCCTTTACAGTTGTTCTCAGTTGCTATTGATCGTCTTCATGTCTGCTTCCAATTCCTGATGCAGTGTGTTTTTTGGCCCTCCTCTTTTTCGTTTCCCTTCAGGATTACAAATTAACGCCTGCCTCGTGTTGGAGTTTGATGATTTCTTTAATATGTGTCCTATCCACTTCCAAAGTCTTTTCATAATTTCCTCTTCAGATGGAAGTTGGTTTGTTCTTTCCCATAGTAGGCTGTTGCTAATGGTATCCGGCCCATGGATATTCAGTATCTCACAAAGACAATTGTTCATAAATACTTGTACCTTCTTGAGGATGGTTGTGGTATTTCTCCACACTTCAGCTCTGTGCAGTAGAACTGTCACCACGTTCGTATTGAAGATTGTGACTTTGATATTGGTTAACAGATGTTTTGAGTTCCATATGTTCTTCAACTGTGGAAATGCTGCCCTTAGTTTGCCAATCCTTTCCTTCATGTCTGCATCGGATCCTACTTGCTCATTGATGATGCTTCCCAGTTACGTAAAATTTTCCACCTCTTCAAGGGTTTCTCCATCAAGTGTGATTGGCTAGACGTACTCCGTATTGTATTTGAGGATCTTGCTTTTTCCTTTGTGTATGCTAAGGCCTACTGATGCAAAGGCTTCTGCCACACTACTTGTCTTATCTGTATTCGTTCGTGTGTATGGGATATAAGATCTAGGTCATCTGTTAAGCCCGAATCGTCTATTTGTGTCAAAGCTGTCCATTGTATTCAATGCTTTCTCTCAGATGTGGAGTTCTTCATAATCCAGTCAACCATCAGAAGAAAGAGAAAAAGTGAGAGTTTGCAGTCTTGTCTGACTCTGGTCCTTACTTAGAATGCATCTGTCAGCTGTCCTACATGAACAACTTTGCAGTGTAGTCCGTCATAAGAATTCTGGATGATGTTGACGATCTTCTCAGGTACTCGGCAATGTCGAATTAGGTTCCTTAATGTTTACCTATCCATACTGTCAAATGCTTTTTTAAAGTTAATGAAGTTGATGTACAGTGACGAGTTCCATCCAATTGATTGTCCAACACTCTGTTGATCGCTTTTCCTGGTACCGATAGTAGTGTGATGCCTCTGTAGCTGAGTTCGCGAACTTTTTCAGGTCTCCTTTCTTTATTATCTTGGTGAGATTTCCTTCTTTCCAATCCATCGGAACTTGTTTTTTCTCCCAAGTCTTCCTGAATAGAACGTAAGACATTTTTGAAGTTACTCCCGTGTGTGGCTTCAGAGCTGCAGCTGGTATACTGTCAGGTCCTACTGCTTTCTCGCACTTGATTTATTTGATGGCCAACCTGATTCGTTCCACTGATGGATGAGGTACATTTATAGGAATGTCTGTGTGTTCTGCTTCGATGTCCGGTGGACTCAATGGAGCTAGTCTATTCAAGAGTTCCTCGAAGTATTCTGTATCTGTTCCTCTGCTCTTGAGTCTCAATGATTGTCTTGCCTTCTTTGTACTTGACCGGTCTCTCTAGTCTATTGTATTTCTCTGCTAGGTTCTTCGTTGTGTCATAAAGTTGTTTGATATTTCCTTCTGCTTCAGCTTTTTCCACTGATGCTGCCAGGTCTACCGCGTTTTTCTGTTTGTCACTTTTAATGCTCCTCCTCACTTGTTTGTTTACTTCTGTGTATTCAGCTTGTGCCTTGACTTTATCTGCTCGTGTTCAACTATTGTTAATTGCTGTTTTCTTTTTCTTCTTTTCTTGAATGATATCGATAGAGATCAATTCCTTATGATGACGATTATTGCAGCCCAGAACCTTCTGGCACACGCAAGTGTGTGCTTCTTTGTTTCCTTCCCAGTTGTTCACCATTGAAGTTTTCTTCTTCTTTGAATAAATCTTGTAAAGCTTCGAACTTATTGCTAAGTGTTCATAGTAGTTATTTGTTTTTAATATTTATTTCTTTGATTTAATTTACTGAGATTTTAATATCTAATTTATGTATTACCACTTAAGCTTTTTGTTTATGTCGAAGTAATAACAGATAAATATTTCTAAGGTAACTAAAAACTATTATTTTTGTTTGTTTTTTCGTAATATTTATGTATCTATTATGACCACAAAACGTTCTAACACTTCGAGAGAATGATGTTATTTATTAAATAATAGTCATTAAGAGAGTTCTTGAGTAAGTTAAACTATTGACAATTCTAATTGACGGTTAACTGTGTAAGACTGTGAAGTAAGTTTTACATTTTCTCTTGCCTATGAAAAACAAATTGATGACTAGTTATGTAACTATTTTGTTATGATTTTAATAATAAAGAATATTACAGTAGAAAACAACATCAAATTATAGATTCACATTAAACAAAAGTGTAAATTATTTTTAATCTATTACGGCAAAAAAAGATATGAGAATATACTTTTTCGTGACTGTTAATTTTATTAGAAGTTTTTTCTTATTTCAAATAAAAAAATGAAATAATCTATTCTAATTAAAAATTGCATGAATTTTGTATATATTCCAAATGAAGCCAAAGGAATAGAAACTAATTAGTAGATGTATGGATGGATAATATTCCCGTGTTAGAATACATTTGCTAGCGGAGAGGTCTGGAGTGAACATTATCTCTGAGATTAGGGTACATTCAGCTGACAAGTCCCAAACAGGACGAAACGCGCGTCTTGGATTCCATTGCTATCCACCATCCATCTTTGCTTACAATTCCTGCATCTTAAGGTGATTCGCACATGATGCATATATGCCAATGAGAGATTGACCAATTAAAGTCTTAAAAGTCAATGGGAATATTAAAAAAAAACACGAAAATGGATTAAAAAACATTTATGTCTAAAAAACTTTATGATTCTGTTTTTTAGTAAGAGAACGCAATTTTTCTACTATCCATGATTTTAGACAGAGATAAGAATATCTGAGAGTGAAATCAATTATTTGGAAATATACTTTGTGTTCAACGGTTTCATGTTAATGGTAGGTGATAAATAAACTATATTTTAACATATTTAGCTTTTCTAATCTAACTTCATGGATTGTTACCTCTTTTATCAATCTGCCATACCAGTGATACAGAAGTGCCATCTGATATTCTTTTCGTCTTAGTTGTTTGGAAGTACATATCATATTTTAGGTACTATGTAATTTTCAAAGTAACGAAAACTGTTTCACTTACTTATACAGGATATTTAATACACCAATCATACAGTGAAAATTAAGAACACATCACTCATCAATACCATTGTTGAATAAGTTGAAATAATTCAAGCAGTTAAAAAATAGAAATTATATGTAATTTAAGCCAACGTTGATGCTCTTGATAATCATTCTGGATAGTACGGTTGATTTACTAGTTAGATAGATGAACAAGAATGAGGATGCAAGTCATAAAGTGGTCAGTTGATTATAACTTTTTCCAGTTACATTAGCTGACGGTGAATTATCTGAAACGAGGTGATGTTATTACGCGCAAACACTTTTTTTCGCAGACAGTAGTGCAAAAAACATTTAGGTAGATGTATACGGTTAGCATGTCACACAAGTCTTTGTTAATTTTTTATCAATCATTAGCTATATGTAGCTGAAAATATCCTTTGTTCTTTAGTAATAATCCTTTATAGACCAACAAAATTCTTTTCATAAATCTACATGACTGATCAGCTAATTAACATTTTGATAATAGATTATGTTTATTAATGTATAATATTGGATTCTAGTGCATCAGTTACACAACAGTTTTAACTGAAATCAATAGGAGAGTTTTAGGTTTGTAAGCTGATGGTTCGTAGATTTAGGCCTGACTTTATCCGAGTAATACCAGAAAGTTAACCGTCTATTTACCACACAAACACGTGGTCCGAAGGAACCTCATAGAGAATCATAAAGAGATGTGACTGACACTTTAATAGATAGATCCCTGTACTGAAAATTGAAAACTAGCCACGAACCCCAAGATACAATTTGTGATCAAAGTTAGGTTTCATTACTGACTGTAATTGATAGCTAATTTTAATAAACAAAAATTCCTTGGTTTACAATCATTCTAAAAGCTCCTTATGCTTGACAGAGTACATTCCTTTTAAACAACTCAACATATTCATTTCTACGGAAGAATAAAAATTACTTTTATTTAAGTAATCTTTTGAAAAAAAACCCTGTTTTTTACTGTCTAGTGAGTTCACTTCTTCGCCATAATTCTTGATTATCACATTAACTATAAATCATTAAAAGATGTATAGAAGATTTCGTATGTTTTTTGTCACCCTTGTTGATAAAAGAAACCGTGGTTTCTTGTCGATACTTTCTCTGATAATCTATAGTTATAGAGAACCTTTGAGCAACATAACTTTTTTTATTGACAAGTTTATTTGCTTTTTATAAGGATTTTATTGAAAGCACCCATTACTATTTGACGTGTATGAAAATAATCAGTTGAAAATGTAATTAACAATATAACACAGTTTTATGTTATATCTAAAACTCAAGTTTCGCTTAATCAGTAAATAAAAGGCCTGTCTCACTTCATTTAGATACATCAACTGAAGCAGACAGATCTTTCAAATTCTAGCCTAATATAAGACAGATCAGTAAATTTATGATAAATAAAACATTGTTTTTATGTTTAAACCGGGCTACACTAATTAAAATGAATCAAGCTGGGATATTTCTTATTTTTGTTAAAACTATTAGCATGATTGATATGATTTTGCATAAATCCTTTTCATGATTATATATAGTTTTACGAGCAATGAATCTGACTTTATGGTTAACGTAGGTTAAAAAGACTTACATGCTTACGCCTGTTACTCCCAATGCAGCATAGGCCGCCGACCAACATTCTCCACTATATCCCATGCTTCCCTCCAGATGTTGATGTCTTCATGATCCAGTCGATCACTAGGAGAAAAAGAGAAAGCGTCGGAGTAAGCAACCTTGTCTAACACCGGTCTTTACCTCAAAGGTGTCAGTGAGTTGTCCTTCCTGCACGATTTCGAAGTTTAATCCAGCATAGGAATTCCGTATGATATTGACTATCTTCTCAGGCACTCTGCAGTGTCGAAGAAGCCTCCATAGTGTTATACCGTCTACGCTATCAAATGCTTTCTCGTAGTCAGTGAAGTTGATGTAAAGTGAGGAATCCTATTCAATTGATTGTTCCTCAACGATCTGTAGAGTTGCGATTTGGTCTGTACACGATCGATTCTTACGGAATCCAGCCTGTTGATCTGGAAGTTAGGCGTCTACGAGTCCCTCATTCTGTTTAACAATACCCTGTTGAAGACGTTTACTGGTACTGAGAGAAGATTGATACCCCTGTGGTCATCACACTTGCTGAGATTGCCTTTGTTTGGTATTTTGATCGGAAGTCCTTCTTTCCAGTCTGTTCGTCCGCACTTGTACTTCGTCCCAAATCTTACTGAAGAGAATGTGGAGTATCTTTGCAGTTGCTGCTACATCTGCTTTCAGTGCCTCTGCAGGGATGTTGTCTGGTCCCGTTAAAGTAGGTTACTATCAACAAATTATTTTTAAAAAATTCTCAACTGATCCCCAATAAATATTTAGTCCTTCCGAACAATAAAACATCTCTAAGAAACTACATTTGTTCCAATTTATAATAATGTTACTCATAAGTAGGTCTTAAGACAGTAAACCAGTAGACGAACCGCATCATCGCATGTAATTTCAATACGATGTGGTTCGAAAAAAGAGTAATCTTCAGTCCAATAATTGTAGAAAATGTAAAATTACAGCTTGTTTTCTAAAGTTGACTTAATAAGACAGAACATCGAAACAAATACGGAACATCTCGTTGAGTATTGCTTGAAAAAAAAATTGCTTAAAAATACGGAACATGTTAACACTTTAAGGGGAATACTATCAGTAAGCTAGTCCGTGGCTTCCAACCAGTGGGATATTAATACAATACATTTTTAACGTTTTTCTATTGATAGTTTCTTAAAATACATTATCTTTATACATGTCGAAAAAAAATCTAAATATTATAACGAAATGTCTTAGTTTCTAAAGGCAAGTTACGTAATAACATGTTTTGTATTTATATATGGAACTAAATCTAATTCTCTGACGAGCTAAATTACGTAAACAATTGGGAGATTTATCAAAAAAAAACTTTCCCTATCCGTCAGTCATTAACCATTCCATCAATTCATTATCTCTCAAAAAATAAGATGTTTTATCTAGAAGGCTAGTATAAATCACTATAAAAACAAATTTCAGATAACTGAATCCACTTAATTTCGACCAGCTGTAAATATAGAGTTTTTAAGCGCCTAAAGGCACGTTTACAGCTTCACTCACTCCTCACTCCTATGCAAACAGATAATTTTAAGAAATTGATGAAATAGATGGGGTTTTTTGGCAAAATAATCATTTATGTTCATTGTACACCTCAATATTGTGCCTTCATTGCTGAATAGCTTCTCAGTTGATTTATCTTCATATTTTTACCGTAAAACTCATGAAACTCAATCGTTTTGAGTAATGTATCTTACCTTTATCGTTTCCTAACACTGTTCTTTCTCTTCTTCAACATAATGCAGAAGTCATGGGTGATCAAATTAATAAACCTAATCTATGTATTCCGAAAAAGATTTACAACATCTTTACCTCTTTGTTGGGTGAACAAGGCAAAAGAAATAATTATAACAATCATTATTACTATTGTTGATCGTACTATTATTACTGTTATCCATATACCTTCTTAGTTTATTTTTCTTCACCTTCTTTCAATATGCTCTTCCCTATCTAGTCGTTTAAATACTTATTACCTAATTTTAACGGTTTTTAACAATGATCATTAGTAATCAGAGATGGATAGTGGCTAGCAATGGAATCCAAAACGTGCGTTTCGTCCTATTAGAGATTGACCAGTTGCAGTCCTAACACATCGATGGGAAGATTCAAACAAACAGTACTAAGTGAATTTAAACTTCACCCCATCGCACAAGCAAGTGGCTATCAGGACTCAGTGGCCGAGTGGATAACTCGATGGCGTTTGGAGCGAGAGTGTTAGGTTCGAGCCCCAGGGTGAACATCAACTCTGAGATGCAAGTACATCCAGCTGACGAGTGCCAAATAGGACGAAACGCGCGTCCTGGATTCCGCTGCTAGCCACTATCCATAATTGCTTACCATGCTTGTGAATTAAGGCTATATCGAGACAAAACGCACAGTATGCACATATGCCAATTAGAGACTGACCAGTTGCAGTCCTAACACATCGATGGGAAGATTCAAACAAACAATACTAAATGAATTGATCATTAGTAATGTCTATTTTTTTCAGGTTTTTACCTACCTTTTATTTTGTAATAGTGAGTTGACACTTTATTATTATTATTCCTTTTACAATAAGTGTCATCACACCATTATTCTATACATTTTACTGATAATTTTTAGTTACGTAATCTATCTCATAATAATTATTGACTCCAAAGCTACCTTGATTGGTTTAATAGTTTTCAATGTTTTAATATAAATATTACTGTATATTAAGGTAAAGCCTGATGACTTGAAAGAAAACAATGCTGTTTGACCTTCATTTGTTGTTTGAAATTTCAAAATAAGAATATATAATAAGTAGATAGATAAAACCAGGATTAAACGAAATATGCTACTTTAGATATAAAATAAAATAAATTGATTCCGTGACGAGTTTTCTTTTCGACATATTCGTTTTCTAATTTGTACAATGGCAGGTATACACTTATAATGAAAATTCCCATTTTGACATTTAATAAAAGCTAGTCAAGAGAAGAAATAGTTTTCTAATTAGTTTCACATCATGGCTCTACACTAACATATATATATATATATATATATATATATATATATATATATATATATATATATATATATATATATATATGATTTTTAACGAAGAGATACTACTCATCGAGTAGTTACGTTACGTAATGATTATATAATGACTTGTTGACCATAAAATATCACTGAGCTATTGGAAGGAAGAGGATTATAATAAAGTACTTATTCGAAAATTAAACAATTGCTACGTTGCATAATATATAAAAACGGAAGGAACTAAAAGAATTTTTTTAATGAAAGGTCAGTACTGTAGTAGTTATGCAAGAATCAAGAGACAAATGTTGAGAAGTCTCACAATAGGACAAAGCGGCCGTCCAGTGCTTCCATGTTTTCCATAGTGGTCTAGCTTCAATTGATTCATGATCTCAACTATTAAAATTACTATAATATCCACAAAACCCCTTCTGATATTAATAAGTAAAATGCAAAAATAGAAGAAACGCCAAAATAGTTTATCAAAGTTCTGCTACAAACTCCCCCACATCGATGGCCAAGTTTGAGGTAGTGGTTGTACAAACTTATTTTGGATGCAAAGATTTGGCTTGTGAACATGGATTCCAATGGTTTCAGCAATGTGCAAAACACGAACTCATAAACCATGTAGTAAATTTAATGGAATATGGTGGATAACCGTAAAAGCATTATTCGTTATAACTTAATAAACTATGTCCACCAAGTGAATGGGTATAAAATCTTAACCACTCTTACCTATACTTTGCTCCACCAAAACGGATGGTATTCTACTCTGCGAAGATAGACTTGCCGAATTGTACGCCCTAAATAACTGGCTTCGTAGGAGCAACTGAATTGGTAAATACACTGGGATGTATTGAATTGAAGTAATCTGTCTTCATTAACCGTTCTTATTATGGGGCGGTAGTAGAAGACGGCACTCAGTCTGGCTGCATTAAATGTTTTCTGTACTTCTTTTCTTAGCCTTTGAGCCACGATTTCTTTTGTGGCATCATTTATAAATTGTAGTTTTGAGAACAAAACTTTCATTGGAAAGGTAGGTACCTTTTTTCTTCTTTTCATCTCTTTCATGTGTTTGTCGGTGAATTTCTTTGGGTATACATTCCTACTAAGCAGGTAACGAATATCAAACAACTCATCTACGATGGTGTCATTCAAGCAAATCATTCTAGCATGATGAGCCAGGATCTTTATTGAGCTTCTTTTTTTATCTGGTTGGCACAGCACTAAAAATGGGTATATTTTCCAAGTGTAGACCTATGTATCCCTCTTTTTAATGTTCCACGTGCTCTTCTAGTTCTTTGAATATCTAGAAACGATTTGCTATAATTCTCTTCTTCTCCTAGCGTAAAATTAATCGATGTATGAATGTTATTAAATATATTAGGTAAAATAACCTTTAAATGTTCTTTTTCTAATACTCTGAAAGTATCACCTATACAGCGACAGCAAGATTTTAGATGAGTAATTGTGTCCTTAAGTGATCCATTTTCGAGCTTTTCAAGAAAAATGTTTGCTAGTAGAGTGCATAATGGTGATAATGTCATTCTATATTCAGTATGTCATTATAAAACTATAACGCAACATAACTACTCCATGAGTATTATTCCATATATATATATATAGAACCATGATCAATAACTAATCGAGAAATATATACTTACTTTTCAAAATGATGATAATTACAATTATAGTGATAATAGAATTTCTTTAAAACAGTGTAAGGTAAAATAAATTGAAGTATAAAAAGGTTAGTTTTATGAAAGGAAGTAATAATAATGTTGTTAACAGCTTGAATATTCATTATGAAGATACATAGAGAATTAAAACTGAGAAGGAAAGGCTCTTTATGATAAGGTAAAATGTTGAAATAGAAATGAACTGTGGTCACGGGAATATCAGAAACAGAAGCAAATAGTTTGGCAGACAAATCTGTATGGAGAAGAATATAGAAGGGCAGGAGACAGGTGTGAGGTAACAAAAGGAAAAAAGGGGGAAAAAATCAAGCGAGACTATGATCATGGTAGGAAAAGAAGTTATACGAGTTTCCTATGAGCACATAATTCTGGTTTTTCCTGGTACATAAATAAAGCTTTGGGAAAACTAAGAAGACGGAAGATAACTGCATTTGTCAGCCAGAGTTGCTTACAAACAGATTGCTTTAAAAATAGTACTAAGATCATATTTTCCTGTTTACATAATTTGTGTAAATTGTCTAAGATTTCTAATGTTTTATGGTAGGCAACCATATGTAGCTTTAAATACTCTATACTTCTTGAATTATGTTGCTTAATTCTGTTAATTTTGGTTTTCATAACAAGTCAGTTAGTTAAACCTGCCAAATTAACTCAGAAAGCCGACTAGCTTTTCGGGAAAAGAAAAGAGCTAAAGTATAGATTCACGAGTTTGCGGAGCTGAAGAAAACAAAGCAGACGGATATATCAGCAGGTTGTTTTGATACATTCCACGTTATCATGGGGGAGTTCAAGACAACTAGACTGTATGAAAAAACAGACTCATAACTAGTCTACTTTTGTGCAGCTACACTAAGGACTTGCCTATCAGTATACTTTGTAACAAAATAAAAGCGCAGCGAACATTAATATGTACACCAGTAAGAGATCTGGGTAAACAACATCTCAAGTTCAAGTTATATCTGTGTGCAGAATACCCAGAGCAAGGGCTATACAATCTATAGTACACATATAGGTTTGAATGCAACTTGATTTTGTTGCACCAGGCCGGAGCTCAATGGTAGTAGGAAATGCAAGAATCAATTTTCCTCAAACCATTGGATTAAAGGTCATGCACATAACACAAACAATTTGAGTGTTGGCCCCGTGCATTGGTTGTGACAGAGTTAGTGACTGTGGTTCACTTCAGACTGAATAGACTGTCCGGCCAGGCATCGAAAGGGATAGTTTGTTTATTCAGTTCTGGACAATATTACCGCAAGCCCTTCAGGTACTCCCTAATTACGACAGAATAGGAAGTTAATCCAATTTCCGTCAGTTTTATCAGAGTAGGGAATGAACTCAATCTCCACCCAGTTACTCAAGTTAGTTAGTTGAACTAAGCTCCACTAACCCTGGAGGAGAGACATCGTCTAACATGGCGACCACCTTCACCAAACCAACGATGAACCCAAATAGACCATATTGTCATCAATCATCGTTGGAGAGGCTCAATAGAAGATTGTCGCTCGTATTGGAATACTTGTTTAGACTCTGATCACGCTTTAATACGAGCGCGCATTTGTCTGCGCCTCAATGGACGCAGGAAAAGTACACTAAGAAGACCCATTAGGATTGAACTGGAGGACGAGAAAGCCAAATGCGAATTCCAGAAACAACTGAGTTCACATCTAGGCAGTTCTGTAAACGAGACTGACCCAGATGCTGCTTGAAAAGACATACGAACAACTGTGGAAAAAGCAGTAACATCTACTAGTAATTTAAACCACAGGGTCCCAAAAAAAACAATGGATTTCTTCCAAGTCTATTTCACTGATGGATTCGCGTAAACTCATCCCATCAGGCTCTAAACACGACGAAGAGCGTAAACAAATTAGATCTAGGCTAACCAGAAGTCTAAGGAACGATCGTGAACAGTGGTGGGCAACGAAAGCAAAAGAGATGAAAAAGGCAGCGGCTGTAGGCAACACCAGGCAACTCTTCAGACTAATAAAAGAAACCGGAATTAAGAAGTCAAGTGTAAGTGAGACAATCTCGGAAAAAGACGAAACCCTTATCTGGTCTCAACCCAAACGTTTAGAACGATGGGCGGAATACTTTAAGGAGCAGTTTAGCTGGCCTTCAGCTACTGCACAACTATCCACTATTCCCAGAAAACCTGGATGGAAGATTGAAGTAGGCCCCCCGACCCTACTTGAAGTTCAAAAGGCTATAAGTAATCTGAAACGAGGAAGAGCAGCTGGTCCTGATGGATTGGCTCCAGAGGTCTTTAAATATGGTGGTCCAATTTTAGCGATTAGGTTGACTAATATTCTGGCTAAAATCTGGGAGTTGGACGTAATCCCATCTGACTGGTCACAATCTCTGATTGTCCCAATATATAAAAGGGGTCAAAATCATCCTGTGATAACCATAGAGGGATTAGCCTGACTAACATAGTATCTAAAATACTAGCCTGAATAATTATCGGGCGCCTAAGACTCGTGAACTGCAAACACGAGAAAATCAGGCTGGCTTCAGACCTGGTCGTGGCTGTATAGACCACATGTTCACCATTCGTCAAGTTTTAGAGCACAGACATACTTATCGGCGTCCGACAATGATAGTTTTTTTACTTAAAAGCAGCATTTGACTCTGTAGACCGAGAGGTTCTGTGGCAGTGTCTGTCATTGAAGGGTGTACATGAGAAGCACATAAACCTTGTGAAGGCTCTTTACTCGAACACTACCAGTCGAGTGAGAGCTTATGGCGAACTGTTATCTGATTTTGCAACCTCAAGTGGTGTCCGTCAAGGCTGTCCACTATATCCATTTTTGTTTAACTTCATTATAGACCTGTTGTTGGAAATAACAATCTCGTCGACTGAATTTTCTGGAGTTGATCTTCTACCAGGAGGTCCACTAAGCGACTTAGAATACGCAGATGACATAGTCCTGTTTGGTGAAGACACTGACAAAATGCAGAGTCTTCTGTTGGAACTCAGTAATAATGCCAGGATGTTTGGGATGCGTTTCTCCCCATCCAAATGTAAATTGTTACTCCAGGACTGGCCTACGTCAACACCCGAACTAAGGATAGGGAGTGAAGTAGTCGAACGCGTCGACAACTTCACTTATCTTGGGAGTCTGATCAGCCCTAATGGGTTGGTGTCTGACGAAATCTCGGCACGGATTCGAAAAGCTCGTTTGGCTTTTGCCAACTTACGTCACCTATGGCGTAGACGAGATATCCGTCTATCAATTAAGGGACGAGTATACTGCGCAACAGTACGTTCTGTTCTACTTTACGGCTGTGAAACATGGCCATTAAGAGTAAATGATACTCGTGAGTTACTAGTATTTGACCACAGATGTCTTAGAAATATTACTCGCATCTGCTGGAATAATCGGGTAAGTAATAGTGAGGTTAGACGCAGAGTATTAGGGAACGATGGTAAATCAGTTGATGAGGTCATAAATTTTCATCGATTGAGATGGTTGGGTCACGTGTTAAGTATGCCTAAAGACCGATTACCACGACGCTCTATGATGACTAGTATTGGGGATGGTTGGAAGAGAGTTAGGGGCGGCCAAACCATCATGGCATCAGTGCTTGAAGTCACTAACTTCTAGTCTGAGCCATGTTGGCAGATGCAGACTACCTGGTTGGGGTCAACGTGACTATCGTAACCAATGGTTGGAGACTCTAGGTGACATGGCTCAGAATCGATCACAATGGCGTTGGTGTATACACTCTTTATCTTCCCTTAAACCTTGAGATTAAAATTGCTTCATAGCGTTTTTCCTCCCTATACTATATCTTTATATGCAACCTATCTTTTATATACTACCACCACTAAATTAACTATTTCTATGGATCCGGTGTTCATCTTATTGTGCTAACGAGGTATGGCAACTTGGACCGATGCATACATGTGCCTGGTCCTACGTTGTAGCTGACTGACTGACTGACCCCTGGAGGACCTCAATGAAATACTGGTTGGGCTTGTCCCTGGTGGACTTTGCCAGGGTAAATTGCACGTTAATCAAACATACTGGCTGGTTAATAATATAGACAACTTATAATATGTCTGATAACAAATTGGCCATCATCAACATCTAGAGGGTTACAAGTACAAATGTATATAGTTCATTCTACGGCTAATATTTAGTCAAACAATTATGGGTTTTATTAAAATGGCGAAAAATTAGCGAAAATCTAATTCTACTTATTTCATTGACATACGAATTTGAAGTTTCTCCAACAAGAATGATTTAGGCATGTATAAATATCGGGACACACTACAAGAGTTCCAGATAATTACAACTTTCAATTTTAAAACACAACTTTAAAAATTCCAAAGAGTTTTCATGTAAAATAGTTGTTATTTAGCTTAAATACCACCGTCTTTGACCTTCAACATGTGAATACATCTCTTTTATTTTAAGAGGTAATATTGTCGAGAAGCTACTTAACAATTATCTATCTAAAGCGAGCGACTATTTTATTAAGTGATGTCTGTGTTGTAACAAAGCCAAACGGATAGTCTTGACCGTTGAATGACAATTTTCTGTTTAAAAATATTTTACAATAACATTTTATTAAACAGTAATCGTTACTATATATATATATATATAGGTCGATTCGTTTTGATCAATAAAGCTTCGTTTTCATGGAGATAGGCAGTTGGACTTGAGTATAAGAAGCTTATATATCAGTACCACGATCGAACATTGTTTAACGCGGCAATAAAACATAACAAGATAAATATTACCTAATTTTATTATAACCAATCTAACTGTTCATATCCTAATAAAGCTAAATAAAGCAGTTTTCATAAAATCGAATTTTAATAAAATGCTTTAATATTTAAATAAGTAAACGTCAACCACTTCGTTTAAACTATTTGTTTAATTATTTTACTAAAAATAAAATAAATAATTCCTTCTCTTTTTTTCTTTCTCATGAATAGTATCTTGGTAACAAATCAACCATTTCAAGTACTCATTAACTTATAAAAATATTTAAGCATAATAACGAATGATTTTTTTTTCAATTTTACTTTTGTTATTTAACTTTTATTTTTAATAACTTGAAAAATTTTTAAAAGGAATTTAAAAAAAAAAAGAAACATGTATGATCACGTGGCAAACCATTTTATTCTTAGTTGATGATTATAAAAAGAATATAAATTTTTTTTAGAGTCATGGTGATTATTGTTTCGGTTTATGTTAAATGTGAATGAATTTCTTATATGGTTAAAAAAGTTATTTGAATAAATAAGGATTGTTCTAAATTTATGATAGTTGCTTGATAGTAGACTATTTGTTTGTTAGAGTGGAAATATAAACATATACTATTGACTAAACTGTATGCAGAATATATTTTTGATCATGTTTTGATGTCTTTAATACAAAAACTATGAAATGATCAATTAATATATATATATATGGGATTAGAATCCATATTGACTCATGAATTGTTTCGGTTACTAAGGTTTTTGTAAAAGACACTATGCCAATTCATGAGTTTGTAGGTATCATTACTAAGGTTTGGATTCATAATTTCGAATAAATTGAGTATTGGGTAGATTGTCCTAAAAAAACAATATATTTGTAATATCCCAATGAGTAGAAAAATTCAATTTTCTGACGTTTCGTGACTTAGTGTAGGCCACTTTTTTTGTTCTCTGAAAAAGTGGCTTACACTAAGTCACGAAACGTCAAAAAATTGAATTTTTCTATTTATTAGGATATTTTAAATATATTATTTATTAACATTACGTCAATATTTGGTGACTAAATTGCGTTTATTCTACAGGATTGTTTGCTAATTAAGTTGTTCAGATTTGTGCATAGAATGTATTAAATGAATGAAAACTTAACACTCGTGAAGATATCTCTATTTAATATACATGGAAATAATTAACTTCTGTTCCTTCTTTCAGGAAGACGTTTGAAGAAGGCATCAGGTACGCTTAGTGTGTTACTCACATTTTAATGTTTAGCAGTAATGATCGATGTAATTTTTGGTAAATGATATCATTTTTATGAAATTTATATCCTTGGTGATAATGAGTGTTGCCTTCCCAATATTCTATACGGATATGCATTCTTGTGCCACTCACTATCAAGTTCCCTTTTGTAGTTACTGATTCTTGTCAGTCATCATATTTTACAATTTGAAAATAGTAAGTCTTATTTGTTTATCGTCGAAAATCTCAGCTAAATATACACACAATATATATTTTATGTTCTAAAAATGTATTTATACAAAATTCCGAACAATAATCTTCAATTAACAATATTATTACTTATTATAAATTCTGTGGTAAGAAGACAAGTTAAGCAATAAGATTTATTATTCATTGTGTCGGACCATCAAAATAAAAAAACGTTTTTGAGAATTATTTTCGAATAACCTGCAAATGATTCAGAATGTAGAATGTTCATTACTGTGAGAAACTAACTATATCATTTATTTGTAGTTTTAACTCATCCAAATTACATGAAATCTTATCTTTATCCTGTAGGTTAATAAGTTCAGCAACAGAAGACACTTGAAATACATGGGTAAACTTATTGTATTTATTCATTGTCAAAGAACAAAGCATTTGATTACACCATACAACTAACTTAGTAAATTCGAAAAGATAAACTGTCTCATATCTTCCAAAAAATTATATTAAGTCTAACAATGTGACTATATAAGAGTGATTGTCTTCTGACAGATAACTAATTCATTCAATGTCTAGTCCGACTACTACGTAAACAGAAAGTGCTAATCAACAACCTAGCTAAATGGAAAATTTTGATAGGTCGTAGATTAATAAACACCTTGATTAATAAAGTCGGAACAATGAGAAACGAATAAAACAAAAATCTATGACAGTGATTATACCACAATTTTAGACTTTAAGCTATATGTCTTGCTGATTTCATTATATCGTACCGAAACAGATAGCAGTTTGAACTGATACACATTCGTACTAGACTTTTTGTCGACTTTTACGACAGACTGACTAACAACAATTGATATGATGAATCTACAAGAGATCTTTCACGCCATATAAGACAGCATTTTCCTTTTAAGAAGGAAGCAACGTTGTTGTCGTTTAAATGTTTATAAATTACAGTATTAGGTGAATTCAGTGTTGGCTAAGTTTAAATTTCGTCTGGTCTCAATACCAATATTTTCTCAATAGTGGACATGAAGTGAACGCAATTGATACGTTCAAAATAATCAACAGACAAAAAACATCAATCTTACTTCGTTTTGCTGAGGCGATCTCCTACCTGACTTTTATACAGAATGAATGTTTGATTAGCTTTTCCATGCGATGATGACTAGATATTTGTCTAATAACCTTTGTTAATTTTAATCTTTTTTTCAACCATGTCCCCAAACTTTTTATTTTTATTATTCTTTCATGTCATGATATTCATCTCTTACATAATCTGATTGACTTTCACATATTTACTTTATCATGTTGAGAGATTACCCAATTATTTACTAATTTTATTACGATTACACAACCTGTGAATAATTACTTCCCAGCACATAAATACACATCGATTTAAATTATGTTTATTCATACACTTTGTATCCTTATTCTTCTTATCACTATGATTTTAGTTACATTTCGAACATTTGTCTAAACTTTATAAATTAAAGTATGATAAACATTTGTTAATAATTATATTATATAATAATTATAATTATTATATTATTAATTGTAATTTTAGGTTGTATGCAGTCGATGGGATACTGTGAAATAGAATGATGAATTCATTTTATTCTGTAAACCTTGTTGCTCTTGATCTGTTTCTTTTTTTTAATTTTCTTTGGAAACTTGACCTTTCGTGCGGATTACTGAAGAAGACATGTTATATATGTAGGGCTAAATTAAATCTATAAAAATCTAGATTTTTTGAGGATATTGAAATATTGAATCATTAAAACACTTTGAAAATTGTTCATTACGAATCTGTTTATTACTCAAAATATTACTGACAATTATTATTATTATTGCCAAAGTTCAAAAATCCATACAGAGTATGGAATGAAACGACATGTAACTAACATTTTAGTAAATTTAAAAGAATACCTATTTTTAAAGACTGGGGTAAACATTATGAGAAAATAATACGCTTTCTGATAACGGAATTATACTCAATGGAAAAACAAATTTAACAAAAAGTGAAAAATCTCGTCTAAAATGTTAATTTGTTTTTGATGTAAAAGGTGACTACCTAGCTGTATGAACAATGGACAAGGAATGAAGTGATTCAGCAAAACATCTTTATATTCTATGATATAATTTTTTAATAGTTGAATTTATGAGTCAATCTAAGCTAGACCACTGTCGAAAAACTAGAAGCAATGAAAGGTCGTTTCGTCTTAGTATGGGACTTATCAGCAGTTCTCATCCACGACATTTACACCGTCGGATGTCGGACCATTGGTCTGGAGGTTAGGCGTTTAAGTGAGAGAACTAAGGTCCTGGATATAAGTTCCATGAGTGGGGTCGTAATGTGCACTGCTGAGGAGTCTCATGCTAGGTCAAAGCGACCGTCCAGTGCTTCGACATTTTCACTGAGCGACTCATGAATTCAACTATTAAAAATTACTACAACATCCACAATCCTCCATCATATGATATAAATTTGAATAAAATTAACAAAAATTCTACAAAATGATAATGTCATATAAATTAGGGATTCTAATAAACAGTTTCATCATACTAATCAAACAGGTCCCACAAAGCATCATTAGCAATTTTAGAAAAATTGTAAGAAATCTATTTTACCCAAATTTGTCTTCCACCTATGTTATCGACCGGTATATATCCACAGTTTTGAAGAGTATTTTGTTATGAGCTAGGATATAAGATGATTTTTTGGGAAAGGTAGATTCTATTCACGTTTTGTGACCATAAGAATTACCATTAATTATCAAGTACTGTGTTTATGATGACAGGTCATTCTGATACGTGAGTATAATCGATTCTTTTAATCAAATGACTGTAGAGTGAGAGAGGGGGTAATAATACTGGTTTAAACCATATCACAGAGTATACCGACTGTTCACAGAAAGTGATCAAATCTATCAAAGTAAATTAATCAGCTTCAACTTAAAAATATTAAACAGGCTTTGTTATATCAAATAAAATTGTTGTACATTGGATTAGTAATGTCTACTTCAATATCTAGGTGTTCAACCTGAATGACTCCATACATTATTGACTTACAACATGAATTTAGAACCTTTTGGGGTTTGAATGAACTAAATAATGATTATGCATAATATCATGGGTGATTTTATGTTGAATAGATGGAGTGTGACTAACTATAGAATCCAGGAAAAGCGATTCTTTCTATTTAAGACCCACTGACTGTATGTCCATGGATCTCAGATTTGATTTTTACTCCAGGATTCTAGCCTTGTGACTTTTGTTTCGAATGACAAACGCGTTATTTACTTAGCTACTGAGTCCAGATAGTCAATCAATATGCAACGGACACGATTTCTAATCTAATTTGTAATGATGTGGATTATCCCGTTGATGACATTTTGACTGTATACTATGTAGGTAACCTCAATATAAACATTAAAAGGAAGATATTTCGACCAAGACGGGTGAAATCTCATTCAAAATATTAATAACGAGATAATTCAAACCATTACAAAATAAAACATTAGAAAGTTTTGTAAGTAGTCACCACATTTCACGAGTTTACTTTACTTTCCTGTGTTAGAACAAAGTATTAAGTCAACTGATCTAGAATTGTACTTTATTACTGTAGTCCTGTATATCGCTTTTAGCGTTTATTTCATTATGAATATTTTAAATTATTTAAAGCTTGTGTAAATATTTCTTAAATCATGCTTTTATTATTATTATTATTATTTTTGGTATTTGTATGCTCCTACGCTTTTTTCAAGTTTCAAAAACAGATGATGAAAGTAAAAACCATTAAAAACTTATTTAGTTTAATTTAAAACAATTATTACTTGCCTAAAATATTATCATCTTAAATGAAAGTTAGGTATATTGAAAAACACAAGCGTTTGGAATGTGTACGAAAAACAAATAAACATTATTTCTCTATCTATAATCGGAGCATTTTCATAATTTTAACGATGAAAATACATAGTTTTTTTAAGTTGTAAGAACTACTGGAGGTCCGTTTCGTCCTATTGTGAGATTCCTCAGCTGTGCGCACACAAGATTTCACCTCTGTAGATTTGAATCCCAGGATGCTGGCTCAGTGGTCTAGAGGTTAAGCGTACGTGCGTGAGACCGATAGGTCCTTGGTTCAAATCTCGAGAGGCGGGATCGTGGATGAGCGCTGCTGAGGAGTCTCACAATAGGACAAAACGGCCATCCAGTGCTTCCAGGTTTTCTATAGTGATCTAGCTTCAATTGACTCTTGATCTCAACCATTAAAATTACTATAATATCCACAAAACCCCTTCTGTTATTATAAGAATTAATAAAATATTCTACAAATAGGTTTCTTTTTGTCTTACAGAATTTAACAGAAGTTTACTTCTACGCAAATACTAATATTACATTCGCTGTAAAATGAAGTAATACTTCTCTGATAAGTATGAAGATTTAAAATCATACTGCAGTATGTAGTCTTCATGAACTCGTTAACACCAGGTCTATTAATTGCAGTAAAATGGGAAAGTAACTCGTTAAAATAATAGGATTACATAAAAATGTAAAATATTTCAATAACTATGCGATATTTTCTCACCTAGCAGCAATTTGTAGGTTAGCTCACTATATGTTATAATTATTACATTTAAACTGCAACTGCTGCTGGTCTTTAATCCTAATATTTACGTTTGTTTAGATATAACATATGGTTCTGATAGCATAGCATACTTTAAGTTGAATGGCTTAACTGAGAGGATTTCACTATTGCTTTAGAAAACATTATTAGAGCCTACTAAAAGTGGGAATAAAGATTCGGGCTAAGTAAATGATCGTTAGCATAATGCATTTTTTCATTTTTAATTATTAAATCATGTTTAGCATGAAGCAATCGAGAGGATCCCGGAATCACTTAATCTTTACCAATATTTTAGTATAATCTTGTCTGCAAAATGAGTTATCTGATACAAAACGATTGTTATATACGAGTAAAACTAACAGACTTTTGTTACAACTAGCATTTTTTGATAATTTAATAACAAATAATAAAAACAAATCAAATGTACATCTTAAATGTAGATAGTTTTAAAGTGAATTAGTTCCACATTTATTAAAATCCAAGTGAACCAGATAAAATTATTTTCACTTCATTGGACTTAGTATTGTTTTCCAGGACATATTTCCATCTTAACAGTAATAATAATAAACTGCATATAAATAACGTCAATTCATTTGAGTCAATATTTTCCAGTGTCAAAATCATTGGCTATATATTTATGTTTAAATATTTTAGTTCCACACTATTTACTGGCTTCTATATGATTTTTACACAGGAATAACTGTTTGTACTAAACTTAAAAGTATTTCTTTTTATTAACGGAAATAATATTGATAAATAGGTTTTATATAAAGTTTTTTATCATTCAACTTATGTGAAGTATCCCAAATGTTGTTTTTTAGGTGACCAAAACAATCAGTAAATTTAATAAGCTATTTGCTTTATGGGCAAAGATGGACAGTGGCTAGCAGTAGAATTCAGAAAGAGCGTTCCATCCTATTTGGGACTCGGCAGCTGAATGTACCTGCATCTCAGAGTTGATGTTCATTCTAGAACACGAACTCAGTACTGTTCGCTTCGAACGCCATCACGTTATCTACTTAGCTACTGAGCCTAATAGCTACTTGCTTCTGCAATCGGGTGATCAATTGCAGTCCAAAACATCAATGGGAAGGTTCAACTAAATGAATTAAAGAAAAAAAGTTAACGGTTTGTTTATAATAATTGTTTATAGTGTTACAAACAAAGATAATCCATTGAAAAATAAATTCTCACAATATTCAATATGTTTTAATCATGTAGTAGAACATTGTAACAGGTTACTTTACTTACTCAACTTGCTTGTTGTCGTTTTTCAATTCTTATAAGATTAATTCTGTGCAAATTCATCATGTGAACTGAATTCAACTCTATGGTCAATTCTAAATGACTTGATTTAAAGAGTTAAACATCATGTCACAAATTTGATGAACTAAAGGTAACAAATTTGTTGGAAAGCCTTTAACTTCTGATTTTATTTTTTGGGATTAGGTTTGAGAATTTCATATTAGTACGAAAAAGAAATATCCAATCTTACTTAGTTTTCAGCAGTTATCTATCTAAAGTCAAATGGTGATCTAACCTTATTTTTAAAAGATTAGTTCCTACAAATTTCTTATTAATTTGAAATCAAATGAACGTTTTTTAGTTTTTCACAATCATTTAATATTCATAATTTTGATATTATCAAAAATTCAAATTTGACAATTAGATCTAGTGAATAAGTTGAATAAGAAAATGGTTATATTAAACTTGTAGAACCTTGTTTACTTACACGTGATGTTGTTGTTTTGTTTTTATTTTCAAATTATCTATTTCTTTGATGATAATTGATTGCGTTTATTTATGAATAATCATTTCATCTTTTTTTTAAAAATGGAGTCATTGTGAAATATTGTGAATGAAATAAGGAAAAGTCTAGTAAATGGAAGTTTATTAAATATAATAGAATTCATGAAATATAATCCCTTTGTGAATATAACTGTAATCAGCACTTAACAATTTTCATAGTTGAAATCATGAGTCAATTGAAGCTAAACCACCATGGAAAACCTGGAAGCACTGGACGGCCGTCTCGTTCTATTATGGGACTCTCCAGCAGTTCACATCCACGATTCCACACCCACGAGATTCGAACCCAGGACCAACCAATAGACCAATGAGCCGGCATCCAACGTTGTTAATGTCTAACTTCAACTGATCCATGAAGTTGAGCAACCGTTAACCAATTGTCTTCAGTCAGTTAATATCTCTACAGCAGTGACTAGTAGAGTTCAACCAAGTCTGTTGTAGAGATATTAACTCACTGAAGACAATTGGTGAACGGTCGCTCAACTTCGTGGACCAGTTGAAGTTAGACACTAACAACGTTGGATGCCGGCTCAGTGGTCTATCGGTTACGTGCTCCAGCGCGAAGCTGGTAGGTCTTGGGTTCGAATCTCGTGGGTGTGGGATCGTGGATGTGAACTGCTGGAGAGTCCCATAATAGAACGAGGCGGCCGTCTAGTGCTTCCAGGTTTTTCATGGTGGTTTAGCTTCAATTGACTCATGATTTCAACTATGAAAATACTGAAATATCCACAAAAACCTCTTCTGAACTTAACAATGTATTAAGTATCAACGTAGTGGTGTAGTAATGTGAACTATTTACTTAAACTTAGTAAAATCAAAGTTAATATCATTACTAAGATATAAATTTGAAGTCATCCCTCATTCGTCAAAGTCTGAACTCCTTCAAAAGCATCCTTTTTAAAGATAATAATTCACAGTATTTGGGCACTGAGTTGGTGTGAGACATTAAGGAGAAAGAATTTATTTGTAAAATCTCAGCGAATGCACTTGGAGTAAATTCAACGTTTCACCTGGCAATCTGGTCCAATCTTTTTTTGAGGAAATATAATCAAACATCAAAATTATCGAATATATATAATTACATGGTTCTCTGATTAACTGTAAACTAAACAGGACATCTAATCACGTTAACAATGTTCAAAGTAGGTATATACTATAGTGTTTATAAGACATGTGGTGTGATATGTATTGTGTGAGGATAACAGATTGTGTATATTCGTAAGTGGATCTGAGGTGTGAGGAAAAATTTCATTCACTATTTATCGCCTCTGAATTTTTAAGAAAACACATAATTTTATATGTGATATGAACGAAATATGTCACAGCATGCATAAAATGGAGATAAATAAACAGAATATAAATGAAGGAATGAATGTTTGTGTTATTTTTATCGTTCCCGTTAATTGTTTAACTGATTTGAACAGTTAGATTTAATTGATGCTATTCAGATAATAAGTGATAGATTCAAGGGAATAAGGAGTTCAGGTTTACTTATTAATTATTAGTTATCATGAGACAGCTAGTTGTATTTCATCTATCCTATTAATACTATTTGGATGTGCCCATATATGTAGGTCTTCTTCTGTTAGTCTTTCTTCGCAAGAATTAAAAATTTATTGAACAACTCTCGTGCAACTAAAATCAATTGTATGACCTGATTTTATTGAGTGTAATGATACCGCTGATTTGTTTTCGAGTTTTTTTAATATAATTTGAGTTTTTAAGAAGATGCTATAGGCACAGTTTGTGTTTTTTCAACGTCACATTCAGTTATCTTGATGCTTCACCTATATATGTAGCACTACAATTTTAAAATTTGATTTCATAAACATGACTTTGTTATTCATCCTTGTGTGGTGGATCTTTAATTCTTACCACATATAATTGGTAAACTTGTTATTCTTTATCAATGAGTTTGTTATAGTGTTTATGATATCATAAATATGTATACTATAGATATTGTTTACAAAAAAATAAGTAGATTCGCCAAGTGGTTGCTTCAGAAGCTTATTCACTCTATATCTAGCACTACTAATAAGCTTATAATCATACCTATATCAATTATTTGACTTGAGTTTAGTGTAATTATTGATGGGTATTTTAAATCTTGAAATATACTGAAATTTCCACAAATCCCCTTCTGATTAAATTGAACTGTTTAAAGCTCCTTCACATCTAGTAACATGGATTTAAGTTCGATAAGTATACATTTATACATCCTCTATTTAAACTTATTACGAAAATGAATCCATCAATTAATTTAACTAATGTTTACTTTCTTAACACACACATACACACTAGTCAATCGTTTTTTTTAATTCAAGTAAATAAATAAATTTTCTTACGAAGTGAAAATATCATGCTTATCTTAAGAACACAAGCTATCTCAAACAGTAAAATATATTTAAACTAGTGAGTAATGATGTATTATAGTCATGTTACCTTTATTTGTATAAAATCAGTTTCATTATAATATACTTAATCGTTTATTTTAGATAGTCAAGTTTGTTTACTGATTCATACATTTTGTGATAGTGGATTTTCTGCTTCGTTCAAAATTCAATGATTCCAAAGATTATATATTTTCAATGTAGTAAGTTGTTAAATGATTTTGTTTATCTTATTCTATCATTACTGTTAGTTGACTTGACTTCTATATATAATAAGTATTGAGAATGCTTCGAACAATAACAAAAACTTGGAGAATAAACAATTAAATTCAGTGATTGCAATGCAATCAAAATCACTAGTCTACCCCTTTCAGTTCAAAATAAATATTAAAAAATAATAATTAGTGTTATTTTAATGAAGTTTTGTCCTCTGAGCTGGATGGTTTGGTCGTGGAGCTTTCATCGTCCTTCTGAACGACATCATCAGCACAAACTTCGGGTAGAAGTGAAGTGTTTGAATTTCTCCACATGTGTTTCACAGCTTGTCCTGTGCACCTCGATTTTGATTGGTTCTTATTGACATTAAATCCGTCAGTGTTTATTTCAGTGTTAGTTTCTATCAGTCCTTTCTTTTTTTTCTTTGATGACTGTCTGATTTTTTACTGAGTGAACAAGTTGACAGATATATTGAAAGTGTTTATATTAAAATTGGTGCTTATATACACTTTTTAAGTCATCCTTAAAAATCTTATGAACATTATAATTTAATCACTAACAAAATAACAACTCCGCCTGTAGCTCCTCTAGAGTTACTGCTGGTCCCAAGCTCGGGTAAAGGAGGAGGGTTGGGCATGGGGTTAGTTACCCAATCACGTAGAAAAACTAACTCGCTAAAAAAACGCTAACCAGAAAAAATAATTCAAACCATTTAAACTCGGCCCTGGGAGTTGAAGGAATAAGCAAATATGAAAAGGATGAATAACAACTGGAAAGAACTGGAAAGGATTACCCAAGACAGAGTTGGGTGGGGAATGCTAGTGGGCGGCCTATTCTCCTCCACGAGGGGTAACAGGCGTAAGGAAGTAAATTAAGTAACAAAATAACACGTTTTAGTCAATACTTTTCTTTATCATTGTACCAATTATCATCTGTCTTATTTCTGTTTTATTATTCAATTATCTTGTTATAATGTTTGACTCATTTCTACTAGGTTGATTATATTTTACTGACACAATTTAATCTAATAGAAAACAAAGAATGAATACATCTGTTCGATTATCATTGATTCTAAATTGTATTCATCGATGTCTGCAACTAATGGTCACAATTATCACCTAGATCTCAAACAATAAAGATCATTTTTAATCGTTATTGACTACATAGAATAAAGCCACTCATTTATTTTTATCCATCTCTAAATTTCTTTTCAAGTACTCTTGAACTAGCAAATAATGCACAATGGTTGAGGATATTTGATATATATCTCAACCACTTCAGTCAATAAAGATTTACTTCCACAAATTTGAATTATATGTATATATATAACGATGTTTAATATTATTATTATTTGCCATACTTAAAATAATAAACCGTTATTTCAATGGTCAGTTAATCATGTGACAAAAAAGTTTTATTTTATTTTAAATGAGCAATTGTAGAGTGTAGATAAATCTCAAATCATAATTTAGTTTTAATTGGTCTCAAATCACTGCTTCTAAATAAAATTGAGTTAACCGGATGACATGTGGATTACGTTTATTGAATACAAGATCCTTGTTAATTAATAGCACTTTGATAAGTCTATTTTTAACTTATTCATATTTACATAAAGTATTAACTTAAACAAATATACTGAGGAAAAAAGCTATTGCTGATAAATAGGCCAAATAGAATAGTGGGTTTATCTTCATCTGTTATTTTTATCAGGATAAGTATAGAATAAAACAAAGAATAAAGTAATGATATCTTGATTCAATATGATTGTACAATCTTTTACCATTTGATTAAAATATATCTAATGCAATAAGACTGGCTTTATCAAATTGTTCCAAAGAATTTTTTTCTTATACTATCTCTGATAAGGCCGTTCGGATATAAACTGTTAGAATTTATAAACTATTTAAATAAGTGTAATTTCGAACTATGTTAGCTCTTTTCTGCTCAATCATTGACATTAAGAAAACGAAAACTGTCGTCTTATTGATCTCTAATGCTAAATTGAATATTACTTTTTATCTTTTAAAAAAGCTTCAATAAGTTAGTTGCATATTGGTGTTGATTGAATATGATGGAGATGTTATAAGTCGCCTTAAATCAAATGTTAGTTTATTGATGTGTTGTTTAAACGTGGTTGTTACATAATTAGTCATGAAAAATATGAAATTCTTACTGTTACATTACCAGACTGACACAATATGTTGGGATTGAACCTCCTACAGGCCTTCCAAGGCGTTAGAGTGGAATTTGAAATAACTCCACTCAGAAGACATAAAGGCATTCATCAATGACATCAGGTGAGACGCTTTTAAATTAATCATAATGATCACGATTAAGCTAGCCTCTAGTATACTCATATGTTCAAACGTAGTCAGTTTTCTGAAAGGAAAATACATCAGTATTTCTTTGACCTCCTAACGCTAGAATTACATAATAACATCACTTTCCAGCTCTTTTTAAGTTCACATTCTTACTTTTAGCTAATTGAGCCTAAAAACATTATTTATAACCATCATCAGCATGTAGGAGGTATTCATCACAGCTTTTTCATCATAGTATGAGACTTAACAGGAATCCTAATCACAAATCCTTCTAAGGATCAAATGTAGGACCTCCACTTCATTGGACAGACATTTAACTTTCTAGATATTTGAGTTAAAATCCATCGGTACACGTCCCCAACTTATATCAGATTGCATTAAGCACAACAAGTATTTCACTGCAGACATATTTAATACATCTGAGTTCAATCCCTGATAGGGTTTTAGGGTCATAATCTTAAAGATTCCAATACTGGGCAGAAATAAATGACCAGTTTTCTTTAGTTTTCAATGATCTCCTAACTCAGATTGGTCCATGATCAGTACCACCTACAAAATAGAACTGTCTTGACACAACTAATACACCTAAAATAATATTAAGAGGTGTTTAGTCATTTCACTGCGTCACCACGCAGAATAAATTCTTTTGATTTGGTAATAATTGGTTCATTGGAACCCAGTACTAAATAATCTACAATATTTTTAAAATAATAACATCGATATTTTCCACTTCAGAATCCATAGCGTGGAGAAAGTTTTCAGTATTATATGCAAACATGCATGTGTGCCGTTACCCTATATTTTACAGTAGAACTTCAGAATATGTTAAGTAACATAGTGTAATTATTTGAATGCAGATCAGAAACCCCCAGTTATCATGCTGCTCACTTCTAAGACAAAGTAACTGATACATTTATCAAAAATGTATGTGTATCTCCTCAATTTTCAACACGATTTCAATAATTGTACTGTTAGACACCGATGAAGAATCGGTGATTCATCTGATTATTACGGTTCAATCTAAAAATGTTGACCCATAGTCATTAAACAATGATATTACCGATTGCAAATCTACAGTTCGTCGTCTTTAAAAGCTAAGATGACCAATCACTAGTTTTATGAGTAAATTTTACTGGTTAATTTACCCGTTTAAACACATAGCTGAATGCGATCACCATACCTTTTTTAATGTATTTAATACTTCACCAAGCGTACAACCCTAAACAGTTTTACCAGAAAGAGCTTTGTTTCAGATATAATCATATTTTGTTATTTCTAAATTTTTCCCTTTGTTTAGTCCCAGAAGCTTTCTTAACTTTATACCATAAAATAGACATACATTACACGAGTCAATTAATTAGGTATGAGAATTACCTATCAATGTCATAAACTGTAAACACATGTAGTAATAAAGTTCACTAACTTCTTTATTTAGAGATAATTTATAATATCTAGTAAAATGCCTATAATTTTCTCACAAAATACTAGATATTCTGACATATTAAGTCCTTTAAACAAGGTTTCCTAGTCAATATTGTTTTTCAAAAAGGTTTCCCATTAAACTAAGTCAGAACATTCTGTCTTTAGTGAGAATAGTTATTCATGTATATATATAGACTTGAAAAAAATTTGGCTGACAATCCAAATTGATATTTTAGACTAGATATAACAACATCTTAAAGATATCTTTGATGTCATGTCAGGTGATCATGTTATTCTTAAAAAATTTATTGATGTCCAATATATAGAATACATGATTACCTCCATACATACATACATACATACATACGTACATACATACATACATGAGGGAAAGAGCCTCAATTTAATTAAGGTAAGTAAATTGATTACATAGTTTGGAGAGTGTAAAGTATGTTTTTATGTATAAAAAGCAATAAACTACATGAAATCTATATCATAAATATAAATATGATTCTTAGATATTGATAAAATTAGTTCTTATATTACATTAGTAGAACACTTACGGAAAATTTAATAATACTGAAGGTACATAGGTTTTAAAATTTTTTAAAGTGTAGAATTATTATTAAAATTGAAATTTGTTTTCGAATAATTCCCTTTCGACTAAATCCTCTTATATTTAGAGTCACAATAATCTTAATTATTCGAACCTCATGGGTTATAAGAATTCTCCTAGAATTTCCAACACGCTTCCGTAATGATTGTCACCATGTTCGAGACCAAAGTCCAGAACCACATACCAATTGTTTTTTCTCAACTAACCACATGAGTAAATAAAAAATAATTTACCCTCTACCAAAGGACGTCAAAAAACCGTAATTAGTAATGGAAAATCATTAGTCTATGTTATAGCTAACTTAGTTCACTAGTACATCTGAAGATATTTTTAAAAAAGACGTTAAATTTGATATAATTGTTTCAAGGAAAGTAAACAAACAACGTATAAACCAAACAATGGTCTTTGCAACCCACTCAGCCAATAGCGTGGGTAAGGATTCTTGATATGCTATTTAAAATCAAGAAGGACTGTTAAATAATATGAGTAGTAGTTATACATTATATACTGGAATTTTCAGATTTCATCATTCATACTAACGATGAGTCAAACTTCAAACAGTTATATTATGCACTGGTGACATAAGTACAGAACATCTGTAATTTATTTAATAAAGCTAGGAAGTTACAAAAGTAGTCATTCGATTCCAGCTGATTGTGTGAACCTACCATTAATTTTATATGTTAAGCGTAGATTTTGCGTTTCTTCAAGTATTACGAATATAGACAAAAAATATATATCATTTTGTTACTCAGTTTCCAGTTGATTTATTTCAGTGTTGTAAATTCCCTAAGACTTACTTTATACGGGATTCATCAAAGCTTATTTTGAGAACTTGAGGAATGCAAAGTCACAATTATCACGAAATCATTCCACAAAATAAACTTTCCCCGAATTTTTAATTTAAGAAAGTAATGAAGTATTAAATTATAGGTTTTATGTAATTTCATCAATCAGAAAATTTCTAGGGAATACAATTCAATCACTAAATATTGTAATATTGATTCAAACTATAAAGTTATACTATAAAATAATTCCAATTCTTTAACAACATAAATACACATTAAAGAATATTATATAATGGTTAACTTACATGCATATCATAGGTATCATTTCTGATATATCTGTATTTAAATCAAAATATATTTTCATTGTTTCAGGTAATTTAATTTGTACTTGTTCACTAACAATTCCACCAGGAAATGCAATAATCAATGCTAATAATCCAGCTGCAACTAATAAACATTTTACTCGACATGGTACACTTACTGTTGGATCAGTTAAATGTTTACCATATTGACTAATACCTACACTACGATTTAAACATATAGCAACAAGTAAAAAATTATTTAATGCAACAATAAAATAAATAAGAAATGCAGAAATTTTACACATTATATTGCCTAATAACCAATTTTTATATACAGCTGTATAGGCTGTATATGGTACACCAAACCATGCTAATGCTAAATCACATAATACACGTATTAATAACATTCTTCTATTAGCTAATGATTTTGGATTACGTAATTTTTTAATTGTATATATTAATAATAAATTAATAAATGTACCAAATATTAATATTATTATATACAATGATAATAATACTCTTTTATAAGGATTTTTTATTAATGTATTTACATAATTATTAAAAAAATAATAAATTTGTTGTGATGTATTTTTGGTTGAAAGATTAGTTAAACTCCATTGTAAAATTAATTGTATATCATTTATTGTATTATTATTATTATTATTTTGATTATAAATTGAATATATTGATTGATTATTTTGTATTATTGATTCATTCATATTATTGATTTTTAATGTTAATTTCAATATTTTTTTTTAAAAAGAAGCAAGGTGTATCAAACCGGGACTTGGTGATTAAACAAATTGTGTGTTACACTTGGAGACATTATTATTATTATTATTATTATTGAGTATTACTATGAATAGTTTCTATGCCTTAATGAATGATGTTATATAATGATATCAATGTTTAAATTTATTAAATTGAATAATACATTGTATTATAATGAATAAATAAAAAACTAATAAATGAAGTTGAATAACAATAATAATTCCTAACCACTTAAATTATAAATGATCATTTTAAAAGTTTGTAATAAATAATAAATTATAATTGGTTAATAGTAGTACTTATCCCAAAAATTTTCCACCAATAATATTTCTTCAATGTATAATTCATTTGGGAATAAGAATGTTATAAATTTTATTTAATAAAGAAGTAGTAATTTAGTTATTATTATTATTTTATTTTTGTGGATTGTATTAGTCTCCTTTTGATTCAGACAGTTCTATTGATAATTATTTGAAGAACTATTAGGTTTAAATACAACATTGACAGAAAATAATGATTGAGTATTATTGAAGAACGATTAAAATTCAATAAACTGCTGTTGATTATAAAATAGCTAGAAGGTAGTTGATAAAACTGAATTCATTATTTTGTTCCTCCATATGTCTAGAATCAGCGGAAATATATTAACACTTGAATGTGTGATTAGTTGTTTATAATGTATCGTAAGTAACCAGTAACTCATATAAATATTAGTTTATATACTAGCCTAAGTCGAATATTTTAAGCAAATGATTTGTTTATAAGTGCGAAAACTCAAATTGACAAAAAATAATTTCACGTTACCAGACATAATTAGGTAACATACATCTGCCGTTACAAATCTGTAAATAATGTATTGTTTTGAAAATACATCGAATGAGAGGGAGATTCTAAACTAAGTTGTACGTGTGTCCATAATTTATTTACTTATAATACATTCTTACTTAAAACTAAATGATTAAGGTAGAAGTATAAAAGCTATGATCTCGTTCCATGAATCCATTTTATCACTATTTTTGATATGCAAGTCTCATTCTGTCAAATAAACACTGAAATTTGATAATAGTAATAAGCTTTAGGTTTAAAATCAACAAAATTATGATTAATTAAGCTGCTTACCCAGTAAACGTAACTTAAATCAAAAACCATTTTGCAAATTGAACAACTGACTTTAATAAGATAATTAAAATAAAAAGTACCTTTCGAAAGATAAATACTGGACTCCCAAATTTTAAAGGATTTGACTGAAAAACCAAACTGTAAACAAGTTGAGAATACAAAAATATTTCTTTTCACCCACAGGAATGCTGATTTCTCTGTTGTTGTTCTCTCGTTATTGTCATTTCTTACTCGCTAATGTTGTCCCTACACTCAACTACAAATAATTATTAATTGAATTCATGAGACGATCTAAGCTAAACTACCATTGAAAACCTGGAACAGCCGTTTCGTTCTAGTATGGAACTCTTCATCCGTGCGCATCCACGATCCCGCTCATGAAACTCAAACCTAGGACCTTTGATCTTGAGAGCAAAAGCTTAACCTCTAGACAAACGACCCGACATCCAACGGTGTCGATGTCTAACTTCAATCTATCTATGATCGTGCACACTGCTGAGGAGTTCCATACTGGAACGATGGATTTCCTAGAGTCCTAGTGAGAAGTGACAAGTGTAGTCCTATCTGTGTCGGATGAAGACAGCTATCCACCTCAAGCAATAGATGAAGGGATGTTCAAGATTACGGATCGGTTAAAGTTAGACATTAACACCGTTGGATGTCGGATCAGTGGTCTAGAGATGAGATATTCGTGCACAAAACCCAAGGCCCTGGGTTCGAGTGCTCCGTGCGTGATTGTGGGTGTGCACTGCTGAGGAGTCTCATACTAGAACGAAACGGCCGTCCAGGGCTTCCAGGTTTTCAATGGTTGTCTAGCCTAGATCGATTTATGAACTTAACTATTAAAATTACTACAATCTCCACAAATCCCTACTCTGAAAATAAATATTATTCAAAGCAATTAGTCCCTTTGATAAATTTCGATAGTGTAATAAGAAGACGAAGATTATCAGAACTGATAATCTTCTTTGAAATCCGAATAGTTATAAAGTTGTTCATGAAAAAACACTTAACACGTATCAGTAATCTGAAAAAAAACATAGTTAATATATCTTATTGGAGCAAATAATGTAACTCCCTAATAAGTAATTACCTTAAAAAAAATAATAATAATGAAATTTACTGATAACAACTGACAAAAATCATTTCAATCATTCTAATTATTGGCATATAATTCCCATTTAACATTAAAATTAAAAACACGAATTTCAGCGAAGGGATCTCTTTTCAACGAATTTATTATCAAGCTGTACAATCGTATATATATATGAAAAAGTTTTGTTAAAGTACTAATTCCGTGAGGAAATGTGAACACTAATAACCAAGATTATAATACTGGATTACGTAATATGAATAACAACAATAGATTTAGTGAATATAGTAAGACGGATAAAATGTTTTGGTTACAATAATTAAAGGTCATTAAAGGTCATAGAGGTGTAAAATAAATAAATAAATAAGGTGATGAGTATTCATGAATAAAATAATAAGAATATAAAACATAAGTAAAGGGGGGAATGGAGTAATAATAATAATATTAAGGCCATGGTAACGATAATGATAAAACGTACTTCTTTTGTACGCATAGTTCTGGTTTGAGCTCATGGATGGTAAGAGCTTCGGCTATTTTTAAGAGTTTGATACGAAGAAATCTTGGTAGATTTGAACGAATCATATAAACAACCTTAAAATCAGACTGTGGATTCGTCGAATGATTACAGTCGATTAAGTGTTCAAGTATAGAACTTCTAACTGATTTCCTTTCACCCTTGTAGAACCAAACTGGTATATGTTCTCGTATCCGAGTTGAAAGCGATCGTTGGCTACGGCCGATGTACCTTGCTCCACAAGAGCAGGTGAACTGGTAGATGCACATTGAGGCGACCAAACGAGGGAGCTTATCTTTTATGGACACAGAGAATAAGTTCTTACTAGTGAAGGTTATTCGTAGTTTAGCAGCGTTAAATGTCCTTTTAATCGTTGTTGTTAAACGATTTTTAATTATGTCTGATGTTCGTTCACCTTTAAATTCCAGACTTATATAAAGGCTTTTCTTTGGGACTGAATAACTAAGATTCCTATCGACGCTACTTCTATTCATATTCTTCTCTATGAATCGGTCTGGGTAGCCATTTTTCATCAAGGTTTTCTTGAGGAACTCGAGTTCTTCGTTAATGCATTCAGTACTACATATCCGATGTATACGATAGCATAAAGAATGAATCAAATTTCTCTTTCTATTTAACGGAACCCAGCTATAGAAGTTGGTTAGTTGGCCGTTCCATGTTTGCTTTCTAAAGATAGATCTTTTCAAAGAACCATTACTTCTTCTCAATAGATGTACATCAAGAAAAGGGATTGATTGGTCTTTCTCTCTTTC
Organism: Schistosoma rodhaini; assembly: GCA_944470415.2. Classification (NCBI taxonomy): domain Eukaryota; kingdom Metazoa; phylum Platyhelminthes; class Trematoda; order Strigeidida; family Schistosomatidae; genus Schistosoma; species Schistosoma rodhaini. The sequence goes on from OX104044.1 coordinate 64,800,691, forward strand.
TAAAGTAAAGTCTATGGAAGGGTGGCATGAGTTAAAGGAATGTAAGATATCGTCCAAATCAATGTTATCGTCACAAACGACAAATGTGTCGTCTATGTATCTTACGTATAGTTGGAATCGATTTATCATTGAATTGAGTTGATTGTTTTCTAGTTTTGCCATGAAGCAGTCTGCTAGAATTGGACCTAATGGAGATCCCATTGCAATCCCATCTCTTTGTCGATATATTTCATTGTTGAAACTAAACTGGACATTAAAGGTACAACGTAACATTAATTCTTTTAAGAGTTCAGTTGGAATACCTAGATCTATGTTGTTAGAGTCAATATACTCACAAATATAACAAATCGTTTCCGTTAATGGTACACTAGTGAATAAAGAATTAACGTCAAGCGAGAACATGTGTTTTCCGGAAGTATTAACATCCTTAATACGATCAATAAATTGAAAAGTATCATGAATAGAATATTTAGATACTTGCCTTCTAACTGGTTCCAATTTTTCAGCTAACCACTGGGCTAATCGGTGGTATGGTGAGCTTGACATATCCAAAATGGGTCGTAATGGTAAACCAGCTTTATGTACTTTAGGTAGTCCGTATAAGCGTGGGATGATTGAACCCATTGGGCGTATGTGATCGTATAAATCCTGGGTTATTATCCCCTTATTTTTAAGATTTTTAACAATATCCGTTAGTTGTTTTTCAATCTGCAGTGTTTTGTCACGTTCTCCTTTAGGTTTGTAGAATTTAGTGGCATCCTCTAGGATTAACCTCATTTTATACAAATATTCTTGACGGTCAAGTAATACTACACCGGCTCCTTTGTCGGGTTTACTTAAGATTAAATCATTATTTCTTTTCAGGAGAATTAGCTGATCCAGGTGGTTCTTAGTTAATAAGTTATTCTTAGCACATTGTATATTAACATACCCATGACTACAGTCCAGTAGTGTGGATTTGAAATGCTGAAGATTTTGTGGGGATGTCGGCATAAGATCATGAGTTTGGTTCGATAGATTTTCGAATTGAATTTGCGTATAAAGTCTACTGCTATTTGAGGTGCAATTACAGAATTTGGGACCCAATGATAGGGCCTGCAATTGGATTGTCGAAAGTTCAATAGAGGAATGATTAAATACATAGTTTTCGGGATGTTCTGGAAACTTCTTAATCACGTCTACATGTTGCAATGTTTCTAAATGTTTACGTTTAGCTTTTTGTGACTGTTTTTCAGTAACATCAGTAACATAATCCTCAAATTGTTTACGTTCATCTACCGACAATTCAAACAATGCGTGACTTCTTAGAGATATATTGCGATCTAGTTCAACTATTCGAGATTTAATAGCATCGATACAATTGAGTGCATGACGTTTGAGAGTTTTTGCATTGGGATGAATGTGGTTTCGTCTTAGTGCCTTCCAGAAGAGTTTAGGGTAATCATTACTTTCGATACAGCTTTCGAGAAAATTGATCTCATATTTCACTAGCGCAAGCTTGACGGTGTAACGTAAGAACCCATTGAGTTCTTTCATCGTCATATGGTCCTTGCATTTCTTCAATTGGCATATAATTCCCATTTAACATTAAAATTAAAAACACGAATTTCAGCGAAGGGATCTCTTTTCAACGAATTTATTATCAAGCTGTACAATCGTATATATAATCGTATATATAATTTAATGACCTTTAATTATTGTAACCAAAACATTTTATCCGTCTTACTATATTCACTAAATCTATTGTTGTTATTCATATTACGTAATCCAGTATTATAATCTTGGTTATTAGTGTTCACATTTCCTCACGGAATTAGTACTTTAACAAAACTTTTTCATATATATATACGATTGTACAGCTTGATAATAAATTCGTTGAAAAGAGATCCCTTCGCTGAAATTCGTGTTTTTAATTCTAATTATTAATAAGAAACTAGTACATGCATATGATCGAAGTTCTTAATTTTCTTTTTGACACGATCACTCTTAATAATTTATTACTAATGGATATTCATGTTAACATAAAACTAGATCAACATTAATGTCTCCGATTAGTTGATATATAACAGAATTCCCCCCCCCAAAAAAAGATGGAATTTATCATATTACTTAGTATAAAAGGAAATTTGAAGAGGAAGTTTTCATTAATCATTGGTAGATTCAGATTATCAAACAGAAAAATTTCACCTTCAAATGTTTATCAAAAGTTAATTCATTTATCTATTTCAATGTAAATGATTAAAATAAACCTAAAATAACATATTTTAATCAAATAGTTACTATGCTTTATTTCTTACTTGAATGTAATAAAATCCCAAAGGTTTAGTGCACTGCGTTAGTTGAATACTGAAAGATAAATAATTTACGAAAAAACTCATTGAAGATTTGCTTTATCTTTATGTGAACTTTTGTCAGAAACCATCATTTCCTTATAAATTAGGCACACGTTTTGATCAGTGGCTAATCGCAGGAAACCTAGGTGCAGAGTTATCTGTCGACTATCTTCAATCACCATATAATGTAACACTTTTATAAATAGTTCAAAATGACCCTTTTAATCAATATCACTATAATAATACTTACAAACTAAAAGTTGTATATTTTGCCTCGTCTATGTTTTTCACAAGTAGCAAACAACATGAATGAATGAACGCTTAGTTAATCTATGTGCTTTACTGGCATGAATTTCGAAGTTTATTCAAGACTAAGAAGTAAATGTGAAGGGAAAAAATAATCTGTAAAGATTTTTAATCACCCTGAAGGGATATTCATGAAAAAAATATGAACGTTTTTGAGTACTCTAGAAAAAACTGAACTTCATGAAGACAGGGGTAAAATAATCACAATGAGAAATCATTGTGACAAATGATTATATTAAGGAACGTTATATGAAACAATTTTCTTATACGTATTAAAAATATCGATTTGGAATAAATATGAAGTATGAATATGAAGTATGAATATGATGAATATGAAATATGAATTTGAAAAGGGATCAGAGATATTCTTATTAAGATGGACTCAATAACTTTATGAAATTGTGAAACTGCTGAGGTATGTAAGTCGACAATTTATCCGTGAAACTGATATTGAAGTTCAGGTGAAATGTTATGGGAAAAAGAAAATATTATTTAGCTGACTGAAAATGAGTTGGACAATTGAGAATGTCGTATATATACAAATATTCAACCATCATAGTAGCATTGACTTATTAATCAACTAGAAAATGGTTAAGCAAGGCTGAAGATGATTGCAAGATGAGGCGTGAGAGTTCCTTTTTAATTTTTTCTGTTCATTCTTTGAAGTGTATTTATTACCATGGAATTTCCTAATTAACGAATACATAAGTAAGGTTAAACTCTCCTTTCATAAATCATAATTTCTGCGAAGTTATTTGTCAACTAGTTTTCGAAAACGTCATTAAAGTAATGGGTAACTAGTAAGCCTGTTAGTTGTTCAATAGATTTTTTAATGAATAAAATTAATGACAATCATTTTAGGTGCAATGCAATACATTGGCCCGAGATTTAGTGCTTCAATATAAAAAGACAAAATGATCAAATCAGACCAATGTAACTTGTGAAAAAATGATAAACATGAGAAAATAAATTCTTACAGTTATGATGATCATGAACTTAATGGATATGTGGTGGTCAAGATTGAAAAAGACATTGAATCTGATGTCTTTGATTCAGGGTTTTAGTCGTTTTATTCGCACAGGAACTGGTAATAGCATTGAAAGCATGTGAGTCATAATTGTATTCAATGGATTACAAGTGCCTGAATCCATAATGATTTGTTTTAACTAGGCAGTCGAAAACTGAAATGTTTACAATCTTAACTGTTACTTTTAAATACCATGCTGAAAGTAATCATCAGGTACAGAAAAGTAAATTTATTAACAATTACTACATGAAACTTAATACAAATAATCTATTCAATTTCCATAGAAAGTCCTATATTTATAAGGTATTTTTAACCTTACTATTATACAGTGACTGTTCATTTATCCATGTATCATAAAACTAATAGTATACCAGAAAGGGATTTTGTGAATATTATAAAACTTTCTATAGTTGAGACCACTATGGAAAACATGGAAGCACTGAATGGCCTTCCAGTATACCACTGAAATACGACAACTTCATTTTCATGTACAGCAACTTATCAGGAATTCAAATAAGAATCTTGTATAGACTAATAGTTTACTAAATAAACAAATATAGTTGTATGATTTACTTAAAAAATTATTGAATTTCCACATAAATATTTCGAAATATCACATCCCCTTGAAAAACGTAAACTTAATCTTTTTCGATAGTTTTATTATTTATTCATCAATTTTATCTTTCTTCAAATCATAATCTCAGCAAATAGTGAAATTGTTAATACACTGAAGTAAATATGTATATCACTATTCTTTATCTGGTAAAATGTCATTAATTTCAAATAACTCTAGTCAATAGTTAAAACAAGTAACGTTATTGTAAGCAAAGATGGATAGTGGCTAGCAGTATTATCTAGGACGCGCATTTCGTCCTATTTGAAACTCGTTAGCTGAATGTACCTAAATCTCAGAGTTGATGTTCACTCTGGGACTCGAACCCAATACCTTTCGCTTCAAACGCCATCACGTTATCCACTCAGCTACTGAGTCCTGATAGCCACTTGCTTGTGCAATGGGTCGAAGTTTAAATTCATTTAGTATTTAAGTAACGTTATTGCTTTATAATAATTAAAAAAGTCAACAAGAGCATCACATAGTATAAAATCACACTGGTACCTCTATAAAGCATTAGTATTTTTATATCTCTATATTAAAACAAAATACATACTCATAGTTTACTGATAGCCTTTTTATGGTAAATCGTGTTTTTTTTTTTAATTAACTTCACTTTCAAACGTTAAGACCAATAACTTTTTTAACTAGATTACTTTATCAGAGAACAAATATAAGGTCAACCGTTAGTTACATATATCTACAAAAACTCACAACTAATAAGAAAGGGAAAACTTTTTTTTCACAGTTTTTTTTTTCAGTTCACAGCATAGACATTTAATAATACACATTGCTTTGATTCTTCAGAATTCTTTCTCAGAATTAAGTAAATATCATTATTCGCCTTATATATATGAATGAAAAGGAAAAGGTGAAAAATTATATTAGTCTATTCAAAAAACTCAAATCTCAGTGGAATAAATCAGTGACCATTCAATAAGACATGTAAATTCATAAGTTTAATGTAAAATGACGTGAATCCAGATATTTTTTTTCCTGGCAAATATTTCTGCTTATATTATTTTTAAAGCAGACTACAAGATGCTTTCTAATTTAATGAGTTTTATCAATTAAACTCCATAAAATGTACTCCCTGTGCCGTTTCTGACAGAATTTAATAGATGACAAATGTTTTACAAGCATGAACCGTTATGTTTATATTCATGCAAACTAAGTATCAGCCATCCTCTTTACAACCTGTATAGCGTAGATTCATAATATGGAACACTTACTCAGATACTAACAATCATGATGGACTATGTATAACTCTTTACCATTATGCTCAACAAGATCAGGCTAGTTTTTGGCTGTCGAACTCAGTGTATTTGTAATATAGATATGTTTTACCATGTGCCAAAGATAATGGCCCTTGGAAACATTAAAAGCAGCGACCAGGATCATAGACACAAATTATCCAGGAAACGGATTTTAGATATGGAAGATCAGCAAAATTTAGGAAGACAATACCAAACTATCCACAAAATTCAAATACACCTTAGATTATATATAAAACCGCCAGCACAATAAATCTATAAGGCTAATACTGAATATAGTAGAGTACATAGAGCAGCAAGCCAGGTGCCCTGTCTTGATGAATTAAACACTAAACACTGTTTAAATACATAATCTCTCTTCAAAATATTACAATTATACAATTGTAGCCAGTTTTGTTGTGGTTTACTTTCCCATTATTTTAGGATGTGTCTAATGTGTCATGTCTTCAGAGTTATCACTGTTCACCCTCCAATTGATGGCTGTACTGCAGTACAGGCAAACAAAAACATCATTCAGGAATCAAGAGTACCGCTATATGGAAAGTTGTTTAAAGTATCACAAAATAGTTGTTTGGAGTGGACTACGAGACCAATTGTAGTATCAGTTTATATGTTAAGCCCATATACTTTATTCTATTTGCTGGCCAAGCCAATTCGCCTATCCATTATGAGTCATATTTTGATTTTGTTAATCATTTGCTTATTAACCTTGACTATACTTTTATATGAGCATATATGTGTACACTTCGTAACTTATTCATCGTATGTCTGTCACTCATTTTTGTCCGACTATAAATGTTGATTAACGCTTGCTTAAATCGAGTTGGCTTCCCAGCCATCTCCAATACGCATCATCTTTCGCCTCGCTCTCGAGTTGGCTTCTCCGCCATCTCCACTGCATGTCATTTATGTTCTGCTCTCATCTATTTACTTCATCGTTCTGATTCCCTGGCCAGATCAATGAGTGTAGGAAATATATGTATTCTAAATCCATTCTCGTATTTGACTTATTTAATTCCGTTATTCACCAACGCGGATAAAGTCATTTATTACATACGAGGATAGACAGTACGTTCGATCAAAAAGGAATCAGTTTTACGGCGCAACAGACAATAGTTCAGAGTTAGGAAGGAGATTTCGATGAAACTAGTGTGAGTGGAAAGCGGACCATTGAGTTCTGAACAGTTTTTCTAGTCTCATCAAGGTAAATGACAACTAACAGCATCCTAAGATGACTTTTTTTCTATCAACGCAATATTCGTAGTATTTTGTTCAGCATTAAATAAATCCTGTTTATGGTTTTTGAGAACAATTTATCCTTTGGAATTTGAGTCTTTATGGTAAGAGATAGATATAAGGTCTCTTCCTTGTTATGTCTCTTACAGAACTAATTAATAAAACTAATCGTTTTTTAGTGGGGGAACTTATGTTACAGCAGCACATGGAGTAATTAACTACAGCAATTACGGGACTGCAGTAAGTGTTGAGCTTTCGTTTGTTAGACTCTGAAGGTGGTGCATTCACAAACATCTATGTTAAAAATTTATGGCCCAATGATTGTGAGCACGAAGACATTTGCGCCGCTTTTTGCGTGAATGCATTCTTTTTCTGTCCTAGATAAATGATTTCTTAAGTGTGATCAAGTACTAAAATGACTCAGCAGTTTAATAAAGAAAGGATTATGAGCAATATGATATATAGTGATGATATCTCCTCCTCAATTTTTCTGCGCTGCACAGTTTGCAAAGGCGTGCACAAACACAGTGGTTTAGGATCTATCGTCATGATTATCATTATTCATAAACAACTTATGTATACATAAGTGTTGTGATGAAGACATTTCAGTTTTTTATCACAAATGCAGTTATACACATGTTTCAGTACCGTTTACATAATTTTCAAAACATTTTAACTGGTGTTATAATAATTAAAAGAATACTAAGTTGGCATTTGAAATTTTGTTTAAGTGTTTCATTCACTATGTTTGTGAAAGAGAGTAATGAAAAGCAGTATTATATATACTACAACATCTAAAACAAATCATCATTGTACCAAGACTTGACAGTAGAAGAAGAGTTTAAGCAGCAACAGTTTAAAGTGATATGGTGAATGTCCTGATCTGTTGATTATCTGGTGCATTTGCCGTACAACTAAATATTTTATGGCTCGTTTCAATCTAATATTACAAAACATTACAACGTCCACCTAAACACTTCGAATCTCGGTTCTTTCTCGTATCTTGTTGAAGTTCCAGACCATTTTGGAATCAGTATTTGTTATAACAAGAACTGGAAGTATTTGTAGCGATGAATAAATTCCCAAAATAAATAGTTCTGTCAGTGCTTGACATTGATTCTGACTACTTTTTTATTTTTGCTGGACGCACCATATCTGAAGGCGCTCGAATATACAGCCCACCAGGTCATGAATAGGTACGCAGTTCTACGCATGCCTTGTTAGAACTAGCCAGCTTAGATCAAACGTTTCTAGACATATCGCTAGCTTCCCAAATATATATTCGAAACCCTTCATTTCTGACTTCTGATTTGATTGTGTTAGTGTCCTTCGATTATGAAGGTGTTACGTGTGTAGTGACCTACTTTTATGGAGAGAACACGATTGGTAAAATGGAAACAATCATATTGTGGTGTGGTCTACTTATATCCATATAAGTAGTATACGGTGTGGGTCAGACATAGAATGTATTTTCGCAGAAGACCGATGACGAAAGAACTGAAACAAAGCGCAATCGGTAGGAAAATGCACGAACAATGGAATTAGAGAAGAAACAGTGAAGATCGAGACTATTGGTTGTTAATTTGCAAATTGACTGTACATTGTATGGTTTTCAGAATTTACTGAGATAGTCTGTAATCTTTGCTTAAATACATTCGATTGTCCCCAACTACAATATGACCAATTGTACCATTGATTGTTTTGCTGTATCTGTTTGTTTAAGTGTATCAAAAACAGTTTCTTAAGTTGTCTGTGACTATGCACGAACTAGCGTACGCTCAGTGGTTCCACTTGTAAAGTTTGGCACGATCTCGGTATTCTTTCGATACCACGAAATCGCCAACAAGTGTATCTTATAACAACCGTCAACTGCCTTCTGGTTTTTGGCTTACGGAGGGATCCAACTTAATACCTCTCACGTAGTCTTCCTGTAGTAGTGATCGTAGACAATCACGATTCGACGCCCACTACATGTATAAAGGCTCTGAGAAGGCATTAACATTTAACCGACTAATAACTGTTATCTTTGTAAGCTATCAAGTGCATCATAAATGAGCAACCTATAACAGATGAGCTCCTTGAATTTCTGGTTACAGGAGCTGGAAATGTTGCTAATAATCTACCTCAGTTCACTGTTACAAACAAACTGAATGATCTCGAGGTTATAACACTGCCCAATTTGTTGCTATTGATAGAGAACACAAAAGGATCCAGTGGTAATCAATCAAGTAACAGTCATTTAAGAAGATAGAAATAAGCGTATTCTTTGGCTTGAGTATTCTGTAAGCACTGGTTCATAGAATATGTTTTCTCATCAAAATCCAGATGCAAAAGGACTTAGTTAGAGCGAAGTATAAGAGAAGCTGACATATTCTGATTTTTTCGAGGGAAATAAATCTCCATTGCGTGCAACGCATGCAACGGTACCTAAAAAGGATGGATTAGTAAAACATGTGTAGTTGAGGATGAGAAAGAGAATGTTAATAAGATACGCTAGAAAACTGTATCTTTCCAGGGCAGTAGATGTGTATTTTTGATTAATGTCTGACTGTTTGTGATTTTTGATAATCTATCCGTCAGTGAAAAGAACTAATGTTTTATTGATCGAGTTTGTTACAGCAGGAAATAAAAGTATATAAGTGATTGACAGTTGTTACCTTGAATATCTTTGATTCTACTGTTTTAAGTATATTTGTTTCACCCATATTTTCGAGCTTGTTCGTTTACACCCTTGACCTTGAACATATCGGTTTCACACTGCTGTGGTTCGGTAGTTTGGAAGTTTTTTTCTTTTGAACCTAAATCTTGGAAGTTAATTGTGAGATTTGTCATAATTATTTTTGCAACAATATATCTAAATTAATCACTCGTAATTTACAAATAAACGTTTGGTAACTGAACAAGAACTTCAATCCCTTAATATTCGGGTAGTAAGTTATGAGCTTATCAATCGACCGTATTTTATGAGCGAACCAGAACAAAATTAAGATCCACCAATTGTAAGACCCATTTTGAAGGTTTTGCGTGTGAAAATCCCTCCATGTATACACTTGTAGTTGATACCTACTGGTTCCTCCTGTCATACATTTTGTTAGTCCTTTTTGATTCCATTTGAGATGGAAAAATTTGTATTTTATAATAGTTTTTGTTTTCCTTACGCCTTCACTGAGTTTCTATGTTTCTTCCTGAAATTCATTTATGTTGTTTTAGTTGGTACTTAGTCTTGAGAGCAGCCATATTGATTTGCTCCTCCTTTGATTGTGTTGCTTACATTGACTGGAATTGTGCATTTTTGATTGTGAATAGAAGCAGTCTTCCAAAATCGGAAATGCTCTATATTATAAACGAATCTTTAGGTGATCTACTCAGAAAGGATGGAGTGACATTTATTTTGGTGCGCTCGGTAATTTTCTTACATTCCTTGTGAACTTGTTTATTTATTGTAATTTAGATCGTTTGTTGAGTGGACAACTTTTGGTTGAATAACTGAGTGGTAATACTTGTCTAGGTAATAATGTACATCAGTATAAAAAATAAAATCTTGAACCGTCATTTGTTCAATCACCTTGTTTTGATTTCAACTGGGCAATAGCATGCATCTAAACTACCTAGACGTTTATTTTTCAGTCCAAACCTTAGTTTGGATTCTATACTACTAGTAGTTTGTTAGGGCATGGTAAAAAAGTTCACCTGAAGTAACCCATGTTTCGTTTTAATGAGAACAAAATTACTCAAATTTCTCTGTTTTGTAGTTGACATCTTGGATCCATTGTTGTTTCGTAACCTGATCTCGTAAAGCACCGGCTTCACTGAAACTCACCACTTTTGTTTAAAACTCGACAAGGTCGGAAAAATGACGTGACGTAAACAAGAATAACTTAATAATTCTAGATACAAAAACTTTATGTAAATCCCTGTCTTACGCAAAGTTTAAGGAGAGATGTCATGTAATCAGTAAGTTTAAAGCTTTCACCTTAAACGTTGGTAGTAATTTCTTCAATTAGCAAAAGATTGTTGCAATGAGTAACTGTTTGCTTGGTTTTATAATTACGCGGCACTGTTGGTAATGCTTCACAACAAAGAGACATCTATCGACGTAAGCGAAGCGTTTCAGCGAATAAAACTGAACAGGCGTTCGAGAAAATGGGCTGAATTCGATTTTGCTCTCAAAGAATTCCAACAAGTAGGGGGAAAATAAGGTTACACCTAATCATACACATTACACTCACGTCGAAAGCAAATAACTGAAGTATAAGAGATTTACACAAGTTTTTGTATTTCTGTGCATGTTCGGTCACAAGCATAGAGTCAAGTTTTATTTAGAAAATCTGTTAATCGTCTGTCTCTGACTCGATAAACAGTGCATTCCACTGCCTGGGTCTAGACTGGTACGTATAACCACATAAGTTGAAATTGACCCGTGTATCGAAAAACAAACACGTCAGACTTGTAGTTAACTGGGGAAAAATCTATACAAGAAGCATAAACATTACGAAAATTGACAGGTGACGGCTGTTCACGGACTCCAATTTAAGACGTTCGGAATATTCGATAACATATGTGCAAGAACCATGGCTTCAATTATTCTTCATGCCTTCCCTAGACCATTCCAAATCCATAGCTAGCGCCGCGTTAAACACAGGTTCAAATGACTTCGTGAAATTGTCAATCAACTCACGAATGTAGGACATGAGAGGATAATATGAATGTTTGGACGCTAAGGAATTATCACGCGAACTCCGCCTGTAGCTCTTCTAGAGTTACTGCCGGTGCCAAGCCCGTGTAAAGCAGGAAGGTTGGACATGGGATTAGCTACCCAATTGGAGACCTAAATGCTAAAATCGGAGTGGACAACACAGGATATGAAGATATAATTGGACGACATGGAATAGGAGAGAGAAATGAAAACGGGGAGAGATTTGCAAATCTATGTGCATTTAACAAATTGGTTATAGGTGGCACAATATTTCCACACAAACGCATACACAAAGCTACATGGATCTCACCGGACCAAACCACAGAGAACTAGATAGATCACATCTGTATCAACAAAAAATTCCGAAGATCAATGGAAGATGTGAGAACCCGGAGAGGAGCTGACATAGTTTCAGATCACCACCTGGTTGTGGCCACGATGAGACTGAAGCTAAAGAAACACTGGATAACTGAACAAACAGCATTACAAAAGTTCAATACAGTCTTCCTTCGAGATACTGACAAGCTCAACGAATTCAAGATAACTCACAACAGCAGGTTCCAAGGTTTACAGGATCTACTGAAAGAACAGGAGACTACTTTGGAAGACAACTGGGAAGGGATAAAAGAAGCACTAGCTTCAACGTGTCAGTAGGTTCTGGGTCCTAAGAAGCATCATCATAAGCAATGGATCTCTATGGGAACCCTGGACAAGATCGAAGAAAGGGATAACAAGAAGACAGAAATTAACAACAGTCGAACACGAGCAGCGAATGTCAAGGTAAAAGCAGACTACGCAGAAGCGAACAAGGAAGTGAAGAGCAATAAAGCCGACAAGCAGAAATACATGATAGAATTAGCAACGATGGCAGAAAAAGCTGCAAGAGAAGGGAATATGAAACAACTATATGATACAACGAAGAAATTGGCAGGGAGATATAGCAAACCAGAGAGACCAGTCAAGGACAAAGAAGGAAAGACAGTCACGGAGATTCGAGAACAGAGGAAAAGATGGGCAGAATGCTTTGAGAAACTGCTCAATAGACCAGCCCCATTGAATTCTCCGGACATCAAAGCAGAACACACAGACCTTCCTATATCTGTCACTCCATCGAAAAAGTTAAGATGGCCATCAGATAAATCAAGAGCAGGAAAGCGACAAGATCTGACAATATACCAGCTGGAGCACTGAAGTCAGATATTGAAGTAACAACAAACATGCTTCACCTTCTATTCAAGATTTGGAAGGAGGAACAAGTGCCACTGACAGACTGGTAGATTCCAAAGAAAGGAGATCTGAGCAAATGTGAGAATTACAGAGGCATCACACTATTGTCAGTACCTGGAAACATTTTCAACAGAGTGTTGCTGAACCGGATGAAAGACGCAGTAAACGCCCAACTTCGAGATCAAGAGTGTGGATTCCATAAGGATCAGCCCGTTCAAAGACCGATTTGTGACACTACAGATCATCGTGGAACAATCAGTTGAGCGGAATTCGTCACAATACATCGAATTCATTGTCTATGAACAGACGTTTGACAGTGTGGACCGGAGAATATTATGGAAACTTCTTCGACACTATGGAGTTCCTGAGAAGATTGTCGACACTATACGGAACGCATACGACGGACTACAGTGCGAAGTCGTGTATGGAGGACAGCTGACAGATGCATTTTTAGTAAGGACCGGATTCAAACAAGGCTGTCTACTCTTCCCCTTCCTCTTTCTTCTGGTGATTGACTGGATTATGAAAACCTTGGCATCTGAGGGGAAGCACGGAATACAACGGACATCTGAGGACCGATTAGATGATTTGGACTTCGCAAATGACCTGGCCCTCCTATCTCATACACACGAACAAATACAGACGAAAACAGCAAATGTAGCAGCAGCCTCTGCAAAAACTAATGACTGACCCAGGCACGTTTTATCTATTCATTATTGACCATGGTAGCACTGTGTTAAATAATTCGAAGACAGATTTACTAATTCATCAGAATGATGTTTAGTTAAAAACTAAAAGTACTCCAATCCATTTTCATAAGCGTTTCCAGTAAACTGACAACCATTAAATCACCGTTCAGGTTATTTAGATGAAATCTTCTACAGTTCGTTTTAAGTGTTGCGTCTGCAACATTCAAAGGTTCAAAAGACAGATTATTACTTTTCCTTATGGTGTTGGATCTTATCGAAATGGCATCATAATTCACTTTGCCAACATTGAGTTGCATAATGAAATGTAGTTTAGACTGTAGCTGTAAATAATTCCCCAAAATCAATAGCTCATTAAGTGTTCGACATTGGATGCTGACCACGTTGTTTAAGTGGACTTGTTTAGCTGAAGGCTTTCGGTCATGCATCCGCACCAGATCACGTTTCAATACTGCGTGGGACACAGCTCCTACGTTTCATTAGCCAGCTCATAGAAAAGGTCCTCGATATATTGGTAACGAATCAAATATATCTTTCCTGCCTCTTCTCGTTTGACTTCTGATTTTCTATCTGACTGGTGACAACCGAATTTAGAAGGTGCTACTGGTATCTAGTTGTAAAACTAGAATATCCGTTGCATCATCATTGGTGAACCCGACGTGATCTGGTACACCAAGTCAATATACTGTGAGTCTGTTCCATTTTGGAACATTATTATTCATTGTTATTCTTTATTTGAATTTTATATATTGTGATATACTTTTTTCGCGAATTTTTTTTTCTCGGATATATTTTACTTAGACATTTTTCGATATCTATATTACTATGACGGAACACTCTCCTAAGGTTCTTAAGTTCAAGTCTATTCCCCCTATTTCGATTCAGTTAACGCCATTTTGGCCCGACAATATCGAGTCCTGGTTCTGCTATGCAGAAGCCGATTTTTGCATGCACGGAATCACGGACTCGCGCACACGTTTCCTCGCGGTAGTTAAGGCGTTACCGCGCGAGTTTAACAGGTACGTAACACCTAATATGTTTACTAGTGATGTTTCCGAACCTTACGAATCGCTTAAGCTATCGATTTTAAAACGAGGAGACCTAACTGATCGACAACGGTTAGACCAACTCCTTAACAATATCGACTTGCAACATGGTTCTGCGACGGACATGTTGCTTAGAATGAGAGAAGTCATCGGCCAACGAACTTTCGATGATGGCCTATTTAGACAACTTTTCTTGTCTAAACTCCCTCAACAGGTGCAGGCAGTGCTTGTTTCATTTCAAAACAATGCCATAGATGAACTAGCTTCATCTGCCGATCGAATCTTGGAAATCACTAGATCTTCTAAGGCCGAGGTTCTTTCCGTCAAAGAAAAACCCCAATCGACCTCGACTGACATGGCCGAACTATGTCACACGCTTACACGATATCTTAGAGTTCGCAATGACCGTAGTCGGTCAAAAACCCCGCGTAGAAGCGCCTCACGTAAGCGATCTGGCTCTCGACCACGAGAGACAGACAATCCCGACTGGTGCTGGTATCATAACCAGTACGGTAAGTTTTCCAGAAACTGCAGAAAGCCCTGCAATTATCCGACCCCAAAATCTAGTGACACGAAAAACAGTTCGGGAAACTTCCCAGCCGGCACGCGTTAACGGCAACCGTAGCCGGCGAACACAGCCGCCTCTTATATGTCACGGATGTGACTACGAAAGTTCGCTACCTCGTCGACACTGGCGCAGAAGTTAGCGTTCTTCCAGCAAATCTCGACGACAGACTTCGCGAGTCTGTTTTAAGTTTACAGGCGGCAAACGGAAAGCCGATCGCTACTTACGGTAAAAGGTACGTCTACCTTAACGTGGGTTTACGTAAACCCATACACTGGATTTTCGTGGTTGCAGATGTCTCTATGCCAATCATTGGTATTGACCTGTTACAACACCACAATCTACTCATCGACACACGCTCACGAAGGTTAATAGACGGAAACACTAAGTTGTCCGTTTGCGTAACTCCTTGTTCTGGTTGCAGGTTATCCCCAGTCACGATTAAGCACGACATAGACCCCTTGTACCAAGCAGTACTCGACAAATACCCCGGGATATACCAATCGCAATCGAAATTACCTTGTGTAACCAGCAATGTTACACATCACATCTCGACTACAGGACCACCTGTATTTTCGAAAGCCCGAAGACTCGCTCCCGAAAAACTTAGGTTAGCTAAAAACGAATTCAACCACATGATGGACCTAGGAATAATTCGACCATCGAATAGTCCATGGGCATCCCCATTGCACATGGTCCCTAAAAAGGACAGCAATGATTGGCGGCCAACTGGTGATTATCGGCGTCTGAATGCTAAAACCATTCCCGATCGTTACCCGCTGCCTCATATTCACGATTTGACAGCTACCTTGAAAGGCACAACTGTCTTTTCGAAAATCGACTTGGTTAAAGCTTATAACCAAATCCCTATGGCAACTGACGACATTCCTAAAACCGCCATCATCACTCCCTTCGGTCTTTACGAATTTCTACGAATGCCTTTTGGTTTAAGAAACGCGGCTCAAACCTTCCAAAGGTTTATAGACGACGTCTTCCGAGGTCTCAACTTCGTACATGCGTATGTTGATGACTGTCTAATAGCAAGTCCGGACAGAGAATCGCATCTCAAGCATCTGGACATTGTTTTCGATCGACTTCAAAGGCATGGCATTACTGTCAACATTCAGAAATGCCAAATCGGAACTAACTGCTTAGACTTCTTAGGACACACCATTGATGCCCAAGGCATCCGACCCCTTAGGAGCAAAGTGGCGGCCATTCTGGATTACCCAGAACCGACCACGATCAAGCAGTTACGAACTTTCAACGGATTCGTAAGTTTCTATAGACGGTTCATACCTAAATGCGCATCCCTAATGAAACCGTTAACCGATCAGCTTCGTGGAAATGCGAAATCAATTAGTTTAGACGACATAGCTCGTAAAGCATTTTCCACAGTTAAGGAACACATCGCTAAAGCAACCTTGCTTGCTCATCAGGACAGTCAAGCGCCCATTAGTATCGCCGTAGACGCATCCGACTCAGCAATCGGAGCAGTCTTACAACAATGGGTTAACAACTCGTGGCAACCTTTAGGATTTTTCTCGAGACGGTTGCTAGACGCTGAATCTAGGTACAGCACGTTCGGTAGGGAACTCCTAGCTATGTATTGTGCTGTACGGCATTTTCAACATTCCATCGAAGGAAGAGAATTCACGCTCTTTACCGATCACAAACCTCTTACCTTCTCTTTAAATTCATCTTCAGACAAGTACTCACCGCGAGAGTCTCGACAACTCGACTACATTTCGCAGTTTACTTCAGACATACAACATATTTCTGGAGCAAACAATGTAGTCGCAGACGCCTTGTCTCGAATTAGCTCCTTGAACAGTTTCCAAGGAATCGACCTTCTTAAGCTCGCTCAGCTTCAAAAAGAAGACATTGATCTTCAGCATGAGTTAGCCTCGACAACTCTTAAACTAAGTATTAGGCAGATGGGAACAGGTAAGGAAACCTTACTCTGTGACACATCTACAGGTAGGGATCGTCCGATTGTACCAAAACACTATCGCCGCAACGTCTTCAATACGTTGCACAATCTTTCTCATCCAGGTGCTCGTGCAACAATCGAACTTATAGCCGAACGCTTTTGTTGGCCTGGCATGAATAAAGACGTGAGGGAGTGGTCACGCTCCTGTGTAAGCTGTCAGAAATCTAAGGTAATCAGACACAACAAATGTCCCTTAGGTTCTTTCAAAACCCCTGACGCTCGATTCGACCACGTCCATCTAGATTTGGTAGGACCCTTACCCGACTCGAACGGATACTCATATCTCCTAACATGCGTAGACCGTTTTACTCGATGGCCAGAAGCAGTACCGATTAAGGACATTACTGCTGAAACAGTGGCTCGCACTTTCGTCGAACGATGGGTAGCAAATTTCGGCTGCCCTTCAACCATCACTACAGACCGCGGACGCCAGTTCGAATCTGGACTTTTCCGTTGTCTGACCACACTTTTAGGAATCACGCGCTTCCGAACGACCGCCTACCACCCACAAGCAAACGGGTTGGTAGAACGTTTTCATCGACAATTAAAAGCTTCATTATCAGCTTCAAACGTTTCACAGTGGACAGACGCTCTTCCACTCGTCTTGCTAGGTATCCGCAATGCAGTGAAAGCTGACATTGGATACACGGCATCTCAACTCGTTTACGGAACGACACTCCGACTCCCAGGAGAATTCGTGGATCCTTCAGCTTCTTCATTGAACATGGATCTAAACTCTTACACGAGTAGGCTTACAAACGCTATGCGTTCAGTTAAACCTGCTCACACTCGACCTCAATCAACTGATGTTTTCGTTCAACCCGAATTACGACATAGTACACACGTCTTCGTTCGTCGAGACTCACATCGACGACCCCTCGAATCAGCGTACGAAGGACCCTTCAAAGTTCTTCAACGCGAACCTAAGTACTATGTAGTTGATAAGAACGGTACGAAAGATAGCATCAGTATCGATCGACTCAAAGCTGCGTACCTAGAAGGAAACCCTAGCTACGTCGATTTTCCTTCGGTACAAGCAAACGACACAGCTACTACACTCGTAGTACCCTACACGACAACCGACACACAACTTGATACTTCGTCAACGTTGATAGAAAAACCTAAAACAACGCGTTCTGGAAGACGAGTAAGATTTCCAGAACATCTTAACGAATATTGCACGTAGGACATAAGCTTTATCTTGAATTACCCTTTCATTGTTTATTATAAATTTTTTTAATATGCTCATTTTTTTTTATTTATAAAAAAAAACAAAACAAAAAAAAACAAAACATTTTTATTATTTTTTTTTGAGCGTATATATATATATATTAATATATTGAAAAAAAAACCTTTTTTCCGATCGCTTTTACGCTGTTTGTAAGTGTATCAGTTTATTTTTTTCCGCTCATCTTGTGTCCTTACGCAAGTACGAGTGTATTTTTGACATGCACTCACACGTTTTATTTTTCCTCTTTTCCAGGACGGCTGGAAAAGAACGACGAAGTTTCGCAAGGAACAGCAATTTTCATTGTACTATATTTCTTTATTGCTACGTTGTACATTTTGGTCCCATAGTTTAAGGAAAGACGACCAGACGCTGCTAAACGAAGCAAGCTATCAGAAGAGTGTTTACCAACGACAAATTCGTTGGGTTTAAACTTCTGGCTGGTCACGTCTTAGGGGCATCACTACCTCACTAGGGGGGGAGTGATCTGTAGCTGTAAATAATTCCCCAAAATCAATAGCTCATTAAGTGTTCGACATTGGATGCTGACCACGTTGTTTAAGTGGACTTGTTTAGCTGAAGGCTTTCGGTCATGCATCCGCACCAGATCACGTTTCAATACTGCGTGGGACACAGCTCCTACGTTTCATTAGCCAGCTCATAGAAAAGGTCCTCGATATATTGGTAACGAATCAAATATATCTTTCCTGCCTCTTCTCGTTTGACTTCTGATTTTCTATCTGACTGGTAACAACCGAATTTAGAAGGTGCTACTGGTATCTAGTTGTAAAACTAGAATATCCGTTGCATCATCAAGACGCTTTTATGACACAGATGTTTCCGCAAACCGCTTTTCCGATTTAACTTAGTCTCAACAAACACATTGACAGTACCGTAGACGCCAAGGGACTTGAATCTAATATTAGTGACTTAGCTACATTGATTCAAGTTTCATCACTTACAGTTATGGATCTAAGTTATTCAGCCTTATTCTACACTAACCCATAAATTTACATAAATGTTATCTCCACTTCTTAACCTGGCTTCTAACATATAGTCTGTTTTGGAGCGGCACAAGAACACAATGTGAAAAGTTTTGTATTTCCCAATTATCGATGTTCTCTTCAAACCATTCTCACCAACTGGAAATTCTATCCTTAGTATAAACGCATTTACATTTGGGGTGGTTATGGTTCTACAGAAGAATGAGCAGCCAGTAATTTCTATTTCTAGACAATTGAGTGACAGTAAATATGGAAATTCCTGAAATCAAGTAGGGGTCTTAACTATGGTTTGGACAGTGTTTTAGCTGACTACCACAACTTGAGATTTGCTTGTAATGCAATTACGTCACTACATACGACATTCACTCTGATGGTCCGAAGAGTGAAGGTAGAATTGGTCAAAAGTATACCACATGCAGATTTTTGGTAACATCGTTTATATTTTGTACGACCACTGAACAAAAACGATTGTATGTTGGTTCAACAACTGCTAGTGGACAAAGCAGAACTTGTGAAAGATACTATGGAGAATTTTCGAATTCCTATCAGTGAGATGGAAAGAGTTTGAGATATTGAGTGCAAACGTAGGTCTTCTGAGTATGATGAAATTAGAGATAATGTCATTGCATCCTGAATATTGATCAATCCTTCAAGATGTGGTAATAATTCCGACTATAGTGATATTTACATTATTAGAAGGCCTATAGTGATAATAGTTCGTCACTACACAACCCTTTATGTCGGGTGGACAATAAGTCTGCTCGAAATCAATAGCCTGGATCTTATGAGTTGTAAAATCGTATTTATTGCGATTACTGTGACCTATTTTCATGCTGACACTATCCTTCAGTTGGTATTGATTCATACATTAAATGGCCAGAGGTAGCACTGACGAATGATCCTAGCACAAAACTTACCCGAAGATTGATGAGAATATACTTAGTCGTGAAAAGAAACCCAATGTTACAGTGACTGATAATGAAACCCATTTCGCAGAAAAGGGTTCCGAAAGCTATCTCACTGATTGTGAGCACCATAATCTGTTGACATATATACACCATCACCAGTTTAATCGTTGAGTAGAGAATGTCGTTCAATCTTTAAAAAGCAATGGTCTAATTTAATAGTAATCTGATAATCTGGAAAACTTCATTCGTAATTTTCTGCCTCAAAATCGCATTGCATAACATTTCGGTCAAACTCGTTAAACTTCTCATGCTTCAAACTCGTTCAATCAACAAAACAATCAGAAGTACAGTTCTTTTGAGTAAACAACTATTAACCACCTGCATGGATCACGATCCAGAAAAACATAGTCAGGTGGCAAGGATTACTAATTCAAATGATCGGTCAGTTAACACCATATATATTAACTAGGTGAAGAATAATGAAGCAGATGTGGTGCTTATATGAACCAACGATTCCTCTGTACTTGAAGACTGTTTTGATTTCGAATTTCAAATACAATACATTCGTTCGTGCTCATCTAATACTTTTTGATTAAATTGCGTTGTTTCTGCGATTACCAGTTTATACTATTATTTAGATACTTCAAGTTATCATATTGGCGTCGCAATGGAGTTTGTGATGGAACGATTGAATATAAATTTAGATTTTATTGCTTTTGAGGATTAGATGGAGAGGTTCAAAATCTGGGCTATGACCAATGAAGATACTGAGGATTTTAATATTGGGGCTCATTTCCTTACGTTCACCAGAAAAGAAGCATACAGCTTAATAAAGACTTTGACATTTCCAGGCAAGCCGATTTCACTCTTTTATGCAACTCTCAAACAACTACTACTGGATCATGTAAGGTAAACAAATTTCAAATGCGATAAACAGGAAAACTTCAATGAAATGGCCCGCCAGAACATTAGGACTTTCACTACTTCACTACGTCGTCGCAGTCAAATACGTAATGAAGGTTATTCAGACAACAATTCATTGGGTTGTGAAGCAGTTCACGGAGATGAGCGCAAGTTTGGTAAATGCTCGATCTGTGGCAAGTTTCACCCTTGTAATTCATGTGTATTTCGTAATTCTAAATGCTTTAAATGTGGTAAAACTGGACACATCCAGTCAGTTTGTGATACCATGATTCATTTCTCTGAAACTAATACTAAAATTTGCTGTTGTGATCCTACTAAGTTGGATGTTCCCAACCGTCGCTTATCTTTATCCGAGACTTCTAGAAGCGGTATAACGTCACATAGCAGTCCAGAGTTGAATGAAACCCAGAATCATTTTGAGACAAAAGTTTCTAATCAACCAACTTCTTATCAGATTTCCCATGTTATCGTACCAGATATAGCTTTTGGTAATAATTCACATATTTCTGATCAAATTTCTTACAACCCTGAGAATAAAATGTCGAATGAGTCAAATCATGATCAAAAACCAGATTCAGTTTTGGTAGATTTTGATTTTCCTAATGATCCGTTATTCTCTAATGAAACTCTTAATAAATTTGAAGGAAATATTTCAGAAAAATCAAATTCTAATATCACATCAATTGTTAGTGGTCCTCACAGTGAATTTATCTCTAGTGATATTCCTAGTGGATGTGACAAATATGTTCCGGATGAGTCGAATTCTAGTCACATTTCTGATGTTAGTGTATCAGATGTTGGATATTCCCACGAACAGTGTATGTTGAGTAGAATCTCTAGTCAGTGATACGGTGAATCAGAGGGAATAGCAAGTTTTTCCGAAGCAATCAGAGAACCAGTTTGCTCAGGTATGAAGTTTGTACAGGCAAAGACTCCAAATCGAGTTCAAGATTATCCTAATGAGTATGAGGCAGATGAATGCTTTCCATTTGATTGTTTCTTAGGTGAATCGAGCCCAGATGAATCACATGTGTTAATTACACAGATCAATGAATATTGATGTGTGTATTCTAATATGAATAGCAAAAATAATACTTATAATATTTTTCATGCAAGTCAAAGTCACATGATGGGATGCCTCAAATTGCGTGGCAGTGTTTATCCCCAAATACTCATATGTAATAATCGAAGCGTGGGATGTAAGAAGATAATGCGAATTGGGAGCATCAACTTGATCATAATACTGAGACACAAGGGCCCAACATTATTTCGTGGGGGAGGATAATAATGGAAAGTCTATGATTTAAATTCTAGTATCAGTGATTTCATTACACAACCGACATGATTGTATGCAATTCAAGGGACCAGGTGAGTCTGTGGGGAGTAGTGTAACGTCGCGTACTATATTGCACCTACATAGCTTATTCTAGTTTCTGGACAAGCCAATTCACCTATAACGTTATGAGTCATATTTTGATCTTGTTAATTATTCGCTTATTGACCTTGACTATTTTTTTATATGAGCGTATGTGTATGCACCCTTCTTATCCTACCTATCACATATCTGTCATTCGTCGGGCTCACCAATATGTAGTGTAGTGCTTCGTTGATCGATCGTCTCGATAACTGTTATTATATCAATCTGAACGGTGTATAATATCAAAAGACAAAGGGAAGTGGCAACTACATTTTTATTGACAAATGACATAGGCTAGAAGGTAGTAAGCACATGAGTAAATGTTAGCGAGCGAAGAAAAAATAACATACATGGGAGATAGCTGATAAGCCAACTCGAGAGCGAGGCGAAAGATGATGCGTATTGGAGATGGCTGGGAAGCCAACTCGTTATAAGCAAGCATCAATCAATATTTATAGTCAGACTAAAATGAATGTGTGGGGAGTAGTGTAACGTCGTGTACTATATTACACGACGTTACACTACTCCCCACAAGTCTGTTACAATTTCGATTGTCAATTTTAGTACTATTTAGTGTATTCTAGATAGTATAGAGTCTACATCTATTAAGCAATTGGAAGGAAACGTGGTGAATCAAAAGATAAGGGTAAAGATCGATCGCAGAAATCTGGATCCTTGTTTAAGCTGTGGCGGATGTGGTGTTTATATGAACCAATAATTCCTTTGTACTTGAAGACTGTTTTTATATCGAATTCCAAGTACATTGCATTCGTTCGTGCTCATCTAATACTTCTTGATTAAATTGCGTTGTTTCTGCGATTACCAGTTTATACTATAATTGAAATGCTCTTAGTTATCACAGCAGATCATTTCAATTTTTATTCTAATCATCCCCAAACTAATCTTGTAGATAATTCTGAACTTAAGGGAGAGATAGTTACAATTTAAATCTTAATAATCTTCCCGTTGATAATGATGCCTTCAATAATTCATGTAGATGAAGAAAATTGAAACCAGAACATCGAGAAGTTGAGGTCTGACTCAATTTCAAATAAAACAATAGTAAATTTCGGACATATGGGCAAACAGTCGACATGTTGCAAGTGTGGAGAAGAACAGGTACTTTTAACGTACAATTAAAAATTTTGCATCTCCTTCAAATCTGTTATAACAATGTGCTACACTTTTATTCTGCATACTTCGAGTTCCAGCTCCAGCTTTCATCTTGTTGAAATTTCGGGTCAATTTGGATTACTGGTGATTCGTTCGATTACTGAATATATCGGTTTATGAACGTCGTTTTTAAGGCATGAAAATAAATTGAAAAGTAAATCTGAGCAGTAAATATGTCTGGTTCAGCCTGACACAAAGTTTATTTAATCTTAAACAAAAATTCTTGAATATTAAGATTAAAATATCTTATGTTTTTTGAGAGATAATGGTACTGTTATAACGTAAGTATGCCGTCGCTAATTGTTATAAACGTAAAGGAGAGGATGCTGGTTATAACAGTAGGGGTTCTTGTTATAACAGTCCTCTTACTTCTTACACGTATGTGGGACGTTAATTTATCGTAGACGAATATCTACACTAGATTCCCACCCAGTGTCTATTCTACAGGACTTCAACAGAACTCAGATCAAGAACACGAGATTAGCCTGACTATAACGTCAATATATTTCACACGAAAATCCGACACAAAGGACAGTCAATCAATAAGTGTCTATCAACAAGAAATAGTCAATACATAATAAGGACAGGGGAATATATATATAACACATAACACCTGTCATCCCCTCTAATGTCTGACTCATCGAGACAACCAATCATTATCATTCTCGCCCACACATCACCTCCCTCTCGAAGTTTGATCGTATGATTTCACTTTGGGGTCTATTTGCAAAAATTTCATTTGTTTCCGTTTCCTGACCTTCGTCTAACTTCTGATTCTAGATCATTTTTTCTCATTTCAACTTATGGTGGTGGTGGTGGTGGTGGAATATCAAATGTATCACATAATACTTCTATTGGTAATGGTTTGAGCTTAGATGACTCATAAACACATTTTCTATCTCGCAGTTGATTTACATGTCTAATAATTAGTGTATTTTCGACCATCACTTCATATAATACTGTACCACGTCGTTTTTTTATAAACCCAAATATCCATTTTGGCTTGCCAGTACGGAAATCCCGTGCATAGACTGAGTCACCTACTTTGAATTCTCGAATTTTCGGGCAATTCCCTTTCTTATTTTTTTGTAGTCCACTGATTCTGTCTTTCGGATTCAAAACATCAAAAAATGTTCTAATCGGTCGGCCAAACATTGTTTCGGCTGGAGATTTCCCATCTTGACAGTTTGGACTTGGCGTAATTCTATAAGAAATGAGAAATTGTTGCAGAGCCTCTTCTACGTTGCCTTCTCCTCCCATCTTTAAGAGAGCTCGTTTAAGAATATCAACAAATTTCTCTGCCTGCCCGTTCGACTTAGGGTGATACGGTGGAGTTCTAACGTGTTCGATTCCATTCTGTTTACAGAACTCCGCAAACTCTAACGACGTGAACTGCGTTCCGTTATCTGAAACCAAAACATTAGGTGTACCAAACCTACCAAATAGTTGTCTCAGATGTAGCAGTGTTTCAGACGTAGATGGTCTTCGTACCACATAAATTTCAGTCCATTTTGAGTATGAATCAACCACCACCAAAAAATATTGTCCACTTATTGGTCCAGCATAATCAACATGTAGTCGGACCCAAGGTTTTGTCGTTTCTGGCCATGGCTGAGATTCTACCTTCGGTGGACCTTTTGCACCTTCGGCACATCGCCGACATCTCACTACGTATTCTTCCACAGCCTTATCCATGAATGGCCAATAGACATAACTACGCATAACTGTTTTCATTCTGTTCATTCCCGGATGACCAATGTGAAACTGTTTAAGCACAAAAAGCTGAAGAGATTTAGGGATAATAACACGTTCACCATGCATCAAACAATTATCATAAATCGATATAGACTCACGTCTCAGGAAAAATTGGTGAAACTCTCGATCAGCTTTATCCTGTTTCCAACCCTTTAAAACAGCCTCTTTTATTCTTTTAAGTAGAGGATCACTAGTCGTGGCTTCTTTAACTGCTTCTGCCGTTACTGGTAGGATTCTGATAGCATCACAGAACACTCTTTTTATTTCCGGTTCAATTGATATAGAAGCAACCACGCAATCTTCCTCTAACTTACGGTTATTAGCGATTAACCTTGACAACCCATCTGCATGACCCATACGAACTGACGGCTTATACAGTAATTCAAAGTCATATCCTAGCAACATAGTAGCCCACCTAGTCAGCCGATTTGCAGTGTGGATAGGTATTCCTTTCTTAGCGCCAAATATGGCCAACAACGGTCTATGGTCAGTTTGCAGGGTAAATCTCCTACCGTATAGCATCTTGTGGAATTTTCTGACCGCAAACACTAGGGCTAAAGCCTCCTTTTCGATTTGACTGTAATTCTTTTCAGCCGCAGTAAGTGTGCGTGAAGCAAGGAAAATGGCTTTTTGTGAACCATTAGGAAACTTATGAAGAATCACCGCTCCAATGCCGTAATCAGATGCATCAGCCACCACAATTAACTCAAGTTTTGGGTTATAATGAGTGAGCAATAAGTCAGACGCCAAGATCTGTTTTACTTTTTCAAAGGACCCTTGACATTCTTTATTCCGGTTCCATTTGGCGTTCTTAGTTAAAAGTGCATTCAATGGCGCACGCAGGGCATGCATATTTGGCACAAAATGACTATAATAGTTAATCATACCTAAAAATGACTGAAGTATTTTAACATTAGATGGAGCTGGCATATTCACAATGGCATGTATCTTTTCAGGATCGGGTCTACGTCCATAAGAATCGATAATTGTTCCTAAATATCGAATACTTAACATAAAAAATGAACACTTTTCTACTTTTATACGAAAACCATACTCTCGAATACGAGCAAAAACTTCTTGTAAATGATCATAGTGTTCTTTTTCATTCCTACTGGCAATAATAATATCATCCATATATGCCATGGCAAACGGAACGTCGCTTAACATGGTGTCCATGACTTGTTGAAAAATTGCCGGGGCACATTTTATACCAAAAGGCAGTCTATTATATTGGAACAATCCTTGGTGTGTGTTCACGGTCAGCAAGAATCTACAGTCTTCTTTGACCTCCACTTGTAGATATGCATCAGAAAAATCAATCTTCGAAAATACGGAGCACCCATTCAACTTACTAAATAAATCCTCTGGGATGGGTAAGGGGTATAAATGGTCCTGTAGTGCTTTGTTTAACCCAGTGGAGAAGTCTCCACATACACGTAATTTACCATCAGACTTCCTTACAACCACTAATGGTGTTGCCCATGCAGAATAATTTACAGGAGAGATAACCCCAGAACTCTGTAGTCTGTCAAGTTCTGCATCCAAAGCATCAGTAATCGAATAAGGTACAGGTCTCCTAGGAAGGAACTCAGGTTTTGCTTCCTGTTGAACATACATACGAGCCTTTACTTTTACGCATAGTCCCAATTTATCCTCAAAAATATCTGGAAACTTATCACGCAATTCTTTAACACACAAACGACTAAAGTCACTTGACAGCGATCGCGGTACTGGTGAGTTAATCATATTGCAGACAGTGCTCAACGGTAAATCCCACAAACCAAATTTATCAATCCAATCAATACCTAATAGATTGGTCTTACAGTTCCCGGATACGTAACATTTCCCGGTCATAGTCTTTTCACCAAACGTGAGAGGTAGCTGTATTACTCCAAGAAGAGTAATATTAGTTCCTGATGCACTCTTGGCATTATAACATGTAGGTTGATATCGGGGTCGACCAATTTTAATCCAAGTTTCTCTAGAAATTAATGTTATGTCAGACACAGTATCGACTTGTAGTTTGACCGGTTTGCCATCGAAAAAAAATGGTTACATACTTCCTTTTGGATAAGAATTGGTCACTTTTTGTGGCCAGAACATTTGAGTTATACGACATTACTTTTGCAGTCTGCATCTTATTTCTTTTACGGGACTTATGCTCACGGTCAGAAACCTTCTGCCTACTTTTACAACATACTTGAGCATGACCATATTTACCACATTGAAAGCATACTCGTTTTTTAAAGTAACAAACTTTGGCAGAATGAGACTTACCACATCGCCAACATGACGTTTTGTGTTTCACTTGATTCGGGATTTTCTGGGAGTTCGAATCTTTATTTCCATTAAAAGATTTACGTAAAGCATTAATTCCCACGTGTTCACTGTTCCTTTCTACGAGATTCGTATCATGCTTCAAATTAACCATTCTTTGACACTCTTCGGATACTGATTGTAGACTGATATTAGGATCTTGTTCGATTCTCGTTAGAATCCGTGCTCTAATATCTGCATCTACTGGAGATTGTAATCCACATACAAAAATAAGGCATTTGAACTGATCTGAGGACATTTCCTGTAAACGGAACCGTTCACATTCCCGGCTAACGATACTTGCATACGTTACGTAATCGTCCTGTACTTTCTTTACGAGTTGAAGACACTGGTATCTAGTGTGAAAAATTGATGAACGTTCACCAAATATACGAGTCAGGCATTCAACTGTTTCTTTGAACGTTATGTCGGATGGCTTCTTTGGGAGGATAAAATTATAGAATTTTTCATGTTCGCACACTCCAAGCTTTCGTAATAATAATCTCAATTTCGAACTTTCGTCCCACTCTTTACATTCATTAATAAATAAATCCTCATGGCGTTTAAACCATGCCTCAAAAGTAACTCCACATTCTGAACCAAATCTAAATTCAGTTATTGAATTTGCAATAGAATTCGGAGTCATAGTGGAATTAGACACATCAGTTCTTGAGGATATCGACATATTTTTGACTAATAATTCGATAAGAGTATTTTGCTGTTGCAATAAGTTTTTCAGATCATCCATTTTCTTGATACAAAGTTCACCTTAACTGAATACGTAAGCGTAGATCCGTTTTAATCACCGTCGTCAATTTTTATAACGTGGGTGCTGTTGCCAATTGTTATAAACGTAAAGGAGAGGATGCTGGTTATAACAGTAGGGGTTCTTGTTATAACAGTCCTTTTACTTCTTACACGTATGTGGGACGTTAATTTATCGTAGACGAATATCTACACTAGATTCCCACCCAGTGTCTATTCTACAGGACTTCAACAGAACTCAGATCAAGAACACGAGATTAGCCTGACTATAACGTCAATATATTTCACACGAAAATCCGACACAAAGGACAGTCAATCAATAAGTGTCTATCAACAAGAAATAGTCAATACATAATAAGGACAGGGGAATATATATATAACACATAACACCTGTCATCCCCTCTAATGTCTGACTCATCGAGACAACCAATCATTATCATTCTCGCCCACACATCAGATACAACTTACTTACTTACTTACGCCTGTTACTCCCGATGGAGCATAGGCCGCCGACCAGCTTTCTCCAACCCACTCTGTCCTGGGCTTCCTTTTCTAGTTCTATCCATTTCTTGTTCATTCTTCTCATGTCTGTCTCTATTTCTCGGCGTAATGTGTTCTTTGGTCTTCCTCTTCTCCTTCGACCTTCAGGATTCCATGTGAGGGCTTGTCTTGTGACACAATTGGGTGATTTCCTCAAAGTGTGCCCAATCCACTTCCAGCGCTTCTTCCTGATTTCTTCCTCCGCTGGAATCTGGTTTGTTCTCTCCCACAGTATAATGTTGCTGATAGTGTCTGGCCATCGGATCCGAAGTATCTTGCGTAGACAGCTGTTAATAAACACTTGTATCTTCTGGATAATGGCTTTCGTAGTTCTCCACGTCTCTGCCCCATACAGAAGAACTGTCTTGACATTTGTATTGAAAATTCTAACCTTGGTGTTGGTTGACAATTGTTTTGAGCTCCAGATGTTTTTCAGCTGTAGGTATGCTGCTCTTGCTTTGCCGATCCTCGCCCTCACATCTGCATCTGATCCACCGTGTTCATCAATGATGCTGCCCAGATATGTAAAGATTTCCACATCCTCCAAAGCTTCTCCGTCAAGTGTAATTTGATTGGTGCATATTGTATTGTATCGGAGAGTCTTGCTTTTCCCTTTGTTTATATTGAGACCTACTGCTGCTGAGGCTGCTGCTACACTGGTCGTTTTCTCCTGCATTTGTTGTTGCGTTTGTGATAGAAGAGCCAGATCATCCGCGAAGTCTAAATCGTCAAGCTGCATCCTGCCTGTCCACTGTATCCCGTGATTTCCTCCAGATGTTGACGTCTTCATAGTCCAGTCGATCACCAGGAGAAAGAGAAAGGGTGAGAGTAGGCAACCTTGCCTAACACCGGTCTTTACCTCGAACGAGTCGGTGAGTTGTCCTCCGTGGACGATTTGGCAGTTTAGTCCATCATAGGAGTTCCGTATGATATTTACTATCTTCTCAGGCACACCGTAGTGTCGAAGAAGCTTCCACAGTGTCGTCCTGTCCACGCTATCAAATGCCTTCTCGTAGTCGATGAAGTTGATGTACAGTGATGAATTCCATTCGATTGATTGTTCCACAATGATACGTAGAGTTGCGATTTGATCTGTGCACGATCTATCCTTACGAAATCCAGCTTGTTGATCTCTAAGTTGAGCGTCCACGGAATCCTTCATCCTGTTTAACAATACTCTGTTGAAGACTTTTCCTGGTATTGAGAGAAGAGTGATGCCCCTGTAGTTGTCGCACTTGCTCAGATCGCCTTTCTTTGGTATCTTGATGAGAAGTCCTTCTTTCCAGTCTGTTGGTACATGTTCTTCGTCCCAAATCTTACCGAAGAGGATGTGGAGTATCTTGGCAGTTGCTGTTACATTTGCTTTCAGTGCCTCTGCCGGGATGTTGTCTGGTCCCGCTGCTTTGCCACTCTTGATTTGTCTAATGGCCATGCTGATCTCTTCAATTGTTGGTGGGCCAATATCGATTGGGAGGTCTGTGGGTGCTGCTTCGATGTTGGGTGGGTTCAGTGGAGCTGGTCGATTCAAGAGTTCTTTGAAGTGTTCTACCCACCTGTTTCGTTGTTCTTCAATATCGTTGATTACTTTGCCTTCCTTGTTTTTCACTGGTCTTTCTGGTTGACGGTAATTTCCAGCAAGTTTCTTTGTTGTATCATACAGTTGTCTCATGTTTCCCTCTCTTGCAGCCTTTTCCGCTGTCATCGCTAAATCTTCCACATATTTACGTCGGTCGGTCCTGATGCTCCTCTTCACTTGCTTGTTTGCCTCTGTGTATTCGGCTTGTGCCTTGGCTCTTTCTGCTCTGGTTCGGCTGATATTGATTGCTACCTTCTTGTTCCTCCTTGCTTCAATTTTATCCAGTGTACCAACAGTGATCCATTCCTTGTGATGGTGCTTCTTTTGGCCCAGAACCTCCTGACATGTTGAAACGATTGCCTCCTTGATACCTTTCCAGCTGCTCTCTATGGTGGTTCCCTCTTCATTGAGTAGGTTATGAAAGGCCTGGAACCTGTTGCTGAGGGCTATGTTAAATTCGTTGAGTTTGTCAGCATCTCGAAGAAAGGCCGTGTTAAACTTTTGTGATGTTGTCCGCGCCATTGTCCAGTGCTTCTTGAGTTTTAGTTTCATCTTGGCGACCAGCAAATGGTGATCGGATGCTATATCAGCTCCTCTCCTGGTTCTCACATCCTCCATCGTCCTCCTGAACTTTTTGTTGATGCAGACATGGTCGATTTGATTCTGTGTAGTGTGATCCGGTGAAATCCAAGTGGCTTTGTGTATGTTTTTGTGTGGGAATATGGTGCCACCTATGACCAGTTTATTGAAGGCACATAGGTTTGCAAATCTCTCACCGTTTTCGTTCCTTCCTCCCAGTCCATGTTGTCCCATGACGTCTTCGTATCCAGTGTTGTCCTTTCCAACCTTGGCATTGAAATCTCCCATTAGAATGGTCAGGTCCTTGGTTGGGCACTTCTCGAAGATTGACTGCAGCCTATCGTAGAATTGGTTTTTAGCGTCTTCATCGTAGTCGTTGGTCGGCGCATAGCATTGGATGATGTTCATTGTAATGCCCTCTCTCTTTGTTCTGAAGGAGGCTTTGATGATCCTCGGTCCATGAGATTCCCATCCTATAAGTGCATTTTGTGCTTTTCTAGACAGCATCAGTGCCACTCCTTGTGTATGTGGGGCATTTTCTTCTTCATGACCGGAGTATAACAGAAGTTCCCCTGAAGACAGTCGTTGTTGTCCAATCTGCGTCCAATGTGTTTCACTGATTCCAAGCACTTCCAGGTTGTATTTCCTCATTTCCGCAGAAATTTGGAAGACTCTGCCGGTCTCCCACATTGTCCGGACATTCCATGTACCTATAAAAATTGTCGCTCTGGTTGTAAGAAGGTGCATCGGCCTCATGACTTCCGAATGAACTCGGCTTTCATCATGAGACGTCATAATTATTCCTTCTACTCCCAGGGCAGAGTTTGAATGGTTTGAATGAATTTTTCTGGTTAGCGTTTTTTTAGCGAGTTGATTTTCTACGGGATGGGGTCGCTAACCCCATGCCCAACCCTCCTCCTTTACCCGGGCTTGGGACCGGCAGTAGCCCCTGGAGGAGCTACAGGCGGAGTTACATCAGATACAAACTTAAGTAAAATTTTAATCTTTTAGTAAAAAAATCCAGAGGTTCTACCTGGATTTATGGTCATTTAAATACGTTATGAATATTGTTTGTGTAAGTCATTGGTAATCGCATTTTTAATCTAGGGGTAATACGAACTAGCTTCCTAGAGCAAGTAATCAGCATGACTTTTAAACTGGGTTATAGATTTACTGCGAAAGAGGCTTACTGTTAGTGGGTCGTTGTTGTTGTACTGAGTTCGAATGTCGTGTAATGTTTCGCAGATTGAATTATCCCCGAATGATTTTAAACGTATATGATGGATCAAAAGCAATAAAAAATATATTTGTTAACAATTTGTTTAAGTCAGTACCTACGCGCAGTGGAAGACGTTGAAATCTCACCACTATATTTTTCTTCAATCGCCACTTTACGGAGACCCAAGTGCAATCGTTTATATCATCGATATATTTATTCTTAAGTTTACATGCATGAATGTTCCAAACGAAACAGATAATTTTACCGTCTCTCATTTCATGTTGTCTAACGAAGTAAGAACATAAGTAGTTATTTATATGTAAAGAATGAGCAGACGGGGATTACTTTCGCCATTTGGTTGCCAACACAACGTTGGGACCTAAAATGAAGAAAAGTATCCGGTAACAATTTTGCTGAAAACAGGGAAAAAACTAAGAATTGTCACGAAGTAGCGGTGCAGATAACAAATATTATTACTCGCGAAAAATAAGGCACTACAGCGCAGGAAGTACTAAAGGTTTTCGAATGACATGGTTACTTTTTAAAGGCTTCATATGCCTTAAAGTGGATAACTCTGGATTCCACACCTCACTTATGTAAGGCCACTGCGTAAAACACTGTACCTGACCAGACAGTTAATGGCTTACAAAAAATTGTGAGATACTTTAGCCCGTTTCAAACACCAGAACTAATTTAGTGTCAGGTTCGTCAAAACTTTCATATGACAAGCGATAATGTAATAGAATATCATTACGTTGTCATAAACTAGACGGCAGTTGACCATATATTAATATTCCGTATCATAAATAATACGTTCCGTAGTAAAATATATTGCCTTTCTGCTACCCATAGGATTATATGTCTCCAAAACTGTAGCAAAGAGGCCTAAAGATAGGGTTCAAAATGAATTTTTGAGGAGCTCCGTTCTACCACCGAGTCAGCTATAGTGCCCACTGTCATCTTGATTTCGATAGAGAGTAATAAAATTTAAGTCCTTCATATATATTTACCGACTTCACTACGTTCTTGAATAAATGAATGAGCGAAATCAAATGCGAGAGTGCCTTGGAAACGAATATTTCACACTATTTTCAGCGCAGGCAGACGATAAGACTCAAAATGGAGGAGAGAAAACGTACATCCTGGAAATATCGCTCATAACGGGGGTTAATATAACTCAGAATGGATAGTTATTAACGTGAGCAGGAAAAAATATGACACTGGATAAGATCATAAATGTAGGGACACACATAAGCACACATGTGATGCTCAAGTGCAGAATCATATGGAGATCAATTCATCTGTTTGTCACTATACGACAGGTCACGTTAGACAATAATCACAGTTTGTTACTTTCATATAGGTTTGGAGGTCACATCAGTACCGATCAACTACATTGGACCTCAACTATCCAAACAGACCACTTATGTTGGTTACCTACACAACGGGGTAGTGAAGACCACAATAATCCATAGATGCAGAGACGTTATTGGGAAAATAAATTGACCCTATAACCAGACACTGTCCTAGTTATTAGGGCCTGTCATGAAACTAAAGTAATTTCATAAAGGCCTTACATTAGAGAAGCTATAGTAGGTCAACGACTAGAACACCATGTCCCAACAAATAGTATATTTATAATCAACAAACATTTTCAATAAGAAACTCTGTCTCCAACTCGAAAAATACTCCATGGAGTAACACAGCTTAAACGACCCACTTTTTGATAATCTTTTTCCACATCTTTGTAATTGTTTATCAATTACGCTGTCGCGCTTATACTGGGTATTCACAAATGAAGAATTCCTAGTCGACGGCCTCTCAATCCTGGCTCCCCTGAAGAATCCTTCAGTGTTGTCAACAAAACGGAGCTAAGATATCCCACTAACAACAGGCACTGGAATTTCAAACGGTTGAATGTGTCAGCTTTACAGGACTATCTTCAACAGGTGGATTGGGATGTTCACTATCAACTTGAAGTGGATGCTCATCGGGATTTCTTACTGCACACGATCTTATGTGCTACTGGGCATTCAATTCCTCAAATGGTCCCAAAAACGTCCAAACAACCTACAATCATCAAGAACCGCACTCTTTGTTAGCTAAGCCGCAAAAGGCACTGTTGGGCCGAATATAAACGAACTGACAATAACGACATATACAGGTGATACAAACATATAAGGAACATATGCTCAAAGGCAATAAGAGAAGGCAGGCTTCAGCACCAGACCAAGCTTATTGATAAATTTGTTTCCAATCCGGAAAGCTTATTCCGTTACGCAGTTTCTCTTCGACAAGGCAAAACTGGAGTTTCCCAACTGTTAGGTTCTAATGGTCCGACCAATAACGACAGTGATGCCGATAATCTTTTGGCTGAACAATACTCTTGGACATTCCAGCCGACTCACATCAACTATACTGATGAAAGCTACACCTGCACCTGCACAGGACTTTCCGAAGTGGACCTGAGCGCTGACCTGGTGCTCCGTAAAGTGCAGCATATAAGAAACGACACTTCCCTCGGTTTGGACATGGTTCACTCTGCCATACTGAGGGAAGCAACTTCAATCCTGTCATCACCACTTAGCGTGATGTTTTCACACTCGCTAAGCAGAGGCAAACTACCGGAAATTTGGAAGCTGGCTCACATCACACCGATCTTTAAAGGCGGTCGAAGCAGTGAACCCTCAAGCTACCGACCAGTGGCCCATCTCTCCATACCTTCTAAAACTATGGAATCTCTAATATACGACGGTATACAAGAATACCCATTATCCTTAAAGGTCTTCTCACCCTAACAGCATGGTTTCAGAAAGGGTCATTCTTGTATGACCAACCTGCTGACTGCGGTGGATAGATGGACAACCATCCTTGATCGCAAGGGGGTGGTTGACATCATTTACCTTGACTTCTCAAAAGCTTTTGATAGGGTCAACCACAAATGTCTCATCAATAAGCTTAGACGATTGGGTATCAAACCCCGTCTGATTGACTGGCTCACTTCATATCTAGAAAGCCGACATTTTTAGGTCAGGGTTGACTTCACACACTCTCTCAGGCTATGGAATGTCCTAGTGGGGTCCCCCAGTGTTCAATACAAGGACCTCTTCTCTTCTTGACTTACATTACCGATCTTCCACAACCACCTTCATCTGAATTATTGCTTTTTGCTGATGATGTGAAACTTTGGAGAGAGATTCGTAAACAAAAGGATATACTTTTACTCCAGGAGGATCTGACTCTACTTCAATGTTGGGAGACGGCAACGGACTTAACTTCAACACTTCAAAGGCAAAGTAGTCCATCTGCGACATGTTGCAGACTATAGTTACAACTTAGGAAACTCCTCTCTAGAATTATCCCAAGTCGAAAAAGATTTGGGAGTGTTGGTACCCTACGACCTGAAGTCGTATGCGAATTGTGACAAAAACGCATTTCAAGCAAACTTGCACTGGTAACACTGAAGCGCATTTTGAACAGTGTGACGGCAGAACTTTCCACATAATCTTCAACAGTTTCACTCGTCCCCACTTAGAGTACGGAAACATAGTATTTCCTCCCTCCCTCCCTCCCACCAAAAGGATAAGGACACTCTGGAACGTATACAACGTGGAGACACGAAATCAGTTCGGAGACTCAAATTCAAACCTTATGAAGAGCGCCTCCAATCACTTAACCTTTACCCGTTAGAGTACAGGCGTCTTAGAGGTGATCTTCTTATGACTTACAGTACCCTTAACACTTCTGGTCATCCCCTTAAACATTTTCTTAAGCTTAGCCACAACACTAACCTCAGAGGTAACACCCAGAAACTGGAGTCCCAACATAGCAGAACAGACTGCAGACAACTTCTACTGCTTAAGAGTTGTCAAATGTTGGAATTCGCTGCCGACTGAGCTAGTCCAAGTGACTTCACAAGAGTCCTTTAAGAGGAAACTAGACTTATTCTTAAGGTCTAAGGATAACATATTATTATGATTTACCAAATTCTTCATTTCCTCTATTATCGTTAATATACTTAGGTTCTTGCCTGGAGGTATTGGTGATCCACTGCTACCAGACACGGAAGCCCGTTAAGCGAAAGCTTCTTCTATTCCGTCCTCAACCATTTGAACCACTTGAACAAAATGGATGAGCTACGTGAACTTAGCAACGCTAATGATGCCCATCTGATAGGAATATCCGAAACTTGGATAACGTCTCAGTTTACGGACCAAGAGTTAGCAATAACTGGGATGTCTTTATTTCGCAACGACAGAAAAACAGGAATGGGGGGTGGGGTAGCACCATACGTACGGTCATGCCTGGATGCGCACCAACTTCACAACCAAGAGTTTCACAATCTTGACGAGTCAGTATGGTGCTCAGTAAGATTATCTACCACCGCGAGGTGCCTAGTTGGGGTCGTTTACAGGAAGCCCACTGCTGACATCGAATATGACAAACGTCTGCTGGAAGGATTAACTCGCTCTACGCGTCTCGGATTCTCTCATATCCTGATTCTAGGGGATTTCAATCTCCCTAGAATCAACTTCGTGGAACATACATACATTGGTGGTGCCAACTCTATTGAAGCTCTGTTCTTCAACCTTATCGGCGACCTGGGATTATTTGAAAATGTGAAGTCGGCAACACGTTGGAGAAACAGTCAGACGCCGTCACGCTTAGACTGGGTATTCACAAACGAAGAATTCCTAGTTGACGACCTCTCAATCCTGGCTCCCCTGGGCAAAAGTGATCACGCCGTCTTATCATTCAGCTTTGTCAGCAAGACGGAGCTACGATATCCTACTAGCAACAAGCGCTGGAACTTCAAACGGTTGAATGTGTTAGCTTTACAGGACTATCTTCAACAGGTGGATTGGAATGTTCGCCCTGAAATTGAAGTGGATGCTCATTGAGATTTTTTACTGCACACGATCTTATGTGCTACTGAGCATTCAGTTCCTAAAATGGTCCCAAAAAGCTACAAGCAACCTGCAATCATCAAGAACCGCACTCGTCGTTTGCTAAGCCGCAAAAGGCACTGTTGGGCTGAATATAAACGAACTGATAACAACGGCGCGTACAGGCAATACAAACATATAAGGAACACATGCACAAAGGCAATAAGAGAAGACAGGCTTCAGTTCCAGACCAAGCTTATCGACAGATTCGTCTCCAATCCGAAAAGCTTGTTCAGTTATGCAGCTTCTCTTCGACAAGGTAAAACTGGAGTTTCCCAACTGCTTGGTCCTAATGGCCCGACCAACAACGACAGTGATGCCGCTAACCTTTTGGCTGAACATTACTCCCGGACATTCCAGCTGACCCACATCAACCATACTGACGAAAGCTTCACCTGCACCTGTACAGGACTTTCCGAAGTGACCTGAGTGCTGACTTGGTGCTCCGTAAACTGCAGAACCTAAAAAAAGATACTTCTCCTGGTCCGGACATGGTTCATTCCGCTGTATTGGGGGAAGCAGCTTCAATCCTGGCGACACCACTTAGCGTGATGTTTTCACACTCGCTAAGCAGAGGCAAACTACCGGAAATATGGAAGCTGGCCCACATCACACCAATTTTCAAAGGAGGTCGACGCAGTGAACCCTCAAGCTACCGACCAGTGGCCCTTCTCTCCATACCTTCAAAAATTATGGAATCCCTAGTATTCGACGGCATACTAGAACACTTATCATCCTCAAAGTTCTTCTCGCCTCAACAGCATGGTTTCAGAAAGGGTCATTCTTGTATGACCAACCTGCTGACTGCGGTGGATAGATGGACAACCATCCTTGATCGCAAGGAGAAGGTTGACGTCATTTACCTTGACTTCTCAAAAGCTTTTGATAGGGTCAACCATGCATGTCTTATCAAGAAGTTTGGACGATTGGGTATAAAACTCCCTTTAATTGACTGGATCACTTCATACCTAGAAAACCGACACTTTAAGATCAGTGTTAACTTCACTCTCTCTCAGGCTATGGAATGTCCTAGTGGGGTCCCCCAGTGTTCAATACTAGGACCTCTTCTCTTCTTGATTTATATTGACGACCTTCCTCAACAAGTCTCATCTGATTTATTGCTTTTTGCTGATGATGTGAAACTTTGGAGAGAGATACGTAATCACAATGATATACTAGTTCTGCAGGAGGATCTGACTCGACTTCAAAGTTGGGCAGACGACAACGGACTTACCTTCAACACTTCAAAGTGCAAGGTAGTCCATCTGAGACATGTTGCAGACTATAGTTATAATTTAGGTAACTCACCTCTAGAAGTTTCCCAAGTTGAAAAAGATTTAGGAGTGTTGGTACCCTACGACTTGAAATCGTATGCGAACTGTGACAAAAACGCCTCTCAAGCAAACCTTGCACTGGTAACATTGAAGCGCATTTTTGGCCAGTTTGACGGTAGAACCTTCCACATAATCTTCAACAGTTTTATTCGTCCCCACTTAGAGTACGGAAACATAGTATTTCCTCCCTCCCTCCCTCCCACCAAAAGGATAAGGTCACTCTGGAACGTATACAACGTCGAGCCACGAAATCAGTTCTGAGACTGAAATTCAAACCTTATGAAGAGCGCCTCCGATCACTTAACCTTTA
This sequence comes from Schistosoma rodhaini, assembly GCA_944470415.2. NCBI lineage: Eukaryota > Metazoa > Platyhelminthes > Trematoda > Strigeidida > Schistosomatidae > Schistosoma > Schistosoma rodhaini. The sequence continues at coordinate 64,839,708 of OX104044.1, forward strand.
CCCGTCAGAGTACAGGCGTCTTAGAGGTGATCTTCTTACGACTTACAGTATCCTTAATACTTCTGGTCATCCCCTTAAACAAATTCTTAAGCTTAGTCATAACACTAACCTCAGAGGTAACACCCAGAAATTGGAGACCCTACATAGCAGAACAGACTGCAGACAACTTCTACTGCTTAAGAGTTGTCAAGTGCTGGAATTCGCTGTCGACTGAGCTAGTCCAAGCGACCTCCCAGGAGTCCTTTAGGAGAAAACTTGACTTATTCTTAAGGACTAAGGATAACATACCAAATTCTTTTTTTCCCTCTATTATCGTTAATATACTTAGGTTCTTGCCTGGAGGTATTGGTGATCCACTGCTACCAGACACGGAAGCCCGTTAAGCGAAAGCTTCTTCTATTCCGTCCTCAACCATTTGAACCACTTGAACAAAATGGATGAGCTACGTGAACTTAGCAACGCTAATGATGCCCATCTGATAGGAATATCCGAAACTTGGATAACGTCTCAGTTTACGGACCAAGAGTTAGCAATAACTGGGATGTCTTTATTTCGCAACGACAGAAAAACAGGAATGGGGGGTGGGGTAGCACCATACGTACGGTCATGCCTGGATGCGCACCAACTTCACAACCAAGAGTTTCACAATCTTGACGAGTCAGTATGGTGCTCAGTAAGATTATCTACCACCGCGAGGTGCCTAGTTGGGGTCGTTTACAGGAAGCCCACTGCTGACATCGAATATGACAAACGTCTGCTGGAAGGATTAACTCGCTCTACGCGTCTCGGATTCTCTCATATCCTGATTCTAGGGGATTTCAATCTCCCTAGAATCAACTTCGTGGAACATACATACATTGGTGGTGCCAACTCTATTGAAGCTCTGTTCTTCAACCTTATCGGCGACCTGGGATTATTTGAAAATGTGAAGTCGGCAACACGTTGGAGAAACAGTCAGACGCCGTCACGCTTAGACTGGGTATTCACAAACGAAGAATTCCTAGTTGACGACCTCTCAATCCTGGCTCCCCTGGGCAAAAGTGATCACGCCGTCTTATCATTCAGCTTTGTCAGCAAGACGGAGCTACGATATCCTACTAGCAACAAGCGCTGGAACTTCAAACGGTTGAATGTGTTAGCTTTACAGGACTATCTTCAACAGGTGGATTGGAATGTTCGCCCTGAAATTGAAGTGGATGCTCATTGAGATTTTTTACTGCACACGATCTTATGTGCTACTGAGCATTCAGTTCCTAAAATGGTCCCAAAAAGCTACAAGCAACCTGCAATCATCAAGAACCGCACTCGTCGTTTGCTAAGCCGCAAAAGGCACTGTTGGGCTGAATATAAACGAACTGATAACAACGGCGCGTACAGGCAATACAAACATATAAGGAACACATGCACAAAGGCAATAAGAGAAGACAGGCTTCAGTTCCAGACCAAGCTTATCGACAGATTCGTCTCCAATCCGAAAAGCTTGTTCAGTTATGCAGCTTCTCTTCGACAAGGTAAAACTGGAGTTTCCCAACTGCTTGGTCCTAATGGCCCGACCAACAACGACAGTGATGCCGCTAACCTTTTGGCTGAACATTACTCCCGGACATTCCAGCTGACCCACATCAACCATACTGACGAAAGCTTCACCTGCACCTGTACAGGACTTTCCGAAGTGACCTGAGTGCTGACTTGGTGCTCCGTAAACTGCAGAACCTAAAAAAAGATACTTCTCCTGGTCCGGACATGGTTCATTCCGCTGTATTGGGGGAAGCAGCTTCAATCCTGGCGACACCACTTAGCGTGATGTTTTCACACTCGCTAAGCAGAGGCAAACTACCGGAAATATGGAAGCTGGCCCACATCACACCAATTTTCAAAGGAGGTCGACGCAGTGAACCCTCAAGCTACCGACCAGTGGCCCTTCTCTCCATACCTTCAAAAATTATGGAATCCCTAGTATTCGACGGCATACTAGAACACTTATCATCCTCAAAGTTCTTCTCGCCTCAACAGCATGGTTTCAGAAAGGGTCATTCTTGTATGACCAACCTGCTGACTGCGGTGGATAGATGGACAACCATCCTTGATCGCAAGGAGAAGGTTGACGTCATTTACCTTGACTTCTCAAAAGCTTTTGATAGGGTCAACCATGCATGTCTTATCAAGAAGTTTGGACGATTGGGTATAAAACTCCCTTTAATTGACTGGATCACTTCATACCTAGAAAACCGACACTTTAAGATCAGTGTTAACTTCACTCTCTCTCAGGCTATGGAATGTCCTAGTGGGGTCCCCCAGTGTTCAATACTAGGACCTCTTCTCTTCTTGATTTATATTGACGACCTTCCTCAACAAGTCTCATCTGATTTATTGCTTTTTGCTGATGATGTGAAACTTTGGAGAGAGATACGTAATCACAATGATATACTAGTTCTGCAGGAGGATCTGACTCGACTTCAAAGTTGGGCAGACGACAACGGACTTACCTTCAACACTTCAAAGTGCAAGGTAGTCCATCTGAGACATGTTGCAGACTATAGTTATAATTTAGGTAACTCACCTCTAGAAGTTTCCCAAGTTGAAAAAGATTTAGGAGTGTTGGTACCCTACGACTTGAAATCGTATGCGAACTGTGACAAAAACGCCTCTCAAGCAAACCTTGCACTGGTAACATTGAAGCGCATTTTTGGCCAGTTTGACGGTAGAACCTTCCACATAATCTTCAACAGTTTTATTCGTCCCCACTTAGAGTACGGAAACATAGTATTTCCTCCCTCCCTCCCTCCCACCAAAAGGATAAGGTCACTCTGGAACGTATACAACGTCGAGCCACGAAATCAGTTCTGAGACTGAAATTCAAACCTTATGAAGAGCGCCTCCGATCACTTAACCTTTACCCGTCAGAGTACAGGCGTCTTAGAGGTGATCTTCTTATGACTTACAGTATCCTTAATACTTCTGGTCATCCCCTTAAACAAATTCTTAAGCTTAGTCATAACACTAACCTCAGAGGTAACACCCAGAAATTGGAGACCCTACATAGCAGAACAGACTGCAGACAACTTCTACTGCTTAAGAGTTGTCAAGTGCTGGAATTCGCTGTCGACTGAGCTAGTCCAAGCGACCTCCCAGGAGTCCTTTAGGAGAAAACTTGACTTATTCTTAAGGACTAAGGATAACATACCAAATTCTTTTTTTCCCTCTATTATCGTTAATATACTTAGGTTCTTGCCTGGAGGTATTGGTGATCCACTGCTACCAGACACGGAAGCCCGTTAAGCGAAAGCTTCTTCTATTCCGTCCTCAACCATTTGAACCATTTGAACCGCAATTTTTGGTACGTCCTCACCAAGGTCAGAGACCTGTTTAAAAGTTTTTGGTTTGTTTTCAAGCTATTTAATTTGTTACTTCTAAGAAATATCCTTAAGGTTTATGTGTAATGGCTATTCAATAGTCTGAACGCACATCAGGTAGTACTTACTGCAGTTTTCAGTCACTGCAGATTTATAAACTTATTTAGGTACCCAATCTCCCGATTTTGGGTAAATGTAGGGGAAAACTGCCAATTGTCTTTGGAAATTGAGAAAAACCCGAAAATCATGAGATTAGGAAATAGAAATGATCTGCACTGTTACATTTCCCTAAATGTTGATTGCATGGCCTTTAACCATTGCATTATATAATGAAAGGGTATATACTCACCATAAGAAATCATTCTAAATCTCTAGATGTAGATGGCTTCACTTTATAATTCCTTGAAGTTGAGTTTTATTAAACCTTCCTATCTTCTTCCAGTTCTACTTGAATAATAATAGGAAAACGTTTGGAATGTTAGACGTTTAGTACCCCTCATTTCTGTTGGTACTACTGTTATTTCAGATCTTGATATTCCAACTTGAATTCATGTTATTATGTTAGTGGGTTTTGGGTGTTTGGAACACACAATTCTGTCGTAGTTTCACGCGCATAAAATTCTCAAGTTTGTCTAGGTCTTTCCTTGGAACAGTCAAGAATTCAGTCTTCAGTAATAAGGATAGGAGGTCTAGTGACCTATTTTAATCCTTGCAGTTTGTTACACTGTGAAGGTCCAATCTCGTCTTGAATATATCAACAGAAGGTGCTGATATTACGTGTTCTGGTAGAGAATTCCAGTAATTCACTACTCGGTGCGAGAAACGAAACTCCAGACGTAGACGATTTGATCTCGGTTTTTGGACTTTCTTTGAATGTCCTCTCAAATGATCAGCCCTAGACGGGAGGAAAAGATAGGACATGTTAGTACCAAGGTCATCGTTCAGGATACGATATACCAATATTAGATCACCCTGTATTCGCCGGTAAGATAACGGAAATAAGTTGAGGTGTCTCAGTCTGTCTTCATAAGATAGGCTAGATAGACCTTTTACCATTTTTGTCCCGCGGTGTTGGACTCGTTCCAACATATCCGCCTCATATTTGAAACAAGGACTCGCTGCTTGAATCCCATATTCCAAATGTTGCCGTACGAAAGTTGGGTATAATAATCTAAACATTTCCCCATCCAGATACCGGAAAGATCTACGAATAGACCATAATACCCTATAGCCTTTTGCAGCAGCAGCCTTACAGTGACTGGTTGTTTTGAGATCATTACTTAGTATGACTCCTAAATCTTTATAGTTTCTTACTTTGGGCAACACTAGTCCACATATTGTGTAGTGATACGAATCATCATAGTTATTTAATTGCATCACAACACTTTTATTAGTGTTTACTTCTAGTGACCACCCATTCATCCATGCCACTAATGAGTTAAGATCTTCCTGTAAAACTATTCTGTCTGACATACTATATATGGGTCTCCAAATCTTAATGTCATCGGCGAATAGTAGGACGGACGACTTAGCTATAGCTGGTAATTCATTTATATAAAGTAAAAAGAGAAGAGGACCTAAAATCGTGCCTTGGGGGACGCCACTTTTTACTGGTTCCCACGATGAGAGAGTCCCATTTACTCTTACCCTTTGTCTCCTTTCATGAAGAAAGTCACTTATCCAGTCTATGACTGCATAATGAATTCCAAAACTTTCTAGTTTTAATTTAAGACCAGAATGGGAAACCTTATCAAAGGCTTTACTTAGATCTATGAAAATGACATCTACAGGAATATTGCGGTCTTTTGCCTCAGCCCAATCTTCTCTTGCAATAAGAAGATTTGTCAAACATGATAGACCTTTTCGAAAACCATGTTGTTCCTTTGACAAAAGATCATGTCTTTCCACGTAGTCTACGCAAGATTCCCTCATTCAAAAATTTGAGACCCTGATTAATCTTGAAATTTATCCACAAAATGTTAACAGTACCTCACCAATTTATGGTCATAGCTGATGTCCTCAGGAACTAGTTTCATTGCGTTTCATACGCAATCTAGCTTGGTTGTCGCTTATGATGCTGGACAGTAGGTACTCTTCTGTATCATAAAGTTTCGTAAAACTAACAGCCTATTGTGCATTTAACCTAGACCTCTTGGTTTTCAACATGGATGTTAACTACAAGGCAGGAACTGAAGTCATCCGGGCTGGTACTTGGACGTATCGGCTCCTAAAAATCAAATTCACTGGGATAATCATGATTGTAGTATGGTTCGTCGAAAGTTTGGTCCTCTCAAATAATCAGAACCTGTAAATTAGACACAGCTGAACTAAACGAGATCAAAACTCATCTCATTTTTACAGATTATCTTGGAACTTAAACTGAATTTCATATTATCAATACATCTTGTTAAATACTGTCTCACTAGTTATTCCGCCTTGCATATGTGTGGTTTTCTGTGTCCTATCAAAAGACTGTATTATTATCATTATTTAAAGATACACTTTTAAACTGGTAACTTAACGTCTTTGCAACTTCTTGGACGTAATTCATCTTGTACGCATCCAATCTGGGCTCGTGATGCTACTCGGCCAACAACACTGAAGCGAACAGAGATTTTAACATGTTAATTAAGAGTTAATTGCTTCCGCGAAGCTACCAATTTGCATTATCTTGTAGTAAACTAAACAAAATCAGTATGATTAATTGTTCCTCACTACCTTTCCAAACCATAAAGTATAATTGGTTCAAAATATTTACATACCTGAAGTGTTTAACGATTTCGTTGTCATTCAACAGTAAAATTCATTTCAACAATAAAATTGTGGTGGAGATCTTTCATTAAAGTTCCGAAACTTTTTACGAACAACTTTTGGTTGTCTTATAATATGTGTATAAACGATACATTATTCGAAACTTATAGATAATATGGGGGTTCAGGTCAAGAAAAATGGGCTTGAAATGATTGGATTGGTATCAAAATTGCGTTCTAAGAAAGAATGGAAATCCAGTCATTGATATTATCCATCATTAGTTATCATGGTAGTTGTAGATTACCTACTTATTTCTTTTGAACAGAGTTGTTTTGGCCGAAAAATAACTGTAGTTTCTGGAAGTTTGAATCTTACAGGGTTGTGTTGCTTATTGATTATTTGGATACACACATTATGTACACCCCTTGTCCAAGGATTTAAACTATAAAGTCTTCTCATCCGATCGAAAGAGTCCGTGTCATGTAAATTGTGTAAAAAGACGGTTATAAATTTGATGACTTTGTATCACGTAACAATAAGAAATCCATAAGTAAACAAATAGACCTACAGTGTATGTATACCGTTTTTTGTGATTTCAGTCATTATATTGTCTCTAGAAATAATTAGAAATTACTTAGTGACATTTCATTCGAAATCTAACATTAATATTATCTGCAAGGTTCAGTCACTACGACTAACTTCTGTATTGTATTCTTGGTTCATCTCATTGCATCTATTAATTCATTTTCCTTTAATAGCTTAATTACTATGGATCATTTAGAAACCACCTATAAATGTTTGATACCGTCATTCATACCAGCCATAACTCATCCACTAACCTACGCCAGGACAATGATGTTGGTAAGTCATATTCTTTCAAATCTAACTTTTAAGTTGGGGTATGAACCGTTCCCTCCTGTTCGTCGATTTACTTTGCGTAACATCCTACATTCGAACTATCAAGCATATTACTACCCAAGTGTTTTCACTTACTGCAAGTTTCTCCAACAATTATCTCATTATAATTAAAGGTCGTAAACTTCGCCAAGAGGTTGGGTTGTACGGAATTTTCACCATTGGTCTCCCTGCTAATATTATTGGGTCACTTGTTAAATCCTACTCTACCAACATCACTATGGAGGTACAAAATGATTAATATACAATTATTATTCGCAAAAGTATTTAACTCCGGACTTTTATGAGAAGAAAACATTTTTTGAAACTGATAAAGGAATCAGAATTTTTCTGATCAGTGTAATTTTGATTGGTGTAATTGTCATTTAACTTACCCTTTCAGACCGGTAAATGTACTGTTGCTCGAGTAGTGGGTGTAGTCGTTAGTTATCCATTCCAAGGTATTCAAATATTAGATTTGTTTTCATCATAAAAAACAGTCATAATGATTCGCCAAATGTCGCAATTTATTAACGGAACACGATTATATGAGTATGAATCCCAAATACATTAATTTAGTTTATATTTGTCTCCCTCCAGTTATATGTTGTATGCTTTTCCTACTATACTGAGAAATGAGGGTTTTTTAAGTTTCTTCAGGTGTGTTTTATCTGAATGATATTTCTTTCTAGTGGTTTGACACCTAGATTAATTGGAGAAGTCATTACAGTTTGGCTGACTGCTTGTCTTGCTTATTTTTTCAATAAATATGTTTTCATGGATCGTATCGACCCTTCTTTGAAAAAACACACTCCCATTGTAACTGAGGTGAGTACATTTTCGTTTATTTTGTTCAGTAGTTCAAGAATTAGTTTTTCTATTATTATTGAATATACTCACTAACTGTGATGACTGCTTTTCATATACTTTGTGCCAACTTCTTTTGCAACAAGCCACTATGGAAAATAAATCATGCATTTGAACTTTATTGACCCAATAAATAGACATCACATATAAATGTATTGATGATATATGTTTGGACCATCGAGTTGACGATGCTGAGGTTTGACGTAGAGTACTAGGTAAAAATGACTTACCGGTTAATGAGGTAGTAGTATTTCATTGACTGAGGTTGTTTGGACATGTATCATATATGCACAACCACCGCCTACCTTGATGTGTAATATTGTTTGGTGTAGAAAGCTAGGGATGACAAAATAAAGGCATTGCATCCATAAAGCCATCGACGGTTGGTTTGAACCCTGTAACCAAGTTTAAACTACGTGGTTGGGGTCTGCACGATGTTAGCCAATGGTTAAAAATGTTCGTTAACGTCTCGGAATCTTTCGGAGTAACTCAGGTGAATTCACTTTTTGTCTCTTCCCTTAGACTAAGTTCCCGAATAATCTTGAAAAGAAGTTTATTCCACGAATCCATTTTTTCCCAAATCATGTGATATATTTTTAATCTTTTCTACCACCACTAATACTGCCACTATATGTATCACTCTGACATCTCGCTCTCTCGATTTGGTGCATTAGTCTAAACAAATGCACATATATTAGATCCTATTTTGAGTATGATTGGTCCTAACTACGAAGTCCAAAGTTCGAACTTCGCTTCAACTACTTCGGTTTACGTACCCAAGTAGTGTAACCACCCCTCATACGTAATCCCTTATACCCTAGCACCTAGTGAATGAGTTAACTTTCTTCTTCATCAGTTAGTCGATAATACAGTAAAACCATAGACTTTGTTTGGACATACAGCTTTAACTACTAGATCATAAATTCGGATCTTTTTCTGCTTGTCGAGATTTGGTTCTCTGATTTATTGTCTAAAGCATCATCATATGATTTTATTTCTGAATCATTTTATGATTCGGCACGTAGAAAGTTGCATTTATTAGTTCCGCAAATTAAAAACTTTATTGAAGTTCCTCCCTCAGTATTCGTTAAAAAAATTCCCGATAAATTTTCTTTGAGTCATTTCGCCAACTTATACTCTCCCATAGAATTATTCTCAGGATGCCTGATCTTCTCTATTACCTTGGTAACTGTTACTATATTCACTGATCTGCCATTCGCCCTAACACCTTCATCTTTCACTGCTAGTGGAGTATGACAACCTGAACCAATGTGCTCATGTACTAGGTTCGACTTTGTGTTTGACTGTTTTTCTTTGCATATAAGCGTAGCGTTATTTTTATAAAATACAGTGGGTGTAAATGTAATTACCGCTCTTAAAAAAATTTACATTTATATGTCAAATTGTAACTTCACATACTGGCTGACTGACAACAGCTGACAAAATAAATTCTTCCGTCGGGTGATAATGGTTAAGTCGTGTTTAAACCAATCGCCTTATAACAGAAACAGGGTTAGTTCAGTACTAATTTTCCACTACATCTAAAACTTTGAAGATCGGTTTCGTAGGTGTAGCGTTAGTGAATACAGAAGCACATAGGCCGAATTACTCAACATGAAAAATGAGTATCATTTCAATGAGTAAGCAATGCTTTTACTTGATTACAAGATGAGGAATTGGCGTATTTTGTAGAATGCACTTGATTTTATACAACACTTACAATAAGTTGACATTTATAGTCACTCAACTCTTTTCTAGTTGCTTTTCATGTATGCGTTTCTAATTTTTGGTTTCAGTTGATGATAAGCGGCGCCACTCATGGACTCACAGTCACCTCCACAGTTATGGCTGCTTGTGACTCGACGTACGTCATATTTTAGAACACATAATCCGTGGTATATATATGCGTGTTTGTGGTGTGTTTTTATATGTGAAACTGTTGTGATCTTTAGTCATGATTGATATTTTGGTCTACCCGCCAACCTCTACTGATATATATATATATATATATATATATATATATATATATAACACTGTTCCTTCAGTCGATTTTCGTCTGTGAATAAGGATCTTTTTACCATATAGTTTCGTTTATTATTTCTATAACATTTAAGTTCCTTCTGTATTACTGGATATGTCTCCCTGGCTCGATTACTTCCTCAAGTTTTTTGATTGTATAATCTGTGGGTTAGTTTCAAAGCATTTTTCTTATTCTTAAATGCTATAACATGGTACTCTACCAACTACCAAGTAGAAAACTGTATTCACAGTGCTTACTCCAATATTCTTTGGTTACCGTAATCTTATGTTTCCTTATGAGTAAGTGGTCATGGATATTATATATGTAGTTTGTGATTTTTTCTGTGTATATCTTTTTATATTAGTCTATCAGTCATTAAAAACGCAAACAGTATGGGATTGTTTTTATCAATACTATCCTGGTTCAAACGCTTAAATTGTACAGGTAGTATGAGCCTATTTTTCGATTACTAGTATTTCTATCGTCTGATAATAGTTTCATAAAAGTAGTCACAAATAATTATTTGGTTTTTCGATTTCTAGACCAACACTAAAAAATGCAATAAATAATAATAATCAGAAGGGGTTTTGTGGAGATTTCAGTATTTTTCAAAGTTTAAATCATTAGTCAATTAAAGCTAGACCACCATGGAAAACTGGAAGCACTGGACGGCCGTTTCGTCCTATTATGGGGCTCCTCAGCAGTTCACATCCACGATCCCGCACTCGCGAGATTCGAACCCAGGACCTACCAGTCTCGAGCCAGAGCCCTTAACCCACAGACCACTGAGCCGGCATCCAACGGTGTTAATGTCTAACTTCAACCGATCCACGAATTTTGAGCGACCATTGACCAATTGTCTTCAGTGAGTTGTTATCTCACAACAGACCTGGTTGAACTCCACTGGTAACTGCTTCCCATTAGAACTCCAGGACATATATCTTAAAGTCAGTCACTAGTGAGCATATGATTATAATCATAAGGGTTTTCCAGGTGGTCTAGCTTCAATTGACTCATGATTTCAACTTTGAAAAATAATAAAGTCATAGCTTACGAAAATTGGCTTCCACACTTTACTTTTGAAAATTAAATCATTTTGATATGAAGACATCAATTTGTTCCATTTTTATTAATATCTCATTAATTGGAAAAACAATATCGCTACCATTTAAATTTAATCTTTACCCCTTTATACTATATGAATAGAACCGCAGCTATATAGATTTCCAATTATTGCTTTAATCAATATTATTATTTTATCTCACATTTTAAACAAATGGTTCAACCCATGAATTTTAAGATACTCAATAATTGAATCATTTGTATGTATCGTAGACTCATTTATTCCCACTTACTTCGGGATAACATAATTTTAGTACATTAAGTTAGAGAAGTATAACCACGTAATTTATGATAGGTATGGAAGATATTTAGAGAATAACATCAGGAATAGATATTTAGTTTTATATGCCGCTTAAGATAATTATCGTTGGTTCATTTTTCGTCAGTTATTTTAATGTATCCTAGAGTTTGGTAATGTACCAAGAGTAATCAGTAAAAATAAAAGATAAGAGGAATCTCACAGTTGAGCTAAGTAACCCTGAAATTCCAGTCTATCAACAAATTTGGCTTTCATAATTATTCTCATTGTGTTTCTTTGGGTTAAATAATTTTTCTACAAAAAAAATATTGTTATTTTACAATGACGCATTACTTTAGTAACTCATATTTTCTTTACTCAATGAACATGATGACGACATACCGTTGGAGATAGTGATCATTTTAGAAAAGTTCATGAAACGTTGACGGTTTCATGATAGAATGAAATCATCTTGCCTCACTACCAAAAGTTGCGATTGTTTAATTGATATTATTTTGAGCAAAGATCAATTATTTATAAACCAAAGGTTATATACCTCTTACTCCACTATTATTTAAGTCTTCTCTTATTGATAGTGTGACAAAGGAAACTTATTGTTGAGGACATTACAGACCAACATAAATTTTAGAAATTAACGGATTTATATTATTATAGAATGTTTATCTCTTCATTTGTGTTCATCCACTTGTGTTAATTTGTTATACTCTCAAAACATATTAAAACTTCTTACTCAGAATGTATTTTAACAAATATTATCTCACTACTAGAACAAAGTACAGATGTGATTTCAGGATATACACTCGTAAAACGAATTTTAAGTCACATATTTCACATTTTAGTTTCGTCAATTGACTCAACAGTCTTCTATTTTACTATGGATTAATATGTGTAGGAAACTAACTTTAAATATGTTTGAATAGCCTAAGCAAATGATATCATCAAAAAGAAAATTTTCTTTGCAGAATAGCCTCTATTTTCCACAAATGATGTAATGAGTTTCTTTAGGTTGTCACATTTTCTGTATTCATTATAGCAATGTCGAACAAAAATTGGGAACAATCTCTTAATGTTATCCCTCCATCATGTAAGTTACTTACCATGTTAAGTGATATTAATATATCTTACTTTTTGTTTGTTTAACAGTAATAACGTTGTACCTGTATTCAACAATTGGTGGCAATGTTATTCCTATCTCAGTCGATCTGTAAGTCTCTTGCCTCTCTGTATTTATATCGTGCAACCTTTTTTAACGAATATACCTCAATCTGACGTTAGTTGTCCAAACCAGTAGTTAAACAAGTTTTAGTTTAGCCATACATATTTGACCTGTAATGATATTGCAATCTCTAAGCGAAGTTTTGGTTGTCACTTTGGAAAACAGCATTAGTATCGATTTGGCGTTAATTTATTGTCTACGAAATTTTACCAACCAGTCTTTTCATAGTAGTTTCAATTAGCTGCGATATATGTGGTCCAATTGACATTTATTTGGTGTGTCTGCGTTCATTTTTCAAAATGATGAAACGAGATCAGATACCCAGCATTTAACCATTTTTCTTCCACTTAAACTTGGTTGGTGGATACGAAGGGTCAACTTAGAAGATTTGTGAAACCGTAATTATACACCAATGGTGTGCACTAGATCGGGAATCCTGAGGGGAAAATGGCATACAAAATTGTTTCGGTTATCGGCTACATATCGTCATTTTACTCTGTTATGTATTGGACCCTTCGCTCAAACGCCCAGGATAGTCCATTTAATCAAACCCTTGCTTCGGTTTGGGATTTCAGACAGTATCCTAGCCGACATACAAATATGAAGTTGGCTACTGATGGATAAAATGTTCTGTTTGTTCCGTCTCACTATTCTTACGAGCGATATTTACGATTACTTTGTTATTAGAAAATTTGTTTTGTACTGACTAAATTTTCCATTCCATTTTGTGTATATCTCTTTCTACACTAAGTTTATTCGTTGTTGCCCGAAATTCTATCCTGCTTAAATTCTCTGCAGTCATGTAACTGTTAATTTATAAGTTTTAACAGCGAATGCAGAATTTATTAGTTTTTCTAAAACCATTTGTGTCATCTAAAATTCTGCGTTCTTACCGTCATGCGAATCAGACAACAAATAGATTTCGCCGTCTTTGGAAAGACAATTTTGACGTATGTTGTATTTCTGAGACCTGTATCCAAAACTCTAAAAAGTACTATAATTTACTTTTCATCTCAATTTTGAAAATCTATTCCACCTGCGCTTATTTCAGGGACCCTGTAGAGTAGTGATCGGTATCAGACCAAACGTCAAAGCGAAGGCAGCACTAATCAACTGAGTCCATATTAAGAGTTATTTGTGTATTGTTGGCTTAAAAGATCGCATAGAAATGCGGGGAAATTAATGTGGGAAAAGATGTCTCTTCACAATCTACCACGATAGGTTGCAGCCCAACAACTCTTTATCACTTTCCTAGCCACCCCTAATCCAAACAACAAATCTTACTCGAAGATTGATGCAAGCGAGTAGCAATTATATTTAATTACTTAGAAAATGCTCTTAAAGTACGACAATGAACTAGGATATTATAAGAACAACCAACCAGTAGAGAAAACAAGTATTTAGCCCCAGTACAAATAACCGGTACTTTATGTATAAAATTTAGGAGGGCAGAAGCAGAAATATAAATTTACAAAATAAAAACAGAAAGCGTGAATGATGGAATATTTTGAGCAATTTAATCATCTCTAACAAAACTACGTACATATAAAACTTGACATTCTCAGCTGACTAACCTCATAAAACCGTTTATAAATATTCTTGATATAATCATCATTGATAACGGTTTTGCCAGTCACTTCATTCGCTGAGAGTATCCTTCTTCAGCTTTTGTCTAACACAGTTAAGTGTATCATTTTAAACCTTTTACTAGTTACTATACCGTGTAAAATACCAGTTTCAATAATACTTCAGTAATCACAATAATATTTACTCTCATAATGGGTGTAATATACCGTAGTAAATAACTCCATCCGATCCTATATCATTTTTTCATAACATCTCCGTTAAACCAAGTTAGACATAGATTCAAGTGTACTATTAACTCACTAACCCAGTGATTTTAATGAACTCATTCACCAGGTACTTGGGTATGAGTTACACTATAATTGTCAGGGCTAATGATAATATCTGGTTGCTCGCCCTCAAATGCCCTGGTACGGCCGAGAGTGGGGAAAGTCAGCTCTCACCCTCTCCAAATGCTCTCATATGGCCACGTGCATACGACCACTGTAAGGGAAGACTTACACACTGCCTTCTCGCGGCGGGGTTGTTATTTACGAAATCGAGAAGACAAAAAGCGAATGTTCGACGCATTAACCGAGTTGGTGAATATGGAGGATCCACCTAGAGGAGTTGCAAGACCCTGATTTCAAACCAATGGTGCAGATGGGATCCAGAATCTTAAGGGAACAAATGGCGTACGAACCTGTTGTTGGTCACAGGCTACCATGGGACTGCATCTCCTAACGTTGCTCCACTGTCTTGTGGAATAGACATGTAGGTCAAAGGCTCGGGATGTGGGGCCCCCTAAGAAAATCATCTGTTTCGATTTGGGCACCCGGTCAGTGTTCCAGCCTTCACATAAATCGAATGATTTGTGTAGCGCATAAATATTTGGTTCCTCCTTGTACCAATGTTTATGTGTTTAAACATATATAATAATATCAAGCTAGTTACCCATACCAAAATCAATGAAAGAGATTCGAATTGGGGAATGAGTGACTAAAAGTCTAACATCTTAGTTACTTAGCTTTCGTCACTTGACCACCATGGCAAGCTACTTCTTGAGAACCTGTAGCTGGTAATAAAGATTTGTCAGCCCATTGTTCATTGATTAAACTTACATCCTTCAAAACTAGGTTACAATTCATGTAATTTATTTTAATAAATACAAGAAAGTTGTCTTGTTTGATAATATTAATAGTAAAGTAGATCATGGGCACATACATTTTAATTACCTTTGATAAATAATTTCTAAAATAATATATTACTAGGCTATTTGTTTACTTGATCAAATAAAACATCAAACGATTTGCTTAACATCTTTAAATTGATTTTTTGAGAAACGATAAATTATATACATTTTCCTCCTCCGGTTCTGTGGCAGTGTCTGTCATTGAAAGGTGTACCTGAGAAGTACATAAACCTTGTGAAGACTCTTTACTCGAACACTACCAGTCGAGTGAGAGCTTATGGCGAACTGTCATATGATTTTACAACCTCAAGTGGTGTCCGACAAGGCTGTCCACTATCCCCATTTTTGTTTAACTTCATTATAGACCTGTTGCTGGAAATAACACTCTCGTCGACTGAATTTTCGGGAATTGATGTCCTACCAGTAGGTCCACTAATTGACTTAGAATACGCAGATGACATAGTCCTGTTTGGTGAAGACACTGACAAAATTCGGTCTTCTGTTGGAACTCAGTAATAATGCCAGGATGTTTGGGATGCGTTTCTCCCCATCCAAATGTAAATTGTTACTCCAGGACTGGCCTACGTCAACACCCGAACTAAGGATATGGAGTGAAGTAGTCGAACGCGTCGACAACTTCACTTATCTTGGGAGTCTGATCAGCCCTAATGGGTTGGTGTCTGACGAAATCTCAGCACGGATTCGAAAAGCTCGTTTGGCTTTTGCCAACTTACGTCACCTATGGCGAAGACGAGATATCCGTCTATCAATTAAAGGACGAGTATACTGCGCAGCAGTTCGCTGTGTTCTACTTTACGGCTGTGAAACATGGCCATTAAGAGTAGAAGATACTCGTGAGTTGCTAGTATTTGACCACAGATGCCTTAGAAATATTGCTCTCATCTGCTGGGATAACCGGGTGAGTAATAGTGAGGTTAGACGCAGGGTATTAGGGAATGATGGTATATCAGTTGATAAGGTGATGAATCTTCATCGACTGAGATGGTTGGGCCATGTGTTACGTATGCCTGAACACCGATTACTACGACGCGCTATGATGACTAGTACTGGGGATTGTTGGAAGGGAGTTAGGGGCGGCCAAACCAAAACATGGCATCAGTGTTTGAAGTCACTAACTTCTAGTCTGAACCATGTTGGCAGATGCAGACTACTTGGTTGGGGTCCGCGTGACTATCGTAACCAATGGTTGGAGACTCTAGGTGACATGGCTCAGAATCGATCACAATGGCGTAGGTGTATACACTCTTTATCCTCCCTTAAACCTTAAGATTAAAATTGCTTCATATCTCTCTTCCTTCCTATACTGTATTCTTATATACAACCTATAATTTATATACTACTACCACCACTAAATTAATTACTTCTATGAATCCAGTGTTCATCTTGATGTGCTAACGAGGTATGGCAACTTGGACCGATGCATATATGTGCCTGGTCCTACGTTGTAGCTGACTGACTGACTGACTTTTCCTCTGGACTATACTTCAACCATATTTTATGAAAAGTACTTTAGTGTAATGCAAAAACAAAGACTTTAATAAATCAACTTTTTCTTCACTTTATAGGATGCTTTTGTTAGAGGATCATCTTTATTCTTCCGGCGTGCTCCATCGCCAAAGTCTAAATTACATGGCTACAGTCAATGAAAATGTCTTTAGCTCACACGAACGGAATGACCTGAAACTGTATTGATCTGCTTTTTCTCTTTACTCGTATAGTATTTTGTTACATGACTCAAATAAAATATATTTAATTGATTATTTGTTTTTAATACTCATTGAGAATCTATATCACTGCGACCTTTAGGTGACATCAATGATCTCTCTACACTACCTATGTGGTTAATTGTTTATCTTCTTGTTTGCGTTTGTATGTATCATGTGGTTGTTGAGTGTTTTCATTGATATGTATTCGTTCGCTTGCCACATTGATCATTTTTTCAATAAAAAAATATTACATTAGTTTTAATATTGCTGATACTGTGTGCGTTGAAAGCAATCAAGAAATGGCATGTAATCCGTCTATTGCCTCCTCCTGCCCACCCCCAGTATCATTTCAAACATAATCAGTAAAACAATACTCTTAGTCGAAGATGAATCTATATCACCCCAATGAATAATTAAAATCAATAGTCTGTGTATAGAAATACACATACTTTCGTTGTAAGACTACGTTTAGTGAATCTAAATGAAATACTATTAAGTTTTAATAGCATTTTTGCATTTATCAACCGATTCATTCATCGCTGCATACTATAATGGCTTATCATTGTGTATATACGCCGTTGCATTTTCTTTTAACTAAAGAATGAGAAACAAACAGTCTCATTAATGGTATGTTGATTATAGTACAGTGTAATTCTACGCGATTTTTTAAATATTTATCTGTCTCATATATCATAATTACGAAAAGAATAAATTAAGGTATATTTGTAAAATCTCCTAGAAACTCATCATATGTTGTAAACAGATATAAAAAATTACATTCACCTCAATCAGTGTTATCAGTTGTTTCAATTAAGTTGCATTTCATTAAGAGATATCTATTACAGGTCAGTAATATATGTACAACTGCTTCATTTCATTCTATAACTCAGTTAAGGTACAATCATTCAGAATTTACCATTCTGCAGATGAACCAATGGGTAAGTTAGTTTTCTAACAATTGTAACTCATTTATCCGGTTAGAACTTCTAAACTTAATCAATTCATTATACTAATTTAAGCAGAATCATTAAAAACAAAGATATGAGAATGTACACAGTAAAAATAAAATAACTGAGGAACAGTATTACTGTCAAGAAATAAACGGGATGCATTTTCGTCACTGTCTTCAATCTCGAATTCATCGGAGTTATCTTATGAACTGTGATGGGAGGTCATGGACCTAGCAACAAAACTTGTAATGCTAGTGGGTGAATAGACTGTTGACGTTAGTGTTTTGGAAGAGTACTACGATACTTGATAAACAGAATAGGCAGTCTACATTTTTCAGTACTATTATCACTTCATATCTTATGTTTATTGTGTGTTCTGAAAGCCTTGTTAAACTTGATTTGCTTCCATTCTCACAGATCTTTGATATCTGGAGCTTCTATCAATATAAGCATCAAGAAGCTACCAAATCTATGATATATTTAAAAATAATCGTCTACACTTAGTGCAATCAAGGCATTCTGCAAGTGGAAAAAACTTTGTTCACTTGTTTGCGTTTCCAATATTCATAAGTAGAATAAAAAGAACCACTTTCCATTAACATAATTAACTGGATGGTTACTAATCCATTTATGACCTCTCTCCAGCTAAATAGAAGTACCAGCTGTTAGACTTTCTTACAGGTTAATCCAGGTTATGTATCGTTCCCTTCCTAATATTTTGTTTGTTTAATATAAAAGATATTAGAATTGTGATTTTCCTCTTTTATTTTATCTCATTACAGTAAATATGTCAACGGAACAAATAATACAGGATGATAGTGACTTACCTCCTCCATACTATCATATAAATCACGAATGTATTCGTCGTTACAAACGTAGAACTCACTGTACTTACTTCACATTAATTATATCAGGCATTGTAATGATGTTATTCGGTGCCCTTATTCTCGTGATTTTGATACCACAAGAAATCAATTTATATCGATGGAATATAAAAGGACCCTTATCAAAATTTTTTAATCACGGCAAAACTGTTTTACTAATTAGTATGGATGGATTTCGTCATGATTATATAGAATTGGCTAAAAATCATTTGGGCTCTAATGCATTACCAAATTTCGATCGTCTAATATCGGAAGGTGTACGAGCTGCGAAATCGATCAATGTTTATCCTACAATTACTCTACCTAATCATCGTACATTAATTACCGGTTTGTATCCAGAAAATCATGGAGTTGTTGGAAATAGTCTATTGGATAAGAAATGGCCAAATAAGATTTTCAGTATATATGATCAAGAAAGTCTAAATCATGCTCCGTGGTTAACTGACTGGCCTGAACCTATATGGGTTACATTACAACAAAATAGTGGCTATGCTGGTTCAATTTTATGGCCTTTAACTGATCAGTTTGTTAGCGATGATTTACCATTTCAACGAGTTTCACAATATGCTTTACTTAATGACTATGAACACCGTTATGCATATGATCAACGAATCAGAGATATATTATGGTGGTTGAAAAATCCTAAATATCATTTAAATTTAATTCTAGCTTATTTTGAAGAACCTGATGAAACTGGTCATTCATACGGTCCAAATAGTAAACATGTTGCAAAAGTTGTTCAAACCTTAGATGAAACACTTGGTCATCTATTAGATGGTATTAAAAAACGTGGTCTTACTGATAAAGTAGATATTATTTTAACTGCTGATCATGGTATGTCTGAAACATCAAATACTCGACTTATTCCGTTGGACAAATATATTGATAATTCTTTGTACAATTATACTCAATTATCAACTATGGGATTTCTTTATCCTGCACCTGGTAAGTATTGAATCCTTCATTGTCAGAAAAACAACTTCCATTCACTCACTGTAATAAACTTTACTTTCTCAGATTTTCTTCAGTACAAAATTAACTCAAGACGCATTAAAAACAAAGACTTATGCAGCTACTGTTTCATCCCGTTTTATAAATCAAACGACACTACAGACAGTTCGTGTGGAATCAAACTCAGGAACTGCTGATTCGCACTAGACTCACTTTAGATTCTTAGATCTGATTCAAACACGAATGATTTGCAAACTGAAAGAAATTTGTTTCCATCCTCACTAGCAGTGCACTTTCTCTAATCAACCAACTGATTGTTATCTGGCTTCGATTTCAGCTGATTTTTTCCAGCTTAACAAATCTAACCCCAGAAAACTCAGTCTAATTTGATTACTAATGAACATTGTATGTTATGGTAAACTAACTTACTTAATAGCTTCCTGGTGTCTAACTATTAGTGTTGTGTTCGAGTCTCACTGAAATATTGAGTTGCTTACATACCTGTGACAAATAAATGCGTAAAATGTACCTCACCGATTTCACACTCATTCATCGTCAATTACGATTATGTATTATCAAGTACACTAATTATCTTTCAATCACTATGGTAACCTGATATGTCTTAACTTTTCCTAATCCTCCTCTTACCATTTATACATAACTTCATGTTAGGAACAAGTACTGATGGGAAATTTCAGTTTACTACATTACTTACGTGTGATGTTCGTTTTACGATTTGTATCTTGTGAGGAATGTTCTTATGATTATAGTTATATTCAGTCCATTGTTTTTAATGCCAAACCTTGACAAGTCTACCTTTTTATAATTATAAACACCTGTAGTTTTAGAAGTACTCAGTAATCAATCGATAACATATATTTGATAAGTATAACAAGTAAAAATGCAACAATTACATATTTTTACCCATCATTTTCTTATAATTAGGAAAGTTTGAAGAAGTCTACAAACGCCTAAAAAGTGCGCATCCAAAATTAGATGTGTATCGAAGAGATGAAGTTCCCGCCTATCTGAATTTCAATATAACCAACTCTCGTATGCCTCCATTGATACTTATTGCTAAGCCAAGGTGGAAAATTGTAAAGAACACTTCACAACCTTACGCCAATGTCTGTAAGTTGATTCGGATATTTTCATTTGTTTAACGCTATCAATATTGCTGCGTAGTAAACAAGAATAATTTTATTGATTTTAAATTTTGTTTTATTTTTCCCCTATGTTTATTAGCCGGTGATCATGGTTATCCAACAGATTTCTCTGAAATGTATCCATTCTTTATTGCAAGGGGTCCTTCTTTCAAGATTAATGAGAGCGTTCCTACTGTCCATGCCGTAGACGTTTATCCACTAATGTGTGCACTATTGAATATTCAACCAAATCCAAATAATGGCAGCCTAGAACGTATCTCAAACATACTGAAACCTGATGTTGCCAATCGCCTTTTGAATTGGAATAGTTGGTCATATTTATGGAAATGGATCATATCTGATTTAAGATTTATTTTATTTATTTCAATTATATGCGTTTCGTTTACGATTTTACTGTGTTCAATCGTAGTTGTGATGCATCGTAAGGAAACCAATGAACCATTCATTCGTTTACCCATTGATAATGATAAAGAGTTTTCAGATTATAATACATGAATGTGTTTAATAACTATAATTCTTGCTCAACCTCATCAACTTATTTCTATTATTGATTATTAATAATAACAGACTTTATTATGATTTTCATTTGATGAGTCTACAGAAACGAAAGTTGTTTTTATCGTTCTCTAAATCAATATCTATCAACTCAATCCCTTCAATATATATATATATATATATATATATATATATATATATAATTTTATTTATACACATAAATATTGGTACAAGGAAGCACCAGATACGTATGCGCCGCACAAATCAAATGAGGGCTGTGATACTGCTTAGGTTCCTTAACTGAAGCAGGTGGTTTTCTTAGGGGGCCACACCCCGAGCCTTCGACCTAAAGGTCTGATCCACAGGGCAGTGGGGCATCGTGAGGAGATGCATTCCCAATGGTAGCCGGTGACCAACAATCGGTTCATACGCCATTCGTCCCTTCAGGATACTGGAGCCTATGTGCACCATTAGTTTGGAATCAGGGTTTTCCAACTCCCCTAGGTGGACTCACCGTGTCCACCAACCCGTTTAAAGCGCCTGACATTCGCTTTTCGTCCTCTCAATTTCGTAAATAACACCCCGCCACGAGAAGTCAGTGAGTAGGACTTCCCTGGCAGAGGTTATATTACGCATGGCCATGTGAGAGTATTTCGAGAGGGAGAGCGGACTCTCCCCACTCTCGGCCATACCAGGACATTTGGGGGCATATATATATCAGTCAGCTACAACGTAGGACCAGGCACATATATGCATCGGTCCAAGTTGCTATACCTCGTTAGCACATCAAGATGAACCCCGGATTCATAGAAATAGTTAATTTAGTGGTGGTAGTATATAAAAGATAGGTTGTATAGAAAGATATAGTATAGGGAGGAAGAACGTTATGAAGCAGTTTTAATCTTAAGGTTTAAGGGAAGAAAAAGAGTGTATACACCTACGCCATTGTGATCGATTCTGAGCCATGTCACCTAGAGTCTCCAACCATTGGTTACGATAGTCACGCGGACCCCAACCAAGTAGTCTGCATCTGCCAACATGGTTCAGACTAGAAGTTAGTGACTTCAAACAGTGATGCCACGTTTTGATTTGGCCGCCCCTAACTCTCTTTCAACCGTCTACAATACTAGTCAGCATTGCGCATCGTAGTAATCGGTGTTCAGGCATACGTAACACATGGCCCAACCATCTCAGTCGATGAAGATTCATCACCTTATCAACTGATATGCCATCATTCCCTAATACCCTGCGTCTAACCTCACTATTACTCACCCGGTTATCCCAGCAGATGAGAGCAATATTTCTAAGGCATCTGTGGTCAAATACTAGTAACTCACGAGTATCTTCTACTCTTAATGGCCATGTTTCACAGCCGTAAAGTAGAACACAGCGAACTGCTGCGCAGTATACTCGTCCTTTAATTGATAGACGGATATCTCGTCTTCGCCATAGGTGACGTAAGTTGGCAAAAGCCAAACGAGCCTTTTGAATCAGTGCTGAAACCGAAACCATAAATATATGTACAATCATCCGTTCACACACTTTCGCCTTTAGAAAAGAGAGAGTTCTTCAACCAACGGGGTATCTTTCCTTAAGCAATGGAGCCAAATCCTGGTTAATGATGTGCGGTTATCTTTTGGCTCAAGTCTGACTGACCTAACTTATCAGCAATATGGTCATTTTGTGTGCGTGATCAGATTCGTAAGTGTGAGAATGTTCCACAGGTGAAGTCGGCAAATGCAGTCTGGATACCTAGAGAACTCTAACAAAAGCTCATAAAGAGCCCCAACCAATCAGCAATTAATTAGAAGTTGTGTGAAGTTATGTTACTAAAATAACGAGATCCTGA
The DNA here is from genome assembly GCA_944470415.2 of Schistosoma rodhaini. NCBI lineage: Eukaryota > Metazoa > Platyhelminthes > Trematoda > Strigeidida > Schistosomatidae > Schistosoma > Schistosoma rodhaini. The sequence goes on from OX104044.1 coordinate 64,862,967, forward strand.
TTGGCTGATTAACACACTGCTACTATGTAAACTCAAGGTCTCTTAATTGCCCTGTGTTTTCTGTACATAAATGAACCTTGCAGTAAAGTGTTTCTCTCATACTAGTGTCTTCTCTCTGGTGTTCAAGTCGCTGAATAGTTCTAGTCTGGGGTTATCGAAATAGCTTAGGATCTGAATATAGCGTTCAACTTACAAGACGTATCAGTGGCGACGGGAAAATGACAATGAATATTTCTCTGGAGCAATTAGAAGCCTATATGGTGCGTCAAGAAAAGAGGTTTGAAGAGTCTCAAATTAGAATCATGGAAACCCTGATGCAGAAATTCTGCCTATCCGAGAGAAACCGTGCTTCTAGTGAATCACATATTGATTCAGTCACTAATGCCATACATGAATTTAATTTTGACGGTGTAGCAGGTATAACTTTTGAGTCGTGGTTTAAGAAGTACGAAGATTTGTTCTATATTGATCTTCGCAACCTGGATGACGCTTCGGAAGTCAGAATACTTCTGAGGAAACTTGGGACTGTGGAACATGAACGCTACAGCAACTTCATTCTCCCGAAGAACCCACGAGATTTTAGTTTTGATGAAACAGTCAAAACCCTGTCCCAAATCTTCGGAGAACAATCATCTCTATTTAATATCCGTTATCAGTGCTTAAAGTTAACGAAAGAACCTGGAGATGACTGGGTGAAACATGCAGGAACTGTGAACCGTGAATGTGAGAGGTTCAAATTGTCGTCCATGTCTGAGGACCAGTTTAAATGCTTAGTATTTATCCGCAGCCTGCGTTCACCTGATGCTGATATCCGGACCAGAATCCTAAGTAAACTTGAACACTGCCCTAACATGACCCTACAGGAGGTGACTACTGAATGCCAGCGTTTGGTGAACTTGAAACATGACACCTCGATGGTAGAAAATAATGGTCGACTTCCTTGTGTACAGGCAGTAAGTGGGAATATTCCTATATGCAAAAGCGGAACACAACCATTAAGAAGCCTCCATCCGCATGTTGGCTTTGCGGACAGCTGTATCACAATAGGTTCTGCCCATACAAAAACTACCGGTGCATCAAATGTCAGCTTAAAGGACATAAAGAAACATGTTGCAAAAAGAAGATGCACCGTCGTTCATTACTGAAGACGTAAAACTTTTCATCAACTAATAGAATAATGGTGGCACATACCAGAACAGAACATAATCGAAGAAAATATGTGACTTTAGAGATTAATGGATGCCGTGCCCGTCTGCAGCTTGATATTGCCTCAGATATTTCACTTATCAGCCGGAAAACTTGGAGTCATATTGGCAAACCCTTGGTGCTCCCTACAACTCAGCACACAGTGCGTCTGGAGGAAAGTTAAATATTGTTGGAGAGATATGCTGCCCAGTTAAAAAAGGTACTGTGCAGAAGAACGCGAAAGTATATCTCACAGGAAGTCCAGGACTAGATTTGCTTGGTCTTGACCTAATCGAAATGCTACAGCTGGCTAACCAGCCCATTAATTATATATGTAGTCGGGTGAGATTGGATGTACCTACTGAGCAAAACCTGAGAAACATGGTCCTCCAGAAACATAGTCAAGTGTTCACCGATGAACTGGGGGAATGCAGAAAGGTGAAAGCACTACTAACCGTAAAGCCGGGAGCAAGACCAGTGTTCAGACCTGAAAATCCCGTACCTTACGCAGCGCTAACAATTGTTGAACAAGAATTAGAACGACTGCAAAAAAGGGGAATTATAGAACCAGTGAACATTTCTGATTGGGCAGCTTTAATAGTAATTGTTAAAAAGCCCAATGGAAGTATTCGATTATGTGCAGACTATTCCACTGCATTAAATGACGCACTTGAAGCTCATCAGTACCTTCTACCATTACCAGAAGACTTATTTGCGAAACTTAACGGGGGTAAGTATTTTGCAAAACTAGACCTATCAGAAGCATATTTACAGATTCCAGTAGCGGAAGAGTGCAAACATTACTTGACAATAAACACTCATAAAGGGTTGTTTCGATATAATAGACTTCCGTTTGGAGTGAAGACTGACCCTTCAATCTTTCGACAAGTTATGGATACTATGCTACAAGAAATTCCTGGTACTGCGGCCTATCTTGAGGACATATTGTTGGAGAATTTCAACGTACAGATAATTTTTTTTAAAATCAAAATCTAATCTTCGAATCTTCAAAAAAAGGGGAGGTGTTAGGTCGGCTTACAATAAACTCTATCAGAGCCTCCAGAGAGGCTCATAAAGAGCCCAACCAATCAGCGATTAGTTAGAAGCTATGCTACTAAAATAATGAGGTCCTGATTGGCTGTTAAACATACTGCTACTATGGAATCTCAAGGTCTTTTAATTACTATAAAACCCCTGTTTTTCTGTACATAAATGAACCTTGTAGTAAAGTGATTCTCTGATACTCGTGTCTTCTCTCTGGTCTTTCAAGTCGCTGAGTAGTGCTAGCCTGGGGTTATCCGAATAAAGCATTCAACCTACGAGTCATAACACATATTAATCATGGGTACAGACTATGCTGACCTGAAGAAGAAGGTAGATATGGTTCTCAGACGCATAGCAGATTTTGGGTTCACATTACGTGCTGAAAAATGTGATTCCCACATGGAACAAGTCCGCTATTTGGGATTCATAATTGATAAAAACGGAAGAAAACCTGAAAACGTCGAGGCTATCAAGTCCATGCCTCCACCAACTGATGTGCCAACTTTACGCTCTTTCTTGGGAATGGTTAGTCATTATGGAGTTTTTCTTCCAGAACTGCATCGCCTTCGTGCTCCTCTTAATGGGTTGCTGAAAAAATATACCAAGTGGTTCTGGTCATCTGAGTGCCAAGAAACTTTCGTAAAACTAAAACATCTGTCATCAAACCTTCTACTCACACACTATGATCCAGATCTTCCTATTACAGTTGCAGCAGATGCGTCCAACTACGGAATCGGCGCAGTGATCTCACATACCTACCCAGACAGGTCTGAGAAGGCAATCGCCCACGCTGCACGGTCGCTGACTATGACAGAAAGAAACTATAGTCAGATAGAAAAAGAGGCCCTCTCTATTATATTCGCTGTAAAGAAGTTCCACAAGATGCTATTTGGCAGACAATTTACCTTACTAACAGACTATAAACCGTTGCTGACAATTTTTGGATCGAATAAGGGTATACCTGTATATACAGCAAACCGTCTACAGAGATGGGCAACTACACTGCCGGGCTATGATTTCAAGATAAAGTACCAAACAACAACGGATTTTGAACAGGCAGATGCCCTTTCAAGACTAATCAGTTCCCGTATAAAACAAGAAGAGGAGGTGCTTGTGGCTGCCGTGGTTGTTGAGGCCGAGGTTCACACAGTATTAGCAGACGCGGTGTCCGGACTTCCAGTCACATTCGAAGCTATTAAACGAGCTAGTGAGAAAGACATGTTGAAGTTTGTTAGCCGCTGCATACTCAACAAGTGGCCTTCGTCTAGACTACATGGAGAACTCTTGCAATTTTTCCGTCATCGAGACTCATTGACAGTTGTAGATTCCTGCATCATGTTTGGCCACCGTATCGTTATCCCAAGAAATCTTTGAAACCAAGTCCTAAAGCAGTTACACAGCGGACACCCGAGGATAAGCAAAATGATGTCGTTAGCTCGAAGCTACGCATACTGGTCATCAATGGACCGTGATATAAAGCAAAAGTGCCACAGTTGTTCGTCCTGTTTAGAGGCCGAAAAGAACCCAAATAAAGCTGAACCGCAACCATGGCCAAAACCACACGATCCCTGACAAAGAATACACGTTGATTTTGTCGACCCAATACAATGCAGAAATTACTTGGTTGTTGTCGACGCTTTAACGAAATGGCCAGAAGTATACGACAAGCCGAGAATGACGTCAGAGAGTACTATAAGAAAATTGACAGGTTTGTTCGCTTGTTTTGGGGTTCCTGAGATCTTAGTGACTGACAACGGCACCCAGTTCTTGTCATCTGTCTTTAAACGGTTTTGCATTGAAAATGGCATATCACATCTACAGTCTCCTCCGTATCATCCTCAGTCGAATGGCCAAGCAGAAAGATTCGTGGATACTATAAAACGAGCTCTAGTCAAAGGGGGAAGAGAGGCCATCCCAGAACAAGTAATCAGCAAGTTCCTTATGTCTTACAGAGTTACCTCCAATCCGGCAGTACCCGAAGGTAAGTCACCAGCCGAGTATTTGTTCGGTAGGAAAATCCGAACAGTCTTTAGCAGTATGTTGCCACCTAGAAAGACAAGTAAACCCACGAATGAAAATCATATGGTCACTCGTAGCTTCAAGGTAGGTGAAAGGGTACTCGTTAAATCGTATCAAGGTGAAAGATAGTGGGAACCAGATATTATAGAACGTTGAATCGGAAGTGTATTGTATCTAATCCGAAAAATGTCGGAATTTGTATAAGACACATCAATCAAATTTGAAGGGATGGCAGAACATTGATGCCACAAAGCCGGCTCCCATTTCATTTGCTCATGGATTCGTCTCCAAAAAGCACTCAGGCGCGCGAAGGTAGAAAAGATAAAATACGCAAGGGCAAAGCGACACAACCTTCGAGAGTAATGAGTCGCAAGAGAATCGCGGTAATTCAATTCCAGGTGGATCCGAGAAAAAGGTCTTATACAACAGACTTTAAAGGGGGGAGGTGTGAGGATGGCCCACAGGTGAAGTGAACTCTATCAGAGCCTCCAGAGGCTCATAAAGAGCCCCAACCAATCAGCGATTAATTAGAAGATGTGTGAAGTTATGTTACTAAAATAACGAGATCCTGATTGGCTGATTAACACACTGCTACTATGTAAACTCAAGGTCTCTTAATTACTATAAAATCCCTGTATTTTCTGTACATAAATGAACCTTGCAGTAAAGTGTTTCTTTCATACTAGTGTCTTCTCTCTGGTGTTCAAGTCGCTGAATAGTTCTAGCCTGGGGTTATCGAAATAGCTTAGGATCTGAATATAGCGTTCAACTTACGAGACGTATCAGTAAGCCGTGATGGAACGTACACTTCCCATCCGTACTCGAAGACTTGATTAGCTCTATCTATATGCCACAACAGTTGGAGGTAAACATGTAGACACAATGTGTAGTAGGATACCGGAGAGTCCAAATGAGTATTATATATATGATTGTCGATGAGAGCCACTAAGCTTACCCTTACATTATATAATTAGCTTTAATAAATACAATATCTGCATTCGTGGTATCTAGTCGGATTATAATGGCAATGGAATAGTGAATAGCCTAGAGACAACGTAGTACCTTTTGTAACACACCAACTATCATATTACATTAAAAGTGGTTCTCAATTGTACAAAAGTGAATTTTACTTTCAAATTTTTCAATTAACGTTTGTAATATTACATCTGAATGAGATAGGGTTCTTTGGATGACAGCTTATCTATGAAATGGTTGTAGAATGACTCAGAACAACCATTTTTAAGAAGAAACATGAAAACGATCATCTATTCACTGGAAGGATGGATTCAAATGTATAGTTATTTCCGTTAGGTTAAAGCTGGCCTAAGACAATAACATATTGCAACTAAAAACGTTTATCAGTAAAAAGTGATTTGAACAGATTTAAGAAAAGAATTTAGGAATGTGTGGGATCATCGAAAAATGGGAAAGTTAATTAACGTTTATTTAATAGGTATAACAGAAATACGTTAAAATAGTTCTAATCTAGTTTAGTAGCTGCACTGATTCATAAAAAACAAATAAAAATTCTTAGTATTTATCCATAGTAAAGTTGTAGACACGGACTATAATCAATTAAGTAAAATGCCGACAAATTTACTGGAGTACATGTACATCTGTATATCATTTTTGAAATGAAAAATACAATATAATCTCGGACATAGAGATGATTGGATAACCGTCTATTAAAACATTTTTCTAAGTTCAGAGTAATTTGTCCAGTATATGTTAGATTTATAAGTCAGATTGTTGATTTAAACAGTATAATATATCCGACTTTGTACAGTTGAGACGGACAAGCATTGCAATATCGCATCGCGATCTTTCAGTTAACAATAGCTTGTGAGCTCCAAGACTAGCACAAATAGCAAATACTTCTGATGTAGTTGGACATGGAACACCTGAAAAGGACCAAAATGCTTGATATAAATGAAAGTCCTTGATTTAATAATGCTCTTGGTGAACAATTCACCTATAGTGACAATATTACTCAGCATAAACTTGTATTTGTCATTGATGACCAAAAGAAGCCAGTAGTTAATTTCCAATATAAATTATATGATACGAGAAGCTTAAACTAACATCAATGGTGCACCTAATTGTATCCTAACGCAAAAAGTGGTTATTTCACATATAGCCCCTATACTAGAACTAGAATAGTAATGGAAAGGTGAGGGATTTCGATGGGAATTTCCGCAGAAAGAATTCATTGACGAATCCAAATTCTAATTATGATTGATAGACAAATAAGGAAAAGGTAGATTTTACAAAATTGGTGAATAAAATTAGCGTAAAAGAAGACTGTAACTATTCATTTAATGTAAAGGTGTTGACTAATGTTAGCGATATGAGAAGTGGTTACAAGGAATTTACTAACCTTCAAGTCGACAAAGTGCGAACATTTGACGGATACACCGGTCTAATCGAGCTTCTTCTGTTGAACGCGCCTGAAATTCAGCTACAACAGCACGAAGAAACAATTTCTCATATAATGAACAAGCACATATAGCTTCTGATTTCGGTGTAGTGAACATCTCTTTTAAAGCGGCATTGATATGCGAAATATCTATTTCTTTGTTGCCTTTCCCACTAGATGAAACAATTTCAGCAGCTCTTTTGCAGATATCAAGAGCGCGTCGTACATCACCAGAAACAGCAGCCACTTTACGTGCAGCCAACTCAAGCGCTTTAGGCTATAAAAGAAAATGGTTTAGAAAAGAATTATAAGAGTCTAAATGTATACGAATGCGAAAAGAAATGCAGGAGAATGAGATTAGTAAACACAATAATCTTGATATGTGTATTTCAAAACTACTTCTGAGATGTACACTAAACGTTCAATTTAGATTTAACGGTGTTTTCTACAAACAAACAGATGGAGTTGCAATGGGCTCGCCATTGAGTCTGTAGTATCGGTTGTTATGTTAAGCCCATATACTTTATTCTAGCTTCTGGCCAAGCTAATTCACCTATACATTATGAGTCATATTTTGATCTTGTTCATTATTCGCTTATTAACCTTGACTATATTTTTTAAATGAGCGTATATGTGTATCCTCCGTATACTATTCATCATATGTCTGTCATTCATATTTGCCTGACTATAAATATTAATTGACGCTTGCTTAAAATGGGTTGGCTTCCCAGCCATCTCCACTATGCATCATCTTTGCTTCGCTCGCTTACACTTGCTCATGTGCCCACAGCTTTCTGGTCTGCATCATTCATCAATGAAAATGTAGTTGCCGCTTCCTTTTGCCTTCTGATTTTATACACCGTTAAGATTGGTATAATAACGGTTATCGAAGTGAACTATTATTGAAGCACGGCACTACAAGTCCTCTCTTCGCTGGTTGTTTTATGGCCAATCTAGGAAATTCGGTACTTCGACCAATAACTGAGAGATTTCATTTATATAAGAGATATATGGATGATACTTTCATTATATGTGAAGAAGACACGGACCTCAATGAAATTTTGAATATTTTCAATAATTGTCACCCGTCAATTCAATTTACCTTAGAAGCAGAGGCAAAACATGAATTTCATTTTCTTGATGTCCGTTTAAAAAGAATGCCTGATGGTTTTTTACAGATATATATATATTTAAAACCTACCTCGAATGAACAATATACGCATTCACTCTTTATCCTCTAGAATCAAGCGAATCTGTTCCAATGACACAATAGATGAAGAACTATTTCATCTTCGACAGACCCTCATCAGAAATGGTTATCCACCTAGGTTCATCGATAGCAACTTAACACCTAGACTTCGTCATGAAAAAACTTCGACAGTAGAGATAAAAACTTTGTTTATGAATATGGAATTTAAAGGAGATACGGCTGCTGAAATCTTAAATAAACGGATTTCAAAATCGTTGAATAAAACATTCTACGCAGATAAGCTTCGAATTGTTTTCTCTAGCCGAGCTACCATTCTGGGGTGTGTTAAGGATAAACTTCCGCTTTGAGCCACATCAATGTGTATCTATAAATTCACTTGCTCATGTGGGGAACGTTACATAGGCCGCATAGAGCGATCACTTTCCAAATGTATCTCGGAAAACTTTCCGGCTTGCCTCTTAAAAAGAGAATGTAAAAAATTACTAGTTCGATACAGGAGCATTTAATTAACTGTGGACACATCGCTCCAAAAGACTCTTCTTTTAAAGTAATCTACAGAGTCAAAGGAACCGGATCGAAGGGGGTCAAATTAATATTTTATGCACTGCTGAGACATTGGCAATACACGAACTTAAGCCTGAACTTTGCGTGCAGAAACGATTTTTCCAACCTCCTACCCTTCCTTGACCCTAATTCCCTTAACGGGTAAGTTTCTGGTTGCTGTTTTTTTCTGCACCTTTATTTGATTGATATCGATTCTTCTTTTGTTTTTTAAATTACTGTTTTGTATTTTTAACTCTAATCAGTTATTATTATTACCTTCTACAACTTTACTTGGTTATTATTCAGTCTATTATTATGACCTTTGTGTTTGTCGCTTTTCTTCACATCTGTCAATCGGTTAAGTGCTCTGGCGCGAGACTGGTAAATCCTGGGTTCGAATCTCGCGAGCGCGGGATCGTGGATGCGCACTGCTGAGGAGTCCCACAGTAGGACGAAACGTCCGTCCAGTGCTTTTAGGTTTTCCATGGTGGTCTAGCTTCAATTGACTCACGCTTTCAACTATGAAAATCAGATTATTATCTGGTCCATAAATTATTTTCTTCCTTACCCCTTGATTAGTACGTAACCCCATGTGTTATCTATTCTCGAATCAATTTATAATACAATATTTCCTAGCCTCCCGTAGACATACATTTTCCATATAACTATATATACGAATGTAGAACTTATGTAAATGATTCCGTCGAAAAGAAACTTTTCTTCGCTGAATTCTCTTTTTCTTATTCAAATACATGTCTCCCAACAGATAAATATGGTCTTTGTCCAAGTCTGATTCAGTCTAAGAAAAACAAATGATAGTCAACTAGAGTAAATGAGTTGACGAAGCAGTAAAGCTTTTCGAGATTAACCTGAAATTCAGGAGGTCGAGAAAGAGCCATTCAGAGAATGAAAGTCAGTTTTTTAGTTCACGTGTGAGAAAACTATACAGAATGCGTGAGTCAATGAGGATTGTTTCCCACGTGTAATTAGTGGAATAAACCAAGTGGTTGAAAAAGTGCGGAACACCTAAATAATGGACCAAGCTGTATAATGAAGCTCAAAGTGAAAAATCAAAGTAATTCTGCTTAATTAATGGACGACCTTTGAACAAATCTCAAGTGACTTAGAAATCTCAGGCTATCAAAAAACACTTGGTATGGAGTAAGAATATACTATACAAAGCCGAAAAATTGGACTGAATAAACTTCCCTAACATGATTAAAAAACTTTTCCAGGTTAGAAAGAGGCTCTACAGTTCTGAAATCGTGATGTTTACGATACAGCAACTCATCTATGTGACTGCACAAAAACAGACATCTGGAGCCGTAATAAGGTCACAATAATTCTTTTAGTCTCAACCAAATTGCTTCTATATTGTTGGTGTATACTTCTGTGATGTGGTCCACAAAATATCTCATGTGAACGACAAAACTATATGCCCTCCAGTCGTCCGCGTACATTGTGTTACTCGGTTGCACATACTCCCGTACAGCTTGTATTAGCGTTGTAGCCAATCGGTTTCTGACCTACTGGAAATTTATAGCCCTCAAATGCCCTGGTACGGCCGAGAGTGGGGAAAGTCAGCTCTCACCCTCTCCAAATGCTCTCATATGGCCACGTGCATACGACCACTGTAAGGGAAGACTTACACACTGCCTTCTCGCGGCGGGGTTGTTATTTACGAAATCGAGAAGACAAAAAGCGAATGTTCGACGCATTAACCGAGTTGGTGAATATGGAGGATCCACCTAGAGGAGTTGCAAGACCCTGATTTCAAACCAATGGTGCAGATGGGATCCAGAATCTTAAGGGAACAAATGGCGTACGAACCTGTTGTTGGTCACAGGCTACCATGGGACTGCATCTCCTAACGTTGCTCCACTGTCTTGTGGAATAGACATGTAGGTCAAAGGCTCGGGATGTGGGGCCCCCTAAGAAAATCATCTGTTTCGATTTGGGCACCCGGTCAGTGTTCCAGCCTTCACATAAATCGAATGATTTGTGTAGCGCATAAATATTTGGTTCCTCCTTGTACCAATGTTTATGTGTTTAAAATAAATAGAATAAACAAACACAAATGACTACGAGACGTGTCTAACAAAACAATTGGAAACGTTATAACTGAAATAAATAATAACTAAGTTCTATGATTGTTAATATGATGAATGAGGGAGTATTGGGTTAGTGATCAATGCACTCGGTTTTTAGTTGGAGGATAAAATGAATAAAAAGTAAATCTAGGTGGTTGAAATTTATCTATCTACTTAACTAGTTATATTTATGAACTCGAGTTACAGTATTGAAACAGATATTCGAAATGAATCACTTCTGACAACCTTTACACTAGAAAGGATATAGTGCATATCGAAAAGACTGAGTTAGAGATAGTTTTATGTAGGAAAATATAAGGGAGCTCTAAAAATACAGTTATCAAAAACAAAAAACTTACCTGAAACATATTTGATAAAGACGATAAATGATGTCGCACAATTTGAGCAAGTTGTTCGTGAGAATAAGGTGCAAAAGTAAGTCTAGTTAAGCCTAAACGACTGGCCACTCGTGGGTGAAGTAAACGTTCCGGTAGATCCATAGTATTGGCAATAGCCAATACTATTAATACACGATGGTTATTATGGCGTGTAGGCCAATCAAAAAGACTGTAAAGTATGTCTTGTCGACGAGTACATAACAAATCCAATTCATCAATGACTAAAACAACTGGCTTTTCAGAAATTTCATCATGAGGTACTTTTTTAATTACATTATGACAAAATTCTTTTTCTAACAAGTCAGAAGCACATTTTGCAGTTGCAGTTAAACCAGTTAATTGCTAAAAAAAAGAAACAGAGAAATCAAACTGTACTAGAGTCAGATGTGCTAAAGACATATAGTACAATGAAAGCAAACCATTCTATTTCAAATAAAATGGAAGATTCACACAACTGTACATGATTATGTTGAGATGTAATTGATTTGCCCATTTTATTCCTATTTACAGTCTTATTAAAATGAATCTTTACGTTTTGTATCATCATATTGTGATGTATACTACTTGTACGGACAGATATAAGTAGTGTATATCAGGAATCGAAAACATATTTCCTACAGACAAAAGAGGAAAATGGAGAGAAGAGAAAGGAAAACAGAAAGCCATCAGAATGAAACAGGAACGAAAAAACGATGAAGTTTGTAGGAGACAACTCAATGAAGATGAGTAAATAATGTATTTAATGTACCGTTTACATAATTTATAAATACACTGTGTGACTTTGCATAATACAATAGACTGGCTTATACTAAACCAAATCTTCGTTTATTACAACATTACAGTAAACGAATTCGAACGACTGTACAGTAACTAAATAATACCACTTAACAACGATTTTCTTTCGCTTACCACCTCGACGAAAAAGTCAAATAATACATAAGTATAATTAATTTATTCGCCAGGTACCCGTGTGTGCGCCATACTCCAAACGTGAAGGCTAACGATATTTACTACCCGGTTACATAAACCGAGGCAGGAGCAGCAAATTTTAAATTTGGGACTTGATGGTTGAGACTTGAACGCCTTAACTATTGAGTTACTGCGTCAACAATAAAATTAGATCATTGCTTATGCTTATTTTCTCTTAATTTACCAACAAAAATGCTTGTGGGACTCTAACCTAGGACCTTTAGTCTCGCGCGAATGCTTGACCTGTAGTGGAGTTCAACTGTGTTAGATGTAAGGCATCGACCCACCGAAAACAGATTGTCGCGCAATATTGTCAATTGGATGAAGCTAAACATTAACACCGTTGTACGACAGCTCAGTGGTCTGGATATAAGATGTTCGCACGAGACCAAAGGTCCTAAGTTTGAGTCCCGCGTGTGGGGTAGTGGATGCGCACTACTGAGGAGCCCCATACTAGAACAAAAAAGGCTGTCTAGTGCTTCCAGGTTATAACATTGATCGGTCCATGATTTCGATGGAATTCAACAATCTCTACACCCCCATACTGAAAATAAATATACACCTAATCAGTACAAACATAAGTTATTTTGGTAAGCAGAGATGGATAGTGGCTAGCAGTGGAATCTAGGAGGCGCGTTTCGTCCTATTTGGGACTCGTCAGCTGGATGTACCTGCATTTCAGAGTTGATGTTCACTCTGGGACTCGAACCCAGTACCCTCGCTTCAAACGCCATCGCGTTATCCACTCGGCCACTGAGTCCTGATAGCCACTTGCGAGCAGTTTATACATTTTGATTGTAGTTTCACAAAAATTTCGAACTTCAGCAACTAAGGTACAATAATTGACATATAAACTCATTTAATGAGCTTCAATGGGTGGAAAAGTTAATACGTTAAAGAAAACATCTCCATATTAATGGTTAGAACACAATGTACCTTACTTCATATATCTCCACGTAAACCTGTTTAGGATCACTGACACGCATGCCATTAACATAGATTACTTGGAATGTGGGTATTTGGCTTTCCAAACCTGAATCAGCAACCAATTTATGCATCGTAGACAGCACGGCTTGAACTGATGCTGTTTTACCAGTACCCGGAATACCAGATATATACATACAGCTGTAAAGAAATTATATTAAAAAGAAAGATGATATACATGTCAACAAAGTTCGAAAAGAATTATTAACAAAGAACACTCACACTTTACGTATGGGAATAATACAAATAGTATTACATTCACAGATAAACAAATATAACAGTAGCCCGCATAGAAGTGGGAATGTATTGGCCTGTGTTAAGTGCAAAGACGTGAAAAGTGAAATGATATTTATTATGTTTATACTACTGTTAAAAATAAAAGTATGTCAAGCAGAAGTTTTGGAAGTATTAGCAGCATAATATGGGTGTTCTCCGCTTATTTATAGAAACGTAATGAGTTTGAACTCTTGACCAGATATCTTTAATAACTTAAACGCTCATATCACTGAAGTAAACCGCTTTCTATTTTTATTTAATTCATTTTCTAAGAAAATTTTTATCCGAAAGAGTTATAGATACGATAGTGAAAATTAGTATTATACATAAGATATAAAACTATAAAAAATATACCCGCCAGAATTTTGAGATAGTTTATTAAGTATGAATGTATAAATATTTTCAAATTCTTGTTCACGACCAGGTAACCATCCATATTCCGAATTCGTAGAACTATATAAAAAATTAAGGGAATGAAATGTTGATTGAATATGTCTTTGATTAGAAAATGCATCATTGTAGAAACTATGATTATAAAATAAGTATTTTCATAAATAATTTGCTTTACTGCTTAGTTTGCAAGAACAGCATAATAAAATGTGAAATGTCATTAGTCAACCGTGATAAATTTATAGTAATCTTAGAATTAACAAGTTAACAAATTCGGTATGGATAAACAACTTAACGGAAAAGCTATGAGCTACACTTAAAAATTCAAAGGTTTGACTTACCTTAAATTAAGAAAAGACTCACCACGGGACACTTGACTGAGAGTGCGCTTCCTATGAGCCAATATAGAGCTTTTGTTGGTCTACAATAAAGACAATGTGGATCGTTCAGAGGTATCCAATTATTATTATACGAATACTGGATACTTTATGAACACACACAAAGAAATACGCAAGTGATCAACGTAATTATAATAAAATTGACAATTAAATGTGCTTGATTAATAAATATCTGTTTAATCTTATGGATGATTTTAAAGAAGTGCTCTCTAAACTTGATCTTTTTACAGCAAAACTTGTCTACTTGGATTATCCTGTACATGAAATACCGAAAACACGAACTAATGTAATGATCAGTAGAACTGTTTTGAAATAGAAATATATTAATTTAGTACTTTTGAATAAGCAAAGAAAAGGTTTCAAAAAAGCCCTAATTAAAACCACCTTGTCCCGCAACTAAGTATAATCAAATGCATTTTATTCTAACGAGTGAAGATGAAATTCATACCATTATTGTTTTGAGATTTCATCAACGAACTCAGCACTAAGCATGAGCTCAATGGTTTAAACATTGTCAATATATTTTTCATATGACGGAAAGACATTGACTGTTGTTCTGAGTAATGTTGGTAGACGTAGAATTACTGGTTTGAACCAGTACGATAACCGTTGTCAGTGTTTAGAAACTCCGTGAAATGACTCAAAATTATGAAATGGTGGAGGTTTCATCTGCAAGGACATCAATTAGCAGCCAAACGCCGTGAAATATATTCGCTTATATAAATGCATGTGGATAACTGTGGACACACATTCAACTGAAAAAATGTCAAGTTCATGGATAGTAGCAACACCAAAAGCACCAGAGAATCTTTACAAGCTCGGGACTCAGGTCAATCAATAATCAACAAGCATATCAAAATCGATCCAATCTATCTGCCAGTCAGAAAAATCATGGACCAAGAATCAAAACAAAGGGAGATACAATCAAAATAAAGAGGTATGCAACGACAGGTTAAAGAGTAACCAATCAATCAAGATCGAGGTCGACAGGGCAAGTTGAGTCGTATGTGGAAAGATTAGAATACTTGACATCTACCTGAAGTTTGTGCTGATGTTGTTCAGAAGAACGACGATAGCTCCACGGCAGAACCAACCACCTCAGAAGACAGAACTCCACCTAAGACTTAGAATTATTCACAACGGCGTATGGGCAGTAACTCTGTATATTTATCTTGATCTTCAACTCCGGTTGTCCTTCTTACATGCATTTCCGCTCTACTTTTCCGAACTATATTCCGAATGTTTAGTCGTACTCATTATCATTGCTAACACATTGTTTCAAACTCGATTTAAGTTGTTATTTTCATTCCATTGTGCTAGTGTAGTATGATAACTTAAGTTAATGTACATCTTTGTTAGGCTCTACGTTGATGATAACTGATTGAACATATAAAGTTAACCATTCAAACATGACCCACATGCTCTGGTTTCTTCAATTATGTAAGTGTAGCTTATAGCCTAGTGTTTAGTCACAAGATAAATCTTGTGAATACGATTCCAATAGATATACAGAGTTATCTCAAAAATTAATAAACAGTTGATATTTAACTCACACATAAATTGAGCTTTGTTCTCCTTACAGGGAATGACTTTATTATAGGACCTTTCGATCTGTTTCTGTGTTGAAATTGTTGTTCAGTTAAGTCGGAAGAGTCTGATGAATTATATGTCGAAAAACTTGATTCACTTGTCGAGATAGAACTTTCATCATATGAATCTTCGCTATCCATCGGACTGATTATGATTAATAAAACATGTCTTTTTGATTAAAACAAATGAGCTTAACACCAGTACTAAATAATATAATTGATACGAAATAGGTTTTATGAATTGATGTGTGAATAATCAACTTTCGAAATGAAAGAAAAGAATGTTGATAGATGAATGATATTCAATAACGCAATGTGCTAAAATAAAAACTATCGAAGAGACAGGACTATTGACTCAAACTCTCGAATGAATTCGTATAAGACGCATGATCACTAGCCAGAAGAATGGGTTTCTCTTATAATGAAATAACACACTTAGGTGCGAATTACTAGCCTGAAAATAATGCGATTAAATATCATGAACGATACGTTAACATCAATTTTATAGGTCTCTGACTCTTCACTGAATTAAATTCTGAATGTTAGGCTTCCCCATACTTCAGTAATATGTATGAACATAAATAAATTCACAAGTTATCAGTTTGTTAGTAAAATTTGCCTTTACATAATGCTTAATTTCCGAGATCAGAAAACGTTACGACATCCCAATGTTTAAAATATATACAAACCTTGATACATGTAATATGACGCTAGTCTGCCTAAATTTTAATGACATTAGGTGATGACTTCTTCCGACGAATGGCGGAAATAGGATTTATTAAGATGAGTTCCCCCATACACAACTGGGAAATATGGAGTGAATGCTTAGGTAACGATTGACAACCCTTATTGTTTATGACCCCGCTCCTTACCAGTCAATAACATAAAGTCAGATACTTCAGGACAAGGACCTTCAGCTGCAATCTTAATGATCACATATCCAAAATGTTTAAACATTAGGTTCAAACAGTTCACAAAAGACTGGTTCTCTGTCAACGTTTGGTGTGCTCGTGTGATATGACTATAATCATCCCTAAGAATAGTATAACGTGCACTAACGAGATATTCTCTGAAGTGTCCGGGATAGTGAACTTGAATTCGAACGCGCAGAGTGACACTTGTTGAGATGATTATAGAAAACTATGTCAACGTATACGATGATTGTATTATTAAAAGTATGATGCAAGCAATATTCAATAAATTTGGAATAACGTATATGGCTGAAATTTGAAGTTTAGTTGAACTTTACACTTTACACTATAGTTTATCTCCTCGGATTTTACTAACATAATAGCATAATTAAAGGTCTATAGAAAACGGAATGCCAAGAAGTTTACTTAGGTATTGCTTATCTTTACTTTTTGGTTTGCTAATTTCTCACCGAATAAAATAAGCATACTAGGCTATGTCTGTTTGTTCAATTCATGACTTAATTGTAAAAGATAGATGATGGTAGCAAACTGAGTACTGAGTATTATGCTTCATAACAAACATGCGAAAATGGTATCCCATACATATAAATGGTGAGGCAGAGGGATTTAAAATTATCAACAGTCGTACGACCAGGTTCAGTATCGATATCCAATGAAATCGAGACCTTGTTCATTTTATTCATAACTCCGAACAACAAACTGAGTTGAATTCACATTGTTCATCTTCATTCCAGAAGTTCGGTGTGACTGACTAGACTACTATTAATACTACCAAAATTACATATTTGTTTCTTTATGCTCCCCAAAAAGCCCACAAACATGTTACACAAATCTATTGACAGCTATATGTTACGAAAATATGAGTTCGTAATAGGGTGAAAATCTAAAATCGATTTCATATATCCTAGACGGTTGCGAAATACGGTTTGAATTAAACTAATCCAATTCCAGAAGTTGTAATAGAAAATAAAACATGGAAACACGAACAACAAGTACCTAGCTTGTAGTTTCACCACACAAAAGATTAGCTATATTCATAGATGACATTTAATAAAATATGATATATATATATATATATATATATATATATGAACGACCAAACCAACAAATACTAAACCGCAATACCATAAAAACATTTTTAAAAACAACTTTTTATAACCTACCATTGAGAGTTCGTATTTAGGGTATCTCCTCTTCCTGGAAAATGAAATTTAAAAAGTAGTTATTATTACATCTATCCAGGACCAGAAAACATGCAAAATTCAATGACTATATATATATATATATATATATATATATATATATATATATATATAAACTAGTTAAATTCAGTACGCTTCCATTTTACTCCTATTTCTACAAAACTACAACTACTGATCATCCCTGAGGTTTTTGTTTTGCTAGTATCCTTTAAAAAGGATGTGGTTAAAAACTGAGGACATTCACAAAAGTCATTTGAAAAAGGGCTATTCAGTATTACAGCCGGATGATTCCACAAGTATATTAGCTAACAAAGTATAGCAAATCAAAAGCGCGCGTCAAAGGGGTGCATATTAATAAAAGTGAGAGAATATAAATAAGTGACAAATTTTCAAATGGTTTAATTGAAAATCGAGTAAGGATATGAGTGACAGAAAATGCAAAGATACCTTAACTAAATTACTATCAATTATTTGTAGTGAAAGGACGATAATACATAAAATAAGCTCACATCTACTTGTTTTATGATAGATTGACTTAAGTTAGATATTTATAACACTGGATGGCAGTTGAGTAGTCTAAAGGTCAGGAATTCACGCGTGGGACATAAGGTTTTGAGTTCGGTCACTTGTGGTGAAGTCATAGATGAGTGTTGCCGAAAAGTCCAGTACCGGAAAAAAACCTCTGTCCAGTGCTTTTTTTGGTTTTGATGATGACTCAGCTAGGACCGGTTCGTAATTTAAACTAAGAAAACTTTAAAATTCTGACAAATTTCCCCAAATCGAAATAATTAATTTGACTAGTTTAAAATATTTTTACCTTTGAAATTTACTTATTCGATTGGTTAGGTGCTTAGTTTTTAACATAGATTAGCATGACAGTTCAATTGTTGAGTGACCGTTTTCCTGATAGATGAAATCTGAAAAAATTTACTAGACTCAAAGAAGCCTTCAGTTAAAGCTCTACAGGAGTGCAGATCTAATGATAATAATAATCGTATACGATTACTTGTAAACGTAGTAATGACAAACTAAATACTTACAAATTATGTATTCAACCGATCTTTACGGAAACCTCTGGTTTATTTAAATAAACTGGATATACTTAACTGATTTGCTTATGTATCACACTACAAATCAATGTTCTACAAAAAATCGAATATACAGACAAATGAAAATAACTGCTATGGAAAACTACGTAACACTACATAAAAATAGTAGAGAAAGTTATTCGATGTCAGATGATAATGTTAAGAATTAAACAGAATAATTATAAATCATCTTTCAGTAGACTAGTAGGTGACATATTTGTAAGAAGTTATGCACGTCTTAAATTATATCAGCGACACGTATAAATAAATCCTGTTGAGAATACGAGCTGAAGGTTTATAAGAGAGGAGAGATCTATTATGAGCCATAACCCGACAAATTTTATTACTATTCTAGGAACCTTTCAATTGGAATATTTGTAAAATTTCAATTTACCTTAAGTCCAATGTATTTAATAAACTACACATTTGAAATTATTTAAATATATAATTACAGAAATTGCAGCGAACGGAAGTATAATCAAGCATTGCCTTTTGTTTAGGTAGTAAGATGAAAACTCCGGAAATTATTATTATTGTTACTACTGCTATTACTATTATTACCATGTAACAGGATTAGGAAATCAAACTATTTAAGTGTTTTTGCCCGTCAAACATAAACCTGAGTGCTGTCTCAACTGAAACAAATGGTAATCATGTTAATTAATAATAAGAATTGTATCAAATCCGTGTATTAAGCCCCATCTGCTCACCTAACAAGTATTAAATAAAACTTAATCCTTTGTTTCTTACTATCATGGATGCCATTAATTTGTTGAACAAAAGTTAGCTTAGCTTTGCAAAAGAGCACAAAGAACAAAATTACTGAGAATACATGTAATGAAGGTATTCTATGGCCATGTTCAACGATGAGATATATAAACAAACGGATGGTGTTGCAATGAGTTCATTATTGAGCCCTATATTAGCTGATATTTTCTAGCCAAACTAGAAAATGGTCCACTCGAAAAGATTATTCAAAAATTCACATTTTACTGTCGATATATGGATGATACGTTCATCCTCTGTAAGGATAATACATCACAGCGAGAGGTTCTTAAGCAATTTAATGAAGTACATCCAGCCATTGAGTTTACATCTGAAGAAGAGAGATAATAGAATAGCTTTTTGGACGTTCTCTTAACTGAGAGCTGATGGATCATTAAAAGGGAACTTAAACAGAAAAAATACCTGGACAGGGCAGCGCACACATTTCCCTGTTCATGCGCCCACAATTCAGAGATGATGCGGCTAACGAAACATTAACCCAGAGATTGCATAGAACAAACTAAAAATCTTTCAACATCGGAGAACTACGATTAGTTTTTTTCTAAGCGCCCAAAAGTGACACTGAGGCTAAAAGATGAATTACCTAGAATGATCACCTCATTTTGTATTTATCAGTTCGACTGTTCCTATGAAGCAAGTTATATTGGTCGAACTCCTAAGAATTCACATTTTCGTGCTCGCAAAACACCTCCCAGAGTGGTTAAGCAAAGATTTGGTGAAGAAAGTTAACAGTTCGATATTGGCCTATTTAGTGCAAACTGGTCATAGTGCAAGTATAAACCAATCTTTTTCAGTTATTGATTAGGTCATTAATTTTTTGCCAAAGCTTTTCAGACTTAAAGTCCTTCAAACGGCTGAAGCAGTAGCCATCCGGATTAAGAAACCGGAGCCATAAGTACAAAAGAAATATCTTCAACCGCTTCTTCTCCCCTGGCCAATCTCAAGGCCAATTAATCAGTAGTAGTCATAGTTATTGAATGACCTAATTTGACTATCGTACTTACAACCTTTCGTAGTCCAATGTAATTGTCTCTGATATCTTTATTCGCAAACCTTTGTATTATTCAAATAACCCATTGTGTCATTGAATAAAAACAAAGAGAACTCAGAGAAATTCTTTTTTTCAAAGAAATCATTCACTTTGTATTGTTGCCATTATTATTATTACTATTATTATTAATATTACTATTGGTTAAACATCACTACTAATTTCCCCAATATATGATTCATTTACTTCTCATTCATCCCACCTTACTATGTCTTACTAATAAATTTTTACACAATATGGTCTTCAACTAAACATTTGATCGAAGTGTAATTGAATTATTATTTCTCTCGCACTATCTGACCCATATTCTGATCACGGATCTTAAATGTTCACTTAACATATAAACTGATTCAAATTAACATTCTATATGAGTCATATTATTTTATTATATTTTGTTTGAGTCCTAAATTCACATGCTTAGACTTTAAACGATGTACTTTGCCCTTAACCTGGCCATCTTTCGGATTATTAATTTGCATATATAATTGTAGAACCTGAATAGAATTTATCGAAAAGAATATTCTTCGTTCAAATATTAGTCTTTTAATATGATGAAGATCTTTAAACATAAATGAAAAGATACATAATGTAAAACCTACTGCTAGAAATCTCATACTAATTCTTAAACAGGTTAGCTGAATATTTTGTGTATTATAAATGACATGTATTCGGTAAAATAGTAAGTAGGCAGATGTCGCTGTGAACAGCGCAAAATACGTGACTGGACTTGAGTTAATACTTTATATAATATGAAAATATAAATGCGTAGTAGGTAGAGATTGTGATTCGTCGATCACTGTGTAACTGAACATAATCCCTTCATCATCTTGGCATGAATGAAGGGCTAATATCTACACCCAATCGCTTGTCTAAACTATTGTAAATAGAATATTTTGAGATACCTACCTTTGTGACTAGCCGTATAGGGGAAGGGGATATTAAATAAGTTTCAAACCTTGACGCACTTCAATCCGCCCCAATGTACGGCTTTGTGCATTCAGTTATTGTGAAGTAAGCCCTCCTTTATTATCAAGATGTGATTGTATTGGAAAGTAAACCACTGTAGGTAACACAAGACAGCTATACAGGTTGATAAAAGAAACCGGAATTAAGAAGCCAAGTGCAAGTGAAGCAATCGCCGAAAAAAGTTATGCTTATCTGCTTTCAGTCCAGATGTTCAGACCGACGGAGGGAACACTTTAAGGAGCGATTCAGCTGGCCTCCAGCTACTCTACAACTACCCACCATTCCCAAACAGCCTGAATGGAACATTGAAGTAGGTTGCCCGAATCTAATTGAAATTAAAAAACCTCCAACTAATCTAAAACGAGGAAGAGCAGCTGGTCCAGATGGATTGGCTCCGAATTTCTTTAAGGACGGTGGTCTAGTTTTAGCAATCAGGTTGACTGATCTTTTAGCAAAAATCTGGGAGTTGAACGTAATCACATTTGACTGGTTTCAATCGCTGATTGTCCCAATATATAGGATAGGGTCGAAATCATCCTGCGAAATATATATATATATATATATATATATATATATATATATATATATACCCTGAAATGCAGACAAGTGTGCTGGACGAAATGTTGGAATTATTTAAATTTCAATCGCTGATATTGTTTAAAAGATAATTTTCACATATAATATACGGATTAGTTTGACCAATATAGCATCCACAATACTAGCCTCAATAATTACCGAACGCCTAACTGAGACTCTTGAACTTCAAACACGAGAAAATCGGGCTGGCTTCAGACCTGGTCGTGGCTGCATCTACCACATATTCGCCATTCGCCAGGACGTAGAACACAGGCACGCTTATCGGCGTCCGACAATGATAGTTTTTCTTGAGTTAAAAGAAACATTTGACTCTGTAGACCGAGTTCTGTGGCAATGTCTGTCATTGAAAAGTGTACTTCAGAAGTGCATAAACCTTGCGAAGGCTCTTTACTTGAACACTACCAGTTGAGCGAGAGATTGTGGTGAACTGTCATCTGATTTTGCAACCCCAAGTGGTGTCCAACAAGGCTGTCCATTATCTTCACTTTTGTTTAACTTCATTATAGACCTGTTGCTGGAAATAACGTCCTCGTCGACTGAATTTTTGGGCATTGATCTCCTACCAAGGGGTCCACCAATCGACTTAGAATACGCAGATGGCATAGTCTTGTTTGGTGAAGACGCTGACAAAATGCAGTCTTCTGTTAGAACTGAGTAATAATGCCAGGGTGTTTGAAATGCGTTTCTCCCCATCCAAATGTAAATTGTTACTCCAGGACTGGCCTGCATCAACACCTGAACTAAGGATATGGAGTGAAGTAGTCGAACGCGTCGACAACTTCACTTATCTTGGGAGTCTGATCAGCCCTAATGAGTTGGTGTCTGACGAAATCTCAGCACTGATTCAAAAAGCTCGTTTGGCTTTTGCCAACTCACGTCACCTATGGCGAAGACAAGATATCCGTCTATCAATTAAGGGACGAGTATACTGCGCAGCAGTTCGCTCTGTTCTACTTTACGGCTGTGAAACATGGCCATTAAGAGTAGAAGATACTCGTAGGTTACTAGTATTTGACCACAGATGCCTTAGAAATATTGCTCGCATCTGCTGGGATCACCGAGTAAGTAATAGTGAGGTTAGACGCAGGGTATTAGGTAACGATGGTAAATCAGTTGATGAGGTGATAAATCTTCATCGACTGAGATGGTTGGGCCATGTGTTACGTATGCCTGAACACCGATTACCACGACGCGCTATGATGACTAGTATTGGGAACGGTTGGAAGAGAGTTAGGGGCGGCCAAACCAAAACATGGCATCAGTGTTTGAAGTCACTAACTTCTAGTCTGAGCCATGTTGGTAGATGCAGACTACTTGGTTGGGGTCTGCGCGACTATCGTAACCAATGGTTGGAGACTCTGGATGATATGGCTCAGAATCGATCACAGTGGTGTATGTGTATATCATCTTTGTCTTCCTTTAAACCTTGAGAATAAAATTGCTTCATAAATTCCTTCCTATAATATATCCTTATATATAACTTATCTTTTACATACTACCACCAATAAATTAACTACTATGAATTTGGTGTTCACCTTGTTGTACTAATGAGGTATGGCAACTTGGCCTGATGCATATATGTGCCTGGTCCTGCGTTGTACCTGACTGACTGATTGAATACATATTAATCGAACAGAGTTTTATGAACTTTTAGTATTTGGTTCATGCATACGCCCACCGCGTTTGGTGACCGAAATTTGCACCACAAATCAACGAATTTTGTGCCCTCAAAAAACGAACTTCATCCATCATTCTTTGTTAATATTCTGGAGTACACGTACAATAGGGGATCAGAGTTATCGTAATTGAGTTCTCTTAAATTCACTTCCTATAGCCAGTACCTTGATTTAGGCACCGTAGCTCCACATTCATTCTCACTAACTTAAGGGACGCAGCCCAATTCAACAGCCTAGAAGGGGTCATAGAGACTTTAACTCAGCAGAAATGTTATCAGGAAGGGATAAAAATAGACACTAGAAACGACTCTGTTGCTGTTTTTTTACACAAATAATATGGTGAACTAAATCTATCGTGATCGTACTTCGATTTGAAATCCATTATCTCATTGTCTTTCGTTTAATGTTATTTCGTTGAGCACTTGTCAACAATTGTGACAAGTATGCATTACATATATTATTTCGACCATAACATAAAAATGACTTACTTTTAATCAAACAACTTGCATTTGAAAATGACTTTGGGGTCCTTTGAGGTGAAGATAAACATAGCTCTGACAATTTTTTAACTAAAAGCGATAAAACGAGATAAAAAAATTACCAGGAGACTTCAAAGTACCAGTACACGTTGCTCTTCGAGGTCTTAAACAGGAACCAGATTTTGAAGACAAGACCCCGTTATTTTTAAGGTTAATTTCAGGTTCTTGTGGTGAGTTTAAACAGGCGACAATGCGAGCCATAGCCACTTCTTTGCAAGCCCTACTAGATGTCCTCCGTGTGAATGCCATTGTAAAGTATATATCCTGTAAATAAACTTTTTTTAAAAACAAAAAAGGTTATACGCAGTCTGATTAATGTCTAACTACTAATCAAAGCCTTGAAGTCCAGTCATCAGTATTCATCCATATTGTAAAATACTCGATAAATGATAGAAGAGCTAGAAGCACCAGAATTCTTCAGCAAAAGAGCTATTGCAGCATAAAACTAATGGGCCACCAGTTGTATTTTTTATTCACTCATTTTATATTAAGATGTGGAAAAGTAAAACACGAACTGATGACTGGTAAGCGAAAACCCATTACGACCCTTAAACCGGCACAACCAGCCCTCAGTAGTAAGGATATGAATTTCGTCGACCTATGTTAACCCTCTGAAGTCACAGTAATATTAAGATACAACCTCGCTCTGAATGCATTAACAGGTGCTGATATTGTCAGTTCTCCTAGAGTTCCAGTAATTCACTACTCCATGCCAGAAAAAATTCAAATATTTGATCTCGGTTTTCGGACTTTCTTAAAACGTCCTCTAAGATGGTCAGTGCTCGATGGAGGGAAGAATAGGAAATCTTGACACCAGGACCATTGTTCACTGTATAGTAAGCCCGTATAAGAGCATCCCATAACATACGGCAAGATAACGGATATCAGTCAGCCAGTCAGCTACAACGTAGGACCAGGCACATATATGCATCAAGCCAAGTTGCCATACCTCATTCAGTCAGTCAGTCAGCTACAACGTAGGACCAGGCACATTTATGCATCGGTCCAAGTTGCCATACCTCTTTAGCACAACAAGATGAACACCGGATTCATAGAAGTAATTAATTTAGTGGTGGTAGTACATAAGGAAAGGTTGTATATAAGGATATAGTACAGGAAGGAAGAGAGATATGAAGCAATTTTAATCTCAAGGTTTAAGGGAAGATAAAGAGTGTATACACCTACGCCATTGTGATCGATTCTGAGCCATGTCACCTAGAGTCTCCAACCACTTATTACGATAGTCACGCGGACCCCAACCAGGTAGTCTGCATCTGCCAACATGGCTCAGGCTAGAAGTTAGTGACTTCAAACACTGATGCCATGTTTTGGTTTGGCCGCCCCTAACTCTCTTCCAACCGTTCCCAATACTAGTCATCATAGCGCGTCGTGGTAATCGGTGTTCAGGCATACGTAACACATGGCCCAACCATCTCAGTCGATGAAGATTTATCACCTCATCAACTGATTTACCATCGTTACCTAATACCCTGCGTCTAACCTCACTATTACTTACTCGGTGATCCCAGCAGATGCGAGCAATATTTCTAAGGCATCTGTGGTCAAATACTAGTAACCTACGAGTATCTTCTACTCTTAATGGCCATGTTTCACAGCCGTAAAGTAGAACAGAGCGAACTGCTGCGCAGTATACTCGTCCCTTAATTGATAGACGGATATCTCGTCTTCGCCATAGGTGACGTGAGTTGGCAAAAGCCAAACGAGCTTTTTGAATCCGTGCTGAGATTTCGTCAGACACCAACCCATTAGGGCTGATCAGACTTCCAAGATAAGTGAAGTTGTCGACGCGTTCGACTACTTCACTCCATATCCTTAGTTCAGGTGTTGACGCAGGCCAGTCCTGGAGTAACAATTTACATTTGGATGGGGAGAAACGCATCCCAAACATCCTGGCATTATTACTCAGTTCTAACAGAAGACTGCATTTTGTCAGCGTCTTCACCAAACAAGACTATGTCATCTGCGTATTCTAAGTCGCTTAGTGGTTCCCCTGGTAGATCAATTCCTGTAAACTCAGTCGACGATAGTGTCATTTGCAGCAACAGGTCTATAATGAAGTTAAACAAAAAGGGGGATAGTGGACAGCCTTGACGGACACCACTTGAGGTTGTAAAATCATATGACAGTTCGCCATAAGCTCTCACTCGACTGATAGTGTTCGAGTAAAGAGCCTTCACAAGGTTTATGTACTTCTCAGGTACACCTTTCAATGACAGACACTGCCACAGAACCTCTCGGTCTACAGAGTCAAATGCTGCTTTCAAGTCAAGAAAAACTATCATTGTCGGACGCCGATAAGCATGTCTGTGCTCTAAAACTTGACGAATGGTGAATATGTGGTCGATACAGCCACGACCAGGTCTGAAGCCAGCCTGATTTTCTCGTGTTTGCAGTTCACGAGTTTTAGTTAGGCGCCTGATAATTATTGAGGCTAGTATTTTAGATACTATGTTAGTCAGACTAATCCCTCTATGGTTATCGCAGGATGATTTTGACCCCTTTTTATATATTGGGACAATCAGTGATTGTGACCAGTCGGATGGGATTACATCCGTCTCCCAGATTTTAGCCAGAATATTAGTCAACCTAATCGCTAAAATTGGACCACCATATTTAAAGACCTCTGGAGCCAATCCATCAGGACCAGCTGCTCTTCCTCGTTTCAGATTACCTATAGCCTTTTGAACTTCAAGTAGGGTCGGGGGGCCTACTTCAATGTTCCATTCAGGTTTTTTAGGAATAGTGGGTAGTTGTGCAGTAGCTGAAGGCCAGCTAAACTGCTCCTTAAAATGTTCCGCCCATCGTTCTAAACGTTTGGGTAGAGAGCAGATAAGGGTTCCATCTTTTTCCGAGATCGTCTCACTTACACTTGACTTCTTAATTCCAGTTTCTTTTATTAGTCTGAATAGTTGCCTGGTGTTGCCTATAGCCGCTGCCTTTTCCATCTCTTTTGCTTTCGTTGCCCACCACTGCTCACGATCGTTCCTTAGACTTTTAGTTAACCTAGATCTAATTTGTTTACGCTCTTCGTCATGTTCAGAGCCTGATGGGATGAGTTTACGCGAAACCATCAGTGAAATAGACTTAGAAGAAATCCACTGGTTTTTTGGAGCCCTATGGTTTAAATGACTAATAGATGTTACTGCTGTTTCCACAGCTGTTCGTGTGTCTTTCCAAGCAGCATCTGGGTCAGTCTCGTTTACAGAACTGCCTAGATGTGAACTCAGTTGTCTCTGGAATTCGCATTTGGCTTTCTCGTCCTCCAGTTCAATCCTAACGGGTCTTCTTAGTTTACTTTTCCTGCGTCCATTGAGGCGCAGACAAATGCGTGCTCGTATTAAAGCGTGATCAGAGTCTAAACAAGTATTCCAATACGAGCGACAATCTTCTATTGAGCCTCTCCAACGATGACTGATGACAATATGGTCTATTTGAGTCCATCGTTGGTTTGGTGCAGGTGGTCGCCATGTTAGACGATGTCTCTCCTTATGTTTAAAATTAGTGCTTGCCAAAAATAAACGATTGTCTGAGCATAGTTGCAACAGACGATCACCATTATCGGTTCGTTGAGCCGGAATACTAAAACACCCACCTAGATGTCTTTCTGTTTGATTTAAGCTGCCTACCTGGGCATTAAAGTCACCCGCTACAACTACTATGTCTGAGCGCTTAGCTTTCTGAAGAAGCTCAGAGAGCTTTCTGTAAAAGTCATCTTTCACCTCATCATGGCTGCAGTCAGTGGGAGCGTAGGCAGAAACGACGAAAAGGCAACGACGTGTGTCCCTATCCTTCCGAGTTCTTACGGAGCCATTTAGCCGGGCAGCACACAGGCGACTGTTAACGGGGATCCATTCTAATAGTGCCTGTTCTGCCCTTGTACTTAGTGCTATACCTACACCTGCAAGTCCACGAGAACTAGCCAACGGGTCGCCAGATACACGGAGGGTGTATTTCGTTGGCTGTCCATTTTGGCGAGGTGAGGTCAAGTGAATTACCACACTAGGATCCTGTATGCGTGTTTCGGAGACACAGCATACATCAATGGTACGCGACTCTAAGGTTTTAGCTAAGGAGGCCTGTTGTCCGATTTGACTTAAAGTACGTACGTTGAAGGCTCCAATGTGTAGTTTGGAGCGAGGTTTTAGTAGACCTGGGACAGCGTTTCGCGCACTAGAATCGTTGGCCATGGTGACACTTGAGGAGGAAACCGAGAGAGGAAGTTTAGTGTTGAAAGTCAAGGTAGTAGGAATTGAAGAAGGAGATTGATTATGAATACAGTGGTCTTGAGTGTTGTTAGAGGTATGAGGGCAGTTATCACTTCCCGGTTGCCCACACCGTGGAAGGATTCTTCTAGAGGTACCTGAAAAGGAAATTGGGTTAGAAGTGGTCTTAATGACCTGAGAGCGTGACCGCAGTGCCCAAGGGACAACTGCTTGAGGTCGGTCACACACGACCTTTTTGTGGGTTGTTTTTGTGTTAGCTCCGTTCTTTAAAAAAAACCTTACCGCCGGAGACGGATATCCGTGGGATAAGGCGAGGTGTGCATTTTTAGGGTCGACCTTTTCTAACCCCACCCCTCCTTGTGGGAAGGCAGCATCGCTGTCATGCTGGTTGTCTGAAGGAAACACCTTACTGCTTTCACACCTCTGTACAGTCAGCAGTACGACTTCGCCTTCGGACCTTGGGTTTGCTGCTTTTAGTCTCACCGCTCTCTTCTCAAGGTTTAAAGGAAGACAAAGATGATATACACATACACCACTGTGATCGATTCTGAGCCATATCATCCAGAGTCTCCAACCATTGGTTACGATAGTCGCGCAGACCCCAACCAAGTAGTCTGCATCTACCAACATGGCTCAGACTAGAAGTTAGTGACTTTATGGACTGATGTCACGTTTTGGTTTGGTCGCCCCTAACTTCCAACCGTTTCCAACACTAGTCAGCATAGCGCGTCGTGGTAATCGATGTTCAGGCATACGTAACACGTGGCCTAACCATCTCAGTCGATGAAAGTTTATTACCTCATCAACTGATATACCATCATTCCCTAATACCCTGAGTGAAACAATCTACGAGGATGATGGGATGCCAATCACTAATATCTCTCGATGTCTTGAACGATGGGCTGAATTCTTCGAAGGGCAGTTCAACTGGCCTGCTGCTCCGGCAACATCGACCAGTTTGTCCTGCCCCCCATGGCCGGTGACAACTGATCCACCAAACGAGGCGGAAGTCCGCAAGGAACTCCAACTCTTGAAACGTTACAAATCACCGGGTCCAGATGACTTACCTCCGGCTCTTTTTAAAGATGGTGGTGACCTGACTAAGGAATTGACTGTGTTGTTTGGAAAGGTTTGGGAACAAGAAAGTGTTCCAACATCATGGAATGAGTCGATAGTCGTCCCTATCTTTAAAAAGGGTTCACCTTGTTCCTGCAATAACTATCGGGGGATAAGTCTACTTTCGATTGCGTCCAAACTATTGGCTTCTATCATTCTTCGTAGGTTGTTTAAAACCCGAGAACGATTGACTCGCGAGGAGCAGGCTGGTTTTCGTTCTGGTCGAGGATGCATTGATCACATCTTCACCCTCCGCCAAATGTTAGAACACCGTCATACTTATCGCAGGCCAACAATCGTAGTGTTTCTTGATATCAGGGCGGCCTTCGATTCGTTGGACAGGACTGTTCTCTGGGATTGTCTATTGAAGAAGGGTGTGCCTGAGAAGTTCATTAACATTTTAAAGGCCCTGTATACGAACACCTCAGGCAGAGTGAGGGCATACAACCACCTTTCTCCCTTGTTCCATTCGAGCAGTGGGGTTAGGCAGGGTTGCCCGATCTCACCATTCCTATTCAACTTTGCTATCGACGACATCCTGGAAACAGCTCTGATGGATATAAGTAATGGCGGTGTGGATATGTTGCCTGGAGAACGACTTCTCGACCTTGAGTATGCGGATGATATTGTCTTACTGTGCGATAATGCTCAAGCCATGCAATCCGCACTTAATCAGTTGGCAATCAGTGTCCGCAGGTACGGCATGTGCTTTGCACCCTCCAAGTGCAAAATACTCCTACAAGACTGGCAGGATTCTCATCCTGTACTCACCCTGGATGGTGAGCAGATTGAAGTAGTTGAGAAGTTCGTGTATCTAGGTAGCTATACAAGTGCTGGTGGTGGCGTGAGTGATGAGATTGATGCACGTATAATGAAAGCCAGAGCGGCTTATGCCAATCTGGGCCATCTTTGGCGCCTTCGTGATGTCAGTCTGGCTGTAAAAGGTCGGATCTACAACGCGTCGGTGAGAGCAGTTCTGCTCTATGCTTGTGAAACCTGGCCTCTTCGAGTTGAGGATGTTAGACGACTCTCTGTGTTCGATCATCGTTGTCTCCGAAGGATTGCTGACATCCAGTGGCAACACCATTTTAGTAATGCAGAGGTTCGGCATCGTGTGCTGGGGCGCAGAGACGATAATTCAATTGGTGTCACCATCTTTAAACACCGACTTTGGTGGCTTGGACATGTTTTACGAATGTCGTCCCAGAGACTTCCACGCCGTGCATTATTTGCCGACCCTGGGACTGGTTGGAAAAAGCGGAGAGGAGGTCAGTGTATGACATGGTGTCGTGGCACGAAAGAAAGCTGCAAAGGGCTAGCTTCTGTTGGTCCTTCACGACTCCCTGGCTGGGGTCCACCAGGTACATTTATTTATGTCCCTGGCTGGGGTCCAAGGGATGGTGCAACACAGTGGCTAGAGACGTTATCAGATATGGCTCAGAATAAAAGCCAGTGGCGATCCTGCTGTAACCTTCTTTTACTTTCTACATAAAGAATGGTTCTTTCTTAACTGAAAGAGTCTTCTGGTTGTACATTTCAGTCCGCCCTATCTTTCCATCCCTTCTCTTCCTACTTTCATTATTTTGTGTGGCGCATATGTATCTGGTGCTCTTTTGTACCAATATGTGTTTAAATAAATAAATAAATAACCCTGTGTCCAACCTCACTATTACTTACCCGGTGATCGCAGCAGTTTCGAACAATATTCCTAAGACATATATGATCAAATAACTTGCGAGTATTTTCGGTAGGATTAAACTATACTGACGAGACAATCAGAAGCTTTCGCGGGTTTTCAAGGTCACGGTGCTAAGTTCGGTACCTGATGCTTACGTACGGTCTGTTTACAGAGGATTTTAGGGAAGACGTGATAATTTAGCGTCTACAATAGAATTGATTATAAGATTTTGGCGCAAAATTCAATTATCCATTTGGATAAATAGAGTTTTGGCATTATAGCTGATGTCAGTTCGTGATGAAAACCCTAAGTATAATTCCTAGCCTTAATCATGAACTGTAAATCATAATTTGAATTCTTTACACAGGTTTATAACCCTCATTTAGTATTAGTTATTATGTTGACACTCTCAGAGTCACTCTAGCGTCGCTCAAAGGTAGTCCATAACTTATAGTCTCACCCATAACCCTAAACCCCACACTTAAACCTTAACTCTAACCCGTAAACCATACCAATATACTAACATTATTGAAGCTATGTGGTCGAGGCTAAAAGAATTTTTGAGACCTTATCATGGTTTCAGAGGTCGACTACTATGGAGCCATATGGATGTGTTCCTGTACCGTATGCACTATGATTTTAGAACTTCTGAACCTATATCTGACCTTAAGAAGTTTTTGACCCATGTAAAAGAAGTGTTTCCACTTTAATTCTTTGGTTTTGTATATGTTTTTACTGTATACTAACTGTCTTCTGATTGACTAATATTTCTCAAGGTCATTTAAGATTCGCTCAAAGGTCGGAGTATAGTTTAATCCTACCGTATTTTCTGCTCTTAATAACCACATTTCGCAGCTGTAGGGTAAGACAACAAACTGATGCGCATTATTCTCGTCCATTAATTGATAGACGGATATCTTGTCTTCGCCATAGGTGACGTGAGTTGGCAAAAGCCAAACGAGCTCTTTGAATCAGTGCTGAGATTTCGTCAGACACCAACTCATTAGGGCTGATCAGACTCCCAAGATAAGTGAAGTTGTCGACGCGTTCGACTACTTCACTCCATATCCTTAGTTCAGGTGTTGATGCAGGCCAGTCCTGGAGTAACAATTCACATTTAGATGGGGAGAAACGCATTTCAAACACCCTGGCATTATTACTCAGTTCTAACAGAAGACTGCATTTTGTCAGCGTCTTCACCAAACAAGACTATGCCATCTGCGTATTCTAAGTCGATTGGTGGACCCCTTGGTAGGAGATCAATGCCCAAAAATTCAGTCGACGAGGACGTTATTTCCAGCAATAGGTTTATAATGAAGTTAAACAAAAATGGGGATAGTGGACGGAAAAATATTGAGGTGTAACAGTCTGTTTTCATAAGATAGACAAACAAGGCGAGACTTCTTATTGTTTTGATCCCTCGTCGTTGAACCCACCCTGGAATACCCTCATTATAATTTAAACACATAGTTTATAATAACTTCGAAAAATCCTTTCCATTAGCTTGACAACTACAGCGGTCAGAATAATGGGACGGTAGTTCCAAACTTGTTCTTTGCTCCCCACTTTACAAACTAGAACGAAGATTTCAGCCTTCTAGTTTCTTGGGAATCTGGACAGTCTCAGTGATATATACAGACATTATTGTCAATGGTTCGACAATTACATATGTCAGGGCTCTCATGATCCTAGGATGAATATCCTCAGGACCATTTCTCATTTCTGTAGAACTCAGTCAACCCAACAAAGTATGAAGACTTACACTCACACATACAAAAAGCAGTCATTACATAAATATAGGACGTCACACTAATGAGAAACAAACCTCCAAACTAACGACTTGGTACCGACGAACTTGAAAAATCGCCGTGAAGACTTGGAATTGGGATCCGATTCATCTGAACTTTTACTTAGATAGATACTAATTGAATCTTGGCAAATGAGTAGGTGGACTGCAAAATTCTAAACAAAACGTTTTCTGTAAATTTCTTGAGGAATATGAGTGGAGAATGTCAATTTCAAGCGTATAGGGGCATGTAAATTTTATAGTTTAAAGCAATTAGTCCCTTTTATAAATTTCGATAGAACAATGAGAAGACGTAGTTGATCTGAAAAATGTGATGTATTTGCGCTATACATTTCGAACAATCTGGTCACACATATACTTGTCAAGGCATTTTTATATGAAAATTAATAAAGGTCAAAGAAACAAATAAAAGTACAACTAAAATAACTAAGGGGGAGAAAGAATAAGAAATTGTCGCGTTATTCTAGGCCATAGAATGACTTAAGGATTACCAAGGTAAATTCAAGGTTACGACAAATTGTTTTTGTACACATAAGGGGGGTTTAAATTTACGAATAGCTAAGGCTTCAATAAACTTAAGAATTCGACCTTGACAATTTCTATACAACATTCTAAATGCTGTATTAATGTTAATTTTGTGCCCCGTCTCAATAATGTGTTTTGCTATCGATGAACATGGTTTTCTACCGCCTACATTGATCGGATCATTTGACACACACTGATTTTGAAGCCATCTGGGTACATGTTCATTGACCCTTGATTGCATTGTTCGATTACTCCTACCTATGTATGTGTGTCCACACAAACATGTAAATTGGTAAATACAATGGGATGTGACGTAATCATTAGTGCATTGTTTGGGTCTATTATGAATCATGGCCTTAGACTTTTCAATCACTACCAACTGAGCAGCATAATACGTATTCTCAATGGCTGCTTTCAATCTCTGCCTTAAAACTATACTGTTTGATTCGCCTCTATATGGTAGATTGATGTAAACCTTTTTCTTTGGCACTGAATAAATTAGAGGTCTTGGCATTAATTGACTTTTGCACCTATTAATAAACTTGAGTGGATAACCATTTGCTATTAACGTGTCAGTCAGTAACTTCTCCTCTTTTTCCACCATATCAGAGGTACATATTCTTCGAGTCCTCTTAAAGAGGCACTTAACTAGACCTCTCTTGTATTGCAATGGACAGAAACTATGGAAATTTAGGTATTGTCCCGTCCAAGTTGGTTTCCTATACACGGACCGTCTAATAGTGCCATCATCCCTTCGACTTAAAAGTATGTCTAGAAAGGCTAATTGGCCGTTACTTTCTGGTTCATGTGTCATCACAATATCATTTTGAACACCATTGAGTTTATCCAGTAATCGGTAAACATCAAAATGCTTATCACATATAATTAGAATATCGTCCATATATCTTCTATATAGAGTTGTCTCACCAATGAGGTCACTCGTCATATTTTCCACATATGACATGAATACCTCAGCTAAGAGAGGCCCTAAAGGGCTACCCATAGCTACACCATCAACTTGTCGGAAATATTCACCATCAAATGTAAATTGAACATTAGCTGTACATAATAAAAGTAAATCTTTCAAAAATGGTGACGGAATAGGAAAAAGGGGAAAGTTTTTTGAAATATAGTCACAAAGGAAATCCACCGTCTTTGTTAACGGTACATTCGTGAAGAGGGAGTTTACATCAAATGAATGCAAAGATTTATCCTTAATATTAATGTCACCAAGAAAATCGATTAGTTCAAATGTATCTTTTAAAGAGAACTTACATAGATTAGCACGAATTGGGTTTAACAGTTTTACTAACCATTTAGCTAGCTCGTGTGTGGGAGAACCACTCATAGACAAAATTGGTCGTAATGGAATATTAGGTTTATGAATTTTAGGTAATCCATATAAATTCGGGAGAACTGAACCCGAGGGTTTTAGTATATTAAACTCCTCGTTGTTTATGACGTTCATTTTAAGAAGCTTTAATAGATTGGACTTCACTCTGGATTCCAATTTTCTAACATTAATATTAGAAGAAACGTCCTGTAAGAATTTACTTTGATCACCCAGTATAGATAACATTTTGTTTTTATATTCACATTTATTGATAACGACCACCCCAGAACCTTTGTCAGGTCTGAGGATCACAATATCTGACCTACATTGGAGGTTTTTTAACGCAGCGAAATGTTTAGGAGTCAAAATACTTCTTTGTCTGACTTGAGATCCGTGAAAGTGGTGGGCAACGTCAACCAATTTCACCTTTAACCAATTTTTCCTATCCAGGGTGGTTGGGACAAGAGGGTTCAACTGATCATAAAGACTTTCAAATTGAGCATCTATCGACAGATCAGAAATCTTGGTATGTGCAACGGAGAAATTAAATCCGAGTGATAGAGCTTCTTTCTCGAATACAGAAAGCCTAACAGTTGATAAATTTGATACATATTTATCCGGGTTAAATTGAAATAAATTTCCATCATTATCATACACAAGAGTTTTACTCAGCTTTTGTTTAGTAGTATGATTTGTTTTAGCAACCACAGTACTGCAAAAATTCATAAATTTAATACGACATAGAAGAGAGAGATTAGATAATACGCATGATGCCTGAGTATGAAGTTCAATTAGTTTATTCAACATATCATTACATTTTTCTTTATGAGATTTCGCCAGACGCAAAAGATTAGACACATTTGGTTGTAACTTATTAGATCGTAAGAATTTATAGAGATGTCTTGGAAATATGTGTGAATTAATGCAAGTTTTATAAAACTCCAGTTTTACCTTTTCCGATGCAATTTTGCACTTCAGATTAGCAAGTTCATCTAACCGTTTAGTGCAAGACGAAGGGAGTCTTCTTTTCAAGAATTTAAAGCAATTAGTCCCTTTTATAAATTTCGATAGAACAATGAGAAGACGTAGTTGATCTGAAAAATGTGATGTATTTGCGCTATACATTTCGAACAATCTGGTCACACATATACTTGTCAAGGCATTTTTATATGAAAATTAATAAAGGTCAAAGAAACAAATAAAAGTACAACTAAAATAACTAAGGGGGAGAAAGAATAAGAAATTGTCGCGTTATTCTAGGCCATAGAATGACTTAAGGATTACCAAGGTAAATTCAAGGTTACGACAAATTGTTTTTGTACACATAAGGGGGGTTTAAATTTACGAATAGCTAAGGCTTCAATAAACTTAAGAATTCGACCTTGACAATTTCTATACAACATTCTAAATGCTGTATTAATGTTAATTTTGTGCCCCGTCTCAATAATGTGTTTTGCTATCGATGAACATGGTTTTCTACCGCCTACATTGATCGGATCATTTGACACACACTGATTTTGAAGCCATCTGGGTACATGTTCATTGACCCTTGATTGCATTGTTCGATTACTCCTACCTATGTATGTGTGTCCACACAAACATGTAAATTGGTAAATACAATGGGATGTGACGTAATCATTAGTGCATTGTTTGGGTCTATTATGAATCATGGCCTTAGACTTTTCAATCACTACCAACTGAGCAGCATAATACGTATTCTCAATGGCTGCTTTCAATCTCTGCCTTAAAACTATACTGTTTGATTCGCCTCTATATGGTAGATTGATGTAAACCTTTTTCTTTGGCACTGAATAAATTAGAGGTCTTGGCATTAATTGACTTTTGCACCTATTAATAAACTTGAGTGGATAACCATTTGCTATTAACGTGTCAGTCAGTAACTTCTCCTCTTTTTCCACCATATCAGAGGTACATATTCTTCGAGTCCTCTTAAAGAGGCACTTAACTAGACCTCTCTTGTATTGCAATGGACAGAAACTATGGAAATTTAGGTATTGTCCCGTCCAAGTTGGTTTCCTATACACGGACCGTCTAATAGTGCCATCATCCCTTCGACTTAAAAGTATGTCTAGAAAGGCTAATTGGCCGTTACTTTCTGGTTCATGTGTCATCACAATATCATTTTGAACACCATTGAGTTTATCCAGTAATCGGTAAACATCAAAATGCTTATCACATATAATTAGAATATCGTCCATATATCTTCTATATAGAGTTGTCTCACCAATGAGGTCACTCGTCATATTTTCCACATATGACATGAATACCTCAGCTAAGAGAGGCCCTAAAGGGCTACCCATAGCTACACCATCAACTTGTCGGAAATATTCACCATCAAATGTAAATTGAACATTAGCTGTACATAATAAAAGTAAATCTTTCAAAAATGGTGACGGAATAGGAAAAAGGGGAAAGTTTTTTGAAATATAGTCACAAAGGAAATCCACCGTCTTTGTTAACGGTACATTCGTGAAGAGGGAGTTTACATCAAATGAATGCAAAGATTTATCCTTAATATTAATGTCACCAAGAAAATCGATTAGTTCAAATGTATCTTTTAAAGAGAACTTACATAGATTAGCACGAATTGGGTTTAACAGTTTTACTAACCATTTAGCTAGCTCGTGTGTGGGAGAACCACTCATAGACAAAATTGGTCGTAATGGAATATTAGGTTTATGAATTTTAGGTAATCCATATAAATTCGGGAGAACTGAACCCGAGGGTTTTAGTATATTAAACTCCTCGTTGTTTATGACGTTCATTTTAAGAAGCTTTAATAGATTGGACTTCACTCTGGATTCCAATTTTCTAACATTAATATTAGAAGAAACGTCCTGTAAGAATTTACTTTGATCACCCAGTATAGATAACATTTTGTTTTTATATTCACATTTATTGATAACGACCACCCCAGAACCTTTGTCAGGTCTGAGGATCACAATATCTGACCTACATTGGAGGTTTTTTAACGCAGCGAAATGTTTAGGAGTCAAAATACTTCTTTGTCTGACTTGAGATCCGTGAAAGTGGTGGGCAACGTCAACCAATTTCACCTTTAACCAATTTTTCCTATCCAGGGTGGTTGGGACAAGAGGGTTCAACTGATCATAAAGACTTTCAAATTGAGCATCTATCGACAGATCAGAAATCTTGGTATGTGCAACGGAGAAATTAAATCCGAGTGATAGAGCTTCTTTCTCGAATACAGAAAGCCTAACAGTTGATAAATTTGATACATATTTATCCGGGTTAAATTGAAATAAATTTCCATCATTATCATACACAAGAGTTTTACTCAGCTTTTGTTTAGTAGTATGATTTGTTTTAGCAACCACAGTACTGCAAAAATTCATAAATTTAATACGACATAGAAGAGAGAGATTAGATAATACGCATGATGCCTGAGTATGAAGTTCAATTAGTTTATTCAACATATCATTACATTTTTCTTTATGAGATTTCGCCAGACGCAAAAGATTAGACACATTTGGTTGTAACTTATTAGATCGTAAGAATTTATAGAGATGTCTTGGAAATATGTGTGAATTAATGCAAGTTTTATAAAACTCCAGTTTTACCTTTTCCGATGCAATTTTGCACTTCAGATTAGCAAGTTCATCTAACCGTTTAGTGCAAGACGAAGGGAGTCTTCTTTTCAAGAATTTAAAGCAATTAGTCCCTTTTATAAATTTCGATAGAACAATGAGAAGACGTAGTTGATCTGAAAAATGTGATGTATTTGCGCTATACATTTCGAACAATCTGGTCACACATATACTTGTCAAGGCATTTTTATATGAAAATTAATAAAGGTCAAAGAAACAAATAAAAGTACAACTAAAATAACTAAGGGGGAGAAAGAATAAGAAATTGTCGCGTTATTCTAGGCCATAGAATGACTTAAGGATTACCAAGGTAAATTCAAGGTTACGACAAATTGTTTTTGTACACATAAGGGGGGTTTAAATTTACGAATAGCTAAGGCTTCAATAAACTTAAGAATTCGACCTTGACAATTTCTATACAACATTCTAAATGCTGTATTAATGTTAATTTTGTGCCCCGTCTCAATAATGTGTTTTGCTATCGATGAACATGGTTTTCTACCGCCTACATTGATCGGATCATTTGACACACACTGATTTTGAAGCCATCTGGGTACATGTTCATTGACCCTTGATTGCATTGTTCGATTACTCCTACCTATGTATGTGTGTCCACACAAACATGTAAATTGGTAAATACAATGGGATGTGACGTAATCATTAGTGCATTGTTTGGGTCTATTATGAATCATGGCCTTAGACTTTTCAATCACTACCAACTGAGCAGCATAATACGTATTCTCAATGGCTGCTTTCAATCTCTGCCTTAAAACTATACTGTTTGATTCGCCTCTATATGGTAGATTGATGTAAACCTTTTTCTTTGGCACTGAATAAATTAGAGGTCTTGGCATTAATTGACTTTTGCACCTATTAATAAACTTGAGTGGATAACCATTTGCTATTAACGTGTCAGTCAGTAACTTCTCCTCTTTTTCCACCATATCAGAGGTACATATTCTTCGAGTCCTCTTAAAGAGGCACTTAACTAGACCTCTCTTGTATTGCAATGGACAGAAACTATGGAAATTTAGGTATTGTCCCGTCCAAGTTGGTTTCCTATACACGGACCGTCTAATAGTGCCATCATCCCTTCGACTTAAAAGTATGTCTAGAAAGGCTAATTGGCCGTTACTTTCTGGTTCATGTGTCATCACAATATCATTTTGAACACCATTGAGTTTATCCAGTAATCGGTAAACATCAAAATGCTTATCACATATAATTAGAATATCGTCCATATATCTTCTATATAGAGTTGTCTCACCAATGAGGTCACTCGTCATATTTTCCACATATGACATGAATACCTCAGCTAAGAGAGGCCCTAAAGGGCTACCCATAGCTACACCATCAACTTGTCGGAAATATTCACCATCAAATGTAAATTGAACATTAGCTGTACATAATAAAAGTAAATCTTTCAAAAATGGTGACGGAATAGGAAAAAGGGGAAAGTTTTTTGAAATATAGTCACAAAGGAAATCCACCGTCTTTGTTAACGGTACATTCGTGAAGAGGGAGTTTACATCAAATGAATGCAAAGATTTATCCTTAATATTAATGTCACCAAGAAAATCGATTAGTTCAAATGTATCTTTTAAAGAGAACTTACATAGATTAGCACGAATTGGGTTTAACAGTTTTACTAACCATTTAGCTAGCTCGTGTGTGGGAGAACCACTCATAGACAAAATTGGTCGTAATGGAATATTAGGTTTATGAATTTTAGGTAATCCATATAAATTCGGGAGAACTGAACCCGAGGGTTTTAGTATATTAAACTCCTCGTTGTTTATGACGTTCATTTTAAGAAGCTTTAATAGATTGGACTTCACTCTGGATTCCAATTTTCTAACATTAATATTAGAAGAAACGTCCTGTAAGAATTTACTTTGATCACCCAGTATAGATAACATTTTGTTTTTATATTCACATTTATTGATAACGACCACCCCAGAACCTTTGTCAGGTCTGAGGATCACAATATCTGACCTACATTGGAGGTTTTTTAACGCAGCGAAATGTTTAGGAGTCAAAATACTTCTTTGTCTGACTTGAGATCCGTGAAAGTGGTGGGCAACGTCAACCAATTTCACCTTTAACCAATTTTTCCTATCCAGGGTGGTTGGGACAAGAGGGTTCAACTGATCATAAAGACTTTCAAATTGAGCATCTATCGACAGATCAGAAATCTTGGTATGTGCAACGGAGAAATTAAATCCGAGTGATAGAGCTTCTTTCTCGAATACAGAAAGCCTAACAGTTGATAAATTTGATACATATTTATCCGGGTTAAATTGAAATAAATTTCCATCATTATCATACACAAGAGTTTTACTCAGCTTTTGTTTAGTAGTATGATTTGTTTTAGCAACCACAGTACTGCAAAAATTCATAAATTTAATACGACATAGAAGAGAGAGATTAGATAAT
Source organism: Schistosoma rodhaini (assembly GCA_944470415.2). NCBI lineage: Eukaryota > Metazoa > Platyhelminthes > Trematoda > Strigeidida > Schistosomatidae > Schistosoma > Schistosoma rodhaini. The sequence goes on from OX104044.1 coordinate 64,904,080, forward strand.
ACGCATGATGCCTGAGTATGAAGTTCAATTAGTTTATTCAACATATCATTACATTTTTCTTTATGAGATTTCGCCAGACGCAAAAGATTAGACACATTTGGTTGTAACTTATTAGATCGTAAGAATTTATAGAGATGTCTTGGAAATATGTGTGAATTAATGCAAGTTTTATAAAACTCCAGTTTTACCTTTTCCGATGCAATTTTGCACTTCAGATTAGCAAGTTCATCTAACCGTTTAGTGCAAGACGAAGGGAGTCTTCTTTTCAAGAATTTAAAGCAATTAGTCCCTTTTATAAATTTCGATAGAACAATGAGAAGACGTAGTTGATCTGAAAAATGTGATGTATTTGCGCTATACATTTCGAACAATCTGGTCACACATATACTTGTCAAGGCATTTTTATATGAAAATTAATAAAGGTCAAAGAAACAAATAAAAGTACAACTAAAATAACTAAGGGGGAGAAAGAATAAGAAATTGTCGCGTTATTCTAGGCCATAGAATGACTTAAGGATTACCAAGGTAAATTCAAGGTTACGACAAATTGTTTTTGTACACATAAGGGGGGTTTAAATTTACGAATAGCTAAGGCTTCAATAAACTTAAGAATTCGACCTTGACAATTTCTATACAACATTCTAAATGCTGTATTAATGTTAATTTTGTGCCCCGTCTCAATAATGTGTTTTGCTATCGATGAACATGGTTTTCTACCGCCTACATTGATCGGATCATTTGACACACACTGATTTTGAAGCCATCTGGGTACATGTTCATTGACCCTTGATTGCATTGTTCGATTACTCCTACCTATGTATGTGTGTCCACACAAACATGTAAATTGGTAAATACAATGGGATGTGACGTAATCATTAGTGCATTGTTTGGGTCTATTATGAATCATGGCCTTAGACTTTTCAATCACTACCAACTGAGCAGCATAATACGTATTCTCAATGGCTGCTTTCAATCTCTGCCTTAAAACTATACTGTTTGATTCGCCTCTATATGGTAGATTGATGTAAACCTTTTTCTTTGGCACTGAATAAATTAGAGGTCTTGGCATTAATTGACTTTTGCACCTATTAATAAACTTGAGTGGATAACCATTTGCTATTAACGTGTCAGTCAGTAACTTCTCCTCTTTTTCCACCATATCAGAGGTACATATTCTTCGAGTCCTCTTAAAGAGGCACTTAACTAGACCTCTCTTGTATTGCAATGGACAGAAACTATGGAAATTTAGGTATTGTCCCGTCCAAGTTGGTTTCCTATACACGGACCGTCTAATAGTGCCATCATCCCTTCGACTTAAAAATATGTCTAGAAAGGCTAATTGGCCGTTACTTTCTGGTTCATGTGTCATCACAATATCATTTTGAACACCATTGAGTTTATCCAGTAATCGGTAAACATCAAAATGCTTATCACATATAATTAGAATATCGTCCATATATCTTCTATATAGAGTTGTCTCACCAATGAGGTCACTCGTCATATTTTCCACATATGACATGAATACCTCAGCTAAGAGAGGCCCTAAAGGGCTACCCATAGCTACACCATCAACTTGTCGGAAATATTCACCATCAAATGTAAATTGAACATTAGCTGTACATAATAAAAGTAAATCTTTCAAAAATGGTGACGGAATAGGAAAAAGGGGAAAGTTTTTTGAAATATAGTCACAAAGGAAATCCACCGTCTTTGTTAACGGTACATTCGTGAAGAGGGAGTTTACATCAAATGAATGCAAAGATTTATCCTTAATATTAATGTCACCAAGAAAATCGATTAGTTCAAATGTATCTTTTAAAGAGAACTTACATAGATTAGCACGAATTGGGTTTAACAGTTTTACTAACCATTTAGCTAGCTCGTGTGTGGGAGAACCACTCATAGACAAAATTGGTCGTAATGGAATATTAGGTTTATGAATTTTAGGTAATCCATATAAATTCGGGAGAACTGAACCCGAGGGTTTTAGTATATTAAACTCCTCGTTGTTTATGACGTTCATTTTAAGAAGCTTTAATAGATTGGACTTCACTCTGGATTCCAATTTTCTAACATTAATATTAGAAGAAACGTCCTGTAAGAATTTACTTTGATCACCCAGTATAGATAACATTTTGTTTTTATATTCACATTTATTGATAACGACCACCCCAGAACCTTTGTCAGGTCTGAGGATCACAATATCTGACCTACATTGGAGGTTTTTTAACGCAGCGAAATGTTTAGGAGTCAAAATACTTCTTTGTCTGACTTGAGATCCGTGAAAGTGGTGGGCAACGTCAACCAATTTCACCTTTAACCAATTTTTCCTATCCAGGGTGGTTGGGACAAGAGGGTTCAACTGATCATAAAGACTTTCAAATTGAGCATCTATCGACAGATCAGAAATCTTGGTATGTGCAACGGAGAAATTAAATCCGAGTGATAGAGCTTCTTTCTCGAATACAGAAAGCCTAACAGTTGATAAATTTGATACATATTTATCCGGGTTAAATTGAAATAAATTTCCATCATTATCATACACAAGAGTTTTACTCAGCTTTTGTTTAGTAGTATGATTTGTTTTAGCAACCACAGTACTGCAAAAATTCATAAATTTAATACGACATAGAAGAGAGAGATTAGATAATACGCATGATGCCTGAGTATGAAGTTCAATTAGTTTATTCAACATATCATTACATTTTTCTTTATGAGATTTCGCCAGACGCAAAAGATTAGACACATTTGGTTGTAACTTATTAGATCGTAAGTCCAATCTATTAAAGCTTCTTAAAATGAACGTCATAAACAACGAGGAGTTTAATATACTAAAACCCTCGGGTTCAGTTCTCCCGAATTTATATGGATTACCTAAAATTCATAAACCTAATATTCCATTACGACCAATTTTGTCTATGAGTGGTTCTCCCACACACGAGCTAGCTAAATGGTTAGTAAAACTGTTAAACCCAATTCGTGCTAATCTATGTAAGTTCTCTTTAAAAGATACATTTGAACTAATCGATTTTCTTGGTGACATTAATATTAAGGATAAATCTTTGCATTCATTTGATGTAAACTCCCTCTTCACGAATGTACCGTTAACAAAGACGGTGGATTTCCTTTGTGACTATATTTCAAAAAACTTTCCCCTTTTTCCTATTCCGTCACCATTTTTGAAAGATTTACTTTTATTATGTACAGCTAATGTTCAATTTACATTTGATGGTGAATATTTCCGACAAGTTGATGGTGTAGCTATGGGTAGCCCTTTAGGGCCTCTCTTAGCTGAGGTATTCATGTCATATGTGGAAAATATGACGAGTGACCTCATTGGTGAGACAACTCTATATAGAAGATATATGGACGATATTCTAATTATATGTGATAAGCATTTTGATGTTTACCGATTACTGGATAAACTCAATGGTGTTCAAAATGATATTGTGATGACACATGAACCAGAAAGTAACGGCCAATTAGCCTTTCTAGACATACTTTTAAGTCGAAGGGATGATGGCACTATTAGACGGTCCGTGTATAGGAAACCAACTTGGACGGGACAATACCTAAATTTCCATAGTTTCTGTCCATTGCAATACAAGAGAGGTCTAGTTAAGTGCCTCTTTAAGAGGACTCGAAGAATATGTACCTCTGATATGGTGGAAAAAGAGGAGAAGTTACTGACTGACACGTTAATAGCAAATGGTTATCCACTCAAGTTTATTAATAGGTGCAAAAGTCAATTAATGCCAAGACCTCTAATTTATTCAGTGCCAAAGAAAAAGGTTTACATCAATCTACCATATAGAGGCGAATCAAACAGTATAGTTTTAAGGCAGAGATTGAAAGCAGCCATTGAGAATACGTATTATGCTGCTCAGTTGGTAGTGATTGAAAAGTCTAAGGCCATGATTCATAATAGACCCAAACAATGCACTAATGATTACGTCACATCCCATTGTATTTACCAATTTACATGTTTGTGTGGACACACATACATAGGTAGGAGTAATCGAACAATGCAATCAAGGGTCAATGAACATGTACCCAGATGGCTTCAAAATCAGTGTGTGTCAAATGATCCGATCAATGTAGGCGGTAGAAAACCATGTTCATCGATAGCAAAACACATTATTGAGACGGGGCACAAAATTAACATTAATACAGCATTTAGAATGTTGTATAGAAATTGTCAAGGTCGAATTCTTAAGTTTATTGAAGCCTTAGCTATTCGTAAATTTAAACCCCCCTTATGTGTACAAAAACAATTTGTCGTAACCTTGAATTTACCTTGGTAATCCTTAAGTCATTCTATGGCCTAGAATAACGCGACAATTTCTTATTCTTTCTCCCCCTTAGTTATTTTAGTTGTACTTTTATTTGTTTCTTTGACCTTTATTAATTTTCATATAAAAATGCCTTGACAAGTATATGTGTGACCAGATTGTTCGAAATGTATAGCGCAAATACATCACATTTTTCAGATCAACTACGTCTTCTCATTGTTCTATCGAAATTTTATAGTCTTTTAAAACAGTCATTACGGTAAATGGTGTAACTGATTAGCCAGTACAGAGTCTGCACTGTCTTTTCAAAGTTAAACATAGGGCAGACTAGTTCTCAGATGCAAAGCCGAGTTGTAATTCATACGTAGTTGATATACAAAAATGCCCAAAACATTAGTATTTTCACCGATTTATAAAACAATGCACGACAGTACTAGCCACTTAAACATTGGGATTAGATGGAATGGATACGCGCTTTTCGTCCTACTTATGACTTGTCAGCTAGATGTTCTCGCATCCTGGAGTTGGTGTTCACTCCAAGACTTAAACTCAACTTTGGCGGCCTGTTTAAACCTAAGGGCTGCCTGTTCCTATCTTCTAGATATTTTAACAAGTTATCTAATTTTGTTTGTTTTAATACATCATTATGCCTATTGTTCGCACAACCTATTATGGTGCGTTTCTGAAAAGTGTAAAACCTTTCGATGTAAAGGTTACGGAAGGCCTAACCAGAGATATCGTGGTTGCAATATGGTTGGCAATATGCAGCGAGAAGAATGTACATTATCCAGATCTCGATTGACTTGGCTGCTAACTTCTAACTGGCGATCACTCAATATTTATCCTCAGGAAGCACGAAGAAGTACGAAACGGAAACTTGTTGAAGTACTTAATGCTGAGAATTCTATATTGTACCAAAAATATAATATTGAATAAAGCTAATAATAATTAATTAATTAACACAAGCTCCAAACTTAATCGCATTGTAGGGCTAGTGAAGTTTCATTGAACCCTAGCCAAATCATCCGGCAGTTGGGTCACTGAATATGGAACAGACCATCCATCCCTATCAAGGTCAAGGACAGTCAACGCGCATCAGTCAACCATACGCTATGGACTGGCCCATGCGGCAGTGGTTCTACTTTCGCTTGTATCTACTTTAACCAATATACTCTTGTAATAACGTCTTTTGTGTTGTACAGTCTTCAGAGCATCCATGATCCCTTGATACGTCGATGGTTCAATCCACGTAAGGTGCTGGTCGCGAGGTGTGACCTCGAAGTTAGCTTATTCGTTACACCGTCCCCGTCTAACTCGAGTAGGCCTCTAATCATTCGACATAATTCATCAACGTTGATGGTCTACACTGGTTAGCAAGACTTCGAATAATGCAACCTATCACTATGATCTTTTTTATTGCATTCTATGCTTATTATTTTTCATTCTTAACTTTGCCTATGTTAACCAGTTTCTGTGAGTATTCGTTGCATCCTATCCTTGTGGATTAGTATTTCAACCCAAAAAATTAGTTCAACATTATTCACTTAACTACTGATTACAGATAACCACTAACTTCTACAACGAGAGGGGGTTTCAATTCAATAAAGGATGAAATAGTCTTGTCTATTTCATATTGAATCAAAGTTAGTTACCTAACGGCTACGGCACCCCAATTTGTCTGCAAGAATTAACCTTCCTGGGTCACTAACGCCATGGAACTCCTGAAGTTTTTGGAGAAATATTTTGTTAAACCACGTGATCGAGGATGTCGTGGGGCTGTAAAGAGATAACGGCAACCAACATCAAACTGGCTGTTGATATCTTCCGTGAAGTGTTTTCAGCTATCACTGACTGGAGCGTTTAGTTTCTTTTACACGACCAATTATCTTCTTTGTTGTACTTTTAGCAAACTTTTGATGATGCCACAGGTATTGTCGTTTGACAACACTTCACCAGCAACACCTATAATTGAGTCGTGCTTACCCAGTGAAATCGAAAGTCAGAAGCGAGGAGGTCCGAAGATATATTTGGTAGATTATCAATATATGGAGAAGCAACTTATCTAAATTGGCTAGCGGTTGTGACCTGGTAGGGATGAATGACTGAGTACCTTCAGCCGGGTGAGTTTATTAAAACTAATGTAGTCAGTGTCAAATGTCGAACACTTACAGATCTATTGATTTTGGGGATTTATTTACCGCTACAGATCAGCCCCTCTAATGGAGTACTGATGACCCCACAACGTGGTCAGCCAGTAGTTTAAACCCAACGAGCTTGTCGTTGGTAAACACCCTTCTGATAGCTTGCTGTGTTTAGCGGTGTCCGGTCGTCTTTCCTTACAATAAGGGACCATGAAGCACAACATAGTAATAAGTAAGAAAAGTACAATCGAAATTTCGTTTCCTCGTAAAATTCGTCGTTTTTTTCCTGGAAAGTAAAAAAAGGAATATGTGAGTGCATGTCGAAATACACTCGTACGCGTGTAAAGACACAAAGCGGGCGTAAAAAGTAAATAAACTCATGCACCTACGACAGCGTAAAAGCGACTTTTTGATTTTTACGGTTTTTTAAAGAAAAATATATACATTCACATATTGGCAAAAATATTTGTTTGTTTTTGGCAGAAATATATAAGGACAAGCATATTAAATGTTTTAATTATACAGGTTTAACTGAACGCATTGCATTTGTAAGTCTGCTCGTGTTGGAGTTCAGATCCATGTTCATTTAAGAAGATGAAGGATCCACGGACTCTCCTGGAAGTCAAAGTTTCGTTCCATAAACGAGTCGAGCTGCAGTATATCCAATGTCAGCTTTAACTGTATCGCGAATAACTAGTAAGACGAGTCGAAGAGAGTTTGTCCACCGTGAAACGTTCGCAGCTGAAAGCGAAGCTGTTAATTGTCGGTGAAAACATTCTACCAACCCGTTTGTTTGTGGGTGGTAGGCGGTTGTTCGGGAGCGAATGATTCCTAATAGTGAGGTCAGTTAACGGAAAAGTTCAGATTCCAACTGGCGTCTGCGGTCTGTAGTGATGGTTGAAGGATAGCCGAAATTTGCTACCCACTGTTTCAGCAGTAATGTCCTTAATAGGTACCGCTTCTGGCCATCCAGTCAAACGGTCCACGCAAGTTAAGAGATATGAGTATCCATTTGAATCGGGTAAAGGTCCTACCAAACCCAGATGCACATGGTCGAAACGAGCATCAGGAGTTTGGGAAGAGACTGAGGGACATTTGTTGTGTCTTATGACCTTAGATTTCTGGCAGCCCACTCCCTTACGTCTTTATTCATACCAGGCCAGCGAATCCGTTCTGCTATAAGCTTGATGGATTCAAGGACACCTGGGTAAGAAAGATTGTGCAACGTATTGAAGACGTTGCGTCGATAATGTTTCGGCACGATAGGGCGATCCCTACCTATAGATGTGTCACATAGTAAGGGTTCCTTACCTGTTCCCATCTGTTTAATCCACAGTTTCGGGGTTGTTGAGGATAACGCGTGCTGTAGATCAGTGTCTTCCTTTTTAAGCTGGGCGAGTTTGGGAAGGTCGATGCTCTGGAAACTGTTCAAAGAAGTTACACTAGACAAGGCGTCTGCGAATACATTGCTTGCTCCAGAAATTTGTTACATATATCTCAAGTAAACTGCGAAATGTAGTCCAGTTGTCGAGACTCACACGGTGAGTACTTGTCTGAAGACGAGCTTAAAGAGAACGTAAGGGGTTTATGATCAGTAAAACGGTGAATTCCTTGCCTTCGATGGAGTGTTGAAAATGTCGTACGGCACAATACATAGCTGAGAGTTCCCTACGGAAAGTGCTGTACCTCGATTCCGTATCTAGCAACCATCTCGAGAAAAATCCTAAAGGTTGCCAGGAGTGGTTAACCCATTGTTGCAATACTCCTCCGATTGCTGAGTCCGATGCGTTCACGGCGATACTAATGAGCACTTGATTGTCCTGATATGCGAGCAGGGTTGTCTTGGCGATGAGTCCCTTAATTGTGGAGAATGCTTTTCGCACGATGTCGTCTAGATTAATTGATTTCGCATTTCCACGGGGTTGATCTGTTAACGGTTTCATAAGCGACGCGCATTTAGGTATGAACCGCCTATAGAAACTTACAAGACGGTTAAATATGCGCAACTGCCTAATGGTAGTCGGTTCTGGATAATTCAGAATGGCCGCCACTTTGCTTCTAAGAGGTCGGATGCCTTGAGCATCAATAGTGTGTCCGAGTAAACTAAGGAGTCGTTTCCGATTCGGTGTTTCTGAATGCTCACAGTAATGCCATGCTTTTACAGTCATTTGAACACAATGTGCAGATGCTGGAAATGGGATTCCCTGTCCGTACTTGCTACCAGGCAGTCATCAATATACGCATATACGAAGTTGAAACCTCGAAAACGTCATCTATGAACCTCTGGAAGGTTTGAGCAGCATTTCTTAGGCCGAAAGGCATTCAAGAAAATTCGTAGGGACCGAAGGAAGTGATGATAGCGGTTTTCGGAATATCGTCATCAGCCATAAGGATTTGGTTGTAGGCTTTAACCAAGTTGATTTTCGGAAAGACAGTCGTAACTTTCAGGGTAGCTGTCAAATTGTGAATGTGAGGCAACGAGTAATGATCGGGAATGGTTTTTGCATTCAAACGCCGATAGTCACCAGCTGAACGTCAATCCTTGCTGTCTTTTTTAGGGATCATGTGCAAGGGAGATGCCCATGGGTTGTGTTGACGGTCGGATGATTCCTAAATCTATCATGTGATAAAATTCGTTTTTGGCTAACCTCAGCTTTTTGGGAGCCAGTCGGCTTACTTTCGAGAATACAGGTGGTCCTGTAGTCGTGATGTGGTGTGTAACATTACTGGTTACTCACGGCGATTTCGGTTGTGGTTAGTATACCCCAGAATGGGTCTATTGTGGGCCTAACTGTGACTGCAGATAATCTGCAACCAGAAAGAGAAGTTACGAAAACAGATAGTGTTTCCGTCTATTAGTCGCTGTTTGAACGTATCGATGAGTAAGTTGTGGTATTGCAGGAGGTCTATGTTAATGATTGGCATAGAAATATATGCAACCACGAAAATCCAATGGATGGGTTTGTGTAAACTCGCGTTAACATAGACGTACCGCTAACCATATGTGACGATCGGTTTTCCGTTTGCTGCCTGTAGGTTTATGACCGGTTCATTCAGTCGGTCACCAGAATTCACTGAAAGAACGCTGATTATGCGCCACTGTCGACGAGGTTGTGTCGACTGGTTTTGAGCTCTGAAAACTTCAGGGTTTCCTGAATTTTCTAGATTTTCCGCATTGATTATGACACCAGCACCAGTCAAGGTTATCTATCTCTCATTTGCGGTTATGGCGAATACGGAGGTGACATCTCAGAGTATGACAGAGTTCCGTAACTTCATTTCGTGTCCATTCAGGTTTTTGTTTGACTGAAAGAACATCGGCTTTGGACGTTTTGGTGATCTCTAGAATACAGTTGGTAGATGTAGCCAGTTAGTCTACGGCGATTTGTTTTAATGAGACAAGCACTGACCGAACCTGTTGGAGAGGCTTATGCAATATAAGTTGTATTCGAATGTTGAAGGTCCTTTGACTAATCAACTCTCCACTTCGTAACAACATGTCCGTTGCTGAGCCATGTCGTAGGTCGATGTTATTGAGAAGTTGGTCTGACCTTTGTCAGATCTCCTTTTTTAAGAACGGAGCTTTCTAGAATTTCAGCAGGTTGCGAGACGTCAATAGCTAACATACTAGGTGTGACGTACCTGTTGAATTTGCGCGGTGGTACCTTCACTACTGAGAGGACTTGTGTACGTGGATGGTCCAAGTCGTGCTCGTAGAAGTCAGCGGACAGGAAAACAGTATGGAGGCTTCTTCGACACAACGGAGTGTCCGAGAAGACAGTCAATACCATACGGAGTTCTTATGATGGATTGAACAGCCAAATCGTCCATAGAGGACAACTGACCGACTCATTCGAGGTGAAGACCGGTGTTAGGCAAGGATGCTTACTATCACTCTTTCTCTTTCTCGTAGCGATCGACTGGATCATGAAGTTGTCAACAGCAGTCTAAGAAGTGAACCTTAGCGCTGACATGCTGTGTCAGGAACTGCATCATCTAAACAAAGACATTTCTTCTGACCGAAATATGGTTCTTTCTACTTTATTGAAAGAAGCAGATTCAATCTTGGTGACATTACTCAGTGTGATGCTTTCACATTCGCTAAGCCGAGGTCCGGTCTCTGAAAATAGGAAGATGATTCACATTACACCGCTAACATAGCGAACCTTCAGGCTACAGGCCGGTAGCTATTATTGTAACACCCTGAAAAGTTTTGGAGTTACGGATATACGAAGGTTAACGTGACTACTTATTATCCATGAATTTCTTTTCAACCCAACAGCACGATTTCAGGAAGAGTCGCTCTAGTGTAACCAACTTCCTGACCACGGTGGACAGATGGACAACCACCATTGACCTCAAAGGGAAAGTTGACGTCATATACCTTGAATTCTCAAAATCCTTTGATGGGGTTGGTCATTTATGTCCTACCGATAAGCTTAAACGATTAAGTATCAAACCACCATTAGTTTCTTAGCTTATTTCATATCCAAACAATCGACTGTTTAGAAGTAGAGTGAAATTCACTTTTTCTGAAGCAGCAGATTTTTCTAATGGGGTCCCTTAGGGTTCATTACTCAGAACCTTTCTTTGTTGATTCATACAAGTGACCTTCCTCAGTAGGTATCGTCAGATTTATTATCTTTTGCTGATGACGTGTAACTCCGGAGGGAAGTTTTCAACCAAGGCGACAAACTGGCACTTCAGGAAGATCTGACTCGACTTTAAAATTGTGCAGACAACAAACGACTTTCTTTCAGCATTTCAAAGTGTAAGGTAGTCCATCTAAAACATTTTGCAGGCTACTAATGCAACTTAGGTAACGCTTCTCTTGAGGTGCCTTAGGTTGAAAAAGATCTAGGAGTGTTGGTGACCTATGATCTGAAGTCCTACGCTAACTGCAGCACAAATACCTTCTGGGCAACCCTTGCACTTGTAACGTTGAAGGCTATTCTTGGCTTGTTAGATAGAACTTTCTGTCTAATCTTCAACAGTTTTGTTCGACCCCATTCGGAATATGAAAATATAATGTTTCCTCCCTTTCTCAAAAAGGATAAGGACATACTGGAGCGTGTCCGGAGGCGAGTCATGAAATCAGTTCGAAGACTCATATTCAAACCTTATGAAGAACGCGCCAAATCACTAAATCTTTACTCATTAGAGTACAGGCGTCTCATAGGTGACCTAATGACTTATAAAATTCTAAAAGCTTCTGGGTACCCTCCTAAATACCTGCTTAGGCTAAGTCCCAACACAAACCTTAGGAGTAACACCCAGAAACTAGAGACGCACCAAAACAGGATGGACTGTAGACACACATTCTACTCTTTAAGATTAGTCGAATGTTGGAATTCGCTGCCAGCTGACCTAGTCCATTTGACCTCCTAGGGGTCCTTTGGGAGAAAACTTGAAGTATTCTTATTATTTTTATTTATTTAAAACACATATATATTGGTACAAAAGGGCACCAGGTACATATGCGCCACACAAAATAATGAAAGTAGGTAGATAAAGGATGAAAAGATAAGGCGGACTAAAATGTACAACCAGAAGATTCTTTCAGTTAGGAAAGTTAGAACCATTCTTTATATAGAAAGTAAAAGAAGGTTGCAGCAGGATCGCCACTGGCTTCTATTCTGAGCCATATCCGATAACGTCTCTAGCCACTGTGTTGCACTATCTCTCGGACCCCAACCAGGGAGTCGTGAAGGACCAACAGAAGCTAGCCCTTTGCAGCTCTCTTTCATGCCACGACACCATGTCATACACTGACCTCCTCTCCGCTTTTTCCAACCAGTCCCAGGGTCGACAAATAATGCACGACGCGGAAGTCTCTGGGACGACATTCGTAAAACATGTCCGAGCCACCGAAGTCGGTGTTTCAAGATGGTGACACCAATTGAATTATCGTCTCTGCGCCCGAACACACGATGCCGAACCTCTGCATTACTAACATGGTGTTGCCACTGGATGTCAGCAATCCTTCGGAGACAACGATGATCGAACACAGAGAGACGTCTAACATCCTCAACTCGAAGAGGCCAGGTTTCACAAGCATAGAGCAAAACTGCTCTCACCGACGCGTTGTAGATCCGACCTTTTACAGCCAGACTAACATCACGAAGGCGCCAAAGATGGCCCAGATTGGCATAAGCCGCTCTGGCTTTCATTAAGCGTGCATCAATCTCATCACTCACGCCACCACCAGCACTTATATAGCTACCTAGATACACGAACTTCTCAACTACTTCGATCTCCTCACCATCCAGGGTGAGTACAGGATGAGAATCCTGCCAGTCTTGTAGAAGTACTTTGCACTTGGAGGGTGCAAAGCACATGCCGTACCTGCGGACACTGATTGCCAACTGATTAAGTGCGGATTGCATGCCTTGGGCATTATCGCACAGTAAGACAATATCATCCGCATACTCGAGGTCGAGAAGTCGTTCTCCAGGCAACATATCCACACCGCCATTACTTACATCCATCAGAGCTGTTTCTAGGATGTCGTCGATGGCAAAGTTGAAGAGGAATGGGGAGATCGGGCAACCCTGCCTAACCCCACTGCTCGAATGGAACAAGGGAGAAAGGTGGTTGTATGCCCTCACTCTGCCTGAGGCGTTCGTATACAGGGCTTTTAAGATGTTAATGAACTTCTCAGGCACACCCTTCTTCAATAGACAATCCCAGAGAACAGTCCTGTCCAACGAATCGAAGGCAGCCCTGATATCAAGAAACACTACGATTGTTGGCCTGCGATAAGTATGACGGTGTTCTAACATTTGGCGGAGGGTGAAGATGTGATCAATGCATCCTCGACCAGAACGAAAACCAGCCTGCTCCTCGCGAGTCAATCGTTCTCGGGTTTTAAACAACCTACGAAGAATGATAGAAGCCAATAGTTTGGACGCGATCGAAAGTAGACTTATCCCCCGATAGTTGCTACAGGAACAACGTGAACCCTTTTTAAAGATAGGGACGACTATTGACTCATTCCAAAATGTTGGAACACTTTCTTGCTCCCAAACCTTTCCAAACAACACAGTCAATTCCTTAGTCAGGTCACCACCATCTTTAAAAAGAGCCGGAGGTAAGTCATCTGGACCCGGTGATTTGTAACGTTTCAAGAGTTGGAGTTCCTTGCGGACTTCCGCCTCGTTTGGTGGATCAGTCGTCACCGGCCATGGGGAGCAGGACAAGCTGGTTGATGTTGCCGGAGCAGCAGGCCAGTTGAACTGCCCTTCGAAAAATTCCGCCCATCGTCCAAGACGTCGACAGATGTTAGTGATTGGCATCCCGTCATCCTCGTAGATTGTTTCACTCACACCAGACTTCTTGCTGCCAGTGGCTCGGATGAGTTGAAAGAGCTTCCGGCAGTTACCAGATGCAGCTGCTGCTTCCATCTCATTAGCACGCTCCGACCACCAGGCTTCCCGGTCCTTACACAAGCTTTGCCCGATTTCATTACGTAACAGCCTTCGTTTGTGGTCAAACTCACGGTCACCCGGAGTAGACCGACGGGCTTCCATCAGTTGTAAGGAGCCCGAAGAAATCCAGTGCTTGTAAGCGGGACGTTTCGCGAAGCCGCAAGCGGCTTTACTCGCCATTTTCATGGCGTCATGAAGATGCAACCAATGCTTACCTATACTTTTCGGTGGAGTGGTAGCTAGCCTAGAGGCTAGCTCCGCTCGATACTTACTTGCAACAGAAGTTGCAGCCAGTTTACTAATATCAATCCGTTGGTGGTGGTCAATCCTTCGGCCACTGAAAAGTAAGGTGAGATTGGCGCAGACCAGAGCATGATCAGACTCCAGATAGGTACTCCAAAAGGAGCGGCAGTCTTGTACACAACCACGCCAGCGGTAGCTGATCGCGATGTGATCAATCTGAGTCCAGGCTTGGGATGCAGAGGGAGGACGCCAGGTGGCACACCGGCGATGACTGTGCCGGAAGTTAGTGCTGGCCAGAAACAGGTTGTGGTCTGTGCACAGTTGCAGCAAACGGTCCCCGTTATCTGTCCTGCGACCAACAAGTCCCCATCGGCCACCTAAACGACTCTCTTCTGTGCCTAGACGCCCGACCTGTGCATTCAAGTCTCCGGCTAGTACTACAATATCTGTCGAACGCGCTTTCTGGAGAAGAACTGTTAACTGATGGTAAAACTCATCCTTGATTGCATCCGAGCTGCAATCTGTCGGGGCATAGGCGGAGATGACGAAAAGACACCGTTTCTCACGCCGATTTCTTCTCACTTTGATGGAACTTTCTAATCTAACAGCACATAACCGACTGTTAATGGGGATCCAATCGATTAGTGCTGCCTCAGCCCTAGCGCTTAGTGCGACACCAACGCCAGCAAGACCAGACGAAGATGCCACAGGGGCCCCGGATAAGCGCACGTGAAACAAGCTTTTCGAGGCGACAGATGGAGAGCGGATTTGTAGTACTTCACTAGAGTCTTGAATACGGGTCTCGGATAGACAACAAACATCAACATTAAGACCTTCCAAAGACATAGCCAGTCCAATCTGTTGTCTGATATGCATTAGTCTGCGAACGTTGAAGGAAGCCAGCTTGAACGGCGTACGTGGTTTCAGAAAAAACTGCTTCAGTATTCATTATCGGTGGAAGCATTCACTTTCAACCAGACAGTGACTGGAGATCGTTTAGATAGGACAGATTTTCCACCATGGGCGAGCTGCTGCATAAGTTGAAGAGTAAGGTTACACAAATTGGGGATAAAAGGGGGTGAATTAGCGATATGGTAAGTAATAATAATAATAATAATAATAATAAAGGTAATAATAATAATAATGTTAATTGTTTTGCTTTTAGTATGACCATTCGTTCCATCAGGATACTGGAGCCCATGTGCACCATTGGTTTGGAATCAGGGTTTTCCAACTCCCCTAGGTGGACCCTCCGTGTCCACCAATCCGGTTATAGCGCCGGACATTCGCTTTTCGTCCTCTCACTTTCGTAAACAACACCCCCGCCACGAGAAGGCAGTGAGTAGGACTTCCCTGGCAGAGGCTATATATTCGCTGGCCATGTGAGAGCATTTCGAGAGAGAGAGTAGACTCTCCCCACTCTCGGCCGTACCAGGGCATTTGGGGGCCCTAAGGACTAAGGACAGTGTCTTGATACAATTCTTCGAATTTCATTCTATCATCTGTCGTTAAATATAACTAGAATCTTAGCCGGATGCATCAGTGTTCCAGTGCTACCAGATGCGGAAGCTCGTTAAGCGAAAGCTCCTTTTACTCCGTCTAGAACCATCTGAAACCATTTTGCCACCCAGATCTAGATCTTGAAAGACGAGGAGTTTTGTATTTCTACCCAGAAAATTGAAGTTTCAGAAAGCTATAGGGACTTACACATTTGGGGCGTAATCAACACATTCAAACTAACTGGTATGCCGTAGTTAGATACAACAGGTTGATGTAAGCAGTTACGTGAACTGGTACGACCTGCAACATTTATTTAACCGTTGTATATCTAGTTTGACTTCACTGTTTTGAATGTATTTACACACAATTAATGTTGAACTTTTATTTTGGTACATTCATGAATACTTGTGCTTGCCTTTATTCGTTTTCCCATATATTCTTGTCCTTTTGAACAATACAACTAGATATCAAAAGTTTGGTGATCATTTCCAAACGCTTACGTTGCTGGTAGCTATTATAGGGATGGATGATACATTTCATCCCAGTTACATTTCGCATTTGGTTTTTTGCTGGCCAATGTGGCGTACGAAATGAAATGTGGGACATTTCTTCTTCATTGGTCGAAGTAAGAATAGAGGTAACAAAGCATTAAAGCTGAATGTTTATCTTAAATTATCCTTATGTTCAGGGGTTCCCAATCAGAACGCTCTTTTACTACTCTATAGATCGTAGATGAGTGAGAAGAAGTCATCGAGCTTATAGGTGCTGCGTTTGTTATGTTTAGGGAGGTATCACCGAGTATTGGGTCAGACTTTATTGAGGCGTCGATCAGAATCTAAAACAAAGTCATTGAAACACAATACCAGTATTTAAGACTACTCATCCGAAAAACATTTTAATTGAAAAGCGACAAATATCCACCTATCTTTGATCTTACGAGCTTAAACTAACACCTAGCTTTAAACATTTCAAGGCGGTCATTATATGTAAGTCGTAACTGGTCGAGGTCATGAATGTTGTTAAAATAAATGGCGTGAAAGTTTACAATCTAACGGCGAATCGTTCCCTTCCAGAATGGGCTTCGAAGTCTGAAAAGCGTAAAAGAAAGTCAGACGTGGAATTAAGTCGGCGTATTGAGCTTATTCAAGAATTAGAAATGCCCGATTCAACCACTTATTTGACTTGTTCGCCAGATGGTCAGTACTTGTTCGCTCTAGGACGTTATAAACCTAGAGTCAAATGTTACGAACTTTCGAATCTTTCCATGAAGTTTGATCGATGTCTGGACTGTATGCCATATAAAATTGTGTGCCTTAGTGACAACTACTCCAAGTTTGCCTTACTGGAGGAAGAAAGATGGGTTGAAGTTCATGCTGCTGGGGGACACCATTTCAAGTTTAGAGTTCCGAAACAAGGTGTAGATTTAGATTACTGTCCTTACACGTGTGATCTTTTTGTTGCCTCATCACGCAACCATATATACCGAATGGATTTGTCCGAAGGTCGCTTCAAAACGTCTCTAGTCTCCCAACGTCTAGAGAATTCTAATCATGGATTAACTGTATGTAGCTTTGAAAGAAATTACGGTTTGTTATTTGGTGCGTCGACAATAGGGTGTGTTGATGGTTGGGATACTAGAACTTCTGAGCATGTATTTGGTCTAAACGTATGTGAGTTTGCGCCTGCACCAGAAGATATCCAGAATAAGTGTCGATCAACTGCCGTAACTTGCATGTCATTTAAAGACTCTCTCAACGTCGCAGTGGGCACGGGAGACGGAATGGTATACATATATGACCTTCGTCAAAATCGTAAGCCGTGGCACGTCCGGGACACGGAATACAGGGAACCTATCAAATCCATTCATTTCCATGATGACAAAGTGTTAACAGCCATGCGCTACTGCTGTAAAATATGGTCAGTGGATACTGGCAAAATATTTGTTGGTTTCAATATTGGTCCTTCTGAATGTAATTCTATGTATCACTTTCCTAACAGTGGATTACTCATGTTCGCATCCGAGTCTCCTAAGATCTCTACCTACTTCATTCCGCTGCTTGGAGAAGCACCTTTCTGGTGCAGTTATTTGGACAGCCTTGTGGTCGAATGCGAACCAGATGTTACAACCATGTATGATGGTTATAAATTCATCACCCGTCAACAGCTAACAGATTTGGGAATGTCAGAGCTCATCGGAACTCAGTTTCTGAGAGCTTACATGCACGGATATTTCATTTCTGCAAATCTGTACAACAAAATACAAGACCATCTGGGGATTAATCAGAAATCTCTTACCCAAACTGCCAAGCCTGAATATTCTGACAACGTACCTAAAGCTTCATCGCGTTCTGAAAATATAATTGCAGAGTTCAACGAAGCCTCAGCCGACCAGCGCTTCTCCAAACTCTCAGATAATCCAAAGCTTACGTATAGTACTGTAGATGGCGATTCAGACCTCATTCAAATTCATCAAGCAAGATTGGAAAAGAAGCGCAGGCGTAAAGAACTTCAGAAAGAACGAGCTGCTCGAGCACAGGCTTTGGTTAATAAAGCCTCTGATGTGCATATATGAACTTCAAATGTTTTGTATCTAATTCTGTAAATAATGCCTTCAATAAGTTATGTTCTGAAAAATTTTCCGTGTTATTAGTTGTTGTTAGTTCGCCTTATATGTTTTTCAGCATGAATCGAGGTCGACGTCGTGGTGGTGGTCCAAGTTTATCGGGTCTTCGTGATGGCGTGAAGCGTCGTTTATTTGATCCTCATTCTGTTCCTACCAAGCCTGATCCTAAGTTCGAGGTCAGCCGTTTGATACCTTTCTCCGTCCCTAAGGTTACTATTAACTCGTCTTTAAGCGATTCCAGCGCTAACAACAATCCAGACGTAGTAAAAGATGATATTGATAGTTTGCAGATAAATTTGGTATGTATAAAATTGCTAGGTCACTTAGTTTACATTTTCTTAGATGTAGTTGTAAAGACTCCAGTTTGTCGAATGTAATATTTATGTTCATGTATCAAAATGTATCCTGTCATTCGCGTAGTTTATTTATCTAAACACATAAATATTGGTACAAGGGGGCACCAGATATATATGCCGGCGACCATACCACGTTGAAAGCACCGGTTCTCGTCCGATCCATGAAGTAGTTTGTTCTCGATATGTGAATTACTCATCTTCGGTTCCTAGTCTCACTGTGATATGGTTGTATACTCCGTACAAACATTAAAAAAATCTGTGCTAACAACTCTGTTATTCATGAAGAGATAGTTATCAGTTGTGGTAGCAAATAACAGTTCCCTTACCACTCCGCATGATTACGGTTAGTAGTCAAAGCTGATTAACAACCTTCCTTTCATTAGTGTTATATGATAGCTATGTCATGACCTGGGAACTGCCTATGTTTTAATGCTAGAATGCTTAATGTCGTTGATAGAAACATTGGAAAGACCGGTAACACCATAAGGGATTTATTTTCCGTTTTTATTATTATTGCTAAGACTGCACGTATTACTCTTTGCTTGATTAGCCCTTAAACATACGTATGGGGAATTAAGCCGTCTTCAAATTACTACTTCATATTCAGATGTCGATACCGGTTTAGTCTGTCATTTTTAGATCAAGTGTCATGCAGCACGAAGAAAACTATCTATTAGTTTTATGAATATCTTAGTTCATATTTCAGGGCAACCATCCTTGGCGGTTCATGTGTGCAAACTGTCAGAAAATTGTGCTCGAGTGTGTTGCATGTTTGTCATAGATCTAAAAGCATTGATCTGTTTAGACAGTCAAATTGGTTAGATGCTGGATAATTGAAAATCTAGCTTTTTATCTCCTGATGATCGCCACTATATAGTTTAGGATCATAGCGTGAATCGGTTGATTTAGGTAACTTCTCATTGTACCCATTCGATTGGATCCATTGTAATTGGTTGGTGACCAATGACTTTTCAACAGAGATGTATAAGGCTTGGATATCTTTTATGAGACATCCCTGTATATCAGTGAAAAACTGAATTTGATGTAGGAGAGAAACTCGGTATTCAGAATTAAAATGGATGGAAAAGTTACAAATAGCTTGTGAAGCTGTCATCAGTAGCTTATTGAGTTCAGGGGACAGACTAAATGAGAATGCTAACATCCACCAAAAGAGAAAACTGCTTGAAATCCATAGTAGTCGCATAGAGGTACCCGTATGATATTTCGATATGTTTAATCGATTTTAGATTTATTAGATCTCACGCTTTTTATATGCAGTAAGTTCTTATCTGCTTTTAGTCCAATTGGTGCTTGGTTAGAATTTTTCAGACGATAGGACGTTGGGAAACGAACACTGATTAATATAGCTCGAATGTGTCACTGCGGCAAACAAGTCATCGCGATGTAAAGGTCGTCGCTGTTTGTTGAGAATTAATTAAATTATGTGACAGTCCCTTTTAATTCATAAAACACTCCTTGGGGAACATTTAACAGCATTTCAAATGATTTGTTACCTAAGTGAGATGAATTGATCCATCCTGGCTTGGCATCCGTCCATTAAGTGATCAACATATTATTTGAGTCTTGAATAGCATGGCTTTAAATCTGTTGCAGTGTGGCATATACATACGTTCTTTATCCTTCTCGAGATCTTAGGTCGTAATATTACTCCGCACCCCTTGTTTCTCGAGCTCACTATTTTCGAATAATCTTTCTTTTGCCATTAAGACTACCGTTATATCTACGTCTCATGTTAGTAATTTCGATTTCCATTACTAAGTAATCCAGTTAACATTTTACTCTTTCAAATCACTCCGTATAGTGTTGATTCTCAAAGCTCTCCTGAACCACTGATAGTATTCGAATCCGTTCATCTCTTTTGTACACAAGAGTCTACCAAACGGCTGTCTTAACTAGTCTAATCAGTAGTTGTGGATGTTGGCAATATATATATATATATATATATATATATACTTTTAAATAATAATTTATGATTAGACTTTCATTACTTTTGTATCATAGTTTCTTATAAATTCAGTTACAAATCCAAGACGTATTTCGATCACATTACAAGTCTTCAAAAAAACCCTGAAACTCCTTGTTGGCTGAAGACTTTTTGTGCTAATTAGCTACGTAATTATTCTACCTAAAATCGAGATTAAAAGTTAAAGAATAAGTGGCTTTCAATCGCTAGAATTCTCTAACGTCTGTTTTACAGGTAACTATACTCAAAAGTTTATGTATTGGTGAGACTTTAGGCAACATAGCTAGTTGTGACTAAGAAATAGTGAACCTTCCGTAGAAATGTACACATGTTTACTCGTGTAAGTACATTAATTTAGTTATAGTGGGACCGGATTATAGACATATTTTGTGATTGAAGTCTACAGTAACAAATTTGATAATGCATTTTAAAATATACGGAAAGTGTTAGATAAAATGTTTTTTATCCTGTTATTTTAGTTTGAGTTAACGGCCAAAATGGAAGCTGCATTTCGTTCTGGTCCATTTTATCACTCAGTTCCGGAGCTATCAGAAGGAGTCGATGTATCTTCTTTATTATCCAGTAACAGCTTAAATCTCAGAAAAAAATCACAAAATATGGTATCTCTTTTACATCTTTTGGTCTCTCATGAAATTAACCAGTGGTCTGATGAAGACATGAACATAAAAGAACCTGATGATTTGTAAGTTTTCTACTTACAAAACCTAACTTCAATTACACTGAAAACTTTGGTTGGTTATTTTTACAAAGTCCTTATACCCTCAAATTGACAACTGAAAATTCCAAATACCAATAGCAATAAGTGATATTTTTTGAGGATAAGTTTTTGTTATAGCTTTGTAGCACAGTGTTAGGTTTGAGTCTGCATTTACTGGGATTTAGTAACTTTGGCACTGGCTTGAAGGAAATGCAAATTCGAAATTGTACTGTGATAATTAATACTGAGTAAATATGATAATTAGAAGTATTTGAATTGTAGTATGAACTAGTAATCCCAGGAATAACGCAATTTAATCAAGAAGTATCAGATGAACTCGAACGAATGTATTGTATTTGGAATTCAAAATTACAACAGTCATCAATACTAAGAAGTCATTGATTTATTTAAACATCACAGTAAATCATATTATCCATACTGATTTAGTAACCAATGATTAAAATGTTCCACTTTATTTAGAGCTGTGTTCTTTCTAAAATTCATAAAGTTGTTGTATTCACTTTGTAATTCAGATATTATCTTTGTGTTTGAATTTCGACGGTACATATATGAAATTTTATCAGTTATTCTCTCTTACTTAGGAGTAGCTTAGTTATCATCAACAGTTGATTGACCTTTGAAAGTTACCAAGTTTATAGTTCCGAACAAAATTTTGTTAATTAAGTTTGGTCAGTTGAAAGTGTAAGTATAGTAGTTTATTCAGATTTTGTCGATTAATGATACTGCATTATGCTTTGTACGTTAAATACTTAGATGTGACATAACCTTAGTTGTATAGAAATTGTCAGTTAACTGTATGTGGAATTCCCCATTGGTTTGATATGAGTTTTTAGGATTGAATTTACATTCCAATAACTTTTAAGATTGTAGTTCAGTGTAAAGCTGCTCTTTTATGAACAACATTGAAGTACTCTGTTCACTTTGGGACTTATCTACAAATTGTTCAACGAGTTCATGATGTTATCAATTTTTCCAAGTTATTTGTTTCGATTTGAACAGTGTAAACAGTTGATACTATGCCCAAGAACTAGACCTAACAATCAGGTCTTGATTGATTGGAGAAAAGTGATCTCAGCTACTTAATTTTTTCCTAAAATGATGTTTTGAATACAACCCAAATGTGAGAAACATCATTGCTGAACTGTCTACAAGAAACTAATGAGTTATTTAACATATATCTCGAATATTCCAAATGAAAATATCAGTAACGACACTTTTTCAAAACCTAGGCTTTTGTTTATTCATCTAGTAATAAATATATGAGAAAAACGTATTGTTTAAGTCAATTAAAAAAGTTACAATTTCTTTGGCTATTAAGTAACTGAATAAAAAACCTGTTATTTTAAACAACATAAAGATGACAATATTTACAGAATACGATAAATTCGTTGCTTTCTGTCCAACTTGATACAAATTAATAAGTTTAGTTTTTCGAAATATTGGCATAGTTGGAAATTTAGAAAATCAATTATCTTTTAGTTGAAGAGTAAGTTGTTTAAAGTTCAGTAAATTTAAAAATTAAAGGTTTAGCAGTTTTCATAAATATTTGAAGTCGACAGTCTTAGAGTATTACTAGGTTAATTTTATTACGCAATAACAAACACATGAGAATTTTTGAAGGAAAATTTTATTTTGAGTCAAAATAATCGAATTATGATTGTAATTAATTGAAAAATGAAAGATAACGTTAAAAACCTTAGTTGTCACACTGTTTAACTTCTGTTACTAAGGTAGCTTCAAGCCTACTGATTTCTATGGTTTCCACAAATCTAGGTAAGGCAGAGCTACATTGTTTATCGACTACTTTAAGTATACTCATTACATTTAGCTTGTGTTTCATGTCTAGCGAGTGATGTACCACAAAATTACAAAGACTTTTATACTAGGAAACATAGGTTCTTGGGAAGATACTGACCTTTTTATCCAAAAATAGTCTATTGTTAATACTCAACTGACTTGGTAACAGAAGTAAACTGTTTTGTAGCCGAATTTCATAGTTAGATTAGTATTTCGAACCAACTAAGGTCATTATTTTGTATTTAGCTGAACAAAAACTAAATATGATCAATTCATTATAATCTGGAAATATTGGGTGAAACCCTATTACTGTTCAATTTGGTTTGTTGTTTTGTTCCCATACGGTCTTAATAATAATACACCTTGTGGTACTCTATTCCATTATTACTCTAAAATTTCTCGAAAATAATCAAAACTGTATATAAATGATGAAATATAAACATTAGTATCTCGCTTACTTTTATCATGCATATGTCGTTCTTTGACTCTGTTCATCTTTAGCTATCCCAAAGAACTTATTTCTCGAACCCGAATCAATTTTAAAAGTAATAGGCGTGCCACGCGAAAATCAAAATTGGCTTCTCAGCGTAGTAGGCAGTATTACAGCGATATTGATGAAGTTATAACTGACAGTTTCATCCAACAAGTTACTGAAACTCTCCCAGAAAATGACGGTACGTTATATTTTTGTTTATGTAAAATGAAAAGTTATTGGTAAAACCGATTAGTTACACATTTTTCGATTAGGTTTATTTATCGTATGCTTCAAATTCGACATTCACTATATTCCAGAAGTTTAAATGGGTGGCAAAAATAACTTTTGAAATTATTTTGATCCTAATCTTAGTATGTTCAGAATGACTATGTAGTACCAAAAGTGAAATGTGAAAAATTCATTCTTTATCAGTTTCTAGGGTTTAGCCGTAGCCTCTTATATTTATTCTTTATAGTCACTTCTGATTTCTGATAAAGAGACTTTATCAAAGAGCATTAAGGATGTATTTCACTCTTTCCAATGTTCCGAAGTAGCTTGCAACTATCATTTTCATTTACATTTGTTAGAATACGTCGCTCAAATCACCTTTAAGGCGATTTCTTCGCAGACATAAGACATCGATAACTGAAGAAATATCAGGTAATTTATACGGATCGATAATTCTTAGATGTAGTCGTCCCTGTGACTACAAAGAGTAGAAATCGTGAGGAATTTCAGTGCACAAATTGATTCGAAATTGCCAGAAACAACAAAGTAGTTTGCATTGTAGGCAGTTTTGAAGGAATCAGACTATTTCCGGCAATTTATTTTTTAGATACCGTTTATAACACATCTATGGATTTTTCTGATTGTAAACTGTTCACCATCTTCAACTATAAAACCATCATTTTCTCTATAATTCCACGTCCGATAAACCAGATTCTCATTATTTTTTGATGTTTCGGTTAAAAGGTACCTCTTCTTAGTTAACTGAATTGCAGAGGTCACTTACTCTTATCTGTTACCACCCAGTACACTACGTGAGATTATTTCTCTGTTAGATGGCTATATATATAGATAGTCTGTAGTAGTGCAATGACTTGGGACATTTAATTTCAAATGCTAAGGACATTAGGTGATAGATCATTCCTTAATTTGCGACTCATAACGACCTTTGTTAGTATGAGACAATTTTTCATTCTATAGTTATTTTTTTACTTGCTCATGTCTCAAGTTCTGATTTCATATACTTAGCTTTGAGTTGTACTTTAGTTGTTTGGGGGTTAGCATACTATCTGGCTGCTCAAGCCGAAGTAGATGGAGCGGTAAATCAGTTGATGAGGTCTTTAAACCTTCATAGACTGAGATGGTTGGGCCACGTCTTTCGTATGCCTGAACATCGATTACCACGATGCTCAATGCTGACTAGTGTAGGAGATGGTTGGAAGAAAGTTAGGGGCGACCAAACCAAAACGTGACATCAGTCCTTGAAGTCACTAACTTCTAGTCTGAGCCATGTTGGTAGATGCAGACTACTTGGTTGGGGTCTGCGCGACTATCGTAACCAATGGTTGGAGACTCTGGATGATATGGCTCAGAATCGATCACAGTGGTGTATGTGTATATCATCTTTGTCTTCCCTTAAACTATGAGATCAAAACTACTTTATACCTTTCTTTCTACGAGCTGATTCTTTCTTCTTGTATTATATCCTTATACACAATCTTTCTTTTATATTGCTACTATTGAAGTAATTACTTCTATGAATTTGGTGTTCACCTTGTTGTACTAATGAGGTATGGCAACTTGGCCCGATGCATATATTTTCCTTGTTCTACGTTGTAGCTGACTGAGTGACTGGTGACTATGTACCGGTTGAAATACTAGTGCTTTGACTACTAAGCTATGACACTACTCAGCGATTGGTCAGCGTAATTATAACGTATTTGTACGATAATCGTTCATAGATTTAAATTGTCAGGCAACAGTAGACAGGTTAGAAACCCCCAAAAAGTGCTTGGATTAGATTACTGAATGATATGTGACAAAAATAATGATTTCACCAAAAACGCTTATAAATATTATTATCGGGCAATAGTGTATGATAACTGCTTTTAAACAATTCAGTAATATGTATTAATCTTCTAAAATGTAATTATTCAATTTTACTTATTTAAATTATTTCGGTTTTTGTCATGATTGTAGAAGATGTAGAGAAAATCGATGTAAATAATAGTGAAAATGAAGATGCAGATTCAGAAGATGCTCGGTGGAATGGTGATGCTAATCAAGTTGATGAACTTGATGAACTTGATGATGATGAATTCGATAATGATTATTGTCAAGAATATTTTGACAATGGTGAAAAAGATTTTAGTGATGATGGTCTAGGTGGTGGAGATGAGGACGGAGGAGGTGCTAAATATTATGAATAACAAATTTCTTCCAAAAATATTCTCTTTCTTTATTTGAAACAATTTATTCTTTATGTATAAATGCATATAAAATAATACTACTTTCATATTGCATTATTTCTAAAAAGTCGATTACGATTTTATATTTCTAGATCTTTTCATATGTACCATTTATAAAAATCAAAAGAGATTTTTGACAAATCACACATAAACAAACTATATATATGATTTTTTTAGTCACAACATTTCATTATCGACTTGTATAATTTTAATACATGCTAAGTACTTTCTAGTGCATTTCCAGGTGTGTTGGTTTCAGTGTTTGTTTATAAGGGCTAAACATCAGTTAACGTGCTACTTATGGCAACAGTTATGAAGTGACTTTTGTGCTAGTTAAGGATTTTGTATTTCTAACTCACCTTTTTTTACGATCAAGTTCAGTGCTTTAATACAGTAAAATGCGTGCTACTGTTTTTAGTCCGTATTTCAATTACATCACTTCAGTCTCTAAAGGATACTATTGGAACTACGTATTTTTAAAACTTTAGGTATAATTCATCGTGGTGGTAATACTTGTATGATTAGTAATTTGGAATGAAAAATCTCATCATACGTTTTTCATAAAGAGTATGAGCAAAATTGATTTGGGACTTGCTTATAACAGTGAAGCTGTTCATGAGCATTTTTTATCAATACTCATTATTTCACAAGAAACGAATATTTAAATTTCAAAGAGGTTATTGTAGTCTCTTAACGGTTCCCAACAACTGTTTTATGTTGAAAACTGAATTTAGATATTGGTTCCATATATGAGTAACTTTCACAGAAAAAGCCGGCATTAATTATTATTATTTAAACACATATACATTGGTACAAAGAGACATCAAATACATATGCTTCACACAAATCATCCGACTAGTATCAGAACTGGAATACCGTCCGGGTGCCAAAACCGAAGCAGGCTTCCATTCAACCGAAGTTTGTAAAATGCTTCACATTCGTTTGAAATCAAATATATTACGAAAATATTTAGTATTTTGCAAATACGTATAAAGTATACCTGTAAATATAATCAATTTCCTATTAAACATGTCACTACTTCGTTTGACTGATGTTCTCTTATCAACTATGTACCAGTGAACTGTTACAGTTGTATAAGCTAAACTTTATTAACAAAAATTTAGCATAAAATTCAAGTAAATAAGCGTATTATTCTATTTTGAGGTGATATAGCTGTCTATATATGAGATGTTGCTTTTATGTAACTAATGTTTTGTTATTTTCAGTCGATTAATGTAGCTCAAAATACTCAGTTCTTTGGATTCACTATTTAGTATTTGAAATATAAAAAGGTGGAGAATAATTGTAATAGCAATTCAAAGGATATAAGTAACAATATATCTAACTTCGTGTGAATTCATTCGATTCTATGGAAGAAACTAGTTCAAAATAAATATGTTTAGTTGGAGCTGTAGACTTTCATGAATAGTTGTCAAAAATACGTTTGTTTAAATTATATTTTTTAACCACTTAACTTGATCGATGAATCAATCCAACAGGTGTATCCAGCTGATGAGTCCCAAATAGGACGGAACGCGCGTCCTGGATTCCACTACTCACCATCAGCCATCCTTATAATGATTGACTTAATGGTGAATACTTCTTAATTATACACTGGAAATTATGTATATATTAAACATAGATTTCTACTATTTTATTTAAAATCTATTGAATCTATTGAATTAACATGTTATACATAAACAAATATATGAATAAACCAAATACATCAAGAGATAATAATTAGATTAATGTTGAAACGTAAATTAATTTAAAGAGGTAAAATAAAATGGTCACTGCTATTAGTTAATGAAGTAAATACTAAACAGAAATGATAATATGAGATAAATGTTCATCTTTTAATAATGACTCGTTATATAGTGAGATACTATGGTTTTCCTCATTCTAATTGTTTTATGCTTTATGTCAGTTTTCGTAGGTTCACTTTAGTGTGGCCGTCATAAAATTCCAACGTTTGTTAATCTTCTCGTTTTACTGTGTTCAACGTATTTTCATTATCCCCGCTGACGGTACGGATTCCAATCTGTGAAACTTGAATTTTTGATACTATTGTATTTTGCAATCGCTCCTAAAAGAAAAAAGAAATCCAATTAGTAGCCAGAAATTTGATATTCTGTTATGAAGTGATCGGCTCCGTTAGAGATACTGCCAAATTTTAGTGGACAAAATTATCTTATTACCACTTAGTTTTAATCTGTAGCTTGCAGCATATAGCCAAATGAATTCATAGAATTATTTCTGTTCTCAATAAAAGAGGATAAAAAAATAATTACAAACAATTTTCGGTGAATAGTAATGGACAGTGTTTTCAAGTTTGCGCTAGTAGATCCTATTCATTGATTTATGCCTTCGGCTTTCATAATTGTTGGGTGTGTTAAATCAGTAAATAAAATTTTTTAGTAAGGAATCATGCATTGGACGATGCATTGATGCAGTATGACATTCGTTCATACGTTATATTAATTTTCTATGACTTCAGTAATAATATTCGTTTGTATTAATTTAGTGTGATAATTTCGTTAACTAATCTACATCAGTAAATCTGTCTATAAAATTAATCAAATCGGATATTACATCTATCTTTTTTGGCCTATATAGGATTCATTTTTCTTAAGAGGTTTACTTTTTCGAGTAGCTAGAAGAAATGGGCCTCTGGGGAATCTCAAGATATCAACTTTTAAGAGAATCTTCTGTGATATAAATGGATGCTCTCTATTTCTTTTTTTCAGGAACTATCAATAAGCTATTATAATCACAGATTACACACTAAATTTGTGCTTGTTGGAATTTATAATTTTGTTTCCTCACAGGAACTTTACATTAAACTATGTTGAAAGCTCGAAATCGTGAATTAGTTTCTACTCAGCTATGTGACTTTCAAAAGTCTACAGTAATTTGTTGACTAAAGATGATACTCATCAATTAATAGTTGCTATGGTATGGTTTATTTTTGTAATATTAAACTATTTAGACACGAATGAAGTTTTCAAATGAAAATATACAGTTTAAAAATTTTCATATGATTCGTAGCGCTTCTTTTAAGAGCTTATTGACTAGTTGGTAGACAACAAATCATCAAACCAGGTACTATGTTACTAGAAAACTTAGATAATTAACCGTCATGCTCTGGGGATAATGTAGTTTGATGATGAATTTCTAAACTAGATTTCATAATACGTATTTATCTATGTTTATGTGTGGAACGCATTACGTCAGACAATTACAATAAATAAAAATATGCAAAATGGAGGGTTTCGAACAGGAATCTCTAAGAACGGTGGTTTAGTTGGTGGCCAGTCGGTCGTCAAGATTCAACTGGCAATCTGGTTTACTGTTATTAAGCATATGTTACTTTTATACAAGATAAGTATAGTTGAAAAGCAATATGAACTGTGAATATATATATATATATATATATATATATATATATATATATATATATATATATGCTCAGCTGATAATGGTTTTCTCAATTGACGTACGGATGTTTATGAATATTTCGCATCATTTTCAAAGATCTTCAAAATTATTGACTAACGAACGTTAAACACACACACACACGGAAATCACATTTATCGACTACTATTGTTTAAGGTATTTTTAATACCATTCAAGAAAATAAATATAAGACATTAGGTGGAAAAAAACAAATTAAGCTATATACTGTAATGATATATGTGTCAATATATTTTCGGATGAGTAAAGAAAATTTCTATGTTGAGATAGATAAAACTGGAAAACACTCTATTTTGGGATCAATCATTTTCTGAGTGGTTCATGCATGAAGAGTAACGGGGTATTAGAAACATTTTATATGATGAAATAGAACGAAATGAACTTCATTTCTACTAAATATGACCGGCTTATTTCATACCCTAAATGTTTATTCACTTTCATTCTTACTGGAAAATGCTATACACATCAAATTTGAGAACAGTGGAGATAAAGTTGATTACATATTTCATACTGAGAACCCATTACAGATTCTTACATGTAATTTCGTATATGCATACAAGACCTGGCTAGAACAGACTGAGATGGTAATTTTTGGGAAGTTGGTGATGATTTTGCGTTGTATAGTTCTAATGATATATTGACTTTAATCAGTGAACTTTTGGAAAACAGAAAGCATTAACTAGATATATTGCGCTAGTACGAGATTCCTCAGTCGGAGATCGAACAGGTGCTCAGTACTGACATATTTTCAGTGGTTTTCTAGGTCAACTTAATCTGTGAAGTAAAGTATAATCAGATGATTGTTTATTGAAGGCTTTTCGTGATCATTTAGCATTACAAAAGGCATAAAGTTAGTTGTACAGACTCTAAGGAAATTAATTAACATCTTGGTACTAATTGGGCAAATAAAATTGTAGATATACTTCATTAATATTTGTCATTTTGAAAAACATGTTAATCATAGGAAATTTAAATATATATAATATTGAATAAAGCTACTATTACTACTACTACTACTACTACTAATAATAATAACAATAATAATAATAATTGTTCAGATACATAAGAAAGAATCCGAAATTATGTTCCGCCAGTTTTGTTTGTCTTTAAATAACGTTTGAACATTTTTCTGACCGTTCAGTCCCTTATTTTCATTTCGGTGTTATGAAAATTAACTGATCATCTGAAGTACATTAGCCAGCAATAATACAGATCACTAATCAGCTACCTGACTAGTCATCCCATGACAAACTACTGAAACTCAAAACTGAGGCTAAACATTCTCCCACCTTCACTGAGTGGAAGAAAGTTAATTTGTTGTGAGCCTTTGATCCTGGTTTTATCACATCTTACAGCTCACACTGCTCTAAACTGTTTAAATTATCCACAGGTAACTTACTGTCATAAAATTGTCGTTATTTGCATTAACAGTTGATCAAAACCTTCAGGGAAGAAATTTTAAATTGACATAATTTACTTTAAATAAATCCAATCCTAATAATCTAGCAAACATGGTGATCTAGCTTCAATCGACTCATGATCTCAACTATTAAAATTACTTTTATATTCAGAAAAACCCTTCCAAATATATGATTACTTTACTTTTTGTGAAATCAAGGAGGCAATAAATCTGTGGGCCAAAGATGTTTGGTGAAGTATGTAGATTTGAAGTAAAGAAAATTGCTCATTCAGTTTATCAGAATTTCAATAATAGTCAGTTAATGTGAGATTGTCATGAAGGAGATCAGGATATACTTTCCCGTTCAATAATAATATTTAAACAAAAAACTGATAATCTTTCTCATCTCATTTATTCACGGTCAATAATGTCGGTTACAATATCATGTATCAGTGCAAAGGCTCTGTTAGCAGCTTAAGAGAATTGTGAATTCATACTACCCTACTTCAAATATCATTCTTGATATATTCAAATTTATTAAGAGATCGAACTATAAGAAATATTCAATAACTGAATTTCAACCAAAGAAAAAATAGATGCTTTATTCAATACTAGACATTTTTATTCAAATAATCGGTGTTTACAATAGTTCTGTTTTACACAGTGTATTAACAGTCGTGCAGTGGGTTGAAATTCTTAGAGTACATTTGTGATTTATTTAGAAGACTCTGGGTCCATTAGTGCTGTTTTCTTCTGCTTGTAACAATGAAATCCTGATTTATGTAATATAATAAAATGATCTCATAAATGTTGGCATTTCTTCACTGATTAACTCAACCTGTAGCGAAAATATTATTACAAGTTCTGTCTGCTAACAATCTGAAGAGATATATTTCAAAGAAAAATTAAATTTTCTGGTATATTCTATTATAAAGTACAATTATAATTCAGATCAGAGTTATTCTGGTTGTGGCTCATCGAAACATTTGAATGATAAAAGGAATTTCGAAATCAACCTTTCTTTTTATTGGAGTAAATTGAGAATTTTATTTGCCCAGTTTTAAAACAAAAATCAAACAGAATACTATCGTTTGATCTAACCTAGAATTCTTATTCATCTATACATTAATTAAAATCAATCAGTTCAAGGTTGTATTCTTTAATAAAACATATAGAAATCGGTATAAGTACATTTGACTGAAAGTCTATAGTGATTTAAAAACATGAACTGAAATTCACTATTACACAGGTCCTACGAAACGATCCTTCTTAATTCCAGAAGCATATAAAAGTCGAATGAGACGAACAATTGTTGAATAAAAATTGGTTCAAAAGGCATATATATATAGCTTATGGTATTAATACTCTCTGCTACCATTGAGTTAAAGTTTGGGCCAAGTTTACCATACTTTGATATATATAATCATTACCACCTCTGACTGATAAGTTATATTGGTTAACTTCTAATTTCTTAGGAAGAAAGCAATACTAAGCAGAGATGGATAGTGGCTAGCAGTAGAATCCGGGACGCGCGTTTCGTTCTATTCGGGACTCGTTAGCTGGATGTACCTGCATCTCAGACTTGATTTTCACTGGAATTAAGGCTATATCGAGGCAATACGCACAGTATGCACAAATGTCAATTAGAGACTGAACAGTTGCAGTCCT
Source organism: Schistosoma rodhaini (assembly GCA_944470415.2). Taxonomy (NCBI): domain Eukaryota; kingdom Metazoa; phylum Platyhelminthes; class Trematoda; order Strigeidida; family Schistosomatidae; genus Schistosoma; species Schistosoma rodhaini. The sequence goes on from OX104044.1 coordinate 64,936,672, forward strand.
AACACATCAATGGGAAGATTCAAACAAGCATTACTAAATGAATTTAGAAAGCAATACTGTTTTAGTTTTGAACCAAAAATATTGATGTGCAAGATGAAGAGAAAAGTCATAGTTTGAAGCTTCATTGTAAAAGTAATTTAGCTTCAATACTACCTATTGAGCGAATTTAACTGAACTTTATGCGTACCTTCATCCGTATTTAAACGGACAATTTCTCAAAACCAGGTGACGGAATATGTAGAAATCATATGCGTGAAATCGTGTTTATAAAAATTATGGTTATTAAAACATTGAAAGTTGTCGATTCCAGTAGTCGAGACATTAAAGAATAGAAATTTATATCCAGTATAACACTTTTATAAACATTATTATTGTAAGACAATAATGCTTGAAGATTAAGTGTTCATTCAGTCATCTCTTTATGTCCATCTGGCAACCGTACTAGGTGTTACTTCATAATTACGTGCAAAATCATTTTGAATAATAATAATAATAAATTCGTGTATCATATACGGGACGACATAAGCAGCAAATATGATGCAAACGAGATCAATGCCTATATGACTATGAAAACGTTCATGAGATTCAGTGTTTACCACTGAAATCATTGCTTCATGGCGAATAAATGATGCATAATCAAGAGATTTTCAGTTAAAAAATAGATTGGATTGACTTTATTATTACATGCGTGTATTACGTTTGAGTAATTTATGAACTTCAAATAAAGTAGTGAACTATATATAGTTTAGTTTTCTGTAATGAAAGCGGTTTTTCGATAAATTTAAATATTATTCAAACATGTTATATGTTTGTGAATATCATTAAAAAAGAGTACTGTAGTATGTACTACTGGTGCCTACAGATATAAGTAGTATGTATCATCAATCGAAAGTGAAATGCCTGAAAGCAGAATGTCAAGAAGATTGAAGAAAAGAGAATGAGAACAGTGAATGATTAGTGTGAAAACGAAGGAACAACAAAGTCTGAGACGATTGATTGACATTTTGCAAATGAACTATTTTCTTAGATTTTACAAACATATCCCCATTTGTATTCTCGTTCACAACTGTACTAAGGTTCAATATATAGATTAAATTATAATTAATAGAAGTAATCAGCGGAATGTTTTAGCACAAAAATGTTTTCTCAAAAACACCATTCTTTTTCTTTTTTTTCTTTCTTGTAAATTGAAAATGTTAAAAATAATTTCACTATTCCGTTTTTTTTTTGCTGTTGAATAAATTAACTTCTTATATTATTCATTTGTTCGATTTACCTTTTATTTACTTATTAAATTTAATGTAAATAAATTGTACTCGATTACATTTAATTACATACATATAAATAAATGTGTATATAGACATATACACTCATATCAAATAAATACATTCACTTAAACGGATGACTATTCCTGTAATAAAATTAAAAAAAAAGGGAACAGGACAAAAATAAAAAAAGAAGAGAATTTTTACTATGAACATTATTTTCTATATATATTGACCTATTTTCTAATTGGTCAAAGTTTAAATGGATATGAGAATGATAAAAATTCTGTCAACATAGAGAAAAACAAAATATAACAGTTCATATCGATAACATTTTATTTATTTATTTATTTAATGTGTCACTAGTACAGTATAAATTATCATGAAAATGATCCCATTTACATGGAAAACTACCAACAAAAATAATAAAATAAATTTAAAATTATTTATTTAATTATACAAGTGAGAGGTACCATTTTAATGAAAGATAAAATTTGATTGGAAGTTAAACAATGGAAACAATATATTGAACAATTATTTATTTATTATTTATTTATATTTTGTCTTTTAAATATTCGAGTATTTTCTACAAATGACTCTATTCAAAAAAACTATATCAATTATACATTAATTAATCAAATTAAAAACATTCTATTGAACATAATACACTTGACAACTAATTGTAATATTATTTTAAATTAAATAAATAATTATATAAAAGAAGAAGATTATAGTAAGTCATTTACTATATTTTCTTATTATTTATAATTAGTATTCTTATTCACTTCATTGTTTTCATTTATTTTACTTCTTCAAATCTGAAACATTATAATGTTGAGATGGTGGAAAAGATTTGTAGATTAGGTGGGTGATTTTGATGTAGGTTTATTCTCTGAGCTGGATGGTTTGGTCGTGGAGCTTTCATCGTCCTTCTGAACGACATCATCAGCACAGACTTTGGATAGAAGTTTACCCGAAGTTTGTGCTGATGATGTCGTTCAGAAGGACGATGAAAGCTCCACGACCAAACCATCCAGCTCAGAGAACAAACTTACATCAAAACATTATTATGTTAAAAGATTAAAAATGTAAGTTATAAACGTATAGATTTATGTAAAGGTATAATGATTTTGTTTTCTTTTTTTTTTTACATTGGACAAAATTGTAGAAAGTTTTAAGTATATAGTTGAGTGTTTAAGTATGGCATAGCAACTAAAAATATTATTACACCCATAATTTGAATGATATATATAAATATATATGTGGGCAAAATATAAAATCGGGTCATTATAGGGGATTAAGTAGATGATGAACGTGCTCATTCTCAATGTGATGCATTTGTCTTTTTTTCAATTATGATAATTAAGAGGTAGATATTATAGTGATCTACAAATATAAAGGATGGTCATATTGTTTTATGAAATTCAGGAAAAATATATTCATCAATGAAACTACGTATTTATCATTTTATAGATATTTATTATAGTCATTTTTACTAAGATTTACGGACCAGCAAACGGTTATATTTTGAACCATCTTTATAGTATAGAACATGAAATATACATTCATTTTTAAGGTTGACAAAGTAAGAATGTTATGGTTTGTGGAATAAAATGAATTCATTTAAATTTGAACTGAAAATCATTACAAGAAGACACAAAATATTGTATTAAGCGCAGTAAAGATTGATGTTTATTTATATAGAATAGATGGAATGAGGTTATATTGAAGAAAGTTGCACAGGGTGCCCAGGTGTCAACCGAGACTAATCGAATTCCAGTGAAAAAATAATATCAGCCGGATATTTTAAGCCATTCCAAATCGAGCTAATTTATTTGTTCAGAAAGTAGAAAAAATGCGAGTCATTTTCAAATTTGTTTGAAGCTGAGCCGTGTATTTCCTTTCTTCACTCTGATGACATTTAATACTGAATATCATTGATCTGTATTCATAACTCTGTATCAGTTAGCACAAAAGTTTACAAAATATGCATCTAGTTCTTCTCTATATCGATTTTGTTCACAATGAACTTAAACTATGTACATTAGACTGTTTTCTTTGGAAAAAATATAACTGCCTACTGAAAATAATGATAGGTAATAAAGAAATCGTTAAAATAAAATCCTTTCTTATAGGTTTGTTAGGAAATCATTTATGCTCCAAATGTATATTTGAATCACTTAAAAAATATTTGTCTGGTTGTGAAATCTTCAATGGTCGATTTCCAAGAACAGATTAAAAGTCCTATAAATCACCACGTAGTGAAAAAAATTCTGTTTTAGTTTCCACTCTTATTTGTTGAATGCTGAGTTAAGAAAATCATAGTACAAGTTTGACTGAAGGTCATGGTTACATTATTTTATTGTTGTTCCGAACTGGTTATCTTGAGTTGGGTTATTAGAAGTTAATATAATGTTTTTAAATGGAATCGAAAAAAGTCCTAGGATGGGGTGTTGAAAGATATTCAATTTGTTTATTAATTCGTAACTCAAGCTCTTAATATATTCTGAACCTAATTACTAAAATAATTTATGTCTAATTACTCACTGTAAAAACATTATATAACCCATTAAAGCACTGTTTGTGGGGATTCAGGTCTAAATATAACTAATTACAAAAGAATTGAGTGGCGATGTTTTGGGTAGAAGAATCTGCATTGTATACTTATCACACTTTTAAAGTTAAAATAAAATGTGACTTCTATGAGAATAAGCTTAAGTGACAACTGATTAAAAAATTGGATCTTAAAGCAACTGATCCGTGACTTCACAAGTTTTCTTTATCCGGAAAGTAAAATTGGCAGACGAAACGGGAAAGTATCAGTATATTAAGAACTATTTCCAGAAGCTGATTTAATATTTTACTTTATCCATTAAGACAGAAATTCATTTCAATCACTGTACTCATGTGTTGTCTATTACATTAAGAAAGTATAGTACACTATTGTACAGTACAAGTCATTCGAAATTATTTTTACATCCATCAATCAAAGTAATATTAAAATAGCTTCTACAAACATCAGAAATCAATAAGTGAACTTTTGAAATGTAGTAAATCAACCTTTTTTTAATATGTGCCTATCTGATAAGATATATTTATGAGTTTGATTAACTATTACATATATTGTCAATACAAGTCAGGACTAATTACAAAAACATATTTTACCTTAAGTCATCTACCTTCAATGTATAAATAATCACTTTTAGAAAAATTTCATACTAAAAGTTATCGAATAATTTTTCAACATAAATTCGTCATCAAAAGTCTGTTAGCACACTACTGTAGTTTCAATATTGATATATCTTAGTCTTGGAAAAGAACAAAAAATACATTATATAATAAACAAAAATGATCAGTTATTTTAATGTTCCTATGTGATATGAAAATGTAATAATTTTATACAATAATATGGTATTATGTAATAACACATTCATACATTCAGAAAAAGGTTTCCAACTGTAAATAAACACTATAACAAGGATAACTAAATATAATAACATCAATAAGAGATCAATCTACATTATATAATTAATTGTTTTAATTAGTAAATGTTTTACAAATTGACGACAAAATTTCTGAAAATGGAAAACAATAACAATGAGAGATTTCTTATGACGTTAATTGTCACTTCATATGAAAGCATTGTTTATGATATATTTTTGGCTAGTATAGTTACCTTTCGTCAACTTTAACAAGTAACCGCATATAAAAGAACTTACTTATATTTAGTACACTAAAAGCTTGTAGAATATGGAAATATATTCAAATATGTATCAGTGAAGTGTATGCATTTAATTCCAAGAATGTTATTGTGTTAGTTGGGGTTATTTAGATGAATAAACTTTGACTCAACAAATGCTGTTTAAACTGTGGCATTGAATAATCATTAGTCGTTTTATTCATCAAATGAAGTTAGTGAATGAGATAAACAATCCAGTTTCAGAAGTATTGTAGTGAACGGAACACTGGTTGGGGACAATTGGGTGTAATGAAGCAAAAATTATAGACTATCTCACCAAATTGTGATAACCATACAATGAACAGTTAATTTGCAAATTAACAAGCAATTGTCTCAATCTTCACTGTTTCTTCTATAATTCCATTGTTTATGCATTTTCCTATCAATTGCGCTTTATTTCAGTTCTTTCCTTATCGGACTTCTGCCAAAATACATTCTATGTCTGACCAACACCATATACTACTTATATGAATATAAGTAGACCACACCACAAAATAAATGAGATTTATAGATATCAAGAGTACAAACAATTATCAAATAAATATCACGGACAGGAGGTTTTAAATATTTAATAATAAATTTTTATGTTATAACAAGAAATAATAAACTTGTAACGTGTTTTACATACCTTTGGTTTAGGTGGGCAACAACAAATAAGATATGGAAAACGTTTTTCGATTTCCATACGAAATTTAGGATGTTTGACTGCATATACAATAGGATTGTAAACAGCAGATGTTTTTGCAAATAACACAGGGAGTTCAGAGTGGAATGGAGTTAACGAATCTCTACTTCCAATCAGTGTCATTAAACACACAATGGCATAAGGAGACCATGACATTAAATAGAGAAAAACAAGAATAATAGACGTTTTAGCAGCTTCAATATCTGCTTTCTTATCACCTGAAAAAAACAAAGTAACATTAAGAAGTTTATGAGACATTTGGCTGACGAAATACAAGTAAAATTATAAATCCCAGTTTCTAAAATTGATGACCAGCCATTCGTGACCTCAAACGGGAATTTATTCTTTTAGTAAAACAGAATACTTAGTTGTGACAAATACTTATCATACTAAAACTGATTGAAGTCCGACTGACATGGGGAAGCATAAATAAATAAAATGAATAAATAAATAAAATTTTCAAACTAATTTTGTCAGGTTTATAAGGTCTTGAATTATTTTATCACACCATCAGATTACTTATTGTTGACGTTGATAATGTTTAAAGAAGCTACCAAAGTGAAATTCAGTCCTTATAGAATCAGTAAACTTCAAACCAGTTCTTATAATAAAATAACAAATTATTTATCTTTTTTGAAAATTTTCAATTCTCTATTGCGTTGGTCGTCATTACAATCGTAATCCTAAGTCGAACAAGATGGTAAATAAATCGTCAATATCTGTATGTTGTATCACTTCGTATCAAATCAAATAGGTCAGCATTAATATTAGTTTCTGATATTAATTGAACTAAACCACTCAACTTAGTTCTGAATGTTTTTTTCAAGTTAATTCACTCATCTAACCAAACAATTTATTTATTTATTTCAAAATAATGACAATGAATTGTGAATAATACTGTTAAATTTAGATTAATGTAATTCATATGGATGATTAACCAGTATAATAAATGGTCAAAAGCGGATACTATTAGTAACAATGTAGTTCCTATAAATATACATAAACTTAATATTATACGTAAATCTATTTGCATTTACTTTTTTATTAAATGATAATGAACGAATAACTTGATGAACATGGTAAAAACTGTCATGCCTAAAAGCCATATTTCCAACTTAAGCTTTCATTGAATTCAGCAAAACATTAGAGTTTTGCTTATTGATAAGGTTAATTGAATTTATCTTTCAGATATTTTGAATAATGTTCAAGGGAACTTGTAGCTTCTTGGAAATTTTTGTTTTACTGATCACAACAGTGATCCTAGAGAAACGAATTCATGACCGAAAGACCTTTGATCTAACAATAAGATATATGAAATATATGTATAAATACACAGTTTTTAAACAATTTGTAAAATATATCGCTTCTAAAAATGCATATATTGTTTAGTATATTTGAATATTATCCAACTTGCCTGTTTTCATAGCCGATGGATTTTGTAAATCTAATGATTGTGCCATTTTCATTAGTTCTAATTCATTGAGTCTAACTGTTTTAACAATTTGATAATAACTGAAGATTATAATAAATACAGGACAAAGAAATCCCAATATGTATAATCCTGCATTAAATATTAAGTTCGGTAAGTCAGTTGATAGGTAGTCGAAAGTACAAGATGTATGAAAACCTTCGGGTATATAACTTCCTGAAGAATTAAATTGTCCGGTATAATGATTTGTGTAGAATGTGAAATAAAAGAAAACGAATAACAAATATTAAGATCAAAGAATTACTTAGTCTGAAAATTAAATGGAAAATAATGAACGTGAAGGACACCAAGAGCTTGTTCTTTATGGTAATTTATAATACTTAGAAATATGTTTAGAAATGGTTAATATTTAAGCAAACATATTTCTAGATTCAGATCTAACATTTCAACAGTATATATATTGTTTCATTTGAATTTGTGTTTGAGTGAAAACTTATCTATAAAGCTAAGAAACCAATGATCAAATTTTGATTAAATATGGCTGGTCCTCTTGAATTTCGGTTTTATAAAAAATTACAATTCAAGGTAAATAACATTGTTGATAATTTCTAGTGGAATCTTTATTAAGCTACCTGCAGAATAACAGTCTTGTTTGCCTATAACTTATCATTTCACAATAATCATTGTCTAATTAACATTTGTAAGGTGAGCAACAAATATTGTAAGATGAAGTTAATTATTATTGATATTTCGAAAAATTTTTTGAATCTTTTACACTTTACCAACCCATTTGCTTACAACATCCTCATTATCAATATGATTGTAGCTATTTCAATACTAATATTGTAATTATTGTCGATTTCATCATTTTTCCTACTCTTATTAACAAAAATTTGTACATACCATTCGTGAATGATCGTCATATCATTTTTATATAAGTTAGATCCGTGTAATTATGAAAGTTATAACAATAATCTTTTCCATCAGTAAAGTGAATAACTTTACGAATATCTTTAACAAATTATATTCGGGAAAGACTTCTTTATAAAACCTGTATGTGTTTGGATGATTTCAAGCACACCGATTAAGGCAGATTTTCTCTATTCTTGTTCTTATAAAGTACTATCAAAGAAACAAACTGTATGAAAACAGTTACGTGATGAACATACAAAATCAAAATTGATACTCATCCATTAGAAAAACAGTAAAATAATATAAGATCATGTGATTTAGTTACTATATACGAATTCACATAATATTAGTGGTTTACTCTCATGTTTCTAAGACATTAAGCATCGTGTATTGAAATTAGAATATTGTTTATATCAAAATTCAATTTATTCCTTCTTTGACCCATTTATTATGTGGGTCGTAAAGGATATAAATATATAAGAGAAGTATGGATGATTTTTTAAATTATGATACTGTTTTGTTTAAGGGTTGGAATCGGTAGTTTCTGGAAAATAAAAATAAAATTGTGTGTTTGGGGAATTGCATTCAATAATATTTTACACGTATACTGATACAATGATGTACTCTATATTTTTTGAAAAAATACACTAAAAATTAGCGTTTAGAAAACATCATGCTTAATGACGGTTGTTATGTTAATCAATCATTGTAAATAGTAAGCAAAGATGGATAGTGACTAGCAGTGGAATCTAGGAAGCGCGTTTCGTCCTATTCGGGTCTCGTCAGCTGGATGTACCTAAATCTCAGAGTTGATGTTCACTCTGGGACTAGAACCCAGTAACTTTCGCTTCAAACGCCATCGCGTTATTCACTCGACCACTGAGTCCTGATAGCCACTTGATTGTGCAATGGAGTGAAGTTTAAATTCACTTAGTATTGTTTGTTTGAATCTTCTCATTGATGTTTTAGGACTGCAACTGGTCAGTCTCTAATCGGCATGTGTGCATACTGTGCGTATAGCGTCCTGGATTCTATTGCTAGCCACTATCCATCTTTGCTTACTATGCTTGCGAATTTAGGCTATATTGAGGCAATACGCACAGTATGCATATATGCCAATTAGAGACTGACCAGTTGCAGTCCTAAAACATCAATGGGAAGATTCAAACAATTAATACTGAATGAATTTAAACTTCAGCCCATTGCACAAACAAGTGGATATCATGACTCAGTGGCCGAGTAGATATCATTGTAAATAGTGTTCTTTTAATTTTCAAAATTTTCAAAGATAACATTCTAGTAGGATTATCATAGAAACGATAATTTATTATTTATATCATTTCACTTAACTAATGTAAGCGCGAGATAATCTTATAGCTAAAGTTCTAGCAATGAACTCACTCTATGTGTCGAGAAATATAAATCTAATCATACTGCAATATTTAGCTGTCTCACTTTCTTGGTATAATTTCGGTGACCATACTGATTATTTAATTATCCAAATTACCGGTTAAATATGTGATTAAACGTATCATGAAGTGATTTATTTATTGCTGTTTTATCTGTGAAAATATACTTCCTTAAAAGAAATTGAAGATGTTTTCTCAATTATTTGAAAAGACGTCCATTAAGACAAACTATATTGTAATTAGAAATCTTATAGTCAGAAGCAGAAAAAGAAGTTCTGAGATGATTATCTTACCAACTAAATTTAGGTTTGCAACATATATGCGAAACTTATTCAGCGTTTTTCACAATTATAGTGAAAGGAATACACTTTTCATAACAATCCACTGTAAAACTTTATGCAAGTCATTGATGAGTAAATACAAAATGTTTGATGGTTAATGGCTTTTAGATTTAAATTGAACATTATTTCGATAGTTAGTATGGAAACTTTTCGCTGTTACGTTAGTTCAATTGAAATCCAAATATTTCCTTAGAAATTTCTTTCATAGGTTAACGAATGATGACAATTTCCAAATATAAACATCTTATTTAAAACAAAAGCAAATTAATGATCAACTAACCATAACCAAAAAATGGTGGAATTGACCACAATGCTGACCATATCCATGTGATAAAAATCATAACTATAACTTTCCCGTAAGTGATACGAGAAAATGTTTCAAAAGGTTGTACAATTACTAAATATCTGTCCAAAGCAATGAAGGCCATTGTTGTTAGTGAAATAAATCCAAATATTGAACCAGCAAATCCATACAGCTCACAAGCTTCAGAAACGAAAAAAAAATTTTTATACAAATTGATTGTCAGTGTATGAACACAAGTAAGATTTGAAATAACGCCATTTTTTTCGTTACCTAAAAACATTTTATTGCAGTTTAACGAAGTCATTTGTAAGGAAATGAACAGACAATATATGGTTATCTTTCTCAGCCTGGCTTCAGAAGAATAAGTGTTTAAACTTTTAATTTTACAAAAAACCACAAATACACTTTATTTCATGATCAATTATCCATTCAAATACATTTAAGCAATTTCACAGAACCTGATTTCAGCATATTGGACAAATATTCGTTTACTCTACAGAATAATGTATACGTTTTTGGAATAAAAATATAAAGTACGACTTAAGTGAGATCATTTATTTACTTGGAATTAATGTGACGAGTCATTGTAAATTCTTTGAACCTACCATTCATTGTGCAAGAAAATCTATGATAAATGATAGTCTGTAGTGTTACAAGCGCCAATACGAGTTTTTATCTTATTTATACTCATCATCATCTATTGGATTAGACATTCGATCACGAATGAAAGATAATTTTATTTAGTTTACACTTGGAATTTAAAAAATATTTATGATTCCATTGCACGAAAACAACTAGTACATGTTTTACCTATCTTTGTGTAGATTTTACTTATTCAAACATCAATTACATTGAAATGAAGTGATACACAAGTTCATATATCAAACAAATGTGAAGACAACCAATAATGTTTTCAACATTTGAAATGGTAAAAATTGCAAAAAGCAAATAAGATAAATGGAAGTAAAAGTTATACTCACCCAATTTACCCCATCCCCAACGGTGATTAAATGCAGCGATTGTTTTTAATGGGAAACCATTGATAAGTGCAAAAGAAAAATCAGAAATAGCTAAATTAACTATAAGCATATTTGGTGGTGTTCGTAATTGTTTACATCTGAAATATATAATTAAAATTAGATACAGTAAGAGATTTTTTATTATATAAAAGGATTTGTTGTTCAATTTATACTACAGACTGATTATTAAAATGTATAGCTTTGACTGAACACTATAAAGCTTAAATACGAACTCATTTGTTTATTAATAAAAGTGTTAAAAACAATAGTCACTCTTAGTCTAGTGCGGTCCTACCACCCTACGACTTATCAATCAGTCTTGACTTTCCGTTTTTGAATTTAATTTGAAGAAATAGTATTCCTATAGATTAGTTTCTGAAAGAGACTATTACGTAATTTCTTCGAAAGGTGCCGTTCAAGCAATCAGCTATCGATCCGAAGGAAGGAAAGTACGTTTTTATTTTGTAACTTTAAAAACCTTGTAGCAGTATATATTTGTAAGTAAACATAGATCGCAAACGAACTGGAAGGCAATGAACTAAGGCGTTAACACAAACTAAATGTATAAAATCAGTCACAGTTTCAATGTATGCGATACTCCTATATGACGCAAAACATGGAAGTTTTATGTCAGGTAATGTAAGCAATTACTTTCGTATTTCTAACTTTGAACGTAAGTTTTATAAATAGAGAATACATTTCACTGAATTTACCACAATCAAAGTTCCCTTATTTAATAACCATATTGAAAAATTATCCATGCGTCAACTATTTAAATCTATTTTCTACATTTTTATTATGTTTAAATGTGGATTTATCAGTTAACACTCAATACAAATTTTTTGAACAAAAACTTACAAAAGAAATAATGTAATTACCAAAGAATTTCCCATTACTGCTAATATGCCAACAATACCAATATAAATTCCTACTAGATAATAATACAATGGATCAGGTTGAGTAAATTTATGCCAATGTGGATGAACGATTGACGTAAAATCATTATCATCTGGCCAAAGAGTAGCAAATGTTAGGTTTTGTTTCATGATGACCGTTGTAATTAAAATTTATAATCTGCCAATAAATAAATTAAAAGAAGCATAAGTATATTTTCATACAAATAATATTACATAGAATACATTTCCAAAATCTGTTCTTTACGTCTTTAACCTTTTTATTGTCAAATGTAATAGGTTTTTCTTAGTAAAACAATTAAGCTGATCTATTTAATTAAAACAAAATCAAGACTGAAAATGGATACCAAATAAATGACACATTTAAACAATTATGATTTAAACTGATTATTCGCACTTGCCCCCATATCAATAAAAAACCTTGAATTTTTTTCCCACTGGACTCCTTAAACTTGTGACTTAATAATAATAATGATTTTAGTAACAATGTAGACAATTATTATTGCTTTAAAATGGATACAAAAGTTAATTGTTTGTGCAATTATTGCGTTTTTGATAACGATGAGATCTAATAATCCCTCTATTACTAGTTTAGATTCAAGCTCGATAATTTGTTTCTCAAAATGCTATATTTTTGTATATTTGGGTAAAATAAAGAGTGAACCTTGATATATTGGTCATATATCTCAATAGCGTTTAAACCAATTATTACATTTTTTATTGTTTATGGTCATACTCTAAAAAATTTTCGTTGGGAGTAAATACAAAATGTCACAGCCATCCTAATATCAGCTGTCATACAGTCCATTGAGGTAATTGTGTGAAAAATAAAATCAGGATCTTGGAAAAACAGAAAGCCAATAAGTTCCAAGTTGCTGTTTATTAATGATATCTTTTAGTCACTATATTCAGAGGTACAGATGAAGTCTAACAATAAAAAAAATTATGACACGAAATTAAAACTTTAATAGGTTGTGGTAAATCCTAGGATAGACTGATCCCTCATTAAGTTATATTTATTGATTTAAATTTGCATGTTGGAGGTGTTATAACAATTGTCATTTCATGAGTTCATCTCTATCCTTAAATGAGATATTTTAAGGTTTCCAAACTATGTGATGGTGAATAATTTTCAAACGCATAATTATTCATTCAACCGATTCTTAATCTCCTGCTGAACCCTACTAGATTTCGTCTTCTGTTAATTGAACAAACAGTTATACTGAGAATCAAATGACACAATTATGAAACAAACAAATATATTTGTCCCCATCTTGAAGTGTTTTAAGATTAACAGGTACTTGACAAATGTCTTGCTAACAAATATGACCTCTTATATTTCTAGTATATAAGTGTACTTGTATTTATAATTACAGGAATAAAAGTTCTAAATTCTTGCATGCAAATAAGTGACAAAAGTAAATTTCTTTGTTAAATACAAATAAAAGTTGATGCATTGTTCAGACTACTTAAAGAACCTTTAGTTTAATGTCGATATTATTAAATCATCTCTGTTCGTTTACTTTAATATAACAATCAGATTAACAATTGAATGCTATATGTATGATTTGGCTATTAGTACGGCTTACTTTTGAAACATGACTGCATGAGATGTTTTAGGTATATGAGCTGAATACAGATCAACTGGAGAAAAGTCTCTTCGTATCAGTAATATTAATCAGGATCACAATATGAGCGGAATTTATATGTTTCAATGAATGAAGTCCTACGATACAACAAAACTTAATTTGAACTTTGTTTTAAGCATTAAAAGCTATTATTACAGCTTATTAATTATGGAATAGCGACAGACTAGTTATGATATCTAATCTCAGTTTTACACTCAAAAGGATTCCGCGATGCCAACTGTAGGGTTTATCTTTATCGGAACAGTATCTCGGTGCATTATATTCTATTTTACCTGTTTCGTAAATTCTGTTCATTTAATACTTGAATTGCTTTTTAATATCGAAGTCTATTGTTTGTATTATTTAAAGCATAGTAAATAGTAAAATGTAAGGATTTTGTTTCTCTATCCCTATTATTAGCGAACAGATAATGATTTAATAACCATCATCTAGTTATTCCTTCTGAGGTATCTGTGGCTGTTATTTACTTAAAATAATTTAATTGAGACCATGAACCGATCTAAGTTAGATCAATATTATAGAACCTAGAAGCGCTAAACGGCCGTTTTGTCCTGGCCAGTGAACATCCCGGTAATTAAACTCAAGAACTTCGAACCAGCACGCTAACGCTTAACCTCCAGAACACTGATTCGGCATCGAAAGATATCAATGTCTAACTTCAATAAGTTCACCATATTGCCCAAGCATCATTCGTCGTATTTGGTGGGCAACTGTCTCATAATTACCTAGTTCAGCTTCACTGGCTACAGGACCAAAGGTTGTCAGTTGCATTCTCACGTGCGGGGTCATGGATGCGCACTACCATGGAGTTCGATACTACGAAGAAATGGCCGTCCGGTGCTTCTAGGTTTTGAATAGTGATCTACCTTAGGTTGGTTCATGATATGAATGAAACTCAACAATCTCCACAACCCAAGAACTAAAATCATCTGTTGATAGATTTAGTTAGATATGAACATTCTCAATTCGGTTAAGTGAAGGACTTTTCTTGCACTTACATTGGACACTACAATCCAGACAATGTTTGTATTTATAAAAATAGATAACAGTGAGATAAATGTAAAGTATTGTAAGTTTGACTAGAATACGTAATTATCATGATTACGAAAAACGCAATAATTACTAGAGTGATGTAACAAATAAAATATACAGTCATGAAATCGAAATCTTTTAATGAAAAAAGCGAATTTCAGGGCGTTTCCTTAGAAATAATTAACATTCAGAAAATTTTAGAAATGTAATCGGATACATTATTTCCTTCATTAGATCAAAGTTGATATGAGCTTAAACGAAATTGTATTGTCATCACTTTATTTCAACAATTATAAATAAAACAAATCACAAAGTAATGTATTTCTTACTATTTAAGTTAAAGCGAATAAAATTGGTGAACATTAAATTTATACAAAACATGACGTTTAAGATTCTACTGATATCATTCTACAATTATAAGCATTAAAGTAACTTGATAAATCGTTGGGCTAGGTGTTTTATTACTAAGAAGTTCTATGTTAGGATCGAACAAGTTTCATAGGCTTGATATCTCTCAGTGAATGTCTAGCTAAAGTCAATTTATGATATAAGTCAGCCTAAAGAATTTAATTATTTTATAGCTAAACAATATGTAATGTACACTATTTATTGCAGTAAATGTGATCTTACTATCAATTTGTATTAAATCTTTTTTAGTGATTGGTTCAAAACCGTACCATTATCGTAAACAGACTAATCAGATATTGATAATGTTTTTCATTAATGTAAACAGCTTGCAGCATATGTTAGTTAAACAAAGTTGAAATCGAGTTTTAAAGTTTATAGTATCATAATATCAGTATTAAATTGATTAACTTTGAAATAGGTTTTTGTCGTGTCTTTGTCTGATGGCAATCCTCAAAATAATCTAAGTTGAACAACGTTTCCCAGGGTGTTCTAGTTTCTCATATATATTACAGCTGAAACACTTTATTCACTAAGTGTTTCAGTTTATATACCCTAAGAAATACACGATATCCTACAGAACGTAAAGCTCTTATCTTGAAGTTAGTTTTCAAGACGAGTAATTTGTTATTTAAATTATTTAAAAGTGTTTCCTTCATCTATACAATGAACGTATATCGGTACACATTAGAAATAAGTGACTACTGATTACTTTAATTTACAGCTTGGTTAATGGGAATATTACCATTTCGATCCTATCATCTATTTAAAAGGGCATTAGCGAAGCATATTGACAATCTACTTAGATCTCCAACAGTGGATAAACGTTTAGAGTTGACAAAATTATAGCCAGGAATCTTCCATTTATACAGTTTATTTATATAAATGTACTCAGGATTATTATAAATTTGATGTTTCATTATAGAATAATATCTGTGTTCAAATAATATCTAGTCCCACCCAAGTTGTAGTAAACAAGGATAGTCTTTCAGTAAATAATTTATTAGATCATATGTCAATGAAAAGTCTTGATTATGGAACAATCAATGATTTATGTTGTTAGTATGTTAATTACAACGATAGTAGTGAATTTGTGTCTGAACCACTTTCAAAGTTGCTTGCTGAATAAGAAAGATAATAGGCGGTTTAATCAATATTTCATGGTGTAATACATACATTTGCATAAAAAATTGTGTTTAATCCAAGCAAAACTGTAAGTCCAACTAATAATGAGTTTATTGTTATCAATACCAAGGTTGTACATGATGGTTTCAAGTAAATTGAGCATTGGATAAAGAGTTAATAATACATATATATATTGAAGAAGTGGCTTACATTAAGTCACGAAATGTCAGAAAAACAATTATTCTACTCATTGGGGTGTAACAAAAAAATTAACTATAGTCTATATCACTGTAACTATTGAAAATCTTATAAAGGAGAAGTGATTTTGGTAATCTTGGTGGGACCAATGATACATAGTGACTCAACCTAAAATCACTTCATCTCACTCTCAGTAACAAAACAATTGTGACATACAATTTACAACTTACTTTTTATGGAACTAATAAGTTACACAGATGAGATATCGAGTAGTAAGTAATGTCATATTATTTCTTTCTTTCATTTAATCTAATTCAATTAATCAAGTTACGAAAATATGGAGTGAAATCCTTATTGACGCTTTAAGTAGTATTTAAAATTTTTTAAATATATGATTAATTAGGTCATGAACGTTTTCTTCACATTATGGCTAATCAATAATAAACTTTCGATAAATAGTGTGATTAAATCTATATTAAAAGCTGACTATAAGTTTACAAAACTATTTAGTGATAAATATTGTTTATCCTTGGGATCTGTTAGCCTCTGAAGTGATAGAAATCCATTTTGATCAAATGTATGTTAACTGACAGTACAATAAAATATGACAATAAATATCAAAATCAACGGTTGTTTTGAACTTGGTGTTTAATCTGTCTAAACACGTTAGTTTCATAGAAAGTAAGTTTTTTTTAAATTGCATGTCAGTGTTGTTGGGTTCATAAGCGTGGCATGAGGTGAGTTTAGGTTAAAACACAAGAAGCTCACCTTATCATTGTGGAAGTTGAAATTTCAAATTCAGTTATTATTAAGCAGAAAATTTTAATCGTTCTCTTTCCTTATCGTTATCAAGTTTTCAGTTATTTATATTTTAACTTATGATTGAAATAATTATACTTCTAATACTAACCTAGAGTTTAAAAATAGTGATTGTACACAATATTTTAAACTACAGTTTCATTCGATCAACATTAGATTGCTTTGATGTTCAATGACCAAAACATCCTTATTACTTGCTTAATTAAGCCTGTTATTATTCGTCGAGAAGCATAGGCCACCCACCAACATTCTCCATCGAACTCTATCCTCAACAATCATTTCCACTTAGTCACAGTTTCAATTCATTTTTTGCGAATGTCTAATTCCAACTTCCACAACAATGTGTTCTTCGGTCTTCCTATCTTCTGTTTTTTTAAGAATCCATGTTTGTACTTGCTTATTCACTTCCATCGTCTTTTTCTAATCTCCTTTTCATCCAGAAGTTCGTTTGTTCTCTCTCACAGTTGACTATTACTGATGGTATTCGGTCGACGGGAATCGAGTATTTTGTGTAGACAATTGTTTATAAAAAAGTGCACATTTTTGATGATGGTTGTGGTAGTTCTCCAAGTTTCATCTCTGTTCAATAGAAATGTCTGTAGCACTTCTAGGGTTAGTGCCGGTCTCAAGTCCGGGTAAAGAAAGTTGGTTAGGCAATGGTCAGCAACTCCATTTCGTAGAAAAAATTGCTAAAAATAATTCCAAGTCATTGTTATAGTTAACCAGATATTTTACTCATTTCATTGTTTTTCGTTGTTTGATGAACAGAAACTAAACACACTAATGTGTAACAAGCATAACTACTTTCCTTGAAAGATGTTAGTTGGGACATTATCAAAAGCTTAAAAACTTAATGCTCTTACTCGATATTTTATCCAGCGTTCATAACATACCGACTATTTACCTTCCAGACGAATCGTATAAGGGAACTGAGAATAAAGCTTAGGAGCCTACAAAATTTTAGCTAATCTGTACTTAATGACACTAACGAATCTATCAGAACAGAGATTAGTGTGCCAGGACGTTTTCTTGTGACTGAGGCAATGCTTTATAACATGTTTTTTTATAAACTAGCAAATATAAATTCGTTAGTTACTCATAAATGTCGAAAATTTACAACGACTAAGTGGTTTATCTCTGCTACCAATGTACGAAAATCAAGATACGTATAGAAATGAAAACAAATATTATTCTAAGTTAATTATTTTAAAAACATTTAAATCCTTACGAATTTTGTAAATATTAATGTTTTCAATGGTGATGTTAGCAATATCATCTCACAATTGACCTACATAACAAAATCTAAGTGATGAATTCTAAGAGAGATAAACTTTGTACAAAATTAACACTATGGTGATTGCTCAAGAAAACTTTTATTACTTACTAACGTAATAAAAGAATATCTAGTGGTTAAGCGCTCTGGCGCGAGACTGGTAGATCCTGGGTTCGAATCTCACGAGGCGGGATCGTGGATGGTTACTGCTGATGAGTCTCACAATACAACGAGACGGCTGTCCAGTGCTCCTAGGTTTTCCGTGGGGGTTTAGCTTCAAATGACTCATGATTTCAATTATGAAAATACTGAAATCTCCACAAAACCCCTTCTGAGAATGTTTTTCAATTGAACTCATCAAGTATCTGAAATGTATTTTAATGAGGATTATCATTAAAATAACATAGACTGATTACTCTACTAGATATTAAACGAAATTGAAAAATAAATGTACAATTAACAGTTTAAAAATAATGTTAAAAAATAGAAATTTCTGATTTAAAATTTAGTGAAACAAATGCACAGATTTGGTTAACACATTACTTACCAGAATGATAAATGAAGTAGATTTCAATATATTGGTCAGTAAGTTATATCTCTAATCGTATCTTAAATAATTGCAAAGTCTTTTATCATTTATATATATATATATAAAGTGATGTAATTGGTAATACAATACATGGGAAATAACTAGTAATTCAGAGGATGAAATATGATCTGTTTAATGCTACTTTATAGATTTGAATGTGTACAAAATAAGAATAAAACACAAGCCATGATATAAAATGATTTTAAATGGATTTCGTAAAGCTTATGATATATAAATTGTAATCCTTTTTATTGAAAGCATAATCAGTATATCAGAAGTTATTTTTTTCAAATTTGAGTTATCACAATTGGTAATGTTTACTATCCTTATTGCGTGCTTACTTATACCTGTTATTCCTCGTCGAGAAGCATAGGCCACCCACCAACATTCTCCATCGAACTCTATCCTCAACAATCATTCCCACTTAGTCCCAGTTGCCATTCATTTTTTACAAATGTCTAATTCCAAGTTCCACAGCAATGTGTTCCTGTCTATTACAAACTTTTCCTGGTACCGGCAGTAGTGTGATGCCTCTGTAGTTCTTACACTCGTTCAGATCTCCTTTCTTTGGTATTTTGATGATTTATCCTTCCACCCAGTCCATCGGCACTTGTTTCTCCTCCCAAATCTTCTTGAATAGAAGTCGAATCATGTTTGCAGTTACTTCAATGTCTGATTTCAGTGATTCGGCTGGTGTATTGTCAGGTCCTGCTGCTTTCCCACATTTGATTTGTCTGATAGCCATTCTGATTTGCTCGATCGTTGACATCTATCGGTAGGTCTGTGTGTGCTGCGTCGATGTTCGGTTGATTCCAATGGGTTCGTCTATTCAGCAGTTTCTCGAAGTATTCTACCCATCTTTTCCTCTGTTCTTGAATCTCGGTGATTGTCTTTCCTTCTTTGTCCTCAACCTTCCAACATAAATTTTCTGAGAAAACTATCTGGATAAACGTTATTTCATAATGTATTTCTCATCTATTTCACTATCTACACTATCCTCAGAACATAATAATTTGATTTTATGGCTGAGACATCTAACCAGATTTATTTTGAACTGAAGAGGTGAAAAGCTATGAAAATGCGTATAATAACCCGTTCATTTGTTCTTTCTACATAAATTTCTTTTAATCTAACAGTTTGTCCTTTTAGAAAGTATGGCATCACAGAAAACCGTACCATTATTCTTTTTTAACTTTGTTAGATTTCATATATTTATCTTTGTTGACGTTTTACTTTTTCTTCAAAGAATAAAGCAAAATAAATAAATACATATTTATTAAGAACCCTTATTTGTTGGTAACTGAAAGAATATATATATATATATATATATATATATATAGAGAGAGAGAGAGAGAGAGAAATGATAGCATGCCAATTACGATTTAACACAACAACAATGAGAAACTAGTGAAGTACAATTTAAGTTAAAAAGATAAGTTAACAGGTAATGTAAACAGTAAAATAAAAAGAGAAGAGAATATGAATAAACATTAACTCACATTCTTTAGGTACTTTATAAGTAAAATTTAATTGGTATAAAAAAAATACTGTTTATAGATGATGTAATGATAAAATTGGTTAATCCAAGCTAATCCTAGATGCGAACTTCATTGATTTAAGATTCAATCAAAAGTACATTACTATGAGTTATTTATCTGTAAATAAATGAATAATCAAGATTGAAAGTAAAATCTTTAAAAGAATCAACGATTATTGTTTCTTTCTAGTATACTTAATACCGTGAATATTAGTATGCTAAAATGTTAATACTTGCTGATTCTAGTTTATTGAATACAGACAAATAGAAATTGGTCACATCTTTTACATAGGCGTCACCTGAACTCATTATGTAAAATATTTATTAAACGCTTTATATTGTTAATAAAGCGAAAATAAGATTCAGCAAGTAATATGAACAACTTTTATTATAGAGAAGTTTATAATGATAATGGTCATGAGATGTAGACGTAAACTATTTGAAATTCTATCCACCAGACGGTTTTTTTAAAATTTATCATATGCAGTGTAAGTACTAATAATTAAGTATACATTTTCGTTTTATATACTAACAGAAATTCAGCAGTTTGAAAGTTATATTTTGGTTAACTGCCCAGATTAATCTTCAAAGGGGATGAGTGGTTATATTGAACTCTTAATCCTTCAAACGTACTGAAGTGAAAGAAGATGTGGAAAAAAAGATTCGTCGGAAATTGTTTTTCACTTACATTTTTTATCAGCACTGGAGTATTGATATGCAGCAGGAAAACTTATATGATTAGCTGAAATATATGTAGGTTTCAAATAAATATCCAATCATCAGTCTTTTAGGACTTGTCGATACAGAATTTAAATAATAACTAATTTATTCATACTTGAAAAACGACGAGAAACCACCTAGTAAACATTATGTTGCTTTTTATACATTTTTAATGGTGAGTAATATCTCGCGACATCTGCTTATTCCATATCCAAAAATGTAGTTAGTTATGCAGAAATACGTAATCAAGCGTCTCTGAGAAAATCAAACATACTTTGTTTGAGCAACAGGAAATCCATGAAGTTAGTATCGGTGATTTTGTTTCTAGCCAGTTCTTCAAAAACCTTCATATGGTTAAAAAATGCCATTTTTATTTCAGGGATGATTTTTATATGTTGATTCTAGGTTGTTTTATACAAAAAATACCTCTTTATCAAGGTCGAATTCGACAAACTTAGGGAAAGCAAAAATAAATGGAATATGGAGAAAATAATGTGCCGTGATGTGGCTACAAATAAAACACTTTGATTGATAGAGCTCTGATTAAGGTCTTACAATTATCAATAGCTGAATTGTGCTTAATAACAAATCACATTAATCAACTTGGAAACATTTCGTATGGCAATAGTGTCTAATAAAGTAGGAGATAATGTCAGGTTCCTAATAGTTTTGGTTGCGAACGTCCTGGTATCTTTAGTTAACTGTGCGTAGAACAACTACTCTTTTTTTTCTGGAAAAGTCCAAATTATACTGGCTAAGCAGATTCAGGGCAATTTCTCATCTACAGTGAGATAAGTACACAAAACTCAGCTAATATATAGTTGAACCAAAAACAAGGTAAAGTTCGAATCAAAAATCGGCGAGTTGCGGCTGGATTGAGATTGGGCTCTATCGTAATATACAGTCCCTTAAAGGGTCTTATATTTTAGATAATTATGAGATCCAGATTTGGTGAAAGAACATTTTCTTGTGGCAACTGACCAGAACATCTTTAAGAAGTCTCATTAGGCCTGGTGGAGATCAGAGCGTAGGCCATAAACTGCGTCATAATTGTTCCACGGGGATCGACAGTAAACTTGTTTGTGGTATGAGCATTAGCGAGACGATGGTCAACAGATGACTTGCAACCCCAACTGGCGACAACAAACTCAAATCGTGTGTATACCTATGTATGCACCATGGAGTGAATGGGCCTTGCTTCATGCACTCTATACATAAGTGTAATGTAAAGTATAGCTGAACAGAATTCCCTCTATATAAACAAAATGTGCCAAATTAACCTGCTAACTCATCCGTTTACATTGCTTTCTTTAGTGCTCTGGTATTGCATGTCTGTACCTAATGCTCTTTACTTTTCATTCCCGATAATCTAATCAGCTTTCCTACTTAATTGGGTGGATTAAACAAACCCTGAGACTGACCAGTTGCAGTCCTAACAAATCGATGGGAAGATTCAAACAAACAATACTAAGTTGAATTTAAACTTCACCCCATCGCACAAGCAAGAGACTATCAGAACTCAGTGGCCGAGTGGATAACGCGATGGCGTTTGAAGCGAGGGTACTGTGTTTGAGTCCCAGAGTGAACATCAACTCTGAGATGCAGGTACATCCAGCTGACGAGTCCCAAATAGGACGAAACGCGCGTCCTGGATTTCACTGCTAGCCACTATCCATCTCTCCTAAATTTACAGATAGTTTACCAAAACAAAGTCAAATTTCAATGAAACTTATTCAATTAACAAGAGTTAAGTTGAATTAAGGTATCAAAACAATCGATATCTAAATATTTGTGAATAATCCCATGTTTCAGAAGAAACACTAAAAACTGAACAGAAATATGTTTGCAGTTGTGGTATAAATTAGTAAACAAGAATAACTAATAAGCTTTCTAAAGTAATGTTTACTGAGAGTGTTTTAAGTTTTTGAATTTTTTGGCGAAACTATCACAACATTTAATTTTGACAACAGATATACAATAGTTGTATATTAGCTAACTAAAATAAAGAAATAATAACAGCTTTCTTTAACGTAGTTAGTGTGTTCATAACTATTAAAAAAGAAGTCTGATAATGAGAAGTATATAATATAATTTGTTTATAACTTTATACGCATTTGGCTACTCACTGATATTGGAACCAATCTGAAATTCTTTTATGAAAGGTACTTTGATAGACTTATTTCAGTCGTTGGAACAAAAATAAAATGAAATGTTCTCAAATTCTTTTCAGCCTATATAGAATCGAACTTGAAACCTTTAATTTTTTTCACTAAATACAATATAATTCAGTCACCAATTCAGAACACAAATTACATTATGTGATCGTCATCTAACTACACCGTCTATAACATAGTTGACCTAATAAACTAAAACATTTCACAAGAATTTCTTGAACCCAGCCATTGATTGGCTTGGTAAGCATTATTATTTTGTCGATTTTTTATATAAACCGATGTTTCTTTTTTCATTTCTTCAAAGCCAATGATAACATAAATATCTATTAGTCTCAAACAGCTAGATTTATTTGAGTAATTTAAGATTATGGTTGAATTCATTAGTCGACGTAAGCTAGATCACCAGTGAAAACCTAGAAGCACTGAACGGTCCTTTCGCTTCAACAACAGACTCCAAGATCCCCTACGCGGGATTCGAACCCAGGATCTTTGGTATCTCAGGCGAACCTCTAGATCACTGAGCCAGCATTCAACGGTTTTAATGTTCAACTTTCATAGATCGATGATTGATTGAGCAACCATTCATCCATTGTCTGAGATAGATACGTGTCTCTACCCGACACGGATTGGACTCCACTGCTCATGGCTTCTCAATAGTACTCCAGGAAATCACAGTGAAGCCAGTCACTAGTTAGCACATAATGATTATGATTAGAATGGTGTTTGTAGAGATTGTAGTAATTTTAATAGTTTAATAGCTTACATCGACTCATAAATTCAACTATTAAATCTCAACAAACCCCATTCTGATCATAATTTAAAATTCGTTTCTTTAAAAGAACAAGAAAAAAAAACAATTCATGTTGAACATTTAATTGAAGAACAAAATACTTTCATAATATGGATAAAGCAAATAAAACAAATGTGTTTATCCAATGTGGAGATAATTATAGAACAACATTATCTTGAATTTATTTACAATCAATTTGGATAATAACGTCTAATGAAAGAATTCATTTCAAATAAAATTTGAATATTTATTGTTTAATTGACCTGTTGACCTAATTCTAGGGACTTATTTTTTTAGAATTTGTTTGACACTTGTCAGTTCATTTTAATTATAAATTGTAATCAAAATTTAAATAACTGTCATTTACATATATAACATATATACATATATAACACATACATAACCATGTAATTTATTCGTTTGATTGTTTAAAATAATACGATTTTTCTTGCATAAAATCATCATAATACATTCTTCAGTATAATCCATTGAAATCAATCTATTAGTAGTACAGGTATCCATAAAATTTAAAGATTTTTGGATTTCAATAACTGATATGGATACACAAATAATAATAACAGAAGTTTACTTTCTAGATTAGATACCATTTGATATTTTATTCACATTAAAAAGTATTAAAAAAATACATTTAGTATTGTTTGTTTGAATCTTCCTATTGACGTTTTAGGACTGCAACTATTCAGTCTCTAAATTGTCAATGGGAAGATTCAAACAAACAATAATAAATGAATTTAAACTTCATCCCATTACACAACCAAGTGGCTATCAGGACTCAGTGGCCGAGTGGACAACGTGATGTTGTTTGAAGCGAAAGGTACTGAGTTTGAGTCTCAGAGTAAACATCAAGCTGACGAGTCCCAAATAGGACGAAACATGCGTCCTGGATTCCACTGCTAGCCATTCTCCATCTTTATTTTATTATTAAAAAATAATTATCATTCACATCTTATGAAAAATAAAAAAAACAATTATTCATATTCTGTTGAGCATTTCTTTTGCTCAAGTGATTACACCTTGAATGTGTATGAAATATACGCTAACAACAATGGATTCAGAAAATATTATTACGAAAGTCTATGTTTTATTGATTTATTAAGCGAATATACATTTAAGTACAAGGTATCAATTCATGTTATAAAATAGTCTAGTGATTCGTGCTTTATTTTACATTTATATTATGTACGCATAGAACAAGATGTTAGCAACATTACAATAACGTTAAATAGTATTTAGGGAAATAAATTTTTAAAAAAATGAAATGTTTAGATTCATTTCAGTGGAAAACTAGTTGTTAATAGACATAATAACGGATAAAATATTGTTTCATTTTTCTGTATTATTAATTTAAATGTTAAGTCTATAATTCGAACTTAAGGAGTAATCTTCCGTTTCTTTCGAAGTTATAAAAACTTTACATTCTTTGAAAGTGCACTTCCATTCAACACATTCTACTTTTATTACAAACCTTTTAGCTGAATTATTTTCCTATCATATGACTCAATTCGTATTGACCGAATTCTACTCCGAAAATGTATAAAATGAACTGTAAACAATCAAATTTATGCAATGACTGTGCAAAACGTATACAGCAGTTCTAATCGCAAATTATTAATGTTCATATCGCGAGAATTTATTAATCTAGTCACATAGGATGATTCTATAAACTATGATTCAGAACTATCGATGTTCTTTAAAATTAAATGTACAGTATATAATGAAGTATATAGACAAACTATGAAAGTGTTATTGAATTTATTAGCTGAAACTATTTTTTTCTTCATTTAGTAGATTCCTTGATTATTACACTAGTTATATTTTAGTATCTAGAACAGAAGAATCATAAAATGTATCTCTCGATAGATTATACAGGCTTCAATGTTTTGATTATTTAGTGTTAGAAAAGTATTTTCTAAAATGTATATTTCAATAAAACAAAATTAACTCAACTCAATCGATTATAAAAGTAACAATGACATGAAATAATAATATATTATGAGTATAGTCTCTTTTTGGGTTTAATAATGTTAGATTAAATATTTTACTTATGGTAATTTTAGAGATGAACCAATGAGTATGAGATATTCATTGAATTCCCAACGTCAATTTCGTCTTTACAGAATTGATTTTTCCCATTCTTCAAATAGTGAATCTTAGAAATTATTCTTCATAGATTAATACACAATGAATTTTTAGCTAATTCTATGATCCAAGGTATAGTAATATTAGTTGAGAATTATATTGAAATGTCTATAAAATAATTAAATTCAAACGAGTACGAAACGGTATATTTGATTTAAATGCCATAATATCCGCTCTCTCTCCACCCCACCCCCGTAAAAAAATATTATCATTTCCTGATATTATTATTTTATGTGCATTTTTGTAAAAGAATATTGTCTGATTGAAATAATAAATATTAGAAGATAAACCATGGGTTATGAAATAAAAATTAAATTTATTGATAATTTAGTTCTGAATTTTTCATAGGTTTATGTCATTTGAAAATTTTAGTTAGGATGACCTTTTCTTTAAATTTATTGTATGAAATCATCCATAAAACCTTTCTATCCATTTGTTTTGTCTTAAGTTAAAAAAAAATACAAACCTGGACGATAATTCATTCAACCTATTTACAAACCCATTTTGTGTACTCTGGGAATATTTAATTTTGATTACATTGTAGTGAACGAGAACAAAAATTGAATGCATTTGAACACAAAATTACAGAACATCTTAGTGAAATCTGAATATAATACAGTAAATACTCAATTTGTAAAATGTCAATCGATTGTCTCAAACTTGAATGTTTCTTTTACAAATGTCAGTTATTCGTTATAGACTTCATTATTCTTCCGTTTTCACACCATACATTCTTTGTTCTCATTCTTTTTCCTTTGATATTCTTAGCCTTCTGCCTCCAGGTATTTCACTTTTGATTGATCATACATACTATTTATATCTATCGAAATCAGTAGCACACACCACGACATAATTACTTGTTATTTTTTTTATTGAATGATTCAGAAATTAGCATATAATATATTCATAGGAGTTAGAATCAACTATAGGTATGTTTTACTAGGCATCAACTTTTATGAAGTTAGATACCTCTTAATATTCAATTAATTGAGCTCAAATTTTTGTAAGAAATTTCAAAAGTACAGTCTTTGTGATGAGACAGAAAAAATATCAACTTTTATCTCAAAACTAAATAAAATAAAGCAAAGATGGATAGTGTCTTGCAGTGGAATCCAGGGCGTGCGTTTCGTCCTACTTGGGACTCGTCAGCTAGATGTACCTGCGTCTCGAATAAAACTTTGTCCCAGAGTGAACATCAACTCCGAGATGTAGGTACATCCAGCTGACGAGTCCCAAATAGGACAAAACGTACGTCCTGGATTCCACTGCTAGTCACTATTCATCTTTGCTTAAAATACTTGTGAATTAAGGCTATATCGAGGCCATACGCACAGTATGTACATATGCCAATCCGAGACTGACCAGCTGCAGTCCTTAATATCAATAGGAAGATTCAAATAAACAATAATAAGTGAATTCAAGTAAAATGAAGTTGTATTGCTGAAGTTTTATCTTAGTGACAAAATACTATGGTGATAAAACAAAATTTGATAAACCATCGGCAGTACTATTTTATATTTTCAATAAATCAACATTTATACGCTGAAAAATTAAGTAGTACTTTATTTATGGTTTTTGTTAATATTTCAATGATCAACTACATTGTTCAATCGTATTAAATCACTTTCGAGTGGATTACTAACAGATAGATTTTATTATACCAGTATATTCAATTTGTAATCTAGTTTGCATTTCAAAGGGATAAGGAATCAATGTAACGATGCCGAT
The DNA here is from genome assembly GCA_944470415.2 of Schistosoma rodhaini. NCBI lineage: Eukaryota > Metazoa > Platyhelminthes > Trematoda > Strigeidida > Schistosomatidae > Schistosoma > Schistosoma rodhaini. The sequence goes on from OX104044.1 coordinate 64,964,888, forward strand.
TATTAGGAAGCAAATTTATGGAACCGATTTTTCTCACTTATTTAAATTTACCTAAATTAATCATTTAATTTTGTAAATGTATGTGATAAAGAGATTTTTTCTAAATACTCAAATGATATGAATAGTAATAAGTGTGAAAAATAAACAGGTAATTGGGTCACATTATATAAAATTTGTTTGCTATCAACAATAGATATATTTCATAATACAAATTTTGATACAGGGAAGAGTTTTTAGAACTGAGCCTGTTGCACCATATAGCCAATGTCGTTCCAGAACAGGGGTGAATGAGGGCTCAACCATTGATTATCAACTTCATCTAGTCAAACAAATCCCTCTACGAAAGCTTTGTTCAGAAAAATCAATAGGTCTAATTCAACTCTGTCATGGAATTTGAAGGGTTTTATTGTGGAAGAATTAAATCAGCCTAAGGGGAAAGTCTAGATTTTTTGTAAGGATATTTGAAATATATTTAAAAAAATGTTTTCAACAGACATTATATTACTAACTTACATCTCCCATGGACAAAATTTTTTATGTTAGTAGTGTAACAAGTTCAAGAATGTGATAAACTTTAGAAAATGTCACCGTCATTAGGAATATTTTATTAAATCACTTAGATTATTGCAAAAATTCAAATGACAAAATGTTATATGTATGTCTTGAAATTTTTCAAAGTCAGTTGACCACAATGTAGAAAAATTGTGTTTGTTAAATAAATATTATATAACATAAATGCTTGAACGAGCAACGGCATGACACTGCACGACCCAGATATAACTTCGAGCTTTTTAATTGCAGCAACTTTAATATACGCTTTTGAAGCTTAAGTTACTTGCAATGTTTGCTGATGATGTCGTTCAGAATAACGATGATAGCTTTACGACCAAACTATCCAGCTCAGAGAACAAAACTCCACCAATGATATAAATGCTTCTTCAGTTAATCTAGTTTCTACTTTTATGATCATAAGTTTGGCTGAACTAACTAACTAACAATGATTAATTTGAAAAAAATATTTTCTTAAAAATGTTTAGTTTTAGAAAAATTAGCTGATATAACTAAAATTTTCTCAAGTAATTAATATGAGGCAAAATATTTAAAAATGAAGGCGGAATATACAATTATCCACTATGTTTTTGTCTTTGGTACTGTACTGTTGTTTTATATAAAACATTATATAAGAATCCATTTATGAATAAAGGTTCTGTTTATTATTTTTACCAATGTACTTTCAGCTTAACCTTGATAAATTATGAAATGAATACAAATGCATAACAAAATTTAGAATTTTTTATTTGGCCAAAACATTTTAGGGCGAAACGGCCGTCCAGTGATTCCAGGTTTTCCATGGTGGTCTAGCTTCAATTGACTAATGATTTCATTTATATAAAATTACTAAAATCTTCACAAAACCCCCTTCTGATAATTTTTATTTCGTTGATAATTAATTATTTCAATTTTTAACCCTTTATAAGTTTAATAGAATCTCTTTGTCTCAATTCATGAATGAATTTGTTTATCAGATAAGATTTTTAATTTAAAAATTAATATTGAAGCTGGAGTTATTTTTATTTAAATAATAAAGTGAAATGTTGATTTGAGAAAAGATAAGAATTTTAAGAAAAAGTTTATACTAGTTTTTTATGTTTTTCTGTAAGTTCGACCTTATTAGTCTGATAATATTGAAGAAACAGCACATTATTCGGAAGTAAATAAACATGATATTCTCGTTTGTTTACAAAAATAATTTTTTTTGAAAAAACAACAAAATTTTTAAAGAATTGAGATCATGAGTCAATTAAAGCTAAATCACCATGAAAAACCTAAAAGCACTGGACAGCTGTTTCGTCTTATTGTGGGACTCCTCATCAGTGCGCATCCACGATCCCGCCTCGCGAGATTCGAACCCAGGACCTACTAAAATCTCCACAAAACCCCTTCTGCAAATTTTTAAAGTTTACTTAGTGAATTTATTTCTTATCTTTCCATACAATCTAGTAAAATGTACTAGAAGTAATCTGTTACCATGTTGTTTATATTCGCATTCATACGAAATCTTAAAATACTTTCGTATTCTATGCGCTACAAAGACATAATACACTGAGTAACTAAAAATAGAATAAACTGATTCCCATCAAGTCATACAATTGTTATACAAATTAAATTACAATATAGCAACAAATCATTTAGATAATTTAGAGAAAAACATAATTATTACAAGACAGAGTATTTACCTAATTTTATTTATACATTGAATCTAGTTTCGCTACTAGTTTCTAATTAATCAGAATTGATCAGATAAGTAACAAATAGATATGTTGTAATATTTTAATGAGCGGAAAAATTGTATTTCCGCAGAGTAAATACTATGGAGAAGTCGATTACATTCAGTCATGAAACGTCAAAAATAAAGCTTTTCTGCTGATTAGGATTTAATAAAAAATATATTTATTATTAGTTCTTTACCAAATGCTTAACTTATTTAAAGCTACAAAGTACAACCTTGGTATTGATACTTATGATCAGATAAGTATGTAAAAATAAAACTTGATGCGTCGGACGTAAAGATTTAACTCTTTTACAGTATCTTTGATAAGAAAACTTTTTGAAGTTTGTTTTATAATAACAAACTTTCATCAAGCTCTATAAATCCTGTGCCATTGGATTCATGCTGCAGTATTTGTATGATATGCAAATGATGCTAATATATATTTAACATAATATTATTGCTTACAGTAATTTAATTTATAATATTTAATTCCGTCAATATTTCTTCGTTGAATGACTTAAAATATTTACAGTGATGTATTTCAAAACACCATAAATAAATAATTTTAGACAAAGATGAATAGTGGCTACCAGTGGAATCCAGGACGCGCGTTTCGTCCTATTTGGGATTCGTCAGCTGGACGTACCTGCATCTCAGTGTAGATGTTCACTCTGGAACTCGAACACAGTACCGTTCGCCCAAAACTGCATCACGTCATTCATTCAGTTACTGAGTCCTGATAGCAAATTGTTTGTGCAAGTGAACATCAACTCCGAGATGTAGGTACATCCGGCTGACGAGTCCCAAATAGGACAAAACCTACGTCCTCGATTCCATTTTTGCTTGAAACGCTTGTGAATTAAGGCTATATCGAGGCAATACGCACAGTATGTACATATGCCAATCCGAGACTGACCAGTTGCAGTCCTTAACATCAATTGGAAGATTCAAACAAACAATAAACAATGAATTTTAATAATTCTAGGTTTTATTTAAATGAAATTTCCAGCCTAATTTTCAGTTGATGTATTCCGTCTGTTATAAAATTTATATGGATGAATAAATATGTGACAATCCATTTGAATTGTATGAAAAGATAATCATATGTACTCTATAGCTTTCAAATTAAGGTTTCATAAAAAATAAATTAAAATAAGGACCACATTTTTCATGAGAATACCAAGAGAATAAAATATTTCGTCTTGCAATAATAATTGTGATAGTGTACTAAGAAGACGAGGATTGTCACATAGTTATGATAATCTTCGTCTCCTTATTACACTATCGAAGTCTATCAAAGGGATTAATTGCTTTAAATAGTAATTGTACAACGTCACTTTATTTTTTTAATAATAATAAATCATAGAAAGTATAATGTGATTGTGAGAGTATGACCTAAATTATGAAATTGTAGGTATCGTTACCAAATTTCGATTTGATAATTTTGAATAAATTGAGTATTGGGTAGATTGTTATAAATAAATAATATATTTGTAATAACCTAATGAGTAGAAAAATTAAATTTCTTAACACTTCGTGACTTAGTGCAAGCCACTTCTTTAGAAGTGGTTAATATTACAAATATATTATTGATTTATGACTTATGTAATGTCTACAAAACAATATTTACTTTAAAATTATATTGAAAAATGAATTTAAATGAGGGAAAACTAGATCTATTCTGTTCAATACTCAATGGTGATATAGGTTTTAGTAAGATTTAAAATTTACAATAGTTTTTTGGCATTAAATTTATTATGGAACAAATAACACTGGACAATTATGTGCTTGGAAACATGTGCAGTCATTTCATCAGCCTATAGATTTCAGCAAAAGCATATAATTAAACTATTAATTGTGTATATATACGTATATAAATTTATTCAATTAAAAATGAAACACCAACAATAGTTCCGTTGTACAATATTTTATAACAAGTGCTACTTTTGGGAACTACGAATGGATTGAAATTAGTTATTAGCTGGTTCAGAAATTCATGATAATTATTTTTATTCATATTAGATTAATATTTCAACTATGATTCCTGTTGGATATTCTCTTATCTGACACTAAAAAATATAATGGGATTAGCGCCGAGTCACTACACACCAGATGCTGACTTGATACGATTAAAATGAAAATACAGACAAATAGGTGAAATTATAATTTATTGACGATCATTGAACGATGCTAAAGTGGCCTTGAGAATGTCCAACTAAATACTAGGGCTAAATAAACGTTGAAAACAAGTGTGAGGAATTTGAATTATGATTTATAGTTTGCCAGTTGGGATTATAAATTAGATTTAGGGTTTTTATCACGAACTGTCATCAGCTAAAATGCCAAAACTCTATTGTGACAAATAGATAAAGAATTTCTTTCCAAAATCCAAGACCTGTTATCGTAAATATGATTGGCTCTTCCATTAATTGTAATCTCGCCGACAAATATGATTTTGCCAATTAGTTAGTTAATGAAAAATGGTATTTATATTTTGTAAACCGTACTTAGTCCTTTAGATTATCTTGATTGTTTGAAATTATTTGTCTTTTAATTTATTACAGAGCTGATCATAAAATATTTGAACGTAAGGCGATACAAACCGTTTTGTACGGTAGTTTAGATAATATCTAGTAGTTTTTATATTACTTCAAAATTGTGTCTGACTACCTTTTCAAACGTTTACTTTAAATTACACAACTCTGTTTCTAATGATTGATTTATTTTTATTCATAAATTGTAACGGTAGATATCGATGCCGATGACCAAGTTATTTCGGATTGTAACATGATTAAAAAGGAAGCAAAAATATTCATTGTTATTCATCATCCTTGTTGATGCTTAAATCTGGTTTACGATCCTAACAATTCTCTACTACATTTCATCGCACAATAAAATGAATAATCATATTAACTCCTAAAAAAACTATTCCCAGCTTGTCAAGCAGCCTTACTAAAAATTGGTTTGAAAACCAATGAAATTCAATAACCAGTTGGTAACTTTATTACTAGACTTTGAGACTTATAATGATTAGCATGGTATGGAATTTATGCCCTTTGATCTGCTCAGTATACTTACAAAACAAAGTGGTTTGATCAAGTATAGGATCAAAAGAATTTATCTCATTCAAGTCACATAACGTTTGTTAGTTCTTCAATGTCTGTCAGTAGTGAAATGTATTTTTAGTAACACCATATCTTCAGTAAACACTTACTGTGAAGTAAAAGTTTTTCAATGATTAATAATTTGTAAACTATAAACATCTCTATTAATTTTTTTCCTTTAGGATTGTTGAAACATGTCTTCCAATCGAACCATTGAAATGTTAAGACCATATATGAAAGATTTCGACAGCATTGTCTTACCGTACTGGTACAAATTTGAACAACCAAATCCATATTATCAATATGCCATAGGTTTATTTATTGCAGTTGTTGGGATAACTGGTATGTGCCTTAATTTATTAGTCATCGTATTTTTTACAATGTAAGTTTAAACCATTTTTTTACAAATGAAATTGTTCATTTATTTAATATCAAATTTCTCACCAGATAAAAAAGAGATTAATTTAATAAGACAGTTTATTCGGTATAGGAATCTTTTTTTATGAATTAGCTTTTGACATTCAGCAATCTTAATCATATTAGCGATAATCCATAGGTCAGCAAAAAAGATGTATAATGTTACACCTTGGTCAACTCTTATATGAATTCCAACTAAAGTATTCATTTAATAAATAAATAGCTGTTGAAGATAATGATTTTTGAAGCATAAGTAATATTTATTCAGTAGGATGAACAAAATGCCTTTGAGTACTGTTAGATTAAGATAAAAATATATGAATGATAATAAAGTAATATAGATGAACACAAACAGAATGAAACACAACCCCTAGTGTAAATTTAAGTGTAAAATATGAAAATAAACTAAATAGAATAAATAATTAAATAAAATTATAAACTGAAACCATAGCAATATGAACAAATCATTTTCTTACATACTGTAGTGTCGGTTGATATGTTAAGCCCATATACCTTATTCTAGCTTCTGGACAAGCAAACTTACCTATCCATCATGAGTCCCGTTTTGACCTTGTTAATTATTCACTTATTAACCCTGACTATTTTTACATGAGCGTATGTGTGTGTACACTTTACATCTTAATCATCACATGTCTGTAACTTATTGTTATCTGACTGTAAATATTGATTAACGCTTTATTAAAGTGAGTTTGCTTACCGGCCATCTCCAATGCGTGTCATTTTTGCTTCGCTCGCTGATATTTACTCATGTGCTTATAGCTTTCTGACCTGCGTTATTGGACAATAAACTGTAGCTGCCGCTTCTTTTTGCCTTCTGATTTTATGCACCATTAAGATTTGTATCATAATGGTTATCGTGGTGAACGACAACCGAAGCACGGCACTACAATACAACTCAGCTATTAAATTATAATTGACTATAGACTCTACATTTTATGATATTGAAAATTATTTGCTACAAATTGTAGAAACATAGATTTAGTAAGCTGAAATCTTATTATCGATTTAATTATTAAAATATTCGGTAAATATTTATTATTTACTCGTTTCTTAACATTAAAAATTAAAGCTTTACTCAATTCACCAATACTGTTTGAAAAACCATGATTAAAATTGATCTTACTGGGTTCTTTTTATTATTAAAAAAATCAAATAAAGTTCTTTTTGGAATTAAATAAATAAGTGTGAAATCTAATATCTACGAATTTACGAGAGGTCAGAAAATGGTTAGCGAATATATTTAATCCAGTCATAGCAGATAAATTTATTATGTAAATACTCATTGACCTTGAGTAAGGTACAATCAAATTCAATTTGAAAGGAGTCAATTTTTAGAATTTAATAAAATATATCACGAATATAATTAATGTGAAATTATAGATGATGAATGATTATGAAATTTATAAAGTGATCATAACTTTATCAAAAGATTTCATTTACTGAAGGAGATTAATAGCTTCTTAAATTTTTGAAAGATTCAACAAATTTACTGACAAAGAACCAAGAATAGTGATTTATCAATTACTAAAATGTTATATAGTTGAGATCATGAGTCAATTGAAGCTGGACCACCATGGAAAACCTAGAAGCACTGGACGGCTGTTTCGTTCTATTATGGGACTCCTCAGCTTTGTGCATCTACGATCCCGCTCTCGCGAGCGAGATTCGAACCCAGGACATATCATTCTTTCGAGCGATCACTTAACCGATAGACTACTGAGCCGTCATCCAACGGTGTTAATGTCTAGCTTCAACCAATCCACGAAATTGAGCAGCCATTCACGAATGTCTCCAGTGAGTTGATATCGCCCAACAGACCTGGTTGAACTCCACTGGTTACTGCTTCTCACTAAAACTCTAGGAAATACTTCATGGAGCCAGTCACTAATGAGCATATGATCATGGTGGTCTAGCTTCGATTGGTTCATGATCTCAATTATATAAAATTACTAAAATCTTCACAAAACCCCCTTCTGATAATTACTAAAATTGCTGGAACTCAATATAATTTGAAAATTAAACGTGATAATATATCACGAGATAATACTAAAAATAGTATTCTGATTCATTTTTTTAATATCACAATTTTGTACGGACTTAGTTATTTAAGAATGATAAATCAAATAAATTATGCTAGTGAATTCAAATCTTTTCAATAGTAGTTGATTTGATTTGATTTCGGAAAAGTATCTTTTATTCTTATTTTGATTCAGAGGAATTTTATGTATGAATTAAATTACTTATTGTAAGTATCAAAATAAAATATTTGTTATGTGCAAAGATGGGTGATGGCTATCAGTGGGATCCAGGACGCACGTTTCGTTTTTTTTCGGAGGCTCGTCGGCTGAATGTACCTGCATCTCAGAGTTGGTGTTCACGCTGGAGCTCGAACCCAGTACCGCCCGCTTTAAACTCCATCGCGTTATTCACTTAGCTACTGAGTCCTGGTAACCACTAGATATTTAGATAGCTATTTAACTTAATTTTTTGTGATGCAAGGCTTGCGACCATCCATCTTTGCTCGTAATGCTTGCGACCTAAGGCAATATCGAGGCAATCTGTACAGGATGCGCATATTCTAATAACAAACTGATCGATCGTAGTCCTGTACATCAATGGGAGGATACAAAGAACCAATACAAAATGAATTTAAATGTTTATGTTTGTATTAGAGTTATTATTATTGTTCTAATTAGATATTTAACTTAATTTCTTATGATACTGTTATATCGTATGGGCCCGTAATATATATGAACGTGCAATTAGAGAGGAGTGGATTTATTGATCGGACGCAAATGATACTTGAAATACGTACGAGCAGTATTGGGTGCTGTATTTTTTTCCAGAATCCCCGTCGCCAATTGTTATGACTCGTATAACAATCGTTATTGTATATGAAACGTGCAATGATACAGAAAATACGTACGAGCAGTCTTGATTGCTATTCGGTCCTTCCTAACTGCCTAGCCCAGCCAGTTGAGTCCAGAACACAAATAACAGCCTCGGAAATATGAATCATTATTTACAAACATACTGAGTTTTTATACAAAGCAAAGTAATCAATAAACTGATTATAACTCAAGAATCGTATGATCATAAATCAAAGATCAAAATAATAGAAAACACGAATATGAATAATTTAGTTACGTAACAACTGTACAATAAGAAATAGGCATAATACATTGGTCGATAATAGACCTCAGATTTACGATTCATAATTCACCAGGGGATATAACACCTCCCCTTTTTGAGAAATCCGGAGTTGACATCCGGATTTTAAATTTCTCGAATTCATCCCCCCCCCACGAAAGACTGTTGGATCCTCATGAACCCAAGTTACCATTATTGTGACATTATTTAAAACATATTCGTCGTATTTAACAGAGAATCCACCAGAACTGATTATATCGTGAGGATCGACGACATTCGATTTGAGGTCACCGGCGTCTGATTCTTTTGAAACACTTTCCTTGAATTTACTCGGAACCTCATTAGTAGATAATGAATCATTAGGATAATCAGTATCTATGAAATTTGTATTGGATTCTTGATTATCATTTAATGCATCCGATATTTTTCTCCCATTTTTATAAGAGATTTGAACTGGAACATATGAATCAGTAAAATAATCGGGATCTGGCAGAACAATTAAATAATCTTGATCATTAGATTCATAAAAAAACTTTTTTGCATCATGACTGGTTTGATTTGGCGCCACTGTATTCAATATACTGCCCGATTTGTTCCCCGTTTCTTCGTGGGCGGGTACTACAGTAATTCCATGAGCATTTAGCAAAACATTGTCTTTCTGTAAACAGGTTGATCCACTGTTTGCACGTCCGTTTTCGGGGTTAATAGGACTTGGACCGTGTATAGGGCATGTCTCTGAAACAGGCAGCACCGGACTACTGGGCTGATCATGTAGGACTGTTATTGCTTCGTTTAATTTACTGTTTGTCATGGATTCATTGAGGCTTTCACTGGTATATTCATTTGTTCTGCAATCGACTTCCAGTTCTGTACGCAATTTAGAAATCAATGCGTCAACTTCCGTTGCACCCCCAAAGCATGGGTGATTCAGCAGCGTCGCGTGTAACTTGTCAATGAAATCCAACTGACTCTTTTTAAAACGCTGCTCTTGTCTCTGAATTAGCAACTGAAATTGATCGGAAGTTAAAGCCATTTTTTTTACCCCGTCGCCAGTTGTTATATCGTATGGGACTCTTAATATATATGGACGTGCAATTGGAGAGGTAGTGGATTTTACTGATTGGATGCAAATGATACTTGAAATACGTACGAGCAGTATTGGGTGCTGTATTTTTTTCCAGAATCCCCGTCGCCAATTGTTATGACTCGTATAACAATCGTTATTGTATATGAAACGTGCAATGATACAGAAAATACGTACGAGCAGTCTTGATTGCTATTCGGTCCTTCCTAACTGCCTAGCCCAGCCAGTTGAGTCCAGAACACAAATAACAGCCTCGGAAATATGAATCATTATTTACAAACATACTGAGTTTTTATACAAAGCAAAGTAATCAATAAACTGATTATAACTCAAGAATCGTATGATCATAAATCAAAGATCAAAATAATAGAAAACACGAATATGAATAATTTAGTTACGTAACAACTGTACAATAAGAAATAGGCATAATACATTGGTCGATAATAGACCTCAGATTTACGATTCATAATTCACCAGGGGATATAACACCTCCCCTTTTTGAGAAATCCGGAGTTGACATCCGGATTTTAAATTTCTCGAAGGAGGGCCTCAACGTCTATTTAACAGTGCTCTTCAGATTTTTGGTATTTCATACCAATAGCTATGAAAAGCAAATTTAAAAAGCTAAAAAAGTAGAATTGCAGTTATCGGTCAAATTATAATAGGCTTCTGATTTTATATAAGAACCAGGTTCATTTCATCAACAAGTAATTCTAGGCACGTCCAGGATGCAATGAGATATGTAGATAATATTGTCTCGCCTTTAATATAGTCTTATGTGTGAAGATTTCTATAAGAATATACAAAAAATCCAAAATTCCTATCTAGGTAGGAATTTACAACATGGATTTCATCAAATCACTGACAGGTTAAGTCACCAGTAAGCAAATAATTATTATTTATTAAGATGGTTTTTCAAATACACATTTTCCAAATTTTATTAATAATAAAGCACTTATCATCAATGTTATTTATGGAATAAAAGCGAAAGTACATAATTCGTGACAATTTGTTACAAAACTGATTGATTAACAAACGTATATTTAATTGAAGTTTAGACGCAAGCATTCAATCATGTCACGGAAACAAACTCAACCTCAAGAAAAGATAATTTGTAAAAATATACAATCAGTATTTGGCTTAAAATAAAATCAATCTAAACAGTAAGGTAACTAAATTGATTCAACAAGAACTACTCAATAATAACAGCTATAGCTGTTATTGTTATTTACCAACTGATGAATTTACATAAATTTTACGATTCTTTGATCATTAAATGAATATATTGTGTCTAACGGTATATTTAAATTTGGATTTCCACTCTACTAAAATCGCTATATAAGTAATAATAATTATTATCGTCATATATAAACAAGCTGACTTATGTCGATGACGTAACACTTGAATTATCAGTCCTAATTACATAAACTAGACGATCAGTATGATTTATTTCCGCAAAAGGTAGATATTTTCAAGTGAATCAACTCACATTTTGTCTTCCTATATTCGATTTTCCAATCACTTGATTATTATTTACAAATATATTACTGTTCAAATGATTGAAAACAGTTTACTTAATACTCAGCTTATTTAAAATTATCTAGCCAAGTCTTTGCAGAGACATCGATTTGTAAAATGTTTTCTAGATATATTTAAATACATAAACACGTATTAAACACGATCTATTAGGATTCTAAATAATTCCAACATACCTTTTTTTCTTTTTTCCAAAGGTTTAAATCTCTTAGAACACCTTCTAATATTCTTGTTGTAAATTTAGCAATATCAGATTTTGGATTTTCAGCAGTTATTGGATTTCCTTTAAAAACTATGGCAGCATTTAATAACTTCTGGCCATGGGGTAAATTAGGTAAGTTTGTTTTAGTAAGTAATTTTTCGGCTACAAAATATAAACAATGACATATTGAGACGGTTACAATAATAGTACGCACCAGTCGGCTATGATTTATCCATATCGAATTTTTCCCGGCGTGTTTACAGATTTGATATGCTGAATGACACCATATTTAATGGTTATTTTTAGTTTTGTATCGAAATATTATGGCATTATTATACGTGAAATATATTTAAGTTTAGTATAAGCTGGTAAACTACAGTTATACACTGTAACGAACTTTTTGATTAGTGACCGTTAGCATTCACTATTAAATTATCTTAGCCTTTAGTCTGAATACGATCTGTCGTCGAAATACAGAATTCAGATAACTAACTAAGTAGATAGATATTGGGTCACATCTAGTTCTACTTTAGATGTAAGAAGGCGATTGATGAAAAATAAAGTCTTACATTTATAACTCCCTAACTAAAAACGTTGTTTTGATGCCTAAATACATTTTGGAGGATTCAAACTTAAGTAACTCAACTCTACAGACAAAGTTTATACAGTTGAGTTTCGTTTGCTCGGTCTAAAGATTAGAAAACATTAAGTTGATTGAAGAGATGGATTCATAAAAATCTTAGATCAAACCTGAGATAGCGTTGATAGCATGGACTGGTGAAATATTTGTTGAGTACATCTTCAGTGATTCTTCTTGCTACATTACTTTTCAGTACAAATACAATAAACGTGATCTTTTCGAAAGTTTTAATATAAATCCAGTGAACTTTTTAGTCTTTATCTCCACAGTGTAAAATCGTATGTCTTTATATACGCTCTTATCAATTAAAAACGTATCAGGAGTTTATTTTACAAGCAAAAGAATAGCTTTATCATAGTTATGTTAATTGCAAATCATTCAGAAGCTATGTGTATCAACCTTAATTATGCAAAGTACTATAACAGTGTTTTCAATAATAAAAGTTTCGAAAAGTTTAGAACAAACTAAGAAAATATTATTTGATTACGTTAATAAAAAAATATATCGGTAAAATCTCAGCAATTCAATTTTAAGTAAATCCAATACCGTTCCAGTGACTGGTTTACTATTTTGAACTTTGACCCTAATATAACTTTTCTAATGCCAAGACTAATGAACTGTTTTGTTAAAAAAAATTTCAAGAAGAGAAAAATCGCAGCTTAGTTCTCTGTGGATTCGCAGATGCATTCAAAATCCTTTAATATCAAATAAAGTCATTATAATTTACTCAAGCTTGCTACCCTCTTTGGCCAGTTTTGTGTTGGGCTTCCCTTTCCAGTTATTCCAATAGGTCACTCATAGTCTTAATTTCTACCTCCCATTATTTGCTCCATATATTCTTTGGTTTATCTCTTACCTCTTGAACTCGACTCGTGATGGAATTCAGTGGTTTTACTAAAGTGTGCTCTATCTACATCCATTTTTTTTTCTTAATTTCATCCACAATTGGTTGTTAGTTTGTTCTTTACCAGAAAGGGTTATTGCTAATGGACTTTCACGAATGGATCTTAGGTATCTTGCATAGGCATGTGATGATAAATGACTGAATTTTTTTTGGTAGTGATGTTAGCATTGGGACTGACAGTTATGTAGTTCCTCTGAAGTTCCTATATTTACTGAGATCTATTTCTTTCAGTATCTTCATCAGGTATCCTTTTTTTCAATCTGATGGTACTTATTCTTCTTCACAAATCTTTCTAAACAAAACGCAGGACCTCCTTCTAGTTACCTCTATATCTAACTGCAATTTTTCAGCTAGCATGTTGTCTGATCCATATTTCAATATTCTTTCAGTTTTTTTGACTGTGGTTTCTAGGTCTTTACATTTCCGCATGTTATCTCTAGTGCACCTCTTCACTTGCTCGTTCGTTTCTGAATTTTCGGTCTATGTCTTGAATTTATCCTCTCTTGTTCGGTTGTTGTTAACTATTATCTTCTAGCTTTTCCTTTCTTGAATCTTGCCTACGGGTATCAATAGGGACCTGTTCTTTATCATGGTGTATCTTACGACCGAGCGCTTTCTATCATGTTGATTTTATTACAGCTTTAATTATCTTGAATTCGCTCAGTTTATTAACACTTGAACGAAGGATGTGTCAAACTTTTATAATGCTGTTTGTCAAGTTGTCCATCACTTCTTAATCTTCAATTTTAGCTTGGCCGCTGTCAGGAGGTTATTTGGAGCTATATCAACTCCTATTTCGTTTTACGTTTTCTGAGGACCTTGTTAGTGCGGGACATATTCTTTATAAGTAGAATACGATAGCATCCCCACCGAATTTATTCCCTTCTGTCCATATTGTGTCCAATGAGTTTCACTTATTCTAGGAATAATCATGTTATTTCTCATGATTATGACTGCTTAAATTACGCTCCCGTTTTTCAAAATTGTTCGAACATTTCATGTTCCTATGTTTATTTGTTTCTTAGTTGTTAAAAATGGTTTCGGACATATGACTCCCAGAAACCCCTGACTTTATACAAGTGGCGTTACAACTTACTATATCATAACTGTTTCACATTTAGGGTAAATTTTAAATGGTTTAAGCTAATAACGTTATGGTAATGAATACATTTTGTGAGGTGGAAATCTTAAACCCAAACCTGACACTCTTTCTTTACTCGAACTCGGGACTTACATCAACCACAGATGGCCTCCAAACAGAGTCCAACCGACTGTGTTGGATAAAACACAGTGTTATAAGGGGTTTTACTCAAAGGTTTTACTTTAAATACTCAGTTGATTACTGTAGAACACTGTTCCTGTTTGTTCCAAATTAGCTCATTTTACCTGAAGAATCTATATAGTTCTGTAAGGCTAATACATTTTATTGCGATCCTAGGATTTTTGGATGTTTAGTTAGTAGTACATTTTAGAGTATGTTTTCGGGTTTCATATAATGTTTTGTCTAACTGTAGATTATTGACATCTTTTCTAACTTCCACAAAGCGTGTGATATATATGGATTAGCTGGTGGACTTTTTGGATTCGTTTCTTTATCTACGATAGCTGCTGTTGCACTGGATCGCTACTTAGTTATCGCAACTCCTTTTGAAAGTGTATTTCAAACAACTCCTAGACGTACATTATTGTTAATGTTATTTTTATGGATGTGGTCTCTTATGTGGACGATTCCACCACTTTTCGGATTTGGTAAGCGATATATAACTAATTCATTAACTGACTTCATTTATTAAAAATACTGAAAATGAATACTTTAGCTAAAATCTATGGATTCTCATTACTAGCTCTTTGTAAAAAAAACTAACAAGAATATTTTTGTGTGTTTACTGTCGATTATTCCGTGCTAATAATAATAATAATAATAATAATTTTAAATAGTTTGTTGTTGTACTCCACCAACAAGAGTTTCATTTACTACAATACTTATCTCAGAGATTGCTTTCGTTTATTACTAATAACAAGCCGTTTCATCAACTTTAATGAAACTACAGACACAAACAAAGCATTTTCGTAACAACGAATATTTATCGCTTATTGCGAAGATTTACATAAGGCTCGACTATTATTATATTTGTAATTCGTAAATGCTCTTCTTTCAAGATATTACACATTAAAAGTTATATTGCTCCATAGCTCCGTCGACCTGCCGGGGCACCATCATCCGCATCCACCCGGCACCTGGGACGTTCAACACCCGTACTCCACCGGCCTGCTGAGCCATCTACATCCGATGTCCGCCCAGCAGCCGCACGTCCCACTGCTCCTCTCCGTCGACAGCACCCGCTACAGCCAACGCCGCCACGCCAGAACACTCCACTCGACGCCACCTCTCCTCACCAGACTGCCCCAACTAGCACCTCCACTCCAGACCCGCAGCGGCGTCCTCAGAACAGCACCCTTCCTCCTCCTGGTTGTCAGCGACACCAAATGTAGTGAACGAAACACGACTGGTTGGGGACAATCGAATGTATTTAAGCAAAGATTACAGACTATCTCAGTAAATTCTGATGACCAAACAATGAACAGTCAATTTGCAAATTAACAACCAATTGTTTCAATCTTCACTGTTTCTTCTCTTATTCCATTGCTCATGCATTTTCCAAACGACTGCGCTTCATTTCAGTTCTTTCCTGATCGGTCTTCTGCGAAAATACATTCTATGTCTGACCCACACCATATACTACTTATATGGATATAAGTAGACCACACCACAATACCTTTGTGTATCACACCTTTGAAAATTTACAACAAACACTGCAATCTGCATCTTAGAATTATATCATTAATAAATGTAATATCGTGACATGAAGTTTAAAACCATTAGTTACAGAATAATGGAATCTTCAATTTTTTAAAAACGGTTTAGACACTACATAACGGAGAGGATAACAAAAGTTTTCAGTTTAAAAGTGACAATGGACAACCATAGCATCAATTCCCAAGAATGATTTTTTTGTATGTAAACACTCAGCTTCAAATAATTAGATTCTCTTAATTATAAAAAAACATCAGCAAAAAGTTTACTTTACTTACATATAGCAAAAAGTAGAGATTAGTAATTCGATGATGGTAAACTCAATAATAATTTTTTTCTGTTAATTATTCTATGTCTAGCAAAATATTCAGTACGGTGAAATTAATCTAATATACCACTGAGACAAATAAGGAAGACTTTCCAAGGTACATGAACATATATATTACATATAATACTGTTTAAGTTGATTCAAACTAATATGGTTTGTATTTTGTTCCTTTATTCAGGACGTTACGTGACAGAAGGGTATCAAACATCATGTACTATGGATTACATATCTACTGACCTTAACAATCGGTTATTCAACATCGGACTATTTGGTTTTGGTTTTTTATGTCCTTTATTTTTATCACTATTCTGTTACACTAGAATTATTCTCATTGTAAGAAGTCGAGGTAAAGATTTTATAGGAATGGCAGCAAGTTCCAAAGGTGCTAATCAAAAGGAAAAAAGTGCAAATGTATGTAAGTGAACTGAACCTCATTGACAATTAATAATACACTCAAATTATGTTGTGAAAGAAAACGTAAACATATCCATTGTTTGTTTTTAACAATATTACTAATGTAGTAAACTTAAAACGTTATTATATGTAGACATAACAGAGGTTCGTTGACCGATACGATACAGTATGCAGCGATAAATTGGTAATGTATCTGGTAGGAGAAAATATCTCCAATCATGATCTAATTGTAAGCAAAACGTTGTAAGTGATTATCGTGAAGTTATACCGTTTATATAATTCATCATCATCAAGTTACAATGAAATATTACCCAACATAGCCTTCGGATAAATTTAATTTTTTTAAAAATTTGTTTGTTAATAAACTCAATCACAACCACTCACTCAAGTACAACCACTCTCGCTACCTTGGCCATCGGTATAGCGGAGTTTGTAGCATAATTTCGGTAAACAATTATCTTATTCCTTCCATTTTTTGTATTTTACTTATTCTCTTCATTCGTCTCTTGATTCTTACATAACTACTATATTACTGACCATCCATCAAAATATTTTGTTAGTTCTTTCTTCTCATTTTTGTATATTATGCAACGTAGCAACAGCTTAATTTTAGAATAACTACTTTGATTATTATTAATCCTTCTCTTCCAATTAATGTTAGTTTATAATCGATGTCATTATATAATCATTACGTAACGTATCTACTCCATGAGTGTTATTTAATTATTGTAAATCATATATATATTAGTGTAGAGCCATGATGAAAAACTAATTGAAAAGAAATTTCTTCGATCGATTCGTTCCTTTCTTAATTAACAAATGTCAAAATGGGAATTTTCACTTTATCAATCACATATACCAACGTAAAATTATGATATAAATCAAACAGTTTTAAACGGGAATCAAACAAAGTTGTGACAACTCTATCATGTCAATAATTTTATTAAATTGTTAATACTAAAGTTTCACTATGTGTTCAATTTATGTTCAAATCATGTATTTGACTCCACTAAAAACTATTTAGTTCGGGTCCATTAACATGGATTCCAACTAACACATTGATGAATTAGTTACAGGAGAGCTGACCAGCGAAAATAAACAACACAAAAAGGGATTGTTGCAATTTAGTACCTAATTACATAAACATAAATATCTGGTCACACGGTAAAGAAGCGATTTTGCATCTTATTAGTTTGTTGATAATGGATAACTGCTTCTTTCATGCAATAATATTGAATGCTTCTATGTTATATAAACAGGCCTGTATATAAACGTACATCAAGCTACATGTACACTATTTCTTCTTCATAAACATTACTTATCAATTGGTATCTTTTAATTGTATTTCAGCGTCCTCAAAATCTGATACTTTTGTATTGAAGTCATCAGCTATACTGTTAGGCGTTTATTTAATATGCTGGACCCCATATGCATTTGTTTGTCTAATAGCCCTTATTGGTTACGCTGATTACATAACACCACTAATGGTTGAAATACCATGTTTATGTGCAAAAACAGCAGCCATATGGAACCCATGTATTTATGCTTTCAGATACCCAAAGTTTCGTGCTCTATTTCAACAACGATTTGGATTTCTTAGATTAACCAAAAATAAGGTAAGTTACGTGAAATTTTCATTCTCATAACTGTTTTTTATCTACCGTAAAATAAAGTAAACTGATAGCAATCAAATTTTGAAACATTTTGTATATTTTAAAAACTAGAAATAATCACTGATAGTTTACTTTCCTGAACATTAACGTCAACGTTAAAAATAAATCAGTTACTCTTCTGATTTCTTCAGATTATCGACCGAGTTAAAGTTCAACCCAAATGAATAATAATAAAATACTGGCATTGAGCATAATAAATTTCACATAAGGGTAAACATCCTTCTATGAGTATATGTGAAACGAATTCGCATAATATTTAAACACGTGCTCATGTTATATTCATTGTTGATAAATGGTATTGTGTTTCAAATTCCAAAGTCGTATTTTTAACACGTCAGTAAACTACCTTCTAGTTTATTCCTTTATGGTTGTGTAGGACAATAACAGGATATTTAAATACCTCAGTAGTTGAAATCTACGAAACGTTAAGAAGCAAACTATATGTATATATATATATATATATATATATATATATATATATATATATATATATATATATTACAACCAGTTACTGAAACCACTTACTGTTAATATAAGAGCTTGGTCCGAACAACGTCATAACATGACTATAATGACATGATCGTTGGTAAACAAACTTAGTTGTTGAAAAAATCTTTGATTCCCAAACCACTGTTGTCACTCATTAATGAAAATTTTTCAAGTTTTACTGGCCTTTTTCTAAAAATTAAATTGAAGATACAGGTTATCTAGAGCGCTGAAAAAAGGAAAAACTTATTACAATATGTCCGATACGACTAAGCAATTTGAATAATTGAAAATTCAGCAAAAATATTATTTTCATTTCCAAAAAAATAAAGGGCAAATCTACTTGACATTAAGAAGTATGTACTATCATTCTATGTGTATAGTGATTGGTATTCTGCTATTCATTGTGAATTTTTTTACAGAAAAAGTGTTGATAGTATTGCACTCACATAGTTAAACAAAATTTTATGGAAGATGCAAAGATTATTCAAACAATGATTCAAAACATTTTTTTCTGAAAACACTTTTTTGAAGATGTGAAAAGCGACAGAAAACTATAAAGTGTTCTTCATATGTCTGAAAGAAGGTCGGAAATTCAATTATAGTGATGAAAAGAATCTTTGTTACAAAATAATTATAACTTATCCAGATTAACGGTAGTTTTCTTAAGTTTACTGTTGCTTGCAGCTCACATTTTCCACATTGGCTTCCGTACACATCATTTTAAAATGATAGATCAAGTGACAGCTTTTCAAAATCTTGATGCTAATCGTTACGTTAAATGTCCTTCTAAACAAAATAGCAGCCAATACGGTATTCACTAGTAGCAAATCGTAACCAAGGACTTTTCTAACGTTTTTGATGCATAAGAATAAAATAGAAATTGTCAAATCATGAAAGTAATGATGACATTAAAATAGAATGTTTAAAAGCATTAAATAATAATAAATATTTTTATGATTGAGATCACGAATGTTAGGCCACCATTGATAACCTGGAGATGGGATTCGAACATAGGACCTCCAGTCTTGTGTTTGAGCACTGCCTAGGAGTTCCATACTGGGAAAAAACGACCGTCCAGTGCTTCCAGGTTTTTAATGGTGGTCTAACACTGGTCGATTCATGATCTAATCAGAACTCAACATTCTCTACCACCCTGTATTGACTTTTTTATGCTCGAAATAGGGAAAATATATACACCAAAAATGCTTATGAATTTAATCGAATAGTTTCACACTGTTTCGGCCCCGAGTTGATATAGGACATTAAAGAGGAAGAATATATCTGTAAAATCTCAGCGAATGAACTTGAAGTAAATTTAACTTTTTGCTCAGCAATCTGGTCCGAGTTTTTTCAAGGAATTATAATCAAACATCAAATTTATCGAAAAAAAGCTTGAACCAGACTGCCAAGAGGAACGTTGGATTTACTTCAAATTCATTCGGTGAGATATTACAGATACATTCTTTTTCTTTAATGGCTTAGGAATTTAGTCTTAACATTTTTACTGTATATATAAACAAATGATTTCTCTGTCAGAAGTCAACAGTACTTGCCGATTTTCCATGCTATTATTTGTAACAGTTTATTCTCGTTATGCTATTTAATTACCAACTTTATTCAAATTACTTACATCGGAAAAAATGTCATACAATTTCTGTTTAATCTGATATGGAAATCATCTGTAATTTTGTAAGAAAGGGGAAATCTCGAAGATTTGAAAAAAATATCGCTTACTTCTCAACAAAAGCTACAAAGTGAAACATAAACACATCAGCTTTTCAACTTTCATTTAAGATATGCGTGAATTTAGTATAATTCATACTTGATTATAAAGTGAATTCGCCAACTGATGGGTGAGATGTCACTGATATGAACCTCTTAAGTCCAATTAAAGTCTAATTGGGTGACCCAGTTTGTTGAGTTTCAAATGGAAGAGGCTTAAAGTATTCTAAACCTTTCAGGAATATATGCTGGTTTTTATCTGAAACTCATAGAAAAGTTTTATTCCAAAACACTAGGCAGGTTATGATTCAATTGCTAATACTAATTGAAGCCTACTTATTAAAGTTTTTGAGTGTAGCTGTTTCTACTCAAAGGAAATGGAATCACAAATATGTAAATTTATCCCCATAAAATTCACAAACAGTTTATATGTTTTTTGAACCTATCATAAACATAAACAATCTCGAAGAAACCTATTGTATATAGTAAAAGTAAAACCCTGGTTATTTACCATCATAAAATAAAGATCTTTTATAATACCACTTTAACTAGTTCTGACATGTTTTGTAATTATACTTTAATGTACTTCAATGAAATACTGTTGGAAAATGAAAAGAAATATCTTGCTTGGTAGTAAACTTTTTACATGAAGTTGTGATCTTTTTTATTTGATATATCTAACCTACTTTTTAAGTGAAATTGTTAATATGCTCTTCTAGAATATCTTAATAGTAAGGATTAATTACATGGATTCCATGATAAATTTGTAGTTTTCCCGTTTGCAAGTTAGAGTCCCAATTTATTCTAAATATTAAAAATCCGGATGTTTTTTCTAGCTTCACATCATGGATTGGTTTATGGTAAGATAACCATTAGAAATCAAAAAAAATACTAGACAGCTGTTTTGCCTTGATATGGGACACATTTTGTTATGGTTTGTTCGGATGCAAAGGACAATGAAAATTGCAAATATCAAATAAGAACAAAAGATTTTTAGTTTTGGGATAGTTATGACAATCAAAAGATAAGCATTTAGGGACCACTGTAAACCAGAGACTACTGGACGGCTGTTTCATCCCAAGTTACAAGGATCAGATTTAGGATCTTAAAAACTCATAACATAAAAGTAGACCTCTAAGCCAAAATTTACTGATCTACATATTTTAAATCCGGTGATTTTACGGTAAAGCCTGACTCTCACTTCATGACAATCAGAGATAACTATTCCATACCCTAGGTGGTTAATCTTGAATTATTACATACTAAAGTTTCCGTGCTATCTACGATACGTATCAGTAAAATGTTTCTCAATTTTGGTTTTTCTTTTCTTTCTAACAGACTGAACAGTTCTCTAGAGGAGAACTTTCAACAACGTGTCAAGTTGAAGAATAGAAAACGTTTAACAATCATGGATAAAATAGAAGTCAACCACAGCTTCATGTGCCTCAATGTTGTTCTCATATCATCGTAATTACTGACTAGAAATTATGTAATTATCTAGATTCACATTTACGGTTGGAAGAACCATATCTGTTACCATTTTTCTAATTTGTAAAATAGAATTTGGGATAGCTGTTAGTGATCAATAGAATAAAACTATTAATATGAGTTGTTGTTATCAAGAAACGATCAAAGAATACTTTTTCTGTAAACATGCTCGATTTTTCAAAAGTCAGCAAATTTTGCAGAGGTAATTGTTTCCAAAATAAGGCTCTGCAAAATATGGTAGTCCTTCCTAAGATAATGAAATTATGTACTCTAATATAGCTGGAGAAAAAAACTCGACAGTTATTAATACTGATGACAGTATAAATCATCCGATGGGATGACGGTATATTAACCATAAATCTTCAATGCTAATAAGTCGTTTCTTTAGAAAAAAGAGCAAGCAGTTGTATTGTAAGACAATACTAGATTCTATTTAGTTACATTTATCCTCAAATTAAAAGGACTGAAAAACAGAGTGACCTATCCGATTATGATTCCGTAAACCGTTTATCATACTACTGTAGGAATAAAGAAGCACTGATAAAGTTGTGAAAAAATTATATGGTGTCACATAACATCCACTGCTAAAAAAATTTTTCGCTAGTAGTTTCTAGTTTAAATATAATTAGATAATGAAATCAACTATTTTTAGTCATTTTTTGATTGCTTCATGATTGTACGCTACATGTGTTAGCGGGACATAGATTGGTTTAAATCATGTTCCGTGCACGATTGTGTCGGTGCACGCGGATCAGCTATTTCATAGCCAATCAACGTTAGTCAATAATTGTAGAAGATTCTAAAATAAAATAAAATTTCTCCTCAAAGATGTATAGTGACTAGCAGTGGAATCCAGGACGCGCGTCTCGTCCTATTTGGGATTCGTCAGCCGTATGTACCTGCATCTCAGAGTTGATGTTCACTCTGGAACTCGAACCCAGTACCGTTCGCCTAAAACGCTATCGCGTTATCCACTTAGCTACTGAGTACTCTTAGCCACTTGTTTAAGCAATAGGGTGAAGTTTGCATCCACTTGGTATTGTTTGGTTGAATCTTCCCAACTGACGAGCACCAAATAGGACGAAACGCTCGTCCTGGATTCCATTGCTAGCCACTATCCATCTTTGCTCATAATGCTTGTAAATAAGGCAATATTGAGGCGATACGCACAGTATAAACATATGGTCAATAAGAAACTGATCAATTACATTCCTAAACGTCAATGGGAAGATTCAACGAAACAATACCAAGTGAATTTATACTGCTTCTTAATTCCATCTACCCTTGTTATTCGAAATATAATTTCGTTCCGTGTTCTTATTTGGGGACTTGTCAAGTGAATTGGTGTCCAAGATTATTAAGCAATAGGAATAGTAAGGTCGTAATAAGAGAAATTATAACAACATGTAAAACCATTATAAGACTGATTATATATTATACAATTCTGAATGAAAACGCTAATATTGTATATTGTTTCTCAAGTACAAATGAAAATTGCTTCAACAAATTCATTATCAAACTATTTGTTTTGAACGAAAAACTTAATTGGCATGAAGTTATTTTTGTTTCTATTCTCTAAATATCATTTTAAACATTCATAAAATTTTGAAAGATGTTAAAATGTCAATATTTAAAAGTAAATAATGTAAAACACTGAGTTTGCTTTTTATTTCCATTACATACTAATTTGGGTTTATTCAAATTGATCAACAAAAGCTGGCAGATAATATTGTCATTATATATTTTACTATGATGTTGATGATTAGCCGCAGGATGAACTATGATCAATTCAAAAAAGTTCTACATATTATGTCGATAAAATAGAATTTTCTTAGTATTTAGTTTAACTTCACTCATTATCTGTCTCACTTGCTTTTTAACATTAATAAGGGTAATTTAGTCACTGAACTAAGTATCACTTCAAGTATACATTACTTCTTTAAACGCAAATGTTTGTAAAGAATGATCAAACTACTTAAAGATTCAAACTGTAGAAAATATTAAAAGCACACCATCACATCAA
The DNA here is from genome assembly GCA_944470415.2 of Schistosoma rodhaini. Classification (NCBI taxonomy): domain Eukaryota; kingdom Metazoa; phylum Platyhelminthes; class Trematoda; order Strigeidida; family Schistosomatidae; genus Schistosoma; species Schistosoma rodhaini. The sequence continues at coordinate 64,989,170 of OX104044.1, forward strand.
GGGATGATATGTTAATCTCATCATATTATTTGCTCCATTACCTAATAGGATTACAAAAACTTGACACAGAATTCTATCTCTTTTCATCTTTATCTTTAGCACGTACAATTATGAAAATATTACAGAAATAATTGTATCCCTTATCGGTAGTCCGGTCATTTGAACCTTTATTCAATTATTTTTAGCTGGTTGCCTTAAAAATAATTTTTGTTTTGTTCATCGTATTTAAGCTTTGATTAATCTCAAGTCAATCTTTGAGTAGATTATTTAATAACTGCTTTGTTTGATCACTAAATATTAGAATAAGCATGTAGTGGATCTTCAAAAATTTTTGAATAACTGATATTATATTTGTAGAAATGAATACAATCCTTCAATCAAACAGTATTTCACCTTATATTGGGTATTCCTATGAATTAAAGATAAAGTGAGGAATTAGTGGATCCAAGTTAAGTTCGAAGTAACTTAGTCTGATCAAACGAAGATAGAAAACTTCCTGCAAAAAGTAAATATTTTTGATTAGTTGTCAACTTAAAACATACCATTAAATGTAAGAGGACAATGTATGTTTATATAAATGATCCTATTGTTACATCGATCAATTGTTACAACAAATTTTCGTACCAAAAAACTAGAGGAAATTGGATACGTCTTTTTCGAGAAAGAAAACTTTTTCACTACCATCAGAAAATTGCGAGTTATTAGAAAAAAAATACAAGTTTCAGAAAAAGTAATCAAAAATGAAAACCTTGAACGTAACTGGTTATTTAGTATTCTTATATTTTATTCTGACCCTAGTATATTTTAATCTGTATTGTTAATTTTGATAAACCTACTCATTTGCCGGAATATAAGTACTAATATGGACACTACATATAATAAATGAAAAATGTCAAATCATACTACTGACAAACCAGAAGTTCTAGATTTCTTATAATTTAATCTTTATGGAATTAAATGTACATTATATTGATTATCTATCAATCATTTAAAACATGATGAATGATTTTTGTGTGAAACTATTAGTAACAATCATTTTTAACTTTCATTTCTATTCGCTTTTTTAAAAATTAACTCATTAATAAGAAGGAGGTTTTGTGGAGATTTCGGTAATTTCATGTAGTTGAAAACGTGAGTCAATTGAAAATAGATCATCATGGAAAACCTGGAAGCAATGGACGGCCGTTTCATCCTATTGTGTGACTCCTCAGCAGTGCGTATCCACGATCTCGCCTCGCGAGTCCCACAATAAGATGAAACGGCCGTCCACTGCTTCCAGGTTTTCCATGGTGGTCTGACTTCAATTGACTCATCATTATTAAGAGCTAAATACATCATTTGCATTCTTTACTAATACAAAAGCAACAATTAAATGATTAAAAAAATTACCGAGTTTAGCTGTCTTGTCCGCATATTACAAAATCAAAGAAGAAAAAAATATCACACAAATGAACATAACACGTACACAACTATTCAAAAAAATATTATTAGAATAAATAATAAATAATTATACAAAGGGTTACTTACAATCACAATTATTGTGAATGTTGAAATAGCCCAAACAAATTATGAAATTCCAGTGACAAAATGTTGTAAACGTAAATTTTCCAAGAGCTTTGAAACACCAACTAAAATTATATAGGACAAGTTTATTAATGATGTGAAAAATTAGCAGCAATGAATTTAAGAATGAAGATAACGAAAGTACACAAAGTGTATTTTATAAACTGTTATTAATATACATACAGTTTTAATAAGAGTAAATCATTATTACAATTTAAACAAACTTTCCAATGATTAGTAATGATAGATATGCAAACTAGGTAAAATTCTGAAGATAGAATTATTAACAACATTCATTCACGGGTTATGTTTATTCTTGATCATTTCTATATAGCTCATTCCTTGCTTGTCTATTTTGTCTGAAGGAAACATTATTATACAAAATTGACTCTCTAAAAACATGTAAAGGTTCAATATAGTAATGTAGAATAACAATAGTGCTCAATAAAAAAATAAATAATATGTGTACATACAAATGTGTATAATAGATATGTTGAGCGTATGTATTTGAACAGAAACGAAAAACTGTTCATGTTTGTAGTGGTCAATGTAAAAAATAATACATTACATAATGAAAATTAAAGTTGAAGTTATATATACATAGTGGCTGGCACTATGTTGAGCCCTCATAGTGTTATATCCTAGTGAAGACATAAGTACGGGTAACTTCCGGGACCAATTAATGGACGATTATTCTATATATTGTTATTGTATAACAATTCAATGGCTAGATTTAAACTATATATATTCATCTTATTATAAGCTTCATTTTGACCTGTGGATTATTATTATACGAATTACCGTCCCTAAATTATACTCAGTTTATGGATTATTGTATCCCACGTTCACAGCCACATTTTGCTTGATCTTGTACAAACATTATTTTCTATTTTGTGGTGTAATGTAGTCTGTCTGTCTGATGTATAAACCGATTATGCTTGAAATAAATGATTCGCATAGCAGAAGCTGCAATTGGTGTTCTGGATTCAATTGGAAGGGCTAGGCGGACAAGGGTTCGATAAGGGCGCTAGACTGCTCATACCGGTTGAACGTCATTGTTTTGGCACAGTGTTAAGATTGGAAAAGTCGTCTTTTGATTAGTGAATGAATCACGTGATAAAAGCCGGGCATAAAAATCATAACGAATTAGATATGGCATTCTTTAATGAAGACACAACAAACTAGAGACAGCTTCTTTTATAAATTCATAACACATAGCTTATTCTAGCTTCCGGATAAGCCAATTTATTCACCCTTCTCGAGTCACATTTTGACCTTGTTAATTATCAGCTAATCAACCATTAATGGTTTAATGTGAGCGTATATGTGTGCAATTCTTGTCTTACTCATCACATATCTGTAACTTAATTTTGTGTGACTATAAATACTGATTAACTGTTGAATAAATAGTGTTGGCTCACTCGCCTTCTTCACTGTGAATTATCTCGTTTTGCTTCTCTCACTCCTCTTTGCTTCCTCCGCTACGTCTTTTTGATGGTCCATTCTGATCAACAGTTGGACAAATCACACGTATTCAAAAATTTATTCTCGTATTTGACTTATTTAATTCCGTTATTCACTAATGTGACTTAAGTCGATTGATGACATGTATATTTCAATAACAATCATTCGTCCGATGTAATTGTAGTCAGATTTAGGGCCACTAAATGTAAACATGTTTTTATGTCATATGAGATGATTAAAAAATTGAATGTAAATACGTAGATTCTGTTTGATGCAAGAAGAGAAAACTGTTAACATAAAGTAAAAACAAAATAATATCAGATAATATTTCACGAGAAATTTAACCAACAAACTGTTTATTTGTATTTACACTATCAATCCTCTCATTTTTTGTCTAGAGAAGTTGATTTCAAACGATCAAGAGAGGTTATTTCTTTTACCTTCTTTTGTTAAGTATAAGGATTTTTCAGCAAGCTCAAACGTTCATTAACACCATTGGATTTTTAAGGGTTTTTTAATTGAATTTGTTAGCGGTTGAATTGTTGCTGACTTGATGACTCCTGAAAAGTGGACAGGGGGAACTGGTTCTATTTAACACGTTAACAATTTACACTTTATTATTAGTTTAATGCTTTATTTGTCTAGATAAATAAAATATTTTCACCCGGACATTAAAAATCCAACTTCAGAAAAGGAATATTTCTTTTGTCCGTTTATTTCTAACATTCTTATTTTTGCTCAACACAGACGTAATTTTAGATTTAAATACAAACAACAATACCAATTAAGTGACTCAGAGTTACTCAAATACAAGAAATAAGAATCAATTAATCTAATAGAGTTCTAATATTCCTTGTTAAGTGTACATCATCCAGACTGGACGCAGGTTACATGGATCATACTGAATTTGCTATTGACTATTAACTCAGTTTTCACAAAAGACATTATGCTATTACTTTAAGCCACACAATAAAATGATGCATCATTTATTCCATTTTCAAGAGTTGTGATCTAGGTTGATCATGAAAACGTTTAAATGCCCATTATTCTGAGGATTTTCAGTGACTTATCTGAAGTATACTATGTTGGATATCACATTATTTCCATGAAACATTTGGTATCGATACATTTTACAAATAAAAATTTCTTTTGAAAATAGTCAATTATTATTCTTTGACTTTTTCTCATAATCATTTTTAGACCTAATTTTAATTAAGAAAACAAAAATTTTCATTGGTTATGGTGAAAAAAAACAATTTATATTGTCAATCGAATGCTCAAACTATGAGGGGAAGTTTATTGACTGTTCTAATTAATCTTAAAATTAAACTCCAAATAATCAGTAAGTGTTCGTTTACGAGATCTTGTCATACTTGATCACAAAGATTGTAGTGGCTTTGCTTCGCTAATCAATCACCTCGATAACGGTTATGTTATAAATCTCAACGGTGTTAAAAATCAGAAGGCAAAGAGAAGCGGCAACTACAGTCTATTAGCGGATAGAACAGATCACAAAAGCTATAAGTACATCAAACGAATTCGAAGCAGAGAAGCGAATAAGTATAGTGAGCAAATCAATAGGCAAATTTATGGTTAAATTGCATAAGGGCGCAGCAAAGCAAAGCAAAAACTAATAATAGGATCTGAGTACATATGTACATGGAGAGGAGGATGTATCATCGAGTGATATTTAAGCAATCAACATTTTAAGTAGAGTCTGTCACCTGATCCAGTGATCATAACAGTACAAAGAAATATGCGAATTGTTACTGATCAAATAACATTATCTGTTAAGTAAGTTACTAACCAAAATTAACCACAATCGAAATTGGTTGTAGGTTAGTTGCTATAACATTATCTATATCTTCTTTGACAAAGCTGATAAATTACAAGATTTTTCATGAAAGGCTTTCTTTCATATGTGTCCCATTTTATTTTGAACCAATTACCAACTTGCATTTTTCAACAAGCTAAAAACTACTTATTTGCAAGTGTTCTAGCATTCATACCTTGATCATTTTGACAGTAAATAAGACAGTTACTTTAAAGTGCAATAGTTAGGCACTAAGAATCATACTAATTTTTACTATTTATATCATAGTTGAATTCAGATTATGTACTCAGAACTATATTTCTCAGTTTTTTAAATTTCAAATGGTTTCCTAAAGATATTTAAAACACGCAACCACAAATATGCTAAATAAATAATTTATGGATTGAAGATTACAAAATTTGATTACATTATTTTTTTTTCAATAGCTCCTATATTCCCATTTCAAATCCACACTGGTATTTGTCACCATTTAAAGTATAAAGTAACAAGAGGATGACACAAAAAAAGTCCAATAATCAGGCATACTAAGAACCTCACTATATGTCGAAACACTAAACCTTGAATACTCTTCTGTTTATTCACGCTTTATTAACTTAATTTCGGATGATGACCTATTATGTGCTTCAACAGTAACATTATTTAGGTACTAAAAACTGATTTACCCAAATTGTGGTTTTCAGCAAATTTTGTTATTCCTAAATTTGATACATGTTACGCTAGTATGAAGTAATAAGTTGATTTTCGATTTGTTACTTTCACCGAAAACAAAAGACAGTGGAAGTACAATATTCGAAATGGGCTAAAGTAAGGAACAGAAACCATTGAGCTCTTGACCAAACGTCTAGAGTTTATGCGTTCACATCGAGATCTATTGATCCTAGATTAGTCACCTAGTGGGGCTGTTTAAGCCTACAGTCAATAGAGACAAATATACTGTATATTTCACAATCGGTAATCATAATTTTTGACAAACAACGACTTAACATGAACTCATTCCAATTTTCGGATTTGTAAATTCAACGGTTTTTAAACCATTTCTTTAATTTTTGACCTAATCATACACACTAATAAATGGTTTTCACGACTCACCAAATTTATGAAAGCATTTACGTTCGCCATAAGTTTTAAAGGGATGACTGTTCGTTCAGAAATGAACTACTAAGTCAAAGTATAATTTATTTAGATACACACATAGCTGTCTCTCAATGAATTAAAACTACTCATTTATTAAGCTAATTTCTAATTTTGACACAACTACTCTACATCCTGTTTATTATAGCTTTATATTCAAAGAATAGTAGAAAACGAATATTAGAATACTGTTGATTTAAGCTTGTTTCTGTAGAAATACTCCTGAGGCTTTTAAAAATCACTAAGCAACATACTGAAACAATTGACACTTCATTTATGTTTTCTATGTGGCTTGGTATAACTGAAATAGATTCAACATCTCAATGTATGTTATTAAGTGAAAGTAGGTCTATCTAGTTAACATACTTTCAGTTTCGTAAGTTTTAAGTAGTACCAAGTAGTTGGACGTCATTGGACAGAAATTACCAATAAAATTACAACAATACAAATGACGCTTTGTGTAAGACTTCGTTAACTACTATAACTAACCGAGAAGTTGCATAACTTCAAAGTATATTTCATAATTAACTAATAAATTATATGACGGATTATTTTAATATCTTTGTTTCATTTTCACTAGACAATAAATATATATGGCAACAACTGAAATATGGTTTACTCTCATATAGTTGAATCAACTAGTATGGTTTTTGAAATGTACTTTTGAAGCTTGTTGAAACGAATATGAAATTTTGCAAAAACCTACTTTCATTATCACTTTAAAATTTGAGACATAGAGTAAAAAAATTGAATACATTTTCTGCTTGCTGAACAAATGTTAAATTTTACACCTATAAGGAAGGAGAAAATTAAAATACTTACCACTAAGTGAACAATTTGCTTGCATATTGTAATGAAAATTTAATGAAAATAAGGCTAGAGACAAAATACGTCTGTAATAAGTAGTTAAGCATAGTCAGCCGTAGTAACTGAGTAAGAAGTATACTGTAGAACAATTTTTAATGGATGTATATGAGCATCAATTGAATGTTCTTCTAATACAACAATAACGAAAACTGAAATATAATAAATTGATTTTTTGTAATCAGAAGGGGTTTTGTGGAGATTTCAGTATTTTCATAGTTGAAATCATGAGTCATTTGAAGCCAGACCACCAAGGAAAACCTGGAAGCACTGAACAGCCGTTTCGTCCTATTGTGGGACTCCTCAGAGGTACGTATCCACGATCCCACCTCATGAGATTCGAATCCAGGACCTACCAGTCTCGCGACAAAGCACTTTCATTAAATTATTTTTACTTTCGTAAAAAGAAACAATGATGTGTTTATCACTTCCAATGACACACTGAGTGATTTTCACCCACCTAAAACTCCTAACTTATGAAACTTCTATGAACTTTTTAACTACCACTACACAATGTATATTTCTAATTTTCAGTTCCATACATTTTGTGTTTCTTTCCTTCTTTATGCTTTCCAAATAACTTCTCTGGTGATCTTATATACAAAAAAAGAACGCTCTGATAATCTCTGTTAATTCAAGCAACAAGGCTCACAACTTTTAATCATTCAACAATGAGTTATTGTTTTATTTGACCGATTTAATATGTTAATCTAAATTTAATATAATAACTTTATATTCTCCTGTTTATTGGATTTAAACTAACAGAGAAAACAAATAACATAAAATATTCATAAATTTCTTGTCTAGGAGATCTAACTGATTTATCTTTTATAAGATTTTGTACTATCAAGCTTCTACAATTCATGTTCTTGTAAACGTTGGTTTACTATAAGAACTCTAATCTATTAAACACAACTATATATATGTATAATTAATTGTAAACCAGAATTTTCAGTAGAAACTTTCTCATAAATTTTAAAGGTCACTAGTTTAATTAGATGTAATTGAAGTGGAAAATGAACTGTTGAAGAAAACCAAATAAACTAAGTTTATTCGTCTAGTATTTTTTTATAAAAAAAAAGAACCGGAATATTTAATTTTTTTATTTTGTTTCTTCTTAACTAACACTTTCATTGAGGCTTCCTTTTGTTCAATAAATAAATTCATTGTTCCAAATAAATTATCTCATGAGATGTATATCTATATACTTTGCTGGAATTTAAATGACATTAACTAGGTAATTTTGTTTTCATTTGAATAAATTATTGAACAATGAATAATACATGGTTACTTTGTTGATGATGATGCTTTTCTTTTTCTTAAAACACTGAAAAATTAATTTTTTCTTTGTTAGTTATATGAATTTATATTATAAACATTAAAAATTTGCATTCACATATGATGAAAAGTTGATCTTATCATATTTCATTTTATTTATTTTTAAAAAAATAAAATTTAAATGATTATTATCGGAAAAGAGTTTTATCGACCTAGACCATCATGAAAAATCTAAAAGCTCTGGATGACCGTTTCGTCCTAGTTTGAGACTTTTCAGCGATGAATATCCACGATCCCGCCTCGTGGAAGTCGAACTTAAGATCTGTCAGTCTTGCTCGCGAACGCGAAATATGTCTTATGGAATGTTGCAATTAATTATGTAGTTTGGAATTTAAATTATTCTTTTATTATCAAGTATGATTTATTATTTTATTATTTTTTCCCATTCTATAAATCATTCGTTTGCCATGAAACAGTTTTTTCTCTCTTTTATTTGGTTAGCTGTTTGATTTTATTGCCTAACTGGAATGACTACTTGCATCATTTACCGGGTTACCAAATTCCTTGTTACTGCTACTTTTATATTACAGATTTTAAAAATTATTCATAATATTTGCTAAATCAACATAGATCTTTGTTTATACGAATATACGTCAATATTAGGACGAATAGTTTCATGAAAACTGAGTGCCGATTACAGTATTCTATTTACTAGAGTCAGCATTCAAATATGATTGTATTAGCACAGTATAGATTCGATTTGATTTGATTGTTTAATGCTATATATTTCTTTGAGGATCTTGACTTCGATTATTATCCTGAAGAAGTCCAGTCAAGTTTACTGGACGAAACGTTAGAATTATTTAAATTTCAATAACTTAGAATATTTCAAATATAATTTTCATATATAACAGATCTTACTTATTTCCAGTATTGTTGTGATTGAAAATCAGTTAAAATAACTATTATATTGACCATTTTCCAATATTAAAGATGCATTTCGTTTTCAAGTAAGTAGGAAAACATAGTTTTCGTGTTACTTACTTCTGAAATTTACTTAGTCTCCTTACAGTTGTAGCACATTTTTGTGTTAATATACGAGTGAAAAAAAGTTTATCAGTTTCTAAATGAGAATTTGTTGTAAACATTTCATTCTCAAAGCCGTTAAGTACTTCAGTAATGAAAGATTTTATTATCCATAAACTATGATTTATGAGTTGGTGTACGTGCAAATTAATTAGTGTAAAGAGAAAACTATCCCTGATTGAAAGTATCAGTAGTTATTGTGTTTTAAATAGCAATAAAACACACAAAGTTTAGTCTTATATTTATTAGCTTATGATGCACAAATTATGCTTTTATAAACGTCTTTTAAGAATATACGATCCTTTCTCGAAACAAACTTTGAATTTTAGCGTCTAACTGCCATGATCAACTTTATTATTCACTGTTATCACCATATGATTAGATTTTACAAATCCAAACCTTCCTATACGTTATTCTGATGTAAACTTAAAATATCCGTATGTCTGAGTACATAACACAGAAATTGAGCCTGAAAAGACAGTATGTTTTTATTAATGACATCCCCAGTCTTTTGTCTACCAGTAGACATGATGTTGAAACTTCAGTCTGCCAAATTAATTAATAAATCAAGAACATTGAATTTATTACGTTCTATTGAAACAGCTGCAATAAAATGATTTTAACCGAAGTTATTCACCCATAAATATACTTTCATCAATCTCGCTTTGCCTCGATAACCTCGTTTATGAGCTTATGTTGCATAGCTTTTATTTTTGTGACATCTATTATAATTTCTCATCTGAGCTGTATTCAACCAGCAAATTTTATCTTGTTTCTAAGTACTGCATAAATCATTGTACTATTCTTTCATTCTTGAAAAATTCTCTCTCCTTTCTTCTTTCAGTTTATTTCTTTTTATTTACTTACACCATTTACCACTTGGCAGTATAGACTACTGACCAGAGATATCCAGCCTAATTTCTCTTGAGCTCCTCTTTCCATCTTTTCACAAGTAATACTATTCTTTTCGATGTCTGCACCCACGTTCCGGCGCAACGTGATCTTTGGTTTGCCTCTTTTCCTTTTTTAATAGAGGATTCCGACGTGAGGCTTGTATCGTGATGCCGTTTGGTGATTTCCGCAATGTGTGGTCTATCTGTTTTCAGAGTCTTTTCTTAATTTCATCTTCAGCTAGAAACTGTTTTTTTCTCTGACGTAGTTAGTTGTTGCTGATGGTGTCTGGTCAATCGATCTAGAGTATCATGCGTAAAGAACTATTTGTGATTATGGTTGTAGCTTTAGCTTCGAACAATGGGAGTGACTTGACGTTCCTATTGAAAACTATGATTTTAGAGTTGCCTGATATCTGTTTTGAGTTGTAGGTGTTCTTTAATTGTAGGAAAGCCTCTCTAACTTTGCCGATCCGTGCCTTCACACTAGCATCAGATCCCTCTTGTTTACCTATGATGCTACTCAAGCACGTAAAACTTTCGATCTCTTCAAGAACTTCACTATCATGTACGATTTGGTTCCTGCTCATTGTAAGGTTGTGGTCCATTGATGCGGAGGCTTCTGCCAAACTGGTTGTCATGACCTTTTCTTGGTGCGTATGGGATAAAAGAGCTAGGTCATCTGAAAAGTCCGAATGGTCTAGCTGCATCCAATCTGTTCATCGTATTTCGTGCTTTTTCTCAGATGTGTGGATCTTCGTAGTCCAGTCAATCACCAGAAGAAAGAGAGAGGACGAGGGCATGCAGCCTTGTCTGGCACTGGTCCTCACTTGGAATACATCTGTCAGCTGTCTTCCATAGACGACTTTGCAGCGTAGTCCGTCAAAATAATTCCCTATAATGATGATAATCATCTCAGACACACCATATTGTCGAAGACCGTTCCACAAGGTTTTTCTATCCACTCTGTCAGACACGCCCTCACAGTCAAGAAAGTTGACCTCTTATGATGAGTTTGATTTAGTTGATTGCCCAATATATATATATATATATATATATATATTGACAACCAGGGAAATTAACCTTTAAATTTCTTTATAATTTTTTTTCATTTATTATTCTACATCAAACTCAGTTTCAACAAACACGGTCCCCATATGAAGGACGTAGATTGTTGTTAACGTTTACATGGTTAATTGTTTCTAGATCGTAAATAGTTGAACGAAATAAGCGAACTTATTAGATTCATATTATTCTGCAACGATCTTTGTTTTTTCTTTATTTAGGTAGATAATTATTTAACTAATTAAAAATCTTTTCTTTTAGAAATAACTATTGATATTCTGTGTGTGCAATTAAATTAAAATACAACTGATTCATTAAACCCCTCATAACAATATTGAATATCTAAATGCATAATGTCCAAATGGATAACATTTGAATGTAAACTGAGTAATTATTACCGAATTTGAGAGATTCTGTGAGATATGTGTAAAAGAAAAGTGATTTTAAAGGTATTGAGTTCTTTGAGGCGAACGGTTGAGTTTTGAAGCTTTCATTTTCTTTCTAGGAAAAATCACTAGCGCATACTTCAGAGAGAAATTAACTATCCAATCATATAGATTACTTGAGTTGAAAGAAAGAAATATGAAGCCGACAGACTAAGTTTTCTTACGTTAATGAGAATATTCTGTTACCTTATTTATTTGGTTTATGTAATCCAGATCATCAATAACTTAGGAAACATAAACAAACTTACAATCCATGCATGTTTCAAAGACTCATATTACCATCTGACAATTCCAAGTCTGGCAAATTTAATGATAGTGTAGCGCCTAATTCACCACATAAAACTGAATTTGATTATTATTTTAATCGTTTATTATTTGTTGATTTTTCGGTGTATCAGTTACTTGTTCACAACTGATGGCTGTGTGTAGCGAAATTGTGTACGTCCATATATTTCCATTTATAATCTGTTCATTTAGGTAACTATTGTTAAGCAAAAAGACGAACAATTTAAGGTAAACCCCGAAACTATTGTAATTTCCACCTATCTAACTATTTTGAGTTTGTGTTCCAGATAAAATTGCTTAGCTCAATATGTCTGTAGACAAAACACAGAATAAATTATGAAGCAAATTATAGAATAGATAAATTTGTTCATGTCAATACAAATAAATTTAGGGTTAAAATCCTTGGTTTAGTACAGATAAGCTTTACAAATTCATATCTTTTATTATGAGCTCAAAATAACTCAATATTACAAAATAAAGCCATTTCTACTGCTACTTATGTGGATGCTAACTAAAACCTGTATTAATAAACTAAAGTAAACTTTCATCACACGATCAGCTCCAAGTTATGCGGTGTCCCTTAATTATTTGTTGTTGTATGAATTATATGAAAATATACAACTGTAATTACTAATAATTATTCTATTTAAAATAAAAATGTTTCTGTCTTTTAATTTGTATTTCTCACGTCATTATTTGGTAGATATTCTTTTATGATTTTGAATGTCTTTTGTTATTTCCATTTGACTTCTTATCTGGTCTAACTGCTCTGAAAAATAAATTCGGAAGTATTACAAGTGAATTAAATTAAAACTCATCAAAAGCTTGAATTATAAACATAAAATACAATGCTTTTTGCTACAAAAAACAGTTTTAAATAGATTTTCTAATGAACAACCGGTTTACTTTCAGTAGCTGAGGTAAGTTAATCCAACCTCAAATAATTGTATTCTTTGTTATCAGTAAAAATTAATAAACTAATCCAGAATCAGCAAAGATGGATAGTGGCTAGCAGTGGAATCTAGGACGCGCGTTTCGTCCAATTTGGACTTCGTCAGCTGGATGTACCTCAATCTCAGAGTTGATCATCAATGTGTAAATTGAAACAAAAAATACTAAGTGAATTAAATCCAGAATAAGTTTGAATGACAATTCTTAGTGTAATTCAAGAATAATGATTGAATGTATGTCTTCATTTAGAATAAGTTATAAAATATAAGCTTTAAAATTGACTATTTGAAAGAGTTTTGAGTATTATAAAAACCCTCTCTGTAAACAATATTTACCAAGTAATTTAGTTAAGAGATAAAGTTCCTGTATTATTTTTATGCAATATTGGTACGTTCGAGTTGATTTATTTGTTAATGCTTGAATGAAAGAAACATCCATACATAACAAAATTTTTCCAAATATTTGTTATTCCATGTTTATTACTTCTTTCAAGATAGTTTAATCAAGCAATCTTTGATAAACAAAACAATTTTCTTGTAACTGAAATATCTGTTTAAACTCTTACAGTTATTTATCTTCTGTGGTAAGAGAAGATATCTTAATATCTGTTAGATGAATGAAAATAATCACTCAGATAAATTGGGTTCAAACACATACTTTGATAATAATAATAATAATAATAATGATAATAATAATAATAATATTGTTAATTTAAGTTGATTCAAAACTAAGTAGGCGAAGACAATAACCATTATCAGTAAATTTAGATAACACAATGTTTATTTCAACCATGTGATGTATTGGCCAAATACTATTCAGACAATGTGATCACATAAAATAAGGATCAAGTTAAGCAAATTAAAAGATAAGAATAACAGAAAATAATGAAGGGAAACAATGTAAACAATGAATTTTAAAAAAACAATCATATTAAATTAGGTTTGATATAATTACAAGTTGATTTTGAATAGAAGAGAATTTGAACTTTTTTATGATTAATTCTGCAAAATAAATATACACTTTAAACAACATTTATACAAAACCATAAAGACCAAGTTACGATCAATCCTAATATTGATTTCAACTATGAGTTCGATGATGGAAGACGTTTATTTTTCATATACTATTATTGGATCATTTCAGAGTTTGTTCTTTCAGCCTTTTTGGAACAAGATCAACTATCCTCTACCTTTCATATCACGATTTTTCCTCTCAATATATGTTTGTTCATATATATGTAAATTGACAAACACATAGAGATGTGGTGTGATTATTTACAGGCTATTTAGGTTTATTGTGAAACATGGACCACATAAATGATTTAATCATCGATTCAACACGAAGCTATCTGAATGCTCTGAATACTAGGGTGATGTAAACGAGCATATTCAGATGCGGGTATCACAGTAAATGACACTGAACTGTGTTCTCACTTATTTATGAGATTTGGTAGATAGTCTTCCTCCCCCACCCCAATGTTTCTTTTAAAGGTTCCATCAAATCTTTAGTAGCATGATCTGCACATATCAGTCAGTTCTATTCAACAGATCCTTTATGAAGCCTGATTGTATTTATCTAGCCGATTATTAAAATAACAGAAATACTGTCTGTCCATGTAGGCTTTCTATATACGTATCATTTGAATGAACAATTTCTGATACTTATAAGTAAATTTGTAGGCTAAAACTGACTATTCGTCTCCTCTTTACGTAAAATCCTACTGGAATTTTGGAGAGCGCTAATTTATTTATTAAACAATTTGCATTTTCCGTTTTGTCACATATGTCCATGATGTCATTCATAAACCATTTATGAAAGCACATATTTTCCATACCCTGACAAAAACTCTGTGGTGATTACATGAAGTCTTTCCTTCTAAAATAAAAAACTTATATTCTCTCTTTATTTGACGATATTGACAACTATCACGAACTGTTTCGTAAATACAGATTTCCATGATTAGAAATCTTTCTCAAAAATAACTATGTTACTTAAATTTTGAAAGTAGTTTATCATACCATTAACATCAAAATTTCGCACAAATCAGTGACGTTAAAAGTTCAAACATATTATCTAGTAGTTACACTATAATATTGATGAAATTACCATATTGATGGAATAGGTAAATTATTATTTTACTTTCCGCCCGTTTGTCTGTAATATGCGTTTAAGTTGGGTGGTTTGAAGAGTTCTACAAGAAGCCGAAGGCTTAGTTTTCGTGTTAATACTTGTCTATCATCATGAGTGGCCATAATTTCCATCACCCGTTGTCACACTCAAAACATTGCCATTTAGATATTCTGGTCCCATTACGATACCAGTCCATTAAATCTGATAACCAGACAGCTGAAAATTGATTGAAACAGAAACTACATGACATCCGTTATTACTCACTAACTTATTAGTGGATTATGAATTGATTATCAGATAAATCTCAATAGTAATTCGAATAAATGATGCATTAATAAACTCACGCTTAAATTCGAACGGATATTTGGAATTAGGGGAAAATTAAGTTAGTAGTGTAATCAAAACAACTAAACAACAGGTAATGTAGTTTGAAATAAAGATTTTAAACTGATTCAGAAACAACTTTAAAAAGACTATCACTTGTCAATTAACTAGGAGTAAAAGACTAACCGGTGGTTTTAATTGTCCTTTTGACAGTAATCTTTGTTGTTGCATGATTACGCTGCTAGTTTTTCGTATTCCCAAAGCGTTCTTGAATTTTCGATTTGTGAATGCATATAGAATTGGATTATAGATAGCTGCCATTTTGGCAAATATATGAGGCATTTCAGCTATTGTTGGTGTTAAAAAATATGGTTGACCCAGAATTGATATGAGACAGACCATGGCGTATGGTGTCCATGACATTAAATAAAATAAGAGAGAAAGGATAACTGATTTGGTAGCTTCAATATCCAAACGCTTTCTGTCTGTTTGTAGGAAACAAGCAAAAAGACACATTCAATAGGTTTAATGATTTTACATATATTTCGTTCATCGATAAAACTCACATTTGAGCAAATTTATAACTATTATAACAAGATACTTAATTTAATCTCTCTTTTAGACTGAAATTTATTGCTAGATTAGGAAAAATATTGTTAATCAAGCTTATAAACTGAGAAAATTCATGTGTCTATTGACAGTAAATTGCATAACCTTATGAAGTACCAGCACTGTATATTTGAAATTATTTAATAACTAACTAAAACGTTTGGAGGCTTCTTCGACACTACGGCGTGCCTGAAAAGATAGTCAATATCATACGGAATTCCTATGATGGATTAAACTGCAAAATCGTACATGGAGGACAGCTCACTGACTCGTTTGAAGTAAAGATCGGTGTTAGGGAAGGTTGCTTACTCTCTACCTTTCTCTTTCTCCTAGTGCTCGACTGAATTATGAAGACATCAACATCTGAGGGGAATCACAGGATACAGTGAACAGCTAGGATGCACCTGGACGATCTAGACTTCGCAGATGATCTAGCTCTTCTATCACACACGCAACAACAACAAATGCAGAAGAACACGACCAGTGTGGCAGCAGTCTTAGCAGTAGTAGGTCTCGACATACACAAAGGGAAAAGCAAGACCCTCCGATACAATACAGCATGCACCAATGGAATTTCACTTGATGGAGAAGATTGTGAAGATGTGAAAACCTTTATATATCTGGGTAGCATCATTGATAAACACGGTGGATCTGATGCAGATGTGAGGGCCCGGATCGGCAAAGCAAGAGCAGAATATTAACAACTGAAGAACATCTGGAACTCAAAACAATTGTCAACCAACACCAAGATCAGAATTTTAAACACAAATATCAAGACAGTTCTACTGTATGGGGTGGAGACGCGGAGAACTACGAAAGACATCATCCAGATACAGGTGTTTATTAACAGTTGTCTACGCAAAATACTTCGGATCCGTTGGTCAGACACTATCAGCAACATTCTACTGTGGGAAAGAACAAGCCAAATTCCAGTGGAGGAAGAAATCAGGAAGAAGCGCTGGAAGTGGATAGGACACACATTGAGGAAAGCACCCGATTGAGTCACAAAGCAAGCCATCAATTGGAATTCTCAAGGCCAAAAGAGAAGGGGATGACTAAAAAACACACTACGCCGAGTAATGGAAACAGATATGAGGAGAATGATCAACAACTGGATAGAACTAGAAAGGAAGGCCCAGGACACAGTGGGTTGGAGAATGCTGGTCGGCGGCCTATGCTCCATTTGGAGTAACAGGCGTAAGTAATTAATTAAGTAAAACGTTAAAATGACTAACGAAAGTTTGATTTCAATCATTACAGAATACAAGAACAATAAGAAAAAAATATTACTCCAATCATTGTTATTATTTGGATAAATATCAGTATTACCTAAATAGGTAGTATAACCTTTTTCGGAGTAAATATAAAAGAGACTTGTCTCTGCTTACTGTTAATATCTTGACAAATCAAGTTATTCTTGCATAGGTAATATTTGTAACTTATTACTAAGTTCTCTAGAAGTTAAACTTTATAATTAGTTTTTAATTTAGGTTTTGTAAATGATGAAGATGAGTGGTTATTATCTGTTCTAAATGAATTGCTGGAGTGCAGCTGATAGCCTCGTATACGTGTGCTTGATTATTTTTGAGAATGTGTAGTAACTTCTAATATTGATTTTTTGACGTACCCCTTATCGATTGACAAAATAATAGTAAACAATACCAGTGAGTTCAGATATGATTTTTAATGAAGATCAAATCCAAAACATGTATAATAAAACAGTATAAATCCAAACAAAACACATATTATCATTAATTCGACTGAATCTAGACTGAATATAGTGACTTATATATCATTAAAACCTTCCCATTATCTTGTATTGCAAATCTGTGTTGTATAGAACAAATTTATCTTTCTTAAAGAGTTGAGTTGACTAGCCCTAATTTGTCACCAGAGATAACTAAACTATTAATGTTTAAGACTGATTTTGATCAGTCTCTTATTGGTATGTGTGCATCCTGTGCGGACTGTTTCGATATTAACTTCAGTCATATGCATTATAATTAGAGATGATGGTGGATTGCTGTGGAATCCAGGACGTGTGTTTGAAGCAAACGGTTCAAGTCTCAGAGTAAATATCAATTCGGGTGCAGTTACATCCAGCTGACGAATCCCAAATAGGATTCCACCGCTGGACTCTATTAATCTCATCTTTTTAATCGTTTTATCATCAATTAACCATCATCACTTAAGTTATAACTTGCAAAACAAATCCACTATATACATCGATAAAACACATATTTTATTTTATTATATATTCCCTTATTGAAGGTGGAAAAACTTGTGAAATAAAGTGGTTTTGTTAACTCAGCCTACGAGTGATGAAATCTAGAAATATGCACACTACCATCATTAGTGAAACGCATGGTACAATGAAGTCGATTATATTCTTCTGTTATTTATTTTTGTCAGATTCAGGAAGGGTTATATAAACTCTAATTTGTGGCTTGTATAAAGAAGTAGTAACAACTGTATCATGCATACCTCTGGTTGTAATGATATGTTAAAGTGCATCGAAATCAACGTACAATATATATTCACTTTTTTATCTGGTAGTAATAACTGTTCTCCTTCTTCTTTTTAAAAAAAACTGGTTTATTTTCACCGTTTGTAGATGTCTAAACTAATCATTTGCAGACAACTGTTATCGAAGACCCGTAACGTAGCATTCTTTGGTGATTTTTCCCCCTGTTTGCCTTCTTATTCTCTGTTATTTAACCAGTGAGAAAGATACCAAGATGCCTAAAAGATTTTATAAGTTTTAATCTATAACTTATGTCACATTTATAAAAAGATAGGATAAATACGTAGTTCCCAGAAAATTGTTTCAATTAATTATTACACTTGCTGATATTTATATTTAACCTTATCAGATGATGATTGTGAAAACCTCAACATCTGAGAGAAAGCGCGGAATACAATGGACAGCTCAGGATCATTCAGAAGATTTCGACTTCTCAGATGACCTGGCCCTTCAATCCCATATATACGAACAAATGCAGATGAAGTCAGATAGTGTAGCAGCAGCCTCTGCATCAGTAAGACTCATTATACACAAAGGGAAAACGAAGATCATCAATTACAAAATGGATAACACTAACCCAATCACACTTGATGGAGAGACTCTGGAGGACGTGGAATCTTTCACACCCCTGGGAAGCATCATTGATAGACAGTGATGATCGGGTGCAGACTTAAAGGCGAGAATTGGCAAAGCAAGGGCCACATTCTTACAATTGAAGAACATACGGAACTCAAAACAGCTGTCAACCAACATCAAAGTGAGAATCATCAATACGAAAGTCAAGAAAGTTCTATTATATGGAGCTGAAACGTGGAGAACTACTACAACAATCATCAAAATGGTCAAAGCATTTATAAACAATTGTTTGCTCAAGAAAATCAATGTCCGTTGACCGGATACAACCAGTAACAACCTTTTATGGTAGAAAACAAACCAGGTTCCAGCTGAAGAGGAAATTCGGAAAAGACGTTGGAGGTGAATAGGACATACATTACGGAAATCACTAAACTGTATCACGAGGCAAGCGTTAACTTGGAATCCTGAAGGGAAGCAGAAGAGAGGAAGATCGAAGAACATACTACGTCTGGAATTGGAAGCAGATATGAACAGAATGAATAGCAACTGCAAAGGATTGCCCAGGACAAAGTTAAATAGAGAATGCTGTTGGCGGTCTATGCTCTTCCACGAGGCGTAACAGGCGTAAGTAAGTATCAGACCATATTTACTCCACAAATCCAAATAATTTCCGCAACTATCTTTAGGGCAAAACCTTTTTATAACAAAGTTTACTTACTTCGTACGGATTTATGTTGTTTCGATGCACCATCATTAGATAAAGATATTAATACTATTTTTTCATTGTTGCGAACAATTCTAAGTAGATTAGCATAACAATATATGGATAAAAGCACTGGAAACATAAATCCAAATATATACATTCCACCGCTGAATAAAAGACTAGGCATATCATTCGAAATATAATCGAATGTACACGACGTTTGATATCCTTCAAGAACATAACGTCCTAAAGACAAGCAAAATATACAGCGATAAATATACTGTCTTTATTTTAGTATTATTGACAAAACTTCACTCTTAAATTCAAACAGTGCAATAAGTAAATTATGATATTGATTGCGTAATATCTTGAAATTAAAACTTATGCTTCAGTTGTTATTTTAGAACAGAAAAATTTTAAAAGAATAATTAATAAAATAAGTATTTATACTTTTAATTTTGATTACACAGTCATTTTAATATTCCTTGTAATGTTTGAAATATAAGATACATTACAGAATAGCTTTTTCGGAGATATTCATTGTTTAAATACAGATGTTTATTAAACAGTCAGTAAGAGTAACATGATCTCGTCAGTCACAACGTAGAACTTCAAACGTACGTACATCATTTCGAGTTGCCATACCACATGAGCACAGAGATACAGTTGTCGATTCAAATCCCACATTAGTAGAAGTAGTAAGAGTATAAGCAGTAATTCGAAAGATTAGGGTTTGAAGATGCTATTTAAAGAGTATAATCCAGTGAAATAAATTTGGAAAGAGAAAAATATAAAGACATGAGGAATTCAGAAGATTAGAATTTGGGAGAACACAATGAGTGGATGCACGTTCGCCATTGCAAACGATTTTGAGACATGTCACTCAAGGTCTCTAACCAATGATTGCCATCATCTCGCGAATCTCAACCAGGTAGTCTACACCTACCAACATGGTTCAGTCTACTTGTCAGTGACTTCATTGATTTGTGCCACGTTTTGGTCTGGCCGCCCTTAACTTCCTTCCGACCTATTCCTACACCATAAAGCATTGCACGTCGGGGCAGTCGGTGTACCAGCCATCTCAACTGATGAAGTTTCAATACTTCGTCAATCGATTTGCCATCCTTACCTAGCACCCGTTTCCTAACAACTGCATTACTTACCCGGTGGTCCCAGGATATATGAGCAATGCTTCGAAGACACCTATGATCGAATACTAGTAGCCTACGAATATCCTCTACTCTTATCGGCCATGTTTCACTGCCATAATGTAGGACGGAGCGAACTGCTGCACAGTAAACCCGTCCTTAGGTTGTTAGACGGATATCTCGCCTACAACATAAATGACTCAAGTTGGCGAAAGCTAGACGAGCCTTCTGTATCCGTGCTGAGATTTCGTCACACACCAGACCACAAGGGCTGATGAGACACCCAGCATGATCTCATGAAAACCTTGAAGATTTTTTGTGTGATTTCTATTTATTTTTTTTTGTTAGCAAGTTATTTTGAATGAACTGAGAATTCATAATTTAGAATAACTGCTTCATAACATAATTCTAATTAGATACATCTATCTATACAAACGTTGGTAAATAGGTTTGAATTTTATTATATCCACCACCAATTAGTTACCATTATTTAAGTGAATCCTTAATGAATTCATGCAATTCATAATACAAATAATAAGCATTACAGACATTATATGACATATTAAATAAGATTTCTAAATTATACTCTTATTCATCATCTCATTTCCGCACACTGTAATCTTTCAAAAAAAGTAAACCGTGTTTCACATAATATCCAATGCATATTACTCAAAAGTAACCATGTACACCTTTTTAAAACTATATTATGTACTACCTCATGACATTTGTTTACACTTTCATTTTAATGAGTTTGTCTCAATTACAGAATATATAATGTGATGATAATTTAAAATGAGTTATAAGATCTTAACTTATAGCCCAGTTTCATCTAAATAAAATACAATCTGTAATGCTTGTCAAAAAAATTATGATTTGAACCTACCAAAACCAAAGAATGGAGGAATAGTCCATATTATTGACCATATCCATAAAAATCCTATAACAGTACAGATGACCCGAAAATTTGTAGTTTTATGGTCTTTAACTATGACCAAATAACGGTCAAATGAAATTGCAGCGATAGTCGTTAAAGATAAAAATCCAAATGTAGCACTTATAAATCCATATAATTGGCAAGCTGAAAATAAAAATATACTCTACAAAGATTCATTTATATTTGTCATTGAATTTTTTTTAATTTACAAATTGATATATTTTCAGTGAAGTATTCCTGTGGTGTGGGCTACTTATATCCACATAAGTAGTATATGGTGATGGTCAGATATAGAAAGTATTTTGGCAAAAGATCGATAAGAAAAGAACAGAAATGAAGCGTAATCGGTAAGAAAATGCATGAAATGAAATCAGAGAAGACAGACTAATATTAGCAGAAGGAACAGTTAAGATTGAGACAATTGATTGTTATTTGGCAAATTAACTGTTTAATGTATGGTTATCAGATTTTATTAAGATAGTCTGTAATTTGTGCCTCAATACATTCGATTGTCCCCACTCATGTTCTTGTTCACTAAATTTCAAGTTCTACATATTAGACAAAATTCGACATAGTTAAGTCAATCTACTAAAAATATATGAGTATTCATCTTTTATGCTATTGAGAAAATTAATTTTTATTTTAGGGCTTGCTTTAGAGCGCTAATAAATCTTAACTCTTTACACATCGTTGTGTGAATCGAGACCGTTCCTATTTTCAAACGTATTTAGTAGTGTTGAGTAATTGTAGCAGTTACCGGTTTTCATATATAAATAGCAAGACTAAGGATCCAACAGAGTCCATTAGTACATAATAGCGATGACACCCGCAGATATAAAAGTAGCAGCCCGTATATTAAAGATGGATTATTGTTTAATATTTATCAAAATAGAATACATAAAGTCGCTTATTTCTTGTAGGTATTGAAACCGTTAGAATGTCTATAACTCAATAGTATACCTAACGTTTGTTCCAAGAGATGCTCAATATTTTTACTAACCAAACATTTGTAACAAATATTTTCATTAGATCTATTCTCCTTGTTGTCAGGGTTATATATAGGGATATGAGGGCCCCGAAATGTCCAGAATAAAGTAGAATCCCTTTCTATGCTATATATATTATATGCAGTTACTAACAAAAACTTTATGTGACTAGGAATAACAAAATACCATAGTGGTTGAAAATAAATACCTACCTGCCATTAACCTTTTTATTATATTTACGTTTAAGGATTTAATTTTAGGTGTGAAGGAGTTTCTGGAGATATTTTATACTTGCAATGAGTTTATTTTTAATATTTCAATGGCATACTGTTGGGTAAAGTGAGTACTTTATTACAAAACCACAGAGTGTCGTTTACGACCATGATTCACAAATTAATTTTCCTTATGATGTTTAGAATTTCATTATACTTGTTTTCACGACAATATCAAAGCAAAATTAAGTACTCAAGTGAAAGTTTCATGAACTAGATAGCTCAATCTTACATAGAATCTAATTCATAAAAATATTTTTCTAAATAACGTTGATGTTTACCGGGCATAAGAAACGACCATTTTTTTACTTTTTGTGACATTATTTACATTTTCAATCATATTGAGGTAAGATGCTGGTTGGAGGTGGTCAACAGGAAACCCTGGATCCGGGTTTCGTGCTACTTGGCACTCGTCAGCAAGGTGTACCTGTAATCTTGAGGGAACTGATGCTCCCTGGCGGATTCGATCCCGTGTCACTCAGCTTCACAGTCAGAGATGTTACCTCATGAGCTATTCGGGCCGCGACCAACCACCATCTTACCTCAATATATATATAGTGCAAGCAGTGTCGAGCCACCTAGACTGGTGGCCACATTGCAACTTGATCGATAGCATTCGATCAGCACTAAAGAAGGACTTGACACGCATGACATTGATCACCACCCAGTGATCAATCAATTGTGATTACATTTTCAATCATTTCATTCTTCTCTGTAATGCTTTCATAATGTTAGATTTATCTGAACAGTTTTAGTCATTTTACCTGTTTTAACTAGTTTCTTGTTCCATATAGATACTATTGTGCTACTTTTCTCATTGCACGTCCCCCTTTGATAAGTTATTTATAATTTAACAATTCCAAGATTTTAGAACAGCGCATATATATATATATATATTTACATGTAGATCTTAACAAAAACTATATAAAAAATATTGGAAATACATATATTACCCAGCAAATGACTAACAAAGAACAATGACTATTCCTAATTCATTTGTATATATTGGTGATTTGAATCTTCCCATTGACGTTTAAGACTGTAATTGATCAGTCTCATTGGCATATGTGCATTATATGCAGATCGCCCCGATATTGCCTTAGGTTAAAAGGATTATAAGCAGAGATGAGTGGTAGCTAACAGAGGAATCCAGGACGTGCGTTTTGTTTTATTTGAGAATCATCAGCTGAATGTAGCTAAGTGGATAATGTGATGGAGTTTGAAGTGGACGGTACTGGATTTGAGTTCTGGAGATAACAACAACTCCGGGATTCGGGTACATTTAGTTGACAAGTCCCAAATAGGACGAAACGAGCGTCCTGGATTCCACTACTAGCCATCATCCATCTCTGCTTATAATGACTATTTCTGGTAGACTCTAAACATTCTTGGCATACCTACGCTTCCCCATGGCCAGTATTGATTGAAAGCAGCAATTGTCTTTAAAGGAAAACCAATCACTGCTGAAAATCCAAAATCAGAAATGGCCAGATTAATAATCAAAGCACATTGTAGACTAATTGATGATTTTGGTCTGAAAACAACAAAGAGTATATTGAACAGATAATTCAATATCGTTTAACTCATAATAAAATGTAAATAATTACATAAAGTAAAATAATCTCTACATGCTTATTTTTTTTCACAACATAGTTGTATGACTTTACTTTTTAACTATTTAATATATTTTAAAATGTACGAAATCAGAATATGACTGTGTTCTCTATTCGTGCTTAATTTTACAGCTAAGTAGATTTATTTGGCATATTATAAATAAGTATTATCTTTACAAATAATGAATATATTATTATATATCGTTAGTAAAACGAGAACTTTTCAATAAGCTGTTTGTCTATGAAAATGTTGATTGACAAGCGACCGAGTATTGAGTCCATTGTTAAGCTATTCAGATGTCTGTATATTTTACTGTTAAACATGAAATTCATATTTATGGTATTTGACACAAAAATGTTTCAGTTAATGAATCAGTTGTTAAAATACTTTCATTTCCATATTACGACTTATATTTGCTAACAGAAAAAAAGAAAGTTTTGTCCAGTACTTCAGACTGCTTATAATCGATATGCGTATTGTATTTAATTGAATAGTAACACAAAGAATTTCTCAATATTGCTTTTGTTTGTTTATAATTTCGTACTTTGATTTTGGACTGTAGTTTCGCTTCTTCAGTGGCATATAAATACTTACAATGATCAAAAATTAATTAATGAAATATCTTTGTTAATAAAATACATTTTAATGTGAGTTTTATCTGTCTCCAAACAAATAGACATAAAATACTTCAGTGAGAGCACAATTTATAGAGCGATACTAAAGTGATCATAAGAAAATTCACCGACTTACCAATGTTGAAAAGAACAATAAATTAGTGTGAAAAATTAGTACTACGATTAAGCGTTAAGAGTTGGAGTAAGAAATTACGGTATTCATTACAAACTAGCATTAGCCATTATGCCCAGATTCTTTTGAACCATCTAAATAAATGAATTTCGCGCCAAAATCCAAGAAGTGTTATCTTGAATTTCATCGGTCCGTCTATAAATCATAGTCCCTTCAATACATCAACGAAACATCGACTACCATAAGTGTGAAAATAGCTTATATATCGATACATTTATCATGTACCAAAATAAAATGATTATATTATACATACTACTAATGTTTACTGGCTTAAAAATGTCTTAGCTTTACGCCATGAATATAAAATCAGAAACCGTAAAACTGATTGTCAATATCCATTTTGAAGGGTGTTAGCAAAAAAGCAATTATCAAAAAGGCCGAGTGAAAAACGGGCCACATTAATAAGGGCGACTATCAAAAAGGTTCATATTGATTAAGATAATCATTGGAAAGGGAAATAAAACTTTTAAAAGTGTGAAATCTATTCAATCTATCACATGCCCCCTTGCCTCTACAGTCAATCAAAAACGTCGTTTCTTAACATCTGGTGAAGAGTCTAATTTCAGCGAATGCAGCAATTTTTCGAATTTGGTAACAATTTGTAATTCTTATTACCCTAGTCATGTTATCTCGTACTTCTCTTTTAAACACTCATCTTTTTGTATTGATAGATCTCTTTTTAGGCTGAATAGTTATTGTCATGATTTGTTGGGGTCCACTTGCAGTCTTCTTATCCGATTGGTCACGCTCTAACTTGTCAAACCTAGAGTGCCACAACTTCGAAACAATGAGTCTTTTTTCAATGAATGAAATGTGAAAACGGTTACCAGACACAAAAACAAAGTTATTTAGTTAGGGCGTTACTGCAGAACAGTCTTGATAATTATTGCGTTGTAAATAATTGATAATCCTAGAATGTAACTTTCCACTTGTAAAAGTAGTATTGATCGATTATATTTTAAAAGAGAAGTATCTTATTATGTGACGTGAACTGGCAAATTTTATTAACATCCTAAGGAGATTACCTTTGGGCTAATATCACCATTTTCAGTGACGTTCACTGACATTACTAGCCAAAGGTTCAGTATTCCCTTCTATTTATTTATAACCAAAAGATTCTAAAAAATTATGATTCAAGAAGAATTAAAGATAATTCAGCTAGGAAAATCCTATTTTCGACGATATTATCATAAAGTAGTCTGTCGTAAAATATAAGCAGTAGTACATAATTCTAAGGGTCAAAGTAAGGTTGCATAATGACTGAGAGGTAAAATAAAAACAATAAGATTAAAACAACTATGAGAAAGATAATCATTGACTTATTGTCTATCAAATGCTTATTATGCTGGAAGTCTAGCACACATGAACAAACCTTTACAAAGATTTTCCACTAGCTGGTCGAAATAAAGATACGAGATAACATGACTAGGGTAATAAGAATTACAAATTGTTACCAAATTCGAAAAATTGCTGCATTCGCTGAAATTAGACTCTCCACCAGATGTTAAGAAACGACGTTTTTGATTGACTGTAGAGGCAAGGGGGCATGTGATAGATTGAATAGATTTCACACTTTTAAAAGTTTTATTTCCCTTTCCAATGATTATCTTAATCAATATGAACCTTTTTGATAGTCGCCCTTATTAATGTGGCCCGTTTTTCACTCGGCCTTTTTGATAATCGCCCTTTTGTTCCCACTCTGTACTAAGATGACTAAAAACTGTTGTCATATTCCTAACGTTTTAAGCATGTGCAATAAAGAAAACATCTGAGTTTCCCTTCCTGCTTAATTATCACCTTCAGTTAACTAATGTACTTATTTATCAAGGGAGCTGAAATTTCAGTAACCTAGATTGTTTTCTTAGCATTATTTTACCTGTTGATAATTGAATTATCACTGTTTAAGTAAATAATTTATTTGAAAATTTGTACATGCTCAACAAAGTTGCTTGTAAGATAATGATTATTACCTTTTTAAATTAAACCAATCCTCATAACCCAAGGAATTAAAGTAATTAACACATAAATATTATCACTGCTATTTGTGAAAAACTACTAAATCAAGACATACATGATGATTATCTCAATTCAAAATTTATGGAATAATGTTTTAATGCTAACTGTAAATTAATATCATTTCTTTGACCAAATTAAATATACTGTTTACAATATATCCAGATAACTTCTAATTCCTAAGAAGTCTTTACTTATTAAACAGTGTATTAGTTTACATCCTAATATCACTATGTTAAGATACTAAGTTTTGATTTCCAACAGACTATTGAACGGATTATCAATCACTTTATGATAGCTTACTTGAATAATGTTACGTGATTTTGACTGGTTAAATCCATTTGGTGGTATTCTTTTTATCATGAATTGTGGTCCGTCGATGAAAAATCGGAAATTGAGAAGCAGTGAACAACTATTTTGTTTTAGTTTGGTATCCCTAAGAACTTGTAAACGTTGCTGTAGCCTCCATACCCATTGGACTATGAAGGGACACCTCAATGCTTGATATTTCCAACTTAAATTAATTTGTAATACAACTCTAACATCATCTAGCACCCCTTTTGTGACTACTTAGCTCAATTCAATCACAATCATATGCCTTTTGACTCTTGACTAATTCTGTTATTTAAGAATAAAAAGAATAAAAATACCTGAGAAACTTTATTTCGAAGGCCGAATCCAGCTGTACATAACTCATAGGAATATACGTGCATCTTTTTACTGACCGAAACAAGAATAAGTGGACCGTGACTTTAAATACTTTACTCACAATATAGTGGCTACGATTACATATTTCACGAATCATGTACCGTTGAGGCAACATTTGATCTATTTGGAATCATCAGGCCAACTAATACATCGGAAAGTAGGTGGTTCACACCTGACATAGCCGAAACTCACCTTCATGACTTCTAAGTAATACCTAAAGAATCTACTTTTGAAGATAAACCTGTCAGCTAGTTATAACTGAAGCTCATGGTGAGGCTATTAAAATTATCATCATTACTAAAATAATGATAATTATTATCGTTTTTAAACCGATTCATATATGTAAGTAAACAGAAACAAACATTTACCGAAAGCCATTACTCTACAAGTTTATGGTAGTAATTTTCTTTCAGCTATCTTTTAAAGCAATATTAGCTCAAGCTTACACTGACTTTGAAAATCCAACTCAAAAGTAGTTATTTTAAGCGCGTGGATTCTATCTCATATTTAGTGACCGCTGAGCACTACACAAAAATATTACTCTTGGACAAAATAGCCTTTCAGTATTCCATAATTTTTAAATATTTCCTAATCAGAAGGGGTTTTGTGGAGATTTCAGTATTTTTCAAAGTTGAAATCATTAGTCAATTGAAGCTAGACCGCCATGGAAAACCTGGAAGCACTGGACGGCCGTTTCGTCTTATTATTTCTTAATCATTATCAGCCCGTAATAAAGACTATTTTCAAAACTTGATAATTATTCAACTATATATCTGACATGCTAGTATGCAACTATTTATAAGGAATGTTTTGATAGTTTAATAAATGTTTCCTAATGTTAATCTTGCTGTATTTTGACAGAAATCTTTGAAAATAATGCTGAGTAGAAATAAAAAATAATTTATCATTATATGATTATGTTGAAATTAAAATAATAATAAGGTAGGTAATATGTTGTAACGTGTGACAACATTTAAAAGAACATAATGCGAAGTTACCAATAGTTTTCTATTCTCCTTCAGGAACCATCATTCATAGTCAATACATAATGTTCTTTATCACTAGATATTTGGCCTCAATATTCCTTCACTAACTTATTAAAACAAAACTTCATCAGTAGCATAAGTTTGTAGTTTACATTATTGATATACATTGTCAAATCTTTTTCAGTGTATGATCATACACTTTCAGTTGTATACGAGATCATTTCTAAGATTGTTCATTCTTGACTTTTATTACATCACAAAATGTAAATTGAATTACATGTAAATTTATAGTTAGGAAATCTGTTGGAAACAGACATGTTGTCGTTGTTCTTAGAGATTCATATTTCCCTAACCATTTTAATCAAAATTAAGGGATGTGCACTGCTGAGGAGTCCGACAATAGGACGAAACGGCCATCCAGTGCTTCCAAGTTTTCCATGGTGGTCTAGCTTCAATTGACCCATCATTTCAACTATGAAAATTGAAACTATTAAAGCAACAATTCAGATGACAACAACAACAAAAATGTAACTTACGTTAAAAAAACAAATATTACTAATAAATTTGTTATTGTTCCAAATATTCCAATTAATGCAACAAATATTGCAACTATATAATTATAAATAGGATCTGGTTGTGTATATTTAGTCCAATGATTTAGCATTATAATATCGGAATCATGAATATTATTTTTTATCATAGAGAATGTTCGATTGTATAATAATAATGATCGTGTAAAGTTTTTTATTTCCGACATAATAATTTATCTAAAATAAATCCTTTTTTGAAAAAAAATTAAAAAAAATAAAATTAGGGGAGGTGGTTTTATTTAAAATTGTAAATAATTTTTTTTTAAAAAACACAACTAAAATAAAATAAAAATTTGATTTAATAATTTAAAGATAAATATTGTTAGGATAGTAAGCAAAAATGGATAGTGACTAGCAATGGAATCCAGGACGCGCGTCTCGTTCTATTTGGGACTCGCCAGCTGGATGTACCTGTATCTCAGAGTTGATGTTCACTCTGGGACGCGAACCCAGTACCTTTTGCCTCAAACGCCATCGCGTTATCCACTTAGCTGCTAAGTTCTGATAGCCAAGATACAAGTAAACAACACCAAGTGACTTTAAACTTTACCCCATTGTACTAGCAGGTGTGAAATAAAATTTTGTAATCACCATTATGTTAAAAGCCTCTTCTTAAAACTATACTTGTGATGTTATTTACACATACAAAATGTAATCAATATCAACTACAATATTTGGTTTTGATTGATATTTTCATTTTATCCGAAGAACTTATACTGTGTACTTTATTGTTATTAATCAAATATCTAAACAGCATATATTCACATGAAACTCGTTGTTTGACAACCTATCAGATCATTTTAAAGAATAGAACGTATTGGATCCTAAGGGTCTGTTAATCGAACTTTTATCAATAAAAAAATATGAAAATAGTTATAAGTGATTAGGTAATTGATCAATAAATAAAACTTATAAATGAATAAAGAACACCAAATAAAACCGAACAGAATCATTAAAAAAAATGAATATTACGCGCACCCCCCTTGTATTTAATAATGATTCTTTAGAAATGGAAACGTTTTTTGGGGGGGAGTAATTAGAGATACTCAAAACATGTTTATTCATTTAGTTCTCTATATTTCTTCAAATTAAATGAATATAGCAATAAAAAGGGGGAATTTTTGTTTAGAAATAATTGAATATTTTAAAATTATGTTAGAAATATTAAATCAACATAGATGATCTAATTAAATTAAAGAATGTGATTAAAACATTCCATACCGTATATTGGATATCTTTTTAATTATTTTAAAACAAACTCACTTTAAAAACTTTCGTCTAAATTAGAGAGAATAGTTTCACAGTATTTGGGCACCGAGTTGATGTAAGCTATTAAAGAGGAAGTATGTATCTGTAGAATCTCAGCGAATGAATTTGAAGTAAATTCAACGTTTCACCCAGCTATCTGCTCCAAGCTTTTTTCAAGGAAACGTCGAATTTACTTCAAATTCATTCACTGAGATTTTACAAATATATTCTTCCTATTTAATGTCGAAACTCACTTTAATTTTATACTTGTTAAACAAGAATAATAAATTTATAGAAATGTAAATTACAATGGGTTAACAAGTCATAGCCTATATTTAAGATACATAATTAATCAGTATAATATTCTGTGGTGGAAATTCTAATTAGTTTGTGAATTTACAGTTTAATAAAACAATTTTTAAAAAATCATATAATTCTTACTATGACCAGGTTTATTTTTTTCACTAATTGTATATTTCATAAAAAAAATTATAGTAATACTGAATATTGATTGAGATCATGAATCGATCAATGTTAGGCTATTATTGAAAACCTGGAAGCACCAAACAGCCGTTTCGTCCTAGTAACAACAATCTTCACAACCTTATACTGATAATCATATTTATTGTTTTATAGTTTTGTAATCAAATTCACAATTCTATTAGAAGTTAGGTTGTTCATAAATTAAAACAACTTAAGTAACTTATAATTATTACAAAAATTAATGTTTAAGAGTGATAGATAAAAGATAGGTGGGAATGCCTTGTTTACATATTTTGCGAATTTTCTATCAAAGTATTAAATTAAATTGAATCATCAACAGTTTCATATGTTTTTTTTCAGTAGCATTTCGTCTCACCGTAACTATCGACTCCTGATGATCTGTCAAGTATTATACTCTTCGAACGCAAAACAAAACTATTAGAATAAATTCACTTAGTATTGTTTGGTTGAATCTTCCCATTGATGTTTTAGGACTGCAATTGTTCAGTCTCTAATTGGCATATGTGCATACCGTGCTTATTGCCTCGATATAGCCTAAATTCACGAACATAGTAAGAAAAGATGGATAGTGGTTAGCAGTGGAATCCAGGACGCGCGTTTCGTCCTATTTGAGACTCGTCAGTTGAATGTACCTGCATCTCATAGTTGATGTTCACTTTGGGACTCGAACCCAGTACCTTTTGCTTCAAACACCATCGCGTTATCTACTTAGCTGCTAAGTTCTGATAGCCTCTTGCTTGTGCGATGGGTTGAAGTTTAAATTCATTTAGTATTGTTTGTTTGAATCTTCCCATTAAAATAAATATAACAGAAATATTAGACTATCAGTTTATCCAACTAGTAATATAAATAGAGATTTTTTTAAATCTATAAACATCAGTAGCAAAAAATTATCATGTTACGAAAAACAAACAAACAAATTAGTCAGTCCTTTTATTTTATAAACCTTTGATTCAGTTGAATTACATTAAACGTGATCAAAATCATCTTTATTCATAAGCATGATTTCTTTGTATAAACAATAGAGCAATTAACCTTTCATCAAGATAATATCTAATTAACTACTAATTAAATTCATCCTTTTATTTATTGACATTTGACCCGTTGTTTTTTCTGAAATCAAATTACTCGATCAATTCTATGGATTTCTCATATTCATTACAATTTTACTCTAATTATAGGCTGAAAATTAAACATATAATAATTCTACTAGAAAATTTACCTTTTAAAACTAATTACAGATGAATTTATTAAATGTATCAATATCCAAACATGCTCATATTGAGCACACAGTTATCGAATGTGGAAAAAGAGGGAAATTTTATCTCAAATTCTTGGAAAGTGTTTAAACAAAATGTAATCAAATTGTTCTACAAATACGGTGTATACATGACATGATTTTAAATGCTAACTGATATTCGCTTGTTCATTGAATGTCCAATAAACTTCTATAAATATTAAACGTTGAATATTTTTGAGAAATAATAATATGACACAATATAAATTAAGTATTTATTTATTCTTAAAGTACTACTCACATGAAATTTAGTGAAAGCATATATGGATTTTTTTAACTTTTTCTGCAAATAAATGAGTAATGTGCTTAATTTTCACACTTTTTTATTTGAAAAAACACCCGAAATTTTTGTCATATCGGGCGTACTACTAGGCAACTTAACCAACGAATGAGTGAACATCTACCAGCATGGTTTGTAAAGGGCCAAATAAAAACAATACGCAGTTCTATCTTGGCACATCTAATTGATGGTGGTCATAATGTAGATAAATCGAAATCGTTTCGAGTGATCTATCATATACCTCCATCATTTCCCAACGGAGTCCGTTCCCGTCTCCTTCATATATCTGAAGCCATAGGAATTTGTACATTTCACGCCAATTTATGTGTAAAGAAGAAATTTGTAAATCCCCCTATAACTTTTTTATTATTTTTTTAATTTTGTTATCATTTGTTTGTAATTTTCTGCCTCTTTCCGTTTATATTCCTCACTATCTAATTACTTACATACTTCTTATTACGTAATGATTTTAATGTTTTCTGATGATTATTCTATGCTATTTACCCATGTTTGACGTCCTATTTCCACTATTGATAAGATTTTTGTTATCGTAATTAAATATTCTTACTACTATCAAGACACCTGTCTCCCCACTATTAACTTGCACTTTTAACTATTATCCTCAGTGACGTATTCTATTTAATGGTGATTATTGACTCAAATTGCCTTGATTGGTTTAACATTTTCGTATGAATATTCATGTATATTAGAGTAAAGCCTAATGACGATCTAATTGAAAACAATTGTTCGCTTACATGTGTTGTTCTAATCTTCACAATGGGAATCTTTAATATTAATAAAAAAAGCCAGTAGTAAAAGTAAGAAAATAAAATAAGAGATTTTTGTTGTTTATTTAAAAATTTTAAACTTCTTTATTTGGCAAACAAACTGATGTTTCTTTTAATTTTATGGTTTGAATATAGAATATTTGTTACATACTCTAACTATTGTCAAGATGAATAAACAACAGTCTTACATTGATTTCATAAATCTTCAAGACTTACGGCCAACAGTCATGTCACTTTGTTATTCATTATAACGTACATTACGATTGTTTGTGACCATATAACGGATATCATTAAAATTTGTTACCATGCCATTATTGGTTAGACAAGCATATTTTTGTTTATTTTAATTTGTTTACCTACGCTACATAGTCATACATAATATTCCTTCTACATTCACCTGTGTTAATCAAAGACTTTAATTAGAAAACTTTCGATAGCAAAGTTTGTAGTGATATTTATGAAAAACAATTTTTATTTTAAAGAACTACATTATTGTTAGGTCCTAGTGCTCAGTATATAACTCCTATTAATTAAAAGCAATTTCGGTCAAACTATTTAGAATAAGTTGTTTACAAGATTTGAGATTTATGTATAGATTTATTATCACAACATATTTATTAAAAATAAAATTTCTTTGTTAACGTACTTTGAGTTCACAATTGTCCTAAAAATCCATGAATTAAATTTTTTAAATAAATACAAACTATATAAACTTTAAATGTTCTTCTCTTCCAAACATTTAAATGATTTCTCATGTTTACTAGCCTACGTATCCTGTAGTATAATGAGAGGGAGGGAGGTGTAAAAATAATACCTCATGGTGGATACATAATAAAGTGATTTTTTATTGACCGATCGGGCAACACTGCTATTACATAAGCGACATTTTCCCTTGAATAATATAGTCCAGAATTTTAGTCGTATCCGTTTTTATACCATGTGACAGGAAATAACCAATAAGAAGTTTCAGTTAATCTACCATAATAACATCATTATTGAAGTAATTTTAGTCTAATGTAATACATTTTAGTAAAAATATTTATAAAGTAAATGCGGAAGACGTTTTACGACATAGAAAAAAACAGGAAGATTTGTGAGTTTATGAAAAATGTTTCTGTGAATAACTCCGTTATTATTTCTTTTAAATTTGTAGTATCTTCGTTAATAAATATTATATGATCTGATAGTAAATGAGAGCGGAAATGAAGACTGATGTAGAATAATATGAATTCATTCAATTTCTCATCATCATAAGTTCTCATCAGCTGCCTACATCTTATAATACTTAAAATCAAAGTTATTACAGATATAGACATACTTATGAATACGAGGATGATTAGAGATGAGTATATGTATTATGATGTAGCGAAGATTCCAATAGAGTGATTAAGGTCATAAATCTTTTTTGTTATTTTGTTTCGGATAAATGGATAAAGTTAGAGAGTTCAGGGGTTCCAGAACATTGAAATATTGATTAGAACCCGTAGAGTTAACAAACATTAGATGATTTTGTAATGAAGTAAGTGAAGTTAAACTGATAATAATAAAGAAAGGTATCAATTGAAATCAGTCAGTCATTTAAAGACCTTTGGAACATCATAAAATCTAAAATGGTATCAACAAAGTTACTGCTTGAACGTTTGAGAGCACAAATCAATGCCTTCGATAAGGAAGTCAATCATCCAAACATCGTATGTCGCATGAAATTTACCAACTTTATCGAAGGTCTGTGGAGCAAATTATGCAAGAATTTTCACGTGACTTTATCAAGGACCCTGTCAAAAGAATAATTGTACTACGATGGTTTTCCGGAAAACCTCGAAACATTCCTCTATAATCCATCAATAATAAAGTTAAATCAGATAGAAACAGGAGCTTTGTCGCTTGGATTTAAATTTCGTATGCGTAAAATATGTGCCAACAGAATCGACTCAGAAACTGAATTCGAGAATTTATTTCATCAAATTAAATAGGTGCACTCAGTTTGTGAAGAGAAGAAAGGCTGGTTAAGATCTAAACTAGTTAATATCGCGAACCAATACCTCGTTTCATCACACCACAGTCGAAATGTTTATCCAAAGACCACCTAACAGCACCACGAAATCTTAATCCAAATGATGATATAATGATATTACGGTTAGATAAAGGTTCAGATGTCGTTCTAATGGATAAAACAGATTCCCTCCAGGTCCATTTTAAGTGGGCACATGAGATTGAAGTTAGATAAAAATAACAAGGACTTAAACGAACCAACTAAGAAAAGAATTACTAATGTACTCAGTGATCTCCTGAAGAAGATGATAATCGATAATTCTACTTACAATAACCTACGACCTTGTGTGACTTTTTTGCTCCACTTTTATGGTTTACCAAAGATGCATAAATAAGGTGTTTCTCTTAGACCTATTCTGGAAATGGTCAACGTACCCTACCACACAGTTACACGATGGCTACCGGATAACTTAGAATTAGTCCTTTAACGATTAGCCACGTATAAATTAAAGGATTCATCTGAATTTGCGGACAGTATGAACCACATAAATATTACTGGTAAGTTCATGGCTTCCTTTGATGTGACATCACTGTTTGCAAACAAACCACTCCTTAAAACCATAGACATAATTTGCCAGCATTCTGACATCCTACCTCTACTAGTATCAGAATTTAAACGACATTTAATCATGTGTACAAAAGATGTTCATTTACAGTTCAATAATGTCATATACCGACAAACTGATAGTGTAGTAATAAGTCAGTTAGGTCCTGTCCTAGCAGATATTTTCATGGCTAATCTCGAAAGAACCAAGCTCAAAGGAGCGATTGGTGAAATGGTGTAGTATTCGAGGTATATTGATGATACCTTCATCGTATGTGATAATCAACAACATGCAACAAATCTACTGAGACTTTTCCGAGGAAGCCCGTAAAAATGTCCAGTCTACTATGGAACATGAGAATGAAAGCAAGTTACATTTCTCGATCTCGCAATAAAACAAAGGAAGCATGGGACAGTTCAACGTTCAGTTTATAGAAAAGACACATGAAATGGGATTTATCTCTCAATTTCAATAGCTTTTATCCAATCAATTACAAAAGGGCACTTGTTAAAACACCATTTCACAGAACAGAAAAAATATGCACAGCCGCTACACTAAAAGTGGAACTAATGAATGTGAAAAGGGGTTTAAAGAACAACGGATACCCACTTGAAATTTACTGAGAAATATGCAAAACATGAAGATAAAAATCTTGAAGAAACTACAGTAGACAAAAAACCTGTTTTTAATCAACTAAAAGACAAAGGTGATGATGTGTAATATGGAGGGCCAACCATAAGTAGCAAATGGTCAATCGATGACAGTCACATATGAACTAAAGGTCAAGTACATTTCATTGGGGTCAGTAGGTCGATATCCTACTAATAGACTGGTATATTTTTGTATTAGTATTCGTGCATTTCATTTGGTAGTCCAATACATTTACTCGTTCACTCATGTGTTCTCGTTCAAATAGTCAGTTGGGGGATTAGTTCGTAGCACGCAGTGTATCTGTTGGGAATGTTAGATCCCCAGAACTCACTTGGTAAATACCTTATTTTTGTAATTTTATTTTGAAATTTTGAATTTCTTTTTTTTTGCACCAAAAGCGCTCTTTTTACCTTCATGTCGTATTTCCTACTTGGGAAAATCTCAAACGCTATTCGTCTTTTAGTATGCTATTTTGTGACGCTTCCCAAGGACAGTTTTATGTTGTATATATGTACGTTAAATTTGTGTCTTTTGGATCGCTTGTGCTTTTTGCTGTTTGCGGAATATATTTATTCCCCGTTCGGACTTCGACTTCTCTCTCTAGTTAGCAGGGCTGGGACTCATCCGAATAGCTAGCTTATTGGTCTTTAGTCACAAGTTTTTATTCCGTTTGCAGACTAGGTAAACTTGTAATCGCTTCAAACATAGGAGTATCAGCATCAGATTTCAAACACTGCCCGTCACAACAATGTGACAGGTTCAATCAGAATGAGACTAAAAACTGTATTGACTAGAACTTATCCTTCATCTAAACTGATTTTCTTGTCCAAAACAACATGTTCTTTAACACAATCAAAGATCTATAAAAATCCCTTTCATGTTACCACCAACTGTGTATACAAATTTACATGTATCAGCCAAGGCAGTTACATTTATGGAACAAAAAGGAGAATCTACGCCCCATTCAAGGAACATATTGCAAAATGCCTAACGTCGAGTGGATTAAGAGCATTCAGCAGTGCCATATCAAGATATCTCCTTGATACAAGACATCAATTGTATAAACTGAACACTTTCAAGATGATAAATAAACAGTCGAACTCCAATCTTTTGAAATTCGCCGAAGCGATAGTGATCAAAAATCTAAAACCAAATCTATGTGTTCAAAAAGAAGTGGTATTAAATTAAATTAAATTTAAAAAATTTGTGACTTTAATCACTCTATTGGAATCTTCGCTACATCATAATACATATACTCATCTCTAATCATCCTCGTATTCATAAGTATGTCTATATCTGTAATAACTTTGATTTTAAGTATTATAAGATGTAGGCAGCTGATGAGAACTTATGATGATGAGAAATTGAATGAATTCATATTATTCTACACTAATCTTCGTTCTTGCTTACTTTAAGATGATAAAGGCAACTATATGTATGAAACAACAGTTAGTCTGACAGAAGTATACCATAGTCAAAAGTACAACACCATTCAAAACTTCCATTCGAGCTATTTTAATTAAGTTATCGATTTTTATAAAACACATCTAAATGAGGAAATCATCCATGACTAAGAAAAATATATCTTGCCTTTCTATAATGTATATTTGCTTAGAGAAATTAGGAATTACCCTACTTCAACATGAAGAAAATTCATTTATATTTCGTTCTACTGTATTCAACCTTTTAAATATTTTGACTTAATAAACATTTGAAGAAGTTAAGATAAACTAAATGGCAAAATATCATGCCTTTTTTCAAGTCACAGATAAAATATAAGATAGTATGCAAGTGGTTATTGTTTAATAATGATAGGATCAATCAAAGATTCACCATTGATTTTACTTGATTTATTTAATCATAGATGTTTCTCATAAACCAAGTTTCAGTATCTCCAATTCCACGAATAACTCTAGAACTCATAGTATTTCGGATTATCATTCTATTAACTTAAACATAACTAAAGTAAAACAAAAGGCAAATTACTTCGAATGTAAACAGTAAAGGCCTGCATTCTTACAGAAACAAATCCTGCATTCATTTCAACAAATCCTCTTCAGGTTCCACAGTTGTATATCAAAATTAATAATCCAAAAGGTGGCCATGTTTAAGACAAAAATATCGTTTAAAAATTATAGAATTGTAAAATAATTAAAAACTCTGTTTTTAACAAATGGTTTCTAGTTACTTTCGTGAGATGAGCAATATGTTCCTTATTATTCACTAGATGTATTAAACTTCTAGGTATTTCTATTACCCCGTTTCACCGTATCGTAAATATAACCTTAATTTGAGAAAATAATTCTCATTGTAGAATAGTCGTTAAGGGTTTCTCAAAATTAAATAACATCATTTTCATTGTGATAAAGTCAAAAAATCTTCTATTTTGAGTATAAAAATTACTTTAATTAAAACTGTCATTTGTAAAAAGGTTATCCGTGGACGTTCCAATCTTTCTAATCTTGAATGATTGGTGTTTGTAAATATTTATTAGAAGCACTATCCAATTATACATTAATTATTTGGTAAGCGTTTCTTAAGCAGGATAAGATTTATCTTCAAGAAGCTTGATTTTTCGAGATAATAAGTCTTTAAATTGAATCTTTTGATTAATCAAACTACGAACTTCATAAATCTTCGTACGGTTTATTTGTTGCTGAAATCAGCAATGTTACCAGTCATTCAACTACACGTCAAATCACTTGGTTTCAGTCAAGAAAAACTAAGCAACTATTCTGTCTATCTATGTAGTAACAGCTTTCGAATATAATGCCATCTGTACTAAGACGCACTAAACTGACAATTACAAGAATTTCATGCAGTTAGTTCCCTTTATGAATTTAAATAAAGATAGAACAAATATTGATGCAGAATAATATGAATTCATTATATTTCGTGGTTTCTCATCAGCTGCTTACAACCAAATATGCATTAGAGTAATAAATAATGTGGAACAATTGACATAATTGAATGTAAAGGATTGGAATAACGAAAGTCATCGATGAGAACTATATATATGGGCAAGGAAAGGTCAGAGGTTATTAGGTATTGAAATAAAGCGAGGCGTAATAGTTGAGTGGGGTTGAGAGACAGATAAAATCAAAAATGTGATTATTTTAGAGGTAGTTGAAAACAATTAGGGTGGGTTACGTAATAATTGAATAATTTATAGAGGTAGTTGAAAACAATTAGGGTGGGTTACGTAATAATTGAATAATTTATAGGTGTAGTTGAAAACAATTAGGGTGGGTTACGTAGTAGTTGAATAAGATTTGGATAGTTCATATAATTAGGAGAGACAAATGAGCGGAAATGTGTGAGAGAAAGGGTGGTTTAAGAATTGGGTATAAAAAACAACTGAAATATTAACCAAAATTGAACTAATAACAACAACAAAACTGAAACAAAAAGAAAAACAAAAATGGGTTACCAAGGTAGTAATAAGTTTATCACTGTCTCTTTTTGAATACATAGGTCCGGTTTGAGTTTTTTTTTATCGCGATCGCCTCAGCAAACCGGAGGGCAGTTGTACTTCTTTGCTTACTAATGATTTTAAAGGCATGAGAAATGTCGATGCTGTGCCCGGTGTCGAGTAAATGCCGAGCTATCGCACTGTTGAGAGCCATAGACCCTTGCAACCTCAGTTTCTTGGGAACATGCTCAGAAATGCGGACATGCACTCTTCTCTCGGTTCTTCCAATGTATGTGCTTCGGCACGTACATGTAAATTGGTAAATGCAGTTGGAGGTACTGAGAAAAGAGAACTTATCGATTTTGGTTTGTTTGAGTGAGCCGTTTGTTTCCCACACCGTCGTCAATTTAGCTGCTGGGTAGGTCACATTCAACGAGGAATTAAGTCTGTGGTTAATTATCCCAGCGATTTCGTCACCTTTGAAGCGTAGGTATAGGAAGCATGTTTTCTTTTCAACTCGATCATACTTTATTAGATGATTGGTGGTTTGCATATTTGTGGATGAACTTCTCTGGATATGC
The DNA here is from genome assembly GCA_944470415.2 of Schistosoma rodhaini. Classification (NCBI taxonomy): domain Eukaryota; kingdom Metazoa; phylum Platyhelminthes; class Trematoda; order Strigeidida; family Schistosomatidae; genus Schistosoma; species Schistosoma rodhaini. Next base: position 65,030,309 of record OX104044.1, read on the forward strand.
ATTTTCACGTAGGCATTTGGTGATTAAAGCTATTTCTTCCTCAAGACACTCATTGGAGCAGATTTTGCGTGCGCGGTCGAAAAGGGTTCGTACAATACCCTTTTTGTAACTCATCGGGCAGAAACTGTAGTAATTAAGATACAGTCCACTCCAAGTGTTTTTGTGATGAACATATCTTTGTAATGTACAATGTAATTACAAGAATATTTGATTTTCAAAAGCATGCAACAACTTTAAAGATAAACTGACTGAGTTTTACACAACATTTACTGATCTAATGATGTATGATCACATACGATATTTTAATCTTTTGTTATTAAACATTTATCAAAAGATATCACTGATATTCAGAGTTTGGTGGGTGAATTAAATCGCGATATAAATGTTGTCACAGAAATTTGGCTCACTGTAGATGTAGACTGTTCTCCCATCATTTAAGGCTACATCTGTATCAGATGTGATAGAGTTATAAGTCGCAAGGGAGGAAGAACAATGTTATATGTTAGGGACAACTTTCTCATACAATCGATCATATCGAAGGAGCATGTTAGTGGTACATGTGAGGTAGTATGTTGTACAATTAAGTCTAGAAACGGGTTAGTGGCTATGGAGGGAACATATCGTAATCCGTGTTGTCTTGCTGACGACTTTACTACAAGACGCATCTGTTCTTGGAGTAAGGCAACATGTTCTCGCATCATCGGAGATTTTAACACAACCGTTTACCCCATAGTCAATACGTAGGCTATCACATTGCCCTCCATGAATTAGTAAGACACTCGGATGTTGTTGAAGCGGAGGAAACACTTCTGGGACTTAGTCTTGTCAACAAGACACGAATCATTTAGGTGTGAATACCAAAACGTCCGGAATATATGTAAAACAACTATAGCTAAATCCCGTAGCATTTACGAAAGGCAGTTGGCATATGAAAGCCTTACTTGTCTGAAACGATTGTTTTCGTACGTTAAACGGGTAACAAAAAGTTATGACGGTATTCCCCCCTTAATGTTACACGAAAATTCAGATTTACTAGCTGAATCAGATCTACCAAAAGCTGAGACTTTTTCAAACTATTTTACCGAAGTCCACTTGACGTGTATTGTTACAAATACTTGTTCCAATCACACCGAGGTACTAGCCATAGGATCTGTACATGTGACTGGATAATCTGTTCTTCCATTGGTAACCGACCTCAAACCATGCCCTAATGGTTACATCCACGACTGTTGTCATCTCCTGCGGACATTACTTCAGGACCGCTCGCGACGCTCATCAACATATTCCTTTCACTCGCTCAATCTCCTAAGGATCGGAAAGGCGCTCTGGTTAGCCCTATATTTAAGGATTGTCAGAGACAGATCGTATCCAACTACCGACCTCTCAGTCCAATTAGCATAGTCATCAGGTTACTTGAAAAGATAATTCAGGTTAAGTTACTAAGTCACATAAATTCGTACAATCGGTTGGCTCCCGAGCAACATGGGTTTCGTAACAAGCGTTCATGCTTGACTAACTTATTGCGAGAGAGGATTGGACCTGTCTGTCGATATGATATTCATAGATTTTAGCAAAGCGTTTGATAAGGTTTCAAACCTAGGTCTTATGCAGAAGCTCTCGAGCTCTGAAATAACAGGTGCTATAAAGGGATGAATATAAAACTTCTTAGGTGACCGCAGAAAGAGATCGGGGGTCAATGGAACGCTATCCAAAAGGAAGCCGGCAAAAGCAGTGTATCCCAAAGCACCATCTTAGGCCCTCTATTTTTCCTTCTCCATGTTAATGAATTAACTCTATTGCTTAGGTCGTCGACGTTATTGTTTGTGGGTGGTGTCAAAATCTGGAGAGCAATAAGTGAAGCTGATCACTTTCAGCATCAAGCTGACTTGGACGAATAATTCAGACGGGTTCATGGCTAAAGGCTTAGAAGTTAATTCCAGGAAGAGCGTGCTGATGCACATCAGACACGGTAATAGCTAACCTTGTACTATTGATGGTACATATCTTCCACGCGTTCAAGTACATAAAGACTTAGGAGTAATAATAAGTCACGAATTGAAAACAACTACGTACTGAAACACAGCTGCTTCCAAAGGTTATCGTGCATTATGGTCACTTCGCTGAGCATTCAAACGCTTTTATGAGATGTTCCGAATTTTGTGTTTCATCTATGTAAGACTACACCGAGAGTACTGTATCCAAACAACTGGCCCATGTCTTGTTAAGGATACCAACTCACTTGAGCGTGTTGAGCGTGTAGGAACAAAATTAGTGGTCTTACTAAACTCACATAAGAAGAGCGTTTAAAAAGCCTAAACAATTTTCTCTTGTCATATCATAGGATGCGAGGTGACTTTATACTGGCATTTCGTATCTTCAATTACGATTTCGGTGTTAATGTGTCCTATCTTTTTACTCACTCCATCACTGATAATCTCCGAGGTCTCATCGAGTGGTCAATGTTTGTAACGCCTTACCTTGAGAAGTATATATCACCCTCGTAAGTGAACATTTTCAAGTAGAAACTGGACTTTCACTGGAAGGAAATCTGTCAAGAATAATATAGGTTCACCAACCTACTATTCTTAGTAATGAAGACACAAAATTCTGGATCTACGATGTCTCCAAGAGTATACATTTTATTTATTATAAATGTATTCTTTGACAAGATTGAAATAAATATCAAATGAGCAAACCTTGAAACGCTGGTGGAAAATAACCTGGAAAGGCGGTTATACTGCATTCGGAATTGTTTTACCCGTTTCACCTGACGCTCTATAATTGAATTCTAGTTATACGATATGGGAGATTATGCTGAAGCAGAGGGTATCGCTCTGAAACGCTTAGCAGAGGAACGAAAAGCATGGCGAAAAGATCATCCCTTCGTATGTCAACCAACTAATTTTATCATGCCTTAAGGGTTTTGTAGCCAAGCCCATGAAGAACCCTGATGGGTCGTTAGACCTGATGACTTGGAATTGTAGTATACCTGGGAAAAAAGGCGTAAGGTCCATAGTATACTCTTTTTAAAGCTATTTAGACATTGTGGGAGGGAGGATTGTTCAGTCTTAGAATGTACTTCAAGCCGGAATATCCTACAACACCTCCCAAATGCAAGTTTGAGCCACCTTTATTCCATCCCAATGTATTTCCGTCTGGTACCGTGTGTCTTTCCCTCTTGGATGAAGAAAAACATTGGAGACCGGCAGTTACAATCAAACAAGTATCTAGAGAAACTCGTTTTTAACATGCTATAAGATTCTCTTAGGTATTCAAGATTTATTAGATCACCCAAATCCCAAAGATCCTGCTCAAGCTGATGCCTATACATTATATATACAAAACAGAAAAGAATACGACAGTCGGGTTAAAAAGCAGGCTGAGTCTTTTCGAAATCCCAACTTGTAATTTCCTACATTTCATCCCAAGATATAAGATAACCATATAATTGTAAATATAAGACAAACCTAATACTTCAATATAGTTGTTATTCTGTTTTATGCCCCGATGGGCTTTTCTATACTATTTTCAACCTACTCATGCGTTGGAACTCCAACTAGTCCTCAGATAATTTTTTTGGGATGCGATGGAGTTCATTATAAGGACTGAATCACAACCAACACCAAAAGTATCGAGCTGTTAAACTTGTCACTTGTTCTGTTCCTAAGAAATACTTTTTAGTTGAGTTCTTTATGAGTGCTGAATATGGGCCTAGTGGTGTGTTATGAAATAAAAACTACCAAAAGATGAGTTTCACCAATTTGTTCCGTTGACAGTTTTCTTTTCAAAAGCTGTCGGGTGGTGTTGACATGTTTAAAGTTGCAAAATATCTTTTGTTGATTCCTGTCTAACTCAGTTCCTTAGATTCGTAAAATATTGGTGTCTAGGGGATTAGGTGATATATTTTCTTTTACGAACTGAGTGATATTATCTAGTGTCCTGGGATATGGCATCTAACTGCTGTCTGAATGTCGGGATCCAAAGGACACCTAAAGACGCTAATCGGCTACAAGTTGTGAGCGTGAATCCTTGCAAAGACTTAATTTGTTTGTATAGCTTTTCGAATCATGTCTTTTGCTTCATACATCGTGATCAGGTTCATAAAGTCCTCGTCAGGAGTAATTGTATTCGGAATCGTTAAGGAAATAAGTAGATATACATAAAATATGACGACTGTCGTTTGTCACTTACGTCGGACAAAAATTTGTTTGGAGGAGTCGCCACCCTACTTGAACGGAGACGTGTTCGTTCCCAAACACCATCCATTGCGGTTTGAGTTAGTTCAGTCCACCACTTGCTAGGGTTTCCAGACAACCTGTGGCACCCACAGTTCGAAGTTCTTGGTGGGAACTGTAGCTGCTGAGGATTACTTACCGTCGTTCCATTTCATCACACTCAATAAAGTTTCTATGAATAACTACGAGTGATTCCTTCATTTTCTGGTGATTCAGAGGTTGAACTTTTAGTCAGGTTGCATTCATCCTCCCCACATTTTGGTTTTCTGGATTTTACTGGGCAAGAATTATTAGTACAGCTATTGCTAGCGTAGCATATGAAAGTAAATCGATTTTAGGTCTTTATGTTTGTATGGAGCAGGGATGGACTGTTCTGAATCCATTCGGAAATCTAAAATATAACTGCCCCTGTCGTACCGTAACCATCACAATAAATGACGTAATCTCTAACTCTCACTAGGCGAATACGAGTATTGTTTAGGATATTATCTGGCATACACAACATAACTAATATAAAAACTCAACTGACTATAGTGCCACGCTATATATATATATATATATATATATATATATATATATTCATTATATGTGAAAAAAAATTATATTTCTAATCTTGACGAATATTCGTATATATATATTTCCTCCAACTTTTATAGAAATCTTCAGCTAGATAGTGAGCTGAAATACATGTTATATTTGTAAGCACTTGAGTGGATTTTAAGCGACTTGACAATATGAAAATAATTGTTTATTCGAGGTTCAAAGGTTTCTCTTCATAATTTAGATCCATTTCCTTGCAGCATTCCTTCGACAGAAGCTGGGACCTCGTGTTTAAAAGAATCTGCTTCCAAACAAAAAGCCACAGGTCCCGACTCCTCACCACCCACTTCATTTTGGGTATCTGGTTAATATTGCCAGCCCTCACGCAAACTATGACCAAAGCCAAGTGCATAGTTACGTACACGGTAAGTGGATTATATCTTTACACCTTGCTTCTTTCAGAGATACAGGATGTCGTCGATGGAACCATTAGGAGGGGTGGTGACTGTGAGTTGCCACACCCGATCTCCTGGTTTGAAGTAAGGATGAAAAGAGTTATACTTTCACTCTACTTTTGATCCTCCTGCTAAACCTTTGAAGATGTCAATGAAATCCTCTTCCCTAGGTTATTCCAGCTCACTATATCTTGCTCAAAAAATAAAAAGCTGCACAGGTATAATAAATAAGACTTTATTCTGCAAAAAGATTATCAACACCTGAGTATCTGATATAGTGACGTGACCAGTACATCCACGATCTGAAGGGAATCTGGCTAGTTGTTTACTAGTCAGTCATTCACATGTTTAGCACAAATTTTCCGTACTACCGGCTAGTCGTTTGTAACACTGTAGCCGACTTCTATTATCACATATACTTTCACAAATTAGCAGAGTACACATAACCGATGTAGACAGTTTTTTACTCTCCAGATGCCTACAAACCATCAACGAGAACGATACAGTGGTAAGCTATGATGTACCTTTATACATTAGTATTTCGAAGGACAGATGTTTAGACATTCAGGTTTACTAGTGAATAACAATATTCTCTGGCAAATGTCTACTAAACGTCAGTTTAATCATCAAATACCTCACGCTGTTCACATCCATGCACATACTCAATTTTTAACTTCACACTGCGAATTATTCATTTCTCACAACCACCATCATGGACACAAATGGAAACAGTGATGTCTCACACAGAATCGCCTTGACCAATGATGGCATTACAGTATCATGTTTAAACCTATTGTAATTTTGATTGCACTAAAAATATTCTGCTTTGTTTCCTTCGTACTACATAAACTTGTTAATCTTACTTCCGTTATTTACTTGCTTACTCTAAGGAAGTAAATTACACTGAGTCACGGAACGTCAGAAATACATATCTCTACTCATTGAGATACCACAAAAATATTTGTTATCATCGTTTAAGCTCGTTTCCTCCCGTTTAAAACTAAAGACACCAATAGCCCCCCCTGGTACGGCCGAGAGTGGGGAGAGTCTACTCTCCCTCTCGAAATGCTCTCATATGGCCAGCGAATATATAGCCTCTGCCAGGGAAGTCCTACTCACTGCCTTCTCGTGGCGGGGGTGTTGTTTACGAAAGTGAGAGGACGAAAAGCGAATGTCCGGCGCTATAACCGGATTGGTGGACACGGAGGGTCCACCTAGGGGAGTTGGAAAACCCTGATTCCAAACCAATGGTGCACATGGGCTCCAGTATCCTGATGGAACGAATGGCGGACGAACCTGTCATTGGTCAACGGCTACCATGGGACTGCATCTCCTCACGATGCTCCACTGCCTTGTGGATCAGACCTTTAGGTCAAAGGCTCGGGGTGTGGTCCCCTAAGCAAACCACCTGCTTCGGTTTGGGCACCCGGGCAGTATCACAGCCCACACACAAATGAATGAAATGATGAACTCTGTTGACGATTCTATTCCTGCTCATATTATAAGCAAGACAATTTACATTATTATTATTATTACTTACCATATCGCTAATTCACCCCCTTTTATCCCCAATTTGTGTAACCTTACTCTTCAACTTATGCAGCAGCTCGCTCTTGGTGGAAAATCTGTCCTATCTAAACGATCTCCAGTCACTGTCTGGTTGAAAGTGAATGCTTCCACCGATTATGAATACTGAGGCAGTCTTTCTGAAACCACGTACGCCGTTCAAGCTGGCTTCCTTCAACGTTCGCACACTAATGCAGATCAGACAACAGATAGGGCTGGCTATGTCTTTGGAAGGTCTTAATGTTGACGTTTGTTGTCTATCCGAGACCCGTATTCAAGACTCTAGTGAAGTACTACAAATCCGCTCTCCATCTGTCGCCTCGAAAAGCTTGTTCCACGTGCGCTTATCCGGGGACCCTGTGGCATCTTCGTCTGGTCTTGCTGGCGTTGGCGTCGCACTAAGCGCTAGGGTTGAGGCAGCACTAATCGATCGGATCCCCATTAACAGTCGGTTATGTGCTGTTAGATTAGAAAGTTCCATCAAAGTGAGAAGAAACCGGCGTGAGAAACGGTGTCTTTTCGTCATCTCCGCCTATGCTCCGACAGATTGCAGCCCGGATGCAATCAAGGATGAGTTTTACCATCAGTTAACAGTTCTTCTCCAGAAAGCGCGTTCGACAGATATTGTAGTACTAGCCGGAGACTTGAATGCACAGGTCGGGCGTCTAGGCATAGAAGAGAGTCGTCTAGGTGGCCGATGGGGACTTGTTGGTCGCAGGACAGATAACGAAGACCGTTTGCTGCAACTGTGCACAGATGACAACCTGTTTCTGGCCAGCACCAACTTCCGGCACAGTCATCGCCGGTGTGCCACCTGGCGTCCTCCCTCTGCATCCCAAGCCTGGACTCAGATTGATCACATCGCGATCAGCTACCGCTGGCGTGGTTGTGTACAAGACTGCCGCTCCTTTTGGAGTACCTATCTGGAGTCTGATCATGCCCTGGTCTGCGCCAAACTCACCTTACTTTTCAGTGGCCGAAGGATTGACCACCACCAACGGATTGATATTAGTAAACTGGCTGCAACTCCTGTTGCAAGTAAGTATCGAGCGTAGCTAGCCTCTAGGCTAGCTACCATCCCACCGAAAAGTATAGATGAGCATTGGTTGCATCTTCACGACGCCATGAAAATGGCGAGTAAAGCCGCTTGCGGCTTCGCGAAACGTCCCGCTTACAAGCACTGGGTTTCTTCTGGCTCCTTACAACTGATGGAAGCCCGTCGGTCTACTCCGAGTGACCGTGAGTTTGACCACAAACGAAGGCTGTTACGTAATGAAATTGGGCAAAGCTTGCGTAAGGACCGAGAAGCCTGGTGGTCGGAGCGTGCTAATGAGATGGAAGCAGCAGCTGCATCTGGTAACTGCCGGAAGCTCTTCCAACTCATCCGAGCCACTGGCAGCAAGAAGTCTGGTGTGAGTGAAACAATCTACGAGGATGATGGGATGCCAATCACTAACATCTCCCGAAGTCTTGGACGATGGGCGGAATTTTTCGAAGGGCAGTTCAACTGGCCTGCTGCTCCGGCAACATCAACCAGCTTGTCCTGCCCCCCATGGCCGGTGACGACTGTTCCACCAAACGAGGCGGAAGTCCGCAAGGAACTCCAACTCTTGAAGCGCTACAAATCACCTGGCCCAGATGACTTACCTCCGGCTCTTTTTAAAGATGGTGGCGACTTTCTGACTAAGGAATTGACTGTGTTGTTTGGAAAGGTTTGGGAGCAAGAAAGTGTTCCAACATCATGGAATTAGTCAATAGTCGTCCCTATCTTTAAAAAGGGTTCGCGTTGTTCCTGCAATAACTATCGGGGGATAAGTCTACTTCCGATTGCGTCCAAACTATTGGCTTCTATCATTCTTCGTAGGTTGTTTAAAACCCGAGAACGATTGACTCGCGAGGAGCAGGCTGGTTTTCGTTCTGGTCGAGGATGCATTGATCACATCTTCACCCTCCGCCAAGTGTTAGAACACCGTCATACTTATCGCAGGCCAACAATCGTAGTGTTTCTTGATATCAGGGCGGCCTTCGATTCGTTGGACAGGACTGTTCTCTGGGATTGTCTATTGAAGAAGGGTGTGCCTGAGAAGTTCATTAACATCTTAAAGGCCCTGTACACGAACACCTCAGGCAGAGTGAGGGCATACAACCACCTTTCTCCCTTGTTCCATTCGAGCAGTGGGGTTAGGCAGGGTTGCCCGATCTCACCATTCCTTTTCAACTTTGCCATCGACGACATCCTAGAAACAGCTCTGGTGGATGTAAGTAATGGCGGTGTGGATATGTTGCCTGGAGAACGACTTCTCGACCTTGAGTATGCGGATGATATTGTCTTACTGTGCGATAATGCTCAAGCCATGCAATCAGCACTTAATCAGTTGGCAATCAGTGTCCGCAGGTACGGCATGTGCTTTGCACCCTCCAAGTGCAAAATACTCCTACAAGACTGGCAGGATCCTAATCCTGTACTCACCCTGGATGGTGAGCAGATTGAAGTAGTTGAGAAGTTCGTGTATCTAGGTAGCTATATAAGTGCTGGTGGTGGCGTGAGTGATGAGATTGATGCACGTATAATGAAAGCCAGAGCGGCTTATGCCAATCTGGGCCATCTTTGGCGCCTTCGTGATGTTAGTCTGGCTGTAAAAGGTCGGATCTACAACGCGTCGGTGAGAGCAGTTTTGCTCTATGCTTGTGAAACCTGGCCTCTCCGAGTTGAGGATGTTAGACGTCTCTCTGTGTTCGATCATCGTTGTCTCCGAAGGATTGCTGACATCCAGTGGCAACACCATGTTAGTAATGCAGAGGTTCGGCATCGTGTGTTCGGGCGCAGAGACGATAATTCAATTGGTGTCACCATCTTGAAACACCGACTTCGGTGGCTTGGACATGTTTTACGAATGTCGTCCCAGAGACTTCCACGTCGTGCATTATTTGCCGACCCTGGGACTGGTTGGAAAAAGCGGAGAGGAGGTCAGTGTATGACATGGTGTCGTGGCATGAAAGAAAGCTGCAAAGGGCTAGCTTCTGTTGGTCCTTCACGACTCCTTGGTTGGGGTCCGAGAGATGGTGCAACACAGTGGCTAGAGACGTTATCAGATATGGCTCAGAATAGAAGCCAGTGGCGATCCTGCTGCAACCTTCTTTTACTTTCTACATAAAGTATGGTTCTTACTTTCCTATTTGAAAGAGTCTTCTGGTTGTACATTTTAGTCCGCCTTATCTTTTCATCCCTTCTCTTCCTACTTTCATTATTTTGTGTGGCGCATATGTACCTGGTGCCCTTTTGTACCAATATATATGTGTTTAAATAAATAAATAAAAATAAATAAATAACATATTTGAGTTACTAAACACATCCTACTGACACAAAGAAAAAGTAGAGGAGGCTGTAGGCGAGAAAAACACGTTAAGAGATAATTTATCAGCATTAAAAGTAATGAAAACACTACTTCTAACAACTTTGGAAACTTGTATTCATATGTGACTTCACAGTATTGATAGCGTTCGAGATGTTTTGGGTGACCATACTTTGAATATTAAGTATATAGGGATATCCACTAAACTATTAGGATATACCCTACTTGCCACCAGAAAGTGATTGTGATTCAGAACATTAAGATGTAACAGACCTCTGACATTAGTACCACAACGGTCGATAGGACACATTTAGACAGTCCCTATAGAAGAGCTGGAATCACAGATAGCATGTAGTATCTAGTACTGTGTCATGCTTACGTAAGTTGTTCTGACTTGTGGATAGAACAATTAATTCACCCTATTTGAGTCGGTACCCACACTGATTTTGACCTTGTCAATTATTCACCCACATCCTTAATTGTTTTTTGAGCTTGTGTGTGCTCTTATCATTTACTCTATTCATCACGTTTCTTTAGTTTATTTTCATATCTGAACATAAATAGTGGGTCACGCTTTACCAAATCGAGTTTATACCACTGCCATATCGGCTTCATTTCTTTTATCGTCTCTCTGTGGTGACGAGTGTATAAAATATACGTATACAAAAACCAATCCCGTATTTGACTTCATTTTTACCGTTAATCACTAACATGAGTGAAGTCGATAGTTATATACGAGTGTAGTCGGGTTATCTGTTTCCTTTCTATCATCATACGATCAAATCCGAGTCAGATAAAGGGATACGATAAGCGACAAAAACCACAATTATAATCTTAAATGATAGAATATAGTAAACGCTTCTTCTTTAATTACAGCTAGAGTGAATGATACAGTTTATTTAACGATGGTAACCAGACTAATGTAGAATTATAGCTTTTAACAACTAGTCGCCATAACCGTGAAAATGAAACTAAAGGATTAAAAACTCATTCGACGAAATCTGAACAGAATGTGCTCAATGTAGCATAAAATAATAAAAACTATTCCGTTGTTTAAAGTTAACACATTCAACTAAATTTTTAGAACATCTTGAACAATGTACGAAGTTTCGGAAAAATCAGAACTAGTCTTGAAAAAATATATTCTTAAAGAATTTTGATTTCTTAAAATGTACAGAGATCTTTGGTTTGTGACATTAAAAGTCAAATGAATAATTAGTGATTTGTTGGAGCAATTCGGTCGACAGTTACAGAGTAGCAACCAGATGTTAATTAAATTCCTAAGTCATTAAAAATTTGATTTTTTCGCTACAAAATAACTAACATATCTATATATTTGTGATTTACATTTGTCTATTTGTTTAGCGGATATCCAGCATACTCATCTCCGTCATCTTGAGGTATTCTTTCTTCTTGTAAGCATGTTTCGTGAGTAGGAATTGTCAGATAATGAGGGTCATGCTGTAAACGTTCATGCTTTTCAAACAATGATTTCGTGGCATTGAACTGGTAACAGACTGTCATAATAGGTAGACTAGGATTAGCTAAATGAATATAGGAACACTGAATGGAATTTTTTACACTAGATGTTTCACTGTGAGTCATAATATTACCGAAAACAGGGAGAGGGGACATAGAAATTCCACGTTCATATTGTGGACACTTTCGATAAGCTTCAAGACTGCAAATATCAAAAGCCACGCCTACTTGGCATATTCCGCAATTGTTCATCACCGAGTTGACACACTGCTTTGGGAAATTCTGTTTGTACTTTGAATGAAAGGCCAAAAGCCTCAAAAACTGACGAATCCAACCACCATGACCTACCTAGAGAGAAAAATGTACACTCATATTTACGAAGAATATAATCAAGTACAAAGTATAACTTTCTATGGCGAGAGAACCATATCATATCCGATCTGAATTGTCTTATAAATTTTTCTTATGATCTTTCCTAGTCTACTCACTTTTTGTTAATGTGAGAGGATTTTCTTTGTCTGACTTGTTATACAAAAAAAGATTTTTTTAACATAACCAAGAATTAACTTTAGCGATTTGTCAATCGCTGTGCATTTCCTACTACCTTATCTTGTTCCTAGTTGTTTTCCCTGGACTTTTGTTGTATGTGGATCAGGGAGAGTTTTTATTAGGGTCAGTATTTAAACATTCAACTGTTAGGAACACGATTGTTGATAAACACGTAAAATCTTGCAAACTACAGGTTAAATACAAACCATTCACTTTCCTATTACCTATTCTCTGGAAAACGGAGATGGAAGTACGTTGAAATCCATCCATGTGAAACAACACACGAAGACACTACAACCTTTTTTGAGGATATATATTAAGTGAACGAAAGTGGCAGAGAACTAACAGAAACTTTCGCGTTTGAAGACAAATAGTTAATAATCACAGTTATGACATCCTAAAATATGATTAGTATAGATTCAATTATAAATACAGTGATCTTGAGTGCTGTTAGAGGTATGAGGGCAGTTGGCAACTTTGACCGATGCATATATGTGCCTGATCCTACGTTGTAGCCGACTGACTAACTATAGATTCAATTTAGGAACTTATCGGACTATTTTACCCTAAGAATTCTCTAACATACTACATATGTGATACTTAATAAAGAGATTATTAATAAACAATTATTATCTAATTATTTTCTTCACTTTAATAAACAGGTGTTTTTCAAATACAAGCAATTGAAGATACTCTAGATACGACAAAATCGGATGATACTTTTGTCAGAGCACTTCAAGTACTATATCCGGAATTCAAACAAGGAATAGGACGATAAGGATTGAAGTAACGACGTCACGATGTTTGACCGAACGCCTACATCTCACAGTCCTCGTTAAAGCTAACAGCATAAACATCAATGTACAATCTCCACAAAACTATTTTGCCCGGTTATTAACTAATACGAACGAATTAAGGTAAATGACTAATAGACCATATTGTGAAGACAGTGCAAAACCTACCGTCAGATAAGTTATTACATCAATTTGAATGCACTTCTATTCCTTAGTGACTATCATTCTTCGTTGTTGTAGTCCCCGTTACCAAAATAATACAGAAAACAATAAGATTCAACACGTAAAAATTTACCATAGTATCTTTTATAACCTTTCTAGCAAAGACTCCATGACAATATGGTATCATAATATGCAAAAGAATTGACGACACATTAAACTTACAATAAGAACATGTCCTGCATAAGTGGATATGGGTGATTCTGCAGCTTTGGCATTTTCATTCGGAAAAACATCAAAATTCTTACAAATTAGCTTCCCCATAGGCGGTAAATCACTAGACCCTATAATCGGAAAAGGGTCTTCACGAAGAACGTTGGCATGCTTCATGCTTGTTTCTACAAGACGAGAACAAAGATCCAGAAGGAAGTTATGTGTTCGACTTGCCATCTGTAACCATTATAGGAAGTAAAAGACAAACAATCACACTTGATGGAGCCTAAACAATCAAAAACAAATTCTAACTAGTGGAATCATTTGATAATTAACAATGTGAAAATAAATAATAGCATTTTTACTCTAATTTTTTTACTATTACATCTATTCAACAAAAAGAAGTTGCATTAGATTCGTTGATAATGAATCTTAGATAAACTAAAAGTGGGACTGTATGAAGAATACCATGATATATAGACAATATAATGTATAACAAAGATTTTAGACGAAATAACAGTATCATTAGACATTTGATATTCACAACCTTGGGCATCTATTTCCATATAATCAATATGACCAAAAATAAAACAAATATGTGACCAACCAAGAAACACTTAGTTTTCGAAGAAGATATAAAAAAAACAATGATATGCTTAGAATGTTGTCAAATATTCCATTGTCGTATAAGTGGTTGCAACTACAGGTCGAGCAATATCAATACCGTACAGTATTGGTAATTTATTGAATTCTAATTAATTAATAACTAAATATAAGTTTATGTATGAGAACCTGATTGGCATATATCACGTGAAGGATTACCCAAGTAAAAAGAGACAGAGGTTCGGTTCTGCAAACAAACATTAAGTTTATCCCAGCAACTCACTGCACTTCTGCATTGCGTAATCGAAAAGGAAATACAATAAATGATAAAGCTACCGATTGCTACGAAGTTAGGCAAAAGACATTAATTTAAGAGATATCCAAAATAATTAAAAGTAAAAACCTCTTTTATGTTTGGCCTCAGTTTACTAAGTAGTTGATACTCACTAACATTTGGCGATAATATTTCGAGATTTTCAAAAAAAAAACTTCCAAAAATCACTATATTGCAATAATGGTAATGTTGATTACAAACAAAAGTGTTACGTTCAGTTTACTGTATTCTTGTTTATCCCTGAAGTAATATAACCAAATTTACAACATACACAAAAGGTAGGATATAAGGTCTTCATTTAGAAAAATAAGTCCAAACAAATTACATTTCATTTAGTAAGTAAAAAATACCGAAAATATGACTGTGACATCACCTTCACAGATAACAAAACACGTATAACTGTTTAAATATTTTAAAAAATTACTAACCTCGTGAGTACATTCTCCACCAATGTTTCGCCAGCCATCACATTCATATCCCCTCTTGAAATTTGTTTCTGTGAACTGTTGAACTTCAGATCTTGGACGACCAGTAAGAGATCCGAAGTTCTGTCGTACCAATCGATTATTAAAGCCAATCTAAACATACTCTTTCACGTATTCGTGATTCCAGTTCCACAACAGACGGGTCGTTTACCTCATATGCCGTCTAAAAAAATACACATTTAAATGCAAGTATCAATGAAGTTCTATAATACTATATAATATGCACGCCCTCAGCACCACTACTAGTTACTACAAAATTAAATGCAATACTTGACTACATCGTTGTACCGATTCAATTTCAATTAGATCAACCATGGGACTTCGACGTCCACAAGTATGATAATGCATGTACATAATACTTTATCAAATGTTGTAAAAATACATATAGCAAATTTACCATCAATTCACGGAAAACCGTTTGAATTAGGAATGTATTAAAACTCTGACATCAATACTACTTCGAACTTATTTATTTAAACATATAAATATCGGTACAAGGAGGCACCAGATATATATGTGCCACACAAGTCTCATTTGATTTGTGTGAAGGCTGTGATACTGCCCAGGTGCCCAAACTGAAGAGGTGGGTTTTTTAGGGGATCACATCCCGAGCCTTTGGCCTAAAGGTTTGATCCACAAGGTAGTGGAGCATCGTGAGACGCAGTCCCATGGTAGCCGGTGATCAACGGACTATCTCCCACTGTCAGCGGCACCAGGGCATTTGGGGGCACTTTGAGATAACAGGCTACATGTTTGGGACCTGATTTAACAACTTCGCCTTGGGAATTCAGGTAGCACTACTCTTTCTCACACTAATGTTTCCGTAATTTAAAATCTTAAGGTAGCTCTTTTACTGGTTATTTACCTTTACATGATGTTTCTATACCTACAATTTGTTTTAAAGTTTACATAAAAATAAAGGCCGGGTGAATTACATGGTATAGATAGCCAACTAGTCATAACTGACACGCACCAGTCACCTTATTCTTATTTATTTATTTATTTAAACACATAAATATTAGTACAAGGAAGTACCAGATACATATGCGCCTCACAAATCTCATTCGATTTGTGTGAGGGGTATGATACTGCCCAGGTGCCCGAACTGAAGCAGGTGGTTTTCTTAGGGGCTCACACCCTGAACCTTTGACCGAAAGATCTGATCCACAAGGCAGTGGAGCATCGTAACGAGATGCAGTCCCATGGTAGCCGGTGATCAACAATTGATTCGTACGCCATTTGTTCCCTCAGGATACTGGAGCCCATGTGCACCATTGGTTTGGAATCAGGGTTTTCCAACTCCCCTAGGTGGACTCGCCTTGTCCACCAACCCGGTTGAAGCACCGGACATTCGCTTTTCGTCCTCTCACTTTCATAAACAACACCCCCGCCACGAGAAGGCAGTGAGTAGGACTTCCCTGGCAGAGGCTATATATTCGCTGGCCATGTGAGAGCATTTCGAGAGGGAGAGTGGACTCTCCCCACTCTCGGCCGTACCAGGGCATTTCTTTCTCAGTATAATTTTTTACAATGTTTATATCGAAAAACCAGTCTAAAAGTTAAACATCAAGTAAATTATGATTTATGAAAGCTAATTCTCAACGTCGTTTATGGGCCGTGTGCTTATATTATCTTTTAAAAATAAATCCTTTACCACAAAATGAAGATAATGGTTCTTATTGATTAGGTAAAATAAGAAAGTAGATCTTAATTGTCTTATTTTGATTTTGCTATATAAAACAAGTTGGGCAAGAATAAAACCGTTCCACAGTCTTATTTTATCAATACACTGTTTGAGTATAAGAAACACTCATTAACAACACGAAGTTTCAAGCACAAAAGCTAAATTAATTGCCTCATTACGTTTCATATTGACTGATAACAGGCATACGACGAAACGATACACTATTTACTGAAAGCCCTCAAATGCCCTGGTACGGCTGAGAGTGGGGAGAGTCCACTCTCCCTCTCGAAATGCTTTCACATGGTCACGCGAATATATAGCCTCTGCCAGGGAAGTCCTACTCACTGCCTTCTCGTGGCGGGGTGTTGTTCACAAAAGTGAGAGGACGAAAAGCGAATGTCCGGTGCTTTAACCGGGTTGGTGGACAAGGCGAGTCCACCTAGGAGAGTTGGAAAACCCTGATTCCAAACCATAGGTGCACATGGGCTCCAGTATCCTGAAGGAACGAATGGCATATGAACCAACTGTTGGTAACGGGCTACCATGGGACTGCATCTCGTTACGATGCTCCACTGCCTTGTGGATCAGATCTTTCGGTCAAAGGTTCAGGGTGTGGCCCCCTAAGAAAACCACCTGCTTCAGTCTGGGCACCTGGGCAGTATCACATCCCTCACACAAATCGAATGAGATTTGTGAGGCGCATATTTATCTGGTGCTTCTTTGTACCAATATTTATGTGTTTAAATAGTAAAATTTACTGAAAACGTGAACAAGTGTACTTTTCACCTTTAAAAAAAATTTTTATTCTGGAAACTTTAATGACAAAAACCCGAAACCATAACAATGTGTACAGTTAGCCCAAGCAGATCAAATGGTTTTGGATGGAATTGAAGAGGCTTTCGCTTAACAGCTTTTCGTATCTAGTAGCAATGGATCATCGACACCTTTAGGTAGTAACTTAGATATATTTAACGATAAGAAAAATATAAGTCAATTATAGTGACTGTTCTGAGTTCTTAAGAATATGTCAAGTTTCTTCATGAAGGGATCTCAGGAAGTCTCTTGGATCACTTTAGCCTGCAGAGAATTCCAGAATCTGACTGCTAATAAAGAGCAGGTATGTCTACAGTCCCTTCTGTTGTATCTCTAATTTCTGGGTGTTACTACAAAGGTTTTTATTGGGTAGGTGTTTAAAGAGATGACCAAGAGTGTTTAGGATTATGTAAGTCATCAGGAAGTCACCTCTGAGACATTATACTAAGTCTGCAGTAAGCAGTTACTGTGAAGTTTTCGGATGCTTCGTGAGGCCAAGCTCTGTATTTGTCACACTGAATACCACAGGTGACAGCGAAACGGCTTCCGGGTCGCTTACAAATGATCTTAGTGATCGTGGTGGAATATAAGTTGTTAAAGAAATTCTAGTAAAAGTTTACGATCGTAAAGAAAGGCTCTATTAAGATAACCAAACTTAAAGTAGCCAAAATAAACATAACAAGTTCAGCAAACCAGATTCTTGATTGTCCCAAGAAAATCGGTAACTTACGTATCTGGCTCTTTTTAGATCACTTGAAATAATAATATCTGGTTTGCTTTGGTTAATGAGAGTCCGAATATTCTTAGCTTGCTCAAGTCCAACTGCTGATAGATCGGTATCCAAGTGACCTAAAACGCCAAAATCTAAATAAAAGATAGAAATAACCTTGAATCACTTGGTTTTTATTTTCAGTTGTTTCTCCGCTAGAAGATAATTTAATATTAGACTGATTCTTACTGTCGTAATAGCGTCAAGTAGAAATATAAGATTTCTCGTTTCATATTCTGGAAACCAAGATAATATGAAAGCACAATGAACCTATAATTAGTATGTTTAAATGTTTAGTACAACAAGCTATCCCACTTCCCGACTCAGACAAAATATCTACCATCCACACAAATCACAAGAAATAATCACCAAAATCAAATCGACATTGAGGAAGTGTTACTGAAAGTCATCAAATAAAATAATTATTTGTGATTAAGCACAAATAAATTCAAGTGAATATGTTAGTAAAAATAACCTACATACTGACCGCGCTATTTAAATATGACGGCAGTACTTTTATTTACTGAGTTAATTTTGCTGTTAATTTATTGCTAACCTCGACCATTTCAGTAGTGAATGCTGCTAAAAAGTGTATCAGCAAACGAGGTCGAGACATATCGCATAGTACTTGCTCGGTCGATACACAAATCAATGTAAGGCCACCTCAAATAAGCTCGGTAACAGCTGAATTACATGGGTCAAATGAGGAAAGACTGACTTCAAAGAGGTCTGTTAGAAATAAAAACTCAAGAAAGGAAGTTTCTTCTGTCCTCCATCTTCTAAATGGTATCCGTCATCATTATTGAACTTAACGATAATATTCATAATAAATAACGATTATTCACGAACAATTGATATATTGGTGCAATTTAGTAAGTCTGTTCCATTTTATATATTGTACCATTTGTTGTTATCATTGTTTTCATCGATTCATTTCTCTTAGTGACAATTACGTTATGTTCGCATACTATTTAATTTATTAGTAGTAGTAGTAATGTCTTTAAATAACGAAACAATCGATCTTTCACAGTCACCATCCGTGGGAGTTATTAATGTTACTATTCCCTCTTTTAATGTTAATGATCCTCAACTCTGGTTTATTAGACTTGAAAATTACTTCGTAGCTAATCGTATTCTTTTACAGCGACATAAGTTCGGCTATGCAAGCTCACTACTTCCAGACGAAGTAGCAGACAAGGTACGAGAGGTCCTAACTAAGCCGGATGCGGTAAATCCGTACTACGTATTGAAACAGGCCGTAATAAAAGCTCTCTCGTTAAACGACCGGCAAGCTGTCGAGCAATTGCTCAGTGAAGTGCAAATCGGAGATAGAACGCCTTCGCAGTTAAAAACGTATATGAGCAACGTAATTGGAGACAGAAATGTGGATAAAAATATATTTTACCAGTTATGGTTGCGACGACTCCCACCGAACGTACAGCAGATCCTCGCTGTTGGAGATAGCGATGAAAACATAGACAACATCGCTAAAATAGCCGATAAGATTTACGAGAGAATGAAACACGCGACTCCACAAACGTTCAACTTCACAGTTGACGAAAGAATCGAGACTTTGCAAAAGGAAATTAATGCGCTATGCCACAAATTAACGAGTCTAAATCACAACGACAGGAAAAGAAGTTGGTCGCGCAGCAGATCAAGAGATAGAAACCGATCATTTCCTAAGGGACTATCAGATCCTGCTATATGCTGGTGCCATCAAACATTTGGGTACAGAGCTCGAAAATGCAGGTCTCCATGCAAATTTAAACGATCCCAACGATTCTCAGTAACGACTACGAAAATCAACGCAGCTCCCACGAGCAATCGTTTATTCTATGTTCAGGACAGAGTAACGGGTGCGCAGTTTTTAGTAGACACGGGAGCAGAGATAAGCGTCGTCCCTCCGTTGAGCAACGAAAAACAAAATATCGATACTGCGCTAACTCTTAAAGCAGCGAATAGATCCGACATAAAGACATATGGCAAGCGAAAACTGACCTTGAATTTCGGCCGTAATATTTCACTTCGCTGGGAATTTGTAATCGCTGATGTGTCCGTACCCATAATTGGTATCGATTTCTTAAAGAATTTTGACCTATTAGTAGATTCTCAACGAAACCAACTAGTGAATGGAGAACGCTCAGTAATCATAAGAGGAGTGACCACCGATCATTTATCTATGAATTTAGTAGTGTCGAAAGATAAGAACGAGCAATATAAGTCACTTCTAAATAAGTTCGCCGATTTAACGAGGTCATCATACGACAACAAAGATCTTAAACATACAGTACAGCACCATATCGTCACGAAAGGTCCATCGACTAGAGTAAGAGCGCGAAGGTTGGACCCAAAAAGGTTAAACATTGCGAAACGAGAATTCGAAAAACTAATGAAACTTGGTATCATAAGGCCATCTAATAGTCCCTGGGCATCTCCGTTACATATGGTTCCCAAAAAGAATGGAGAAATCAGACCATGTGGAGATTATAGAGCCCTTAACAAGCAAACGATAGCAGATAGATACCCAGTGCCACATATTCACGACATCACTACCGAAATGGAAGGTGCTGCGATTTTTTCGAAAATTGATCTTGTTCGGGCGTACTACCACATTCCAGTGGCCCCAGAAGACATACCGAAAACGGCCGTAATCACTCCATTTGGTTTATTTGAATTTTTGCGAATGCCATTTGGACTAACTAATGCAGCTCAAACCTTTCAGCGATTCATTGATCAGGTTGTTAGAGGTTTGACAGGAGTATACGCATTTATCGACGATATATTAGTAGCTAGCGCTACCGTCGAAGAACATCTACAACATCTACGACAGTTATTCACGAGACTTCAAGAACATGGTGTCACTACTAACGTGGAGAAATGTGAATTTGGAAAGAAATCATTGCAATTCCTAGGTCATATGATAAATTCTCGAGGTATCATGCCAGTCCCGGCAGAAGTTGCTGCTATTCGCAATTATCCGTTGCCCGAGTCACAAAAAAAGTTACGACGATTCTTGGGACTAATAAACTATTATAGGCGATTTATTCCAAACTGCGCAGCAATACTACAGCCATTAACGGACGCTTTGCGAGGAAATACCCGGACATCCCGTCTATCGACAGAGGCCATACAGGCTTTTGAGAACGCTAAGCGAACACTTCATGAGAAAATGATATTAGTACGACGAAAGAGCGAAGCGCCACTAGCCGTCATGACGGACGCATCGAACATAGCAGTGGGAGCAGTACTGCAGCAGTTAGTAAACGGTACATGGGAACCGATTTCATTTTTCTCGAAGAGATTAAATCCTACACAAACGAGGTACAGTACGTTCGGAAGAGAACTATTAGCGATTTGCCTGGCAATTAAACATTTCCGACATATGATAGAGGGTACCATTTTCACAGTGTATACAGACCATTAACCCCTCACGAAAGCATTAAACGCCAAGCAGGATAACTATTCGCCGAGGGAAATTCGACAATTAGAATTTATTTCCCAATTTACATCTAGCATACAGTATATTGAAGGTAATAATGACGAAGTGGCAGATGCGTTGTCCAGAACAACGATAAACGCGATTATTACAAGTGGAATTGATTATCACGGTCTCGCGAAGTTACAAGAGATAGACATCGAACTAAACAAGCTAAGATTCGATGACACGACGTCATTATTATTCGAAGATATTCAGTTCGGCAACGCGAAAGTAGTATGTGACATGTCAACTGGCCGACCTCGCCCATTCATTCCTAAACCATTGCGACGGAAAGTATTCGAAAGTATCCATAATCTATCGCACCCGGGAATAAAAGCCACGATGAAATTAATCAGTGAGCGTTTCGTATGGACGAAAATGCATCGCGATATACGAAGTTGGACGCAAGCATGCATGAAATGTCAAAAAGCCAAAGTATATCGTCATACTAGTTCGCCAATGGGTTCGTTTTCACAGCCAGACACTCGATTCGAACATATACACATCGATATTGTGGGACCACTACCAGTTTCGAACGGTTACAACTATATTTTTACATGCATCGATAGATTTACCCGATGGCCTGTAGCGGTGCCAATCAAAAACACCTCAGCCGAATCTGTAGCAAAAGTCCTAATCGAAAATTGGATTTCTTACCATGGTATACCGGCAATTATCACGACCGATAGAGGAGCTCAATTCGAAAGTCGACTCTTCCAGCAGCTTACAGAACTCCTCGGAATTAAACGTATACGAACGACATCCTACCATCCAATGGCAAACGGAATGGTTGAACGCCTACATAGGCAGTTGAAAGCGTCCCTTACATCTGTCATTGTCGATAACGATTGAGCTAATAAGCTTCCTTTAGTCATGTTAGGTTTAAGAACAATAATTAAACAGATATGGGATGTTGTCCAGCCGAGTTGGTATATGGAACTACTTTACGTTTACCCGGAGAATTTTTCGCTTCAGGTAAAAGTGTTCCGACTGATGTAGCCAACTACGTGCAACGCCTAAAGAAACACTTTAACGATTTAAAAATAGCACTTCCCAGACTACAACAACGTCGAGTATTCGTACCTCAGCAACTACATAATAGCACGCACGTATTTATCAGAAGAGACAACGTACAACCACCTCTGCAGCCGAACTATGAAGGTCCATTTCAAGTGATTACGAAGACAGATAAGACAGTCACGGTAGAGAAAGCTGGGAAAACAGACGTAATCAGTATCGATCGTGTGAAGCCAGCTTTCATCGATAGCGATTTTCAATCGACAAGCACAAGCCTCTCGAAGACGATCACACCGACGAAACACGAATCTCAGGAGTCAACGACGCTAACGCACCAAAACGAAGAGACTCCGATAACGACAAAATCTGGTCGCAGAGTAAGATGGCCGCAACGTTATGTCGCTACAATCTTTTACTGATAATTTTCTGCTACTTTGAATAATAATTATAATTCTTCCTCTTCATTGTATACGTGTGGATTATTAAGTTCATGTTATAAGCTATTAAACTCGGCACAGCTTATGTACACCATTGCGCTTATACTTGTATTTTTTTTCGAAGCGATACCATATTCCTTCTGTATCTTACCGCTATTTTGTATAGCCTAACGGACGGGCACGAACTAAATGCACATTAACTTCATTCCAATTTTGTACAAGCCCATATCTACGATTGATTGTAACTACGCTATCCAATTTACCGTACTTTATGCAAACACAGACATTTTTTCATATATCTTTGTTTGCAGGGGGGAGTTATATAGCAACCATCCTACAATCACTTTCGATTATAGCCAGTTTCGGTTAAGCCTTTTCTTATAACTTACTTAACAGACATCGTCATTTGGATAGTAACAATTTGCATATTCTTTGCACTGCTATACCACTAGAGCACATGACACTCTAGCCGAAATGTTGACTGCTTAAATATCATTCGATGACTCATACTCCTCCCTATATATGTACGCACACAAATATTATTATTAGCCTTTGTTTTGTTTTGCTGTGCCCTTATTAAATTTGACTATAAATTGCCTATGTAATTGCTTGCTATTTGCTCGCTTGCTCCTATCGTTCGCTTCCTTCGCTTATTCGCCTGTTTACTCGCTCGCTTGCCGCTCACTTGCTCGTTGATATTCACTCAGGTGTTTTTAGCTTTCTGACCTGAGTTATTCGACAATAAACTGTAGTTGCTGCTATCCTTTGTCTTCTGATTTTACGCGCCGTTAAGATTAGAATTATAACGGTTATCGAAGTAAACGGTTAACGAATTGCGGCACTACAACGTCACAAACCCCAACTATATTCTACTAGTAGGTAAAAGCGTTAATACAGTTCTAGTCATCGATTTCCATAGTTGTCATTGGCGATGGTGTGTCAGCCCAACCGAGACCTGACGTCTGAAAAGCAAATATACAAGATATCATACACGCAGCATCGTCAGTTGATTAGACGATAGAACCAGTCAGCCGTCAAAACGGCTTGGGATCCTTAGTGTAAGACAATTACGATAAAGCTCATGTATTCTCAAATTACTTTAACAATGTATATACCGTAGGGATGCCCTTCCCTTCAGTTCATACAAGCCCCACACACATGCACTGGACACTGCAACCGTTAAAAAACCTGGTGTCTTAGGTCCGTTAAATAAGCTTGATACAGGCAAGTCCATAGGACCCGATTAAATGCATCCTAGGTTGCTAAAGGAACTACAAAATTTTGTCGCGAATCCCTTAAACATATGCTTAAACATATCTGTAACTCAAGATAGATTACCAAACGACTGGAAGAACGCCATAGTAATTTCCGTCTTCAAGACAGGTACAGAACATGAACCTGAGAACTGCCGATCCATTAGCCTAAATAGCGTGGTTAAAAGTCCAGAAAAGATTGTTCGGAAGAAGCTGTTTAAGTGTCTCGACGAAAACCGGATTCTTTCTGAAAAGCAGGATGCCTTGAGAACAGGTTATTCCTGTCTCACTAACTTATTAGTAGCTCGTGGAAGTTGGTGCACTCTTAAAGACCAAAATTTACCAATAGACGTAGCTTGCATTGACTTCAGCAAAGTTTTTAACAAAGTTCATCACAACCAGCTGTTATATAAGTTAAGTAATATTGGAGTTGGAGGCAAATTATTAATGTGGTTAAAACCTCCTAATTAGACGTTAACAAAGAGTACGGGTGAACTCAAAGCTGTCTAGATGGGAAACTGTACTTAGCGGAGTACAGTTTTGGGGCCAATGTCGTTCATCTTGTATGTAAATGACCTTTCTAGTCTCCAATCACTATCGGTCTTAACCATACGTTACGCATGACTTTCGGTAAATGGATCCATATTTTAACAGCAAGCTCAGTTAATGAGTACCCAGATGGCTGTCAACCACTGTTTTAATATCTTCCTCTACAGTTCTATACGACGGAGTGTTTTTAATCAAGCAAGTTATTTACACACAACCTGGAAACTTTACAAAAAGCGGGACAATATATGTGGAAGTGCTTCAGAGATCATGTCAAATATTTCGATAATCAGGACAAGCGCTTTGAGCTAACACATCTGATGAAATTATCAGGTATTCCAAAAATGTATAATATGCCATGAGCCTCATGTGACCAGGAGAACACATAAATCAGTCACAAAACGGATTATCTGGAGCGGTGTTAGCACTTTGATCGATCGGCATTTTACCATAATTTTTCTGTGGATCCAATAAACCTTCATCTAGGTCCGAGGATAACTTTTCATTACCTCAGGCCTCGCTTGGGTAGCTTGACATCTGTCGTTGCTGTTTGCTATGCATCCTTAACGTACCCCTATTGAAAGCATTCTAGGATACATATCTGACCCCAGGCACCCAGCGGATTCACAATTACATGCTCTGTATAGTAACTACTTGACTTCGAGGCTACCAGCATTGATGTAGGCCACGATTATTCGCCCAAAGGTATATCCCTCTCTTCAACTAATTATGTACAGGCTGACCACCAACTAGACACTTGGAACAAGTCCACACTCAACCATGTCGACTACAACAACTTCTGTGTAAACCCTATCAATGTTAATTCTGAGAGGAATTAGATGGAACTTAACCTCGCTCGAAATATTCACGGCTTATTATCATACAAATACCCGGTCAGCGTTCCAGAAAGTCCTGATCTCAAACACCAAAAAAGTAATTGAACAGATATCTTTAAATGTGCCTGAAAAACTTCAGTATGTGCAGAGTGCCATGGTGTTTGACATCCCTGACAGTGCGAACCTAAGGCCTGTTAGAAATATTCCAATACAAGATTCTGGCATGTCGTCATACTAGGGTGTAACATGAAGATTACGTAAAATCCAGACTAAAACGTGCTATTTGATTTTCTCTCAGTTTTGTATTACCTAAGAAGCACATCACTTCGCCAACAATCAGTCTTTACTTGAGTGTATTCCAACGTCTAATAAAGATTAGGGTAATACATGAGAGGACTTACATCTAACGTTGAGTCATGGAAAGTTTGAAGGCCGAACAACCCAATCCATGCATTGTTTGCAATAACAATGACAGTCACATCACAACACCTTATGTCCTATTCTCTACCCTACCTAAAATTGAAGACACACCCACTGTAAGATCCATTTTGAAGGTTTCGTGTGTGAAAATCCCTTCATGTATACATTTGCAATTTCTTCTTAATGGTTTGTTTATTTGTACATATTGTCAATCTTTTTAATGCTATTTTAGATTGTAATGTTTCATTTCATAATATTTTTTCTCATTTTTCCTGTCGCTTTCACTGGGTTTCAGTGTTTTTTCCTGAACTGTATCTATGTTGTTTTAATTGATATTTAATATTAGCGGCAGCCATATTGATTGTTCCTTCTTTGATTGTGTTGCTCGATTTGACTGGGATCGTGCATTTTGGTTGTGAATTGGGACACTTTCCCAGAATTGGAAACACTTTGTGCTATAAGGCAAACTGTTGAAGAGATCTCTTACTTGGTCTATCCAGAAGGGATAGAATAACACTTATTTTTTGGTGTGTTCGGTAATTCTCTTATATTTCCTATCAGTTTGTCTATTTATTGTAATTTAGATCGATTATTGTTGGAACGATTGTTGGTTGAATAACTGAGTGGTAATATTTGTTTAGGTAAAATTGTACATTTGTATTTATGATGAAATTTAGAACCGTTGTTACCCCAATCACTTTGTTCTGATTTCGATTGGACAACACGCGTTACTACACCTTTACCCGACAGTTATTCTTCACCCAAACGTAGTTTGGATTTTATACCAACTGCGACCCTAGTTGAATGGTCGAAACCGTGCATACAACAGTTGAAACTATTCGTCATTAGCCACAACTCCCGACCGCTCCCAAACGTCAGTTCATTTGTGCCTTCTCAATACGTCACCACTGACGCAGCGGCTTCTGCACAAAATTGCTAACTCCTCTTGTGCTACAGTCCCTACTCAGTGCCCACATTTGTACGAACTTCGAGACGAATTATCTACGTTCGAAATAGACCAACACTAAACAAAAGGTTTGGAAGACTTTTTCATCAAGTGTTCATTTATAAGCAATGACTATTCCTCATAACAATGCATGACATGAATTTCGTTAATTTTTAAGGCTTCTTGATGAAGCCCGTATATGAACTGGTTTCTTAGCACTCACTTACATACATCTCCCCTTCTGTTAACTACAAGCTCTTCAAAAGTGTAAATTACACCAAGTTTCGAGTATTTTAACATTCATCGTTGCACTTATTTATTCTATGAGGCTGTATACTCTCTCCTATTGTTTTATGGGACACGCTTAATGACTTGCCGGACGTACGAATGCTACTAAAATATAATTTTCACAGAAGCCTTTACTACCCTGAATTATTCATGCAGATATCCTATTGGACCGTTGCTGAAATCTCACAATACGCTATTCGATCTCCAGTGATCCCACAATTGTTATGCCGATAAATCATCAATCGAGTGGCTAACCCCAAAGATATAAACCCCAAACTATTATGAGTTCCTTTTTGACTTATTCTCACCAGTTTACTAACTTTGTACACAGTTGGTTTATACATCACTGACTATATTTCTTTATTCGTTGTCTTGTTTATAAACATCGTATTCGTAAATTATCCCACCCACTTTGATAAACACTTGTGTATCACCATACTATAGAAGGCTAGGTTAAGTAGTTAGGGGCTAGTAGTTAACTGTTTACTGAGATGAAAATGTTATGGGCAAAATAGTCATCTATTTCCTTTTTGTGAAAGCAGTGAATTTTCTATTTTTCTGTGTTGAGAAGAGAATTGTTTATGTATTTGGGATTGGAGACATAGCATTCTACTCATTCTTTGTGCGATAAGACATGACACAAACATCTCCAAATCATCTTACGATGGGTAAATATGTGTCCTACATTACTCCATGATTACCTGTAGCTTTTTGCAAACTCATACTTTACAATTCTGCACAAATATACGGCCCAAAATTGTGGCTGTCTAATGTGCTTATTGCATGTTGCTTTTAGGGCTAGTATTCTCTAACAGGATATGAAACACAGAATAGTAAGGCAATTTTCTTCTAGCAATCACCTTAAAGAAGCCTAAGATCATAAATAAAGTGAGGGTAGATTCCGAAATAGGACAAGTAGAGCGTCTTCTAGTCATATTCCGTTTCTTTGCAGTGGCGTTAAGCCCTAGCCATACAATCCTCAAAGCTGAAGACGAGACTACTGGAAAAATATATATTAAAAACATTTAACGCGGGGAAAAAACCCATCGATCGGGAAGAAGGGAATTCAATGAGTTCAAATTCATCGAATAGCATGACTCCGCCCTGCAGGCGCGATCATTCTGCTGTAGACTACAACTTTTATTAATATTGAATATATTGTTCTATTTTCAGCCTAATTGTGTTCTCCATCATGTATTGTTGATTGTTATGATACAATGAGTTGGTGTAGGCAATGATGTTACTTCCACGTAAGATCTCATGAATTATGTAGTTACATCATGATAAATGTACAAATTTTGGAACCAGGCCTATAATTGGAGCAGTACTAGTAACGAAGGATACCATAATTCCATATATTCAATACAGCCGCTCTGATGCTTATAGAGAAGCTTTTGACAACATTGCTAGAATTTTGTGGAATCCTCTTTAAAAGTATGGTGTTCCCGGAACGATCAACTCCACCACTCAAAACTCCTGCAAGTGACTGAATTTCAAATGTTATGCATGAAGGACAGTCTACAGGTTTACTCCGGCCAAAGACCAGTATCAGTTGAGGATGTATACTCTTTTTTCCTTTTATTCTCGTTATTGACGGGATCATGAATATCTCCACATCTTAGGAGAAGTACAGAATAACGTGGATATGCTGAACGCGACTGGATTACTTGAACTTTATAAAAAGCTGATCAACAAATAGAGAAGAAAGCTAATTTAGCAGTAGTTCTTACGGCAGCAAGCCTCAAAATGCATAACTGAAGATTAAAAATATTGAAATACAGCACAGTGAACACCGGCCAAATACCACTTAATGGAGAAGCTCTGGAAGGGATGGGAAAATCCCCATACTTGGGGTGTATCATTGGTAAATAAAGGGGGCCTGTTGCAAATGTGAGGGCATGGTTTGTCCTAAAAAATCAGCATTTCTACAGTTGAAGCGCGTCAGGAACTTAAAACAGGTGTCAGCGAACATCAAAGTTAGAAGTTTTGTAATGTGTTGAGAAAATGCTATTATATGGAGTAAAAGTTCGAAAAGCTAACATAGTCACAATAAAAAATTTCACAGCTATTTGCGGATAGATGTTCATAGTAGCAACTCCGATCCCATTGGTTAGAGGCCATGGGCAATAACCATCCCTGGCAGAGGGCGAAGCAGCAGCCATATAAGGAAGAAATAACGAAAAGGCGCTCGAGACAAATGGGATACACTCTACTGAAACCACTAGACTGAAAAACGAAGCAAGCTCTAACTTAAAACGTTTGGGGCCGGAGAAAAGGAGATAGATCAAGGAATACTCAGCGCCGATAACTGAAGTCATACGACAAGACCAAGAATAGTACATGATAAAAACTCGAAAAGGGAGCCAAATAAAGCGTTGATTGGAGATTCATAACCATCCACCAATGTCTCTGGATAGATAGAGGCTTAAGCAAGTAAGTATATATATTTCGCTGCTATGGAGGATGTATAAAAAATAAACATTTTGTGTTCGTGATATTGTCGTATACATGAGCATACTTGTCCCTACATTTTGGTTTACAGGGTTAACTCAGTTGCCTTTACACATGTGTAACTTTATTTTACAGATGCATATGTTCCGCTTTGTTTATTTTCCAATCCGACTGAAATAAATCAAGAAAATAAGGCAAGATTGAAGGATTTAGTTGTTTGATGCGGTACACATTCGTTGTTTGTCCTACTTTTTTTAGAGTGTGATGAAGCAGTCATAATCCGCTAAACGTATTACGTCATACGAATAGTATTTACCACTGAAGGATGGTTGTGTTTAAACTTCTGTCTAGTCACGTCATAGGTTCCCCGCAATCCTTCTAGAGGGAGAGTGAGCTATAGCAAAAAGCGAATCCCCAAGCTAAACAGCTGATTAGTGCTGGTCATCTTAGTTTTACAGGATACCACAGCCCAAGGGTGCTTGATCAAGTTGCCTCATCAAATTGCGTTTCGATACGCCGTAGACCATCTTCGAAAGGTAGTGATACTAGATATTATAGACTACCATATATCTGACTAAAATGCATGCATATTTCTCTTTCCATCGGACCCGACCTCTGGTTTTCTTAGCCTTGAGATCATTTCATTAGGAGAGATCTTTACCGTAATACCGTCAAACCATGCAAGTGCAACACCTCTTCATGCATCGACCGCGTTCCATGAATTCAAAAACTTGGTTTGATCTTACTAAATAAAAGGCACATAGACTAACTGAGAATCTTCTTGACACAACTTCAAGAAATAGCTTAATACGTCCCGTTTATCATGCAGAAAAATTTATGTTAATATTTGACAGCAATCTTCTGGTTGTTAAAGACTGTTTAGTTTTGAAAACCATTAGAAAAAGGAGTGATCGGTGACCTAAGTTACTGTCAACAACTCGGGAGTTGAACCCTGTCTTATGCAAATATTGAAACCTATTCAGAAAAAGGGTATAGAAAGAGTCGTCTAACCATAGCAAGAAGGTTCAAAAACCGAGATCCCGTAAACTTATAATGGGGTTTCATTTTTCTCATAAGTCGTTATCACTAGGAGTTTTATACGCAAATGCTCGTAGTCTCAGAAGCAAATTCTATGAACTAGAAGCATCAGTGGGCAAGTGAAGGCCACTGATCATAACTGAGACCGAAACTTACTCAGACTGTGACTTTGACGTCACTCCAAAATCATTGGACACCTTCGCCTAAGAAGCAATGGAAATAGATGCAGGAGAAGAGGCGGCGTCCTTAAATGCATAGCTAACATAAATATCTGACAAGTTACAAGAAAAAATTATGTCAACCGTTTTTTGTCCCCCCCCTCACGTAAAACGTGCCAAAAGCATGCCTGGAAGATGAATTTCTCCCTATAACACATTGCCAACGTGAAAACGCATATCCAGAAAAGTTCATAGAGAAGTAAGGTAAAACCAAACCTAAGGGTTAAATACAATGCAGTTGGAGAAACCAGCCTCCTGTATTCGCTCTTCAAAAGAGATCTTTAGCGGTCCGTGATCTAACTACATTTAGATCGTTTCTGCTTGCTGTCGAAATATACATATCGTCATTCCTCATCTGTAATCATCGACTTAACTGGCGTAAGTGAATAACGGAATTAAATAGGTCAAATAAGAGAATGGATTTCGAATACATATATTTCACGCGATTGTTGATCGGGACAAAAGATCGGAGAAACGAAGAAGGCGTGCATGCCAACTCCATTTGACCAAGCGTTAGTCGATATAGTCACACAAAAATAAGTTACAGTTATGTGATCTATAGAAGAAGACGTGTAAACACACGCCGATATAAAAAGCCAAGGTTAATAGGCGATTATTTGACAAGGTCAAGATTTGACTGAGAATGAATAGATTGGCCTGTCTGGTAGCTATAATAAGCTATATGCGCTTAACACAGCAACTGACACCACATTAAATCACCGGAATAATTAACTACCGTATAAATTTCATGTTGAAGGTGGCTTATCCATTGGCGAAATTGACGATGTTGTGTAAAACGAGCTGCCCGCTCAAACAAATGAAAATTTGCAGGTCCTCTTTTCTCAGTGCTTCGAGCTGCATCTGTCAGTTTACATGTACATGCCAAAGCACATATATAGGAAGAACATAGAGAAAAGTACATATTTGCATTTCCAATCATGTTTTAAGGAACTTCAGACTGAGAGACACAGTGGTTTTTAACAGTGCGATAGTATTTACATAATACCGGGCACACCATTGACGATCCTCAAACCTTCAGAATTATAAGCTGACAAAGAAACACAGCATCTCGGTTTGCTGAAGCAATGGTGATAAAAATCTCAAACCTGATTTAAGTTCGCAAAAACAAGAGGTAGTAAATCTGTCACAACTCTGATAAATCATTTATTGCCACTACCTTTATTTCGTTGGCGTTCACTTTTTTGTGTTGTCTTCCATTAACTAGTTCTTATTTATTGTACCTTAAAACCGCCACTTCATTTCTATATTCCCATCCGCTTAATTCTCTTAAATAGTGTAAACTATTCAAATCCTGTTCAGTTATTACATATACCATCTTATCTTATGTAAACCCTTCATAACATCTAAAAGCACCTTACAATTTATCGTATCAGTCTCTGAACTTCACTTAATTAATGAATCACCAGCCTCTTATGTTCTCTTGGATTCCAACACCAAATGACCTCAATGTAAACGTTCAATATATATATGGTTGTAAGCAGCTGATGGGAAAAAACGAAACAGAATTAATTCATATTATTCTGAATCCATGTTTGTTCTGGCCTTATTTAAATTCATAAAGGGAATTAATTGCATGGAATATCCTGTCCTTTGCTTTGCGATTCCACAATAGTTGAACTTGTGAATTCATCAGCCGTGAACTCTCTACCTAATATTGTACACTCATACTCATTGTCATCTATAGTATCCCAGTCTTCTTGGCTGATGACTTTGTTTTAGAGCACATTCAAATATGGGTTGAAACTAATAAATGCCTGATAATAGGAGATATTGATGCACCCCATATTAGTTGGACTAAAATATCCACCGTAGGACATGTAAGCTCCTTCGATAGTAGGACCTTGACAACGGTAGTGGAACATGCTTCAGTATAGCATGTATCCTAAACTAAACGTCTTGGTTCAAACCAAGGATCTTCTTTTTGTGACATAGTGATCACTCATGAGCTTGAGGATATTATCGAAATATTTTTTATGCTGAATTAACTATTCTACTAAGACAACTTATAATATGCTAACTCGGACTTTTACATGAAAACTGTGTGGCAAGCATCGGATGATGAAAAACAAAACAGACTGTAAAAGATATTGTTGTGATTTTGCTAAACACTCTACTCTCTAGATGCACTCTCCGTTCTCCCTCATTCCAACCTTGACTTCCCTTCCTTCATTCGAACCTACTCCACCTTGATAAATATTACAACTCATTGTTCTTTATTACTGCGTTCTCTCCTCTGGAGCCCCTGATCATATTTCACTCTAGCAACATGAGGTAGTATCAATTTAATCTAGTAATTTATTGTACGTTCGTCTGTTCCACTAATAAATGTTAAGCATTGGTTATCGTTCATGTCCGAATGCCTTATTGCTCCTCGGTTTCTTTTTCTTTTTTTCTGTTCAGAATCTTGCTCTGAGGGTGAAGCTGTGTAACTTCTGACATCTGGAACAAGCTCGACGAACGCGCTTTCCCAAGGTCATAGTTCGAACCAGGCGCTCCATAAGTCAACTTTATAACAACTATAAACTTAAAAAGCTGCATTACATAAATACTTAGCACTACCGAAACCCTATCATACTTTTTTTCGAGATTGGATCTGGTATATAACGTGGACGCTATGCCCCTTTGGAAACTATTCTTATGAAAACACATTATATCTGAACGAATGAACTGCTATCAACTTTTATAGATTATAATTACTAAACAAGCTTGCTTGGGATGGATACTGTGAACCAGTATATGTTGTAAATTGTAGATCATGCCTGTAAAAATGGCGTGTACTTGCTCTTGCCGAAATATATTATTATTATTCTCCCACCGTTATCATATAACGATCATGCTGTTTTATTATTCAGATTAAGCCTCACCCAAATATGTGTAGAGCAAACAAATAAGCAATTCAGGAGTGCGCTGCAAAAGCAGACTGGACAGTAGGTACTAGCTCGTTAGTTGAAAAAGCATCGTGAGCTTAGTTCAGTCACATCCTCATTTATGCCATGCTTAGTATCACGCAGACCAAATAACTGTCCACTATGGATGACTAAGCAGGTCAAAAAATTCTTGTACGTGGGGAAAAGCATTGGAATATGTTCGTTTCTACAGGCTTGGAACAGTATTGTAGGGTCACTGAATATCAAACATCATCAACGTTGATGATCTTACACTGGTGAGCAAGAATTCGGATAACGCAACCTATCATTATGATCTTTTTTATTGCATTCTATACTTATTAATCACTATCAACTAACTACTATGAAAAACTATCTACTAGAATATTTTACTTTCTTGACCACTGTCTGCCTAATTTCTAATTGCTGAGTTCCATGGCGAATCAGAGGATACAAATGCTAAAAATTTACGGTGAGTTTGAACTATAAATTTCCTGCAATGTTAGATCTTGTTTAGACTGTTTCGCCAGGCAATGCTACGTGTTTGGCTCAAATTAAATTTGGACGTATACCAATTCAGTCTACAACGCTTCGTTAATCTACGAATTTAATCAACAAATTTCAATTACTTTGGAGCAAGAGTAACCCAGGCGAGTTTTATAACTGCATTGGATAATTACGTATAATGTTTATGATGTCTAATAACATTTCGCGACTATTTTCACGTAAAGTAGTCATATATTTCGTCACTGCCGTCAAATTTTATTCGAAACTATGTACATTTATGACTCGTAAGTCAACATACTCCGAAAAAAAGTATTTCATGTACATGGGCAATCTTAGTCCATGTCTTAATGAGACACTTCGTCATACTTGATGTCACTTAGCGCTAGATAATATGCTTTTTTACGAAACGATCACGTTATCTAAACCTAAACTTTAGTTACATTGGTGGTTACCATTTAAATTAATGTTTACTATGCGCTTTGTATTTGCTGTTACCTCACACGGTAAATCATGGCTCGATTTCCTTATTGCACGAAAGTCACTTTAATTTTGTCTTCGGCTCATTCACATGCAATACGGGTTTGGAAAATATCTAAACGACCTTTGAAATTCTCCACGAACCCCACGTTAGTCTTTGTACATGTTTGCTATTACACATCCAATTGCTATATTAACGATGCCCAAACGAACGTTCAGTACAATTGTCAGTATACGAAAGGATGTTACTTCGATGTGACGTCACAACACATCCGAACTATTGTAGTTATTCAACTTCGACGTCGTATTTTTTATCCTATGAAGTTTTGTTTCCGCGTGGCTGTTATGTAATAGATGTTTCGGTACATCAATCGGCTGTTCAACTACTCGACGATCTAAAGCATGTCCAGTTCAATTGGTGGTTTGACGACACTCATTCACGCGAATCATCGGTTTACGCAGTCGAGCGCATCTCCTGCAAACTGAAAACGATATTGTCGTCTCGACCACAACACTGACAGCATTTTTCACCGATATCATTGACATGAGTCCAGAGTGACACTCTTGGTTTCTTATGTTCTTTTCGACATTTTTCGGTTCACTCATCAAACACATGTGCAGCACTCACCGTTTATCATCTTTTAGAGATTTTATCGTGCCACCTTTCGCTCTCGCTCTGTATTCTTCGACCCATATTGATTTTCACAGCAGTTATCAGTTTTAACAAACTGACTGCAAGTTGATCAGAAGCTTCGCACAGGGAAACAACGACTTATCTTCACGGTTATACTTCTGTACTTACAGTTAGTCTGTTAAATATAGATATAACTAGAAATCGACGTTTACGAACAGTTGTCAACGACACTTACTGACTTTCTACTCTGAACCGATGACAGTGCAAACATTGACATCGATAGATAGTACGCTTATCGTACTATCACCGTGACATCGCTACTTTTGCAGCGGACTCAACGTTTCTCATCTGAGGACCTCAATCACTTTTCAAAGCTAGCTTTTTCAACGCCACTTGATAAAACTCTAAAATGCCATCTTTTTTTCTATTATTTCTATGGTTGATCGCTTAACATTTAAACAACGTCCTAGTTACGTGTTATTACTCGTTTCCCGATCAGTTTCTGCAGCCTCCTTTCCATTTCTTTTACATCTCGGCAATACTCGGAGGATTCATATTAATCGTCTGGCAACCTCCGGCGCACGACTACTCCCAATATGTTTGGCATCGATTCAAACGACCGTTGAATCTGGTGGGGGAGTATTGTAGGGTCACTGAATATCGAACAGATCATTGATCCTTGTAAAAGTCAAGGATAGTCTACGCGCATCAATCAATTATATGCCATGGACTGGCCCACGCGGCAGTGGTTGTTCTTTCACCTCTGCACTTCCGTGGTTGTACCTTAACTAATATATTCTTGTAATAACGTCCTTTGTGTTGTACAGTCTCCATAGCGTCCATGATCCTTTGATGCGTCGATGGTTCAATCCACATAAGGGCTGGTCGCGAGGTGTGACTTCAGCGTTAGTTGGTTCGTCACCATTCTCGTCTAACTATAGTAGGTCCCCAATCATTTCGACATAGAACATCAACGTTGATGTTCTACAGTATAGATTCAGTTATTTAAGACCAGGAATGATTGCAAAGAGTCAATAAATGAGGCTAAATAGTCATATGAAAGAATTGGATAGGGACTGTGAAAATAGTACGTAAAGGTTGTTCTTGTATATTAAGAGGCAGAATCGCAGAACTGATGGAATCCCATTAATGTTGTTACAGGAAAATCCATTGATATTGGCAGGAAACGGTTCTGCGAAAGATGAAGCTTTATCAGAGCATTTAAGTAAAGTTTTTCCCACCGGAAATGAGAAACGATCAACAAGTAACCATGGTCAAGGCGGCTTGTCAATGGATGCTGTTGTTACTTAGAAAGGAACCTTCGCAAGATTAATTCAGGATCTCAAAGTATATAAGCCTAGTTGTCCTGAGGATATTCACTCTAGGATTATTAAAGCCCTGACGTATGTAATTGCTGAACCCATACCAATATTGTTCGACATCTTTCTCTGCCACAGTCCAAACTGCCAAGGATCTGGGAGAACGCAGTAATCAGTCCGGTGTATAGACGGGGAGCAGAGACTTAGTAAATATTGGCTCGTTATTCTGACCAGTGTAGTTGTCAAACTGATGGAAAAGATTGTTCATTTGGCTACTATAAACTGTGTGGAAGGACACAATCTTCTATCCAAAGAACAATGCGGTTTCAGGTAAGGCCTTTCATGCTTGACAAATCTGCTCATCGCATGAGAAGACTGGGCTACAGAAAACCATAGAAATCTCTCGAGGGATGCAATTTTCATAGACCTAAATAGAGCCTTTAACAAGACCTCTCATTCGGGTCTTAAATTTAAACGAGAAAGTATTGAAATCCATTTTGAAATTATAAACCGTATAAGTGACTTTCTCAGTGGTAGGAGTTGTATACGGTGCCCTCTCAGGGTGGTAATTTGTAAGAGATAGAGTTCCTCATGGTTAAGTCCTTGGCCGCATTCCTCTCTTACTTCGGATAAATAATCATGAAGATGGCGCAAGTATTGTAGTTTGACAACACTTTACCAGTAACACCTATAACTTAATCGCACCCACCCAGTGAAATCAAAAGTCAGAAGCAAGGAGGTCGGAAGATATATTTGATAGATTATCAATATATGGAGAAGTGACTGATCTAAACTGTCTAGTGATCTCAGGAGAAGTTGAGCACGGCGTTCCCACTCGTGATCTGGTGCGGATGCATGACCGAGCGCCTTCAGCTAGGTGAATCCATTAAAACTAATATGGTCAGGATCCATACACATACAGAACTATTAATTTTGGGGATTCATTTACTGCTAAAATCTACTAATTGTAGCAAAGCCATCTATCCTATTCCTCGTCGATAACCTAAAGATTTGGGGATCCATACACATTATGTCAGATAGAATATTATACGGGTACCTAGATTCACTGCTTGCACGGATGGCCAGGTAGTCGCTGGAAGTGAATTCTAACTATGACTATTCATACCACTATACAATATGTATAGTTATTACCTATAGCAATGGAATATAAAGATCTAGGAGTTACAATAAACAGCAAAGTCAAAACTACGAGTAACTGTAGGGCTGATGCTTGAAACAACTTCAAGGTCTTATGAGCTATTTGTAGGTCTTTTTAGTACTTAAAAAATGTTTAAGGTGTTATACCCGACTTTCGTGAGGTCGCATTTGAAATATGGGATTCAAGAAACGAGTCCTCGTTTCAAATTTGAGGCGGATATGTCAGAACGAGTCCAATAACTGGGGACCAAAATGATAAAGGCTCTCTCTGTTCTATTCTATGAAGACAGACTAAGACACCCCAAATTATTTTCATTACCTTACCTCAGACAACGTAGTGATCTAATATTAGCTTACCGTATACTGGACAGTGAAACTGGTACTGATGTATCTTATTTTTCCCTCCCGTCCAGGACTGATCATTTGAGAGGATATTGTAAGAAAGTTCAAAATCCGAGATCAAGTCGTTTACGCCTGGAGCTTCGTTTCTCGCACCTAGTGAATTACCGGGACACATAATATCGGCACTTTCTGTTGATACACTGAAAAAGAGATCGGAGCAACACAGTGCTACAAATTTCAAAGATAAATATAAGTTGATAGACCTCCTATCCTTACTACTGAGAACGGAAGACTGAGTAGTTAAATGGTTCAAATGGTTGAGGACGGAATAGAAGAAGCTTTCGCTTAACGGGCTTCCGTGTCTGGTAGCAGTGGATCACCAATACCTCCAGGCAAGAACCTAGGTATATGAACGATAATAGAGGGAAAAAAAGAATTTGGTAAATCATAATAATATGTTATCCTTAGTCCTTAAGAATAAGTCAAATTTTCTCTTGAAGGACTCCTGGGAGGTCGCTTGGACTAGCTCAGTCGGCAGCGAATTCCAGCACTTGACAACTCTTAAGCAGTAGAAGTTGTCTGCAGTCTGTTCTGCTATGTAGGGTCTCCAATTTCTGGGTGTTACCTCTGAGGTTAGTGTTATGACTAAGCTTAAGAAGTTGTTTAAGGGGATGACCAGAAGTATTAAGGATACTATAAGTCATAAGAAGATCACCTCTAAGACGCCTATACTCTAACGGGTAAAGGTTAAGTGATTTGAGGCGCTCTTCATAAGGTTTGAATTTGAGACCCCGAACTGATTTCGTGGCTCGACGTTGTATACGTTCCAGAGTGACCTTATCCTTTTGGAGGGAGGGAGGAAATACTATGTTTCCGTACTCTAAGTGGGGACGAATAAAACTGTTGAAGATTATATGGAAGATTCTACCGTCAAACTGTCCAAAAATGCACTTCAATGTTACCAGTGCAAGGTCTGCTTGAGAGGCGTTTTTGTCACAGTTCGCATACGATTTCAAGTCGTAGGGTACCAACACTCCTAAATCTTTTTCAACTTGGGAAACTTCTAGAGGTGAGTTACCTAAATTATAACTATAGTCTGCAACATGTCTCAGATGGACTACCTTGGACTTTGAAGTGTTGAAGGTAAGTCCGTTGTCGTCTGCCCAACTTTGAAGTCGAGTCAGATCCTCCTGAGGAACTAGTATATCATTATGATTACGTATCTCTCTCCAAAGTTTCACATCATCAGCAAAAAGCAATAAGTCAGATGAAACTTGCTGAGGAAGATCGTTAATATAGATCAAGAAGAGAAGAGGTCCTAGTATTGAACCCTGGGGGACCCCACTAGGACATTCCATAGCCTGAGAGAGAGTGAAGTTAACCCTGACCTTAAAGTGTCGGTTTTCTAAATATGAAGAGAGCCAATCAATTAAAGGGGGTTTTATACCCAATCGTCCAAGCTTCTTGACATGCGTGGTTGACCCTATCAAAAGCTTTTGAGAAGTCCAGGCAGATGACGTCAACCTTCCCCTTGCGATCAAGGATGGTTGTTCGTCTATCCACCGCAGTCAGCAGGTTGGTCATACAAGAATGACCTTTTCTGAAACCATGCTGTTGAGGCGAGAAGAACTTTGAGGATGATAAGTGCTTTAGTATGCCGTCGAATACTAGGGATTCCATAATTTTTGAAGGTATGGAGAGAAGGGCCACTGGTCGCTAGCTTGTGGGTTCACTGCGTCGACCTCCTTTGAAAATTGGTGTGATGTGGGCCAGCTTCCATATTTCCGTCAGTGACTGGCACTCAAAACTCGAACAACTGGTATCAGTTCCATCAATAAACATTTTCCGGGAGAAGTTAAACTTTTTATGGAAAACAAGCTGCAAAGATTAACACATGTCCATCAACCTTCTATCGTCAATACTGAAGGACTGTATCATTGTTCAGCGCAATTTCCGAATTTCTTCTGGCGTGTTGTTGTACAATGGCTTTGCGTACTCATTTTGAGGGTGCTAGTGATATTGGTGTGTTTTCCAAACTTACGAATAACTACTGCTTGGTTTCTGTTGGGAGTTCCGAAAACTCCAACAGGTAAATGTGTTCAGTCTTTGTAGACCATATTTTTAGTGTATTCAGAGATGAACTTCCAGAAAACTTTCCTGTCATTGACACAACGATTGCTGGTATTCGAGCTGTTGGAAGAATGACTGTAGGTATGTGCTGTGAAATATTGTACTTGGCGTTCGCTTTTTTTGTTTTTATACTATTAAACAAGGTCTGTTTTGACATATAATGCGATCTAGTATATGTCCGCAAGGGTTAAGTTTTCACAAATCATCAAATAATCTTACCATAATTTGTCTGGCTGTATTGTGCTCCTAACTTTTCGGCTACTTACTCAATGGCTGGTATTTTGTATCATATTTAGTAGAGTCCGAAAATGTCAATTTTCGTTGCGTCTCGTCAGTTTTTGTTTGAAAGGGTAAGAGGCTAAGTGACCTGTGTTAGTCCTGGCAATGGTGGTCTCTCACTTCATCTGACTTTTGAAAGCAACAGAAAAAGGGGTCTCAATCACGTTAATGACTTTCATTTATAGATGATATGTCGGGAAAGTCGATAGTCAGCTAATAAGTAATTTGTTCTGAGCTTGTAAACTTTTTAAACAGTTAATTGCCTGTTTTGGAAGACAAGGAGAGTCGAGCTTAGCTATTCTAGGAACCAGCTTAGTTGCATTTCTTTGGAACTTTTCCAACAGCTTACTGTTTCTTTTAAAGTAGGGGCTAGTCACCTGTATGCAGTCGCCAAATGCCCTGGTACGGCCGTTAATGAGGGGAGTCAGCTCTCTTGAAATACTCTCACATGGCCGGGCGTATACAGCCATTCCCAGGGAAGTCCTACTCACTGCCTTCTCATGGCAGTGTTGTTGTTTACGAAATTTAGAGGACGATAAGCAAATATTCAGAGCATTAACCGGATTGGTGCACATGGACTTTAGTATCCTAAGTAAATAAATGGCGTATGAATCAATCGTTGGTCACCGCCTTACATGGGATTGCACCCTCTGACGTCGCTCCACTGACTTGTGGATGAGACTTTTAGAGAGAAGGCTCTGGGTGTGCCCCTAAGAAAACCACCTGCTTCAGTCTGGGCACCGGGGCAGTATCACAACCCACACACAAACCAAGTGACTTGTGTGGCTCAAATGCATTCGGTACCCCTTTGTCAGTCAGTCAGTCACAATGTAGAACTTCGTACGTACGTACATCAGTTCCAGTTGCCATACCACATTAGCACAGAGATGAAGTTGTCGATTCAAATCCCATAGTGGTAGAAGTAGTAGGAGTATAATCAGAAATCCAAAAGATTAGGGTTTGAAGAAATTATTGAAGGAGTATAGTACAGTGAAATAAATTTGGAAAGAGAAAAATATAAAGACATGAGGAATTCAGAAGATTAGAATTTGGTAGAACACAAAGAGTGGATGCATCTTCGCCATTGCAAACGATTTTGAGCCATGTCATTCAAGGTCTCTAACCATCGGTTGCTGTCATCTCGCGAATCCCAACCAGGTAGTCTACACCTACCAACATGGCTCAGTCCAATTGTCAGTGACTTCATTGATTTGTGCCACGTTTTTATCTGGCCCCCCTAGTTTTCTTCCAACCCACTCCTACACCATGAAACATTGCACGTCGGGGCAGTCGGTGGTCGGGCATACGTAACACATGTCCCAGCCATCTCAACTGATGAAGTTTCACTACTTCATCAATCGATTTGCCATCCCTACCTAGTACTCGTTTCCTTACAACTGCATTACTTACCCGGTGGTCCCAGGATATACGAGCAATGCTTCGAAGACACCTATGATCGAACACTAGTAGCCTACGAATATCCTCTACTCTTATTGGCCATGTTTCACTGCCATAAAGTAGGACGGAGCGAACTGCTGCACAGTAAACCCGTCCTT
Organism: Schistosoma rodhaini; assembly: GCA_944470415.2. Taxonomy (NCBI): domain Eukaryota; kingdom Metazoa; phylum Platyhelminthes; class Trematoda; order Strigeidida; family Schistosomatidae; genus Schistosoma; species Schistosoma rodhaini. The sequence goes on from OX104044.1 coordinate 65,072,579, forward strand.
TGGTTGCTAGACGGATATCTCGCCTACGCCATAAATGACGCATGTTGGCAAAAGCTAGACGAGCCTTCTGTATCCGTGCTGAGATTTCGCCACATACCAGACCACAAGGGCTGATGAGACTCCCAAGATAAGTGAAGTGGTCTACACGCTCAACTACTTCACTCCCTATCATTAGTTCAGGTGTCGATGCAACCCAATCCTGAAGTAACATTTTGCACTTCGAGGGAGAGAATCGCATCTCGAACATGCCTGCATAGTTGCTTATAGTAGTCAGAAGACTCTGCATGTTGTCAGCGTCTTCACCGAGTAAAACTATGTCGTCGGCGTATTCTAAGTCAACAAGTGAGCCTCCTGGTAAAAGTTCAACTCCTGGAGGTTTAGCTGATGAAAGTACTATCTCTAAAAGTATGTCAATGACAAAGTTAAACAAGAATGGGGAGAGTGGACAGCCCTGACGAACGCCACTTGTGGTAATCAGTTCTTATGACAGTTCGCCATAGGCTCTAACTCGACCAGTTGTGTTCGAATAGAGAGCCTTTATGAGGTTAATATACTTCTTTGGTACTCCTTTCAGTGACAAACACTGCCATAGAACCTCACGATCAACGGAGTCAAATGCCGCCTTAAGGTCAAGAAATACTACTATTGTGGGACGTCTGAATGTGTGTCTATGTTCTAGGACCTGACGTAGAGTGAATATCTGGTCTATGCAACCACGTCCAGGTCGGATACCAGCCTGGTTTTCTCTAGTCTGCTCTTCACGAGCTTTGGTTAGGCGACCTAGTATTATTGAAGCTAATATTTTAGACACTATATTAGTCAAACTGATCCCTCTGTGATTGTCACAGGAGGACTTTTGTCCTTTCTTATAGACTGGCACAATCAGTGATTGGGACCAGTCAGATGGAATTACGTCCAGTTCCCAGATTCTACCTAAGACCTCAGTCAATCTCACTGCTAGTACTGGACCACCATCCTTAAAAATCTCAGGGGTCAACCTGTCAGGGCCTGCTGCTCTCCCTCGCTTCAGATTTCCTATAGCTTTTTCAACCTCACAGAGGGTTGGAGGACTTACATCAATTTGCCATTCAGGACGACTGGGGATCGTGGGTAATTGAAGTGTGGCTGAAGGCCAGTTGAACTGATCCCTAAAGTGTTCTGCCCATCGATCCAACCTCCTGGATTGAGAATGAATGATATGCCCATCTTTATCTGAGATGGTTTCACTGATATTCGGGTTCCTAATACCGGTTTCTTTAACGAGTCTGAATAGCTGCCTACTGTTACCTATTGCCGCTGCCTTTTCCATCTCTCTTGCTTTCGCTACCCACCACTGTTCACGATCATTACGTAGACTTCTTATAAGCCTGCGCTTAAGTTGACTCCGCTCTTCGTTATGCTCAGAGCCAGGTGGGATGAGTTTACGAGCATCTATCAGTGCGGTAGATGCTGCCGAGATCCATTGTTTCTCCCTAACGTTATGGTTTACCTTATTAGCGGATATCACTGCTGTTTCCACAGCTTTTCGGATGTCATTCCACGCTGCTTCGGGGTGGACACAACTTACATGGCTGCCTAACTGTTTTTCTAGTTGTTCCTGAAATATATTCTTAGCTTGCCTATCATTAAGTAGAACCCTTAGAGGCTTCCCTGCAGTGTCTTTCCTACGACCAGTAAGACGCAGACAGATACGTGCTCGCACTAGAGCATGATATGAATCTAAGCATGTGCCCCAGAATGAGCGACAGTCTTCTATCGAGCTCCTCCATCGGTGGCTGATAGCGATGTGATCTAATTGGGTCCAACGTTGGGACGAATTCGGGGGTCGCCATGTCAAAAGATGTTTTTCCTTATGCTTAAAGTTAGTATTTGCAAGAAATAGGCGGTTATCTGAGCACAGCTGCAACAGGCGGTCGCCACTATCTGTTCTTTTCGCCATGACACCATAAGATCCACCCAGGTGTCTTTCCCTTTCACTTAGTTTACCTACTTGAGCATTAAAGTCACCTGCTACTATTACTTCATCAGAAAGCCTAGCTTCTCGGAGAAGGTCAGAAAGTTTCCTGTAGAACTCATCTTTTATATCGTCTGAGCTGCAGTCAGTGGGAGAGTAGGCAGAGACGACGAAGAGGCAACGACGAGTTTCCCTATCTTTCCGGGTCCTTACTGATCCGTTTAGTCGGATAGCGCATAGACGACTGTCTACTGGGATCCAGTCTAAAAGAGCTAGTTCTGCCCTAGGACTTAATGCTATACCTACTCCAGCGAGGCCACGGGAAGCAGCATTATGGCTTCCAGATACACGAAGGGTGTATCGAGATGAAACTTTATTTTGATTAGGTGAGGTCAAGTGAATGACACTACTCGGATCTTGTATGCGCGTTTCGGAGACGCAGCACACATCGATGGTGTAAGATTCTAGAGTCCTAGCTAAGGAAGCCTGTTGTCCTATTTGGCACAATGTTCGGACATTAAAAGTTCCTATATGTAGTTTAGAGCGTGGTTTCAGGAGACCAGGAATAACGTTCTGTGTACTCGAATCGTTTGCCCTAGCGGTGCGAGGTGATAAAAGGACGTGGGAAGGGTTAGTCGTGGAGATAACAGAGTTATTAGGTGTAGGAAGGATTTGAAAGCGACCAACTTGGTCTTGTGTGCAGTTAAGGGTATGAGGGCTAGTATCACTTCCCGGCTGCCCACACCGTGGAAGGGTATTTCTTGAGGGACCTGAAAAAGAAGTTGGATTAGTGTTGGTCTTAACGACCTGGGAGCGTGACCGCAGTGCCCAAGGGACATCTGCTTGAGGCCGGTCACGCACGGCCTTTTTGTGGGGGATTTTTGACGTGTTAGCTCCGTTCTTCAAAAGTCCTTACCGCCGGAGACGGAAATCCGTGGGATAAGGCGAGGTGTGCATTTTTAGGGTCGACCTTTTCTAACCCCACCCCTCCTTGTGGGAAGGCAGCATCGCTGTCATGCTGGTTGTCTGAAGGAAACACCTTACTGCTTTCACACCTCTGTACAGTCAGCAGTACGACTTCGCCTTCGGACCTTGGGATTGCTGCTTTTAGTCTCACCGCTCTTCAACCGACCTGTCTGGCATGGTAGGACCTTGAGGAACGATTGTTCCAGCCAGCATAGCTCGATTGGATCATCACGATAGGCAAGCCCGACCACCACGTCAAGGTAGCAGCAACGGTCGGGGGTACCCCTTTGTACCAACATTTATGTGTTCAAATAAACAAAACATTTAGGATACTTCGATCATGCAATAAAAAATGGGAAAATGGGGAAGTTGTATAGTCTTTTGGTGAATGGTTTTCCAATGACCCCCTGTAAGTTGAACACCGGTCTTGTAAATGGTGATTGGCATTCTTAGGAAGAACGGTAACTTCTGCGTCAATGTCAAGGAGATAGCGATTCCCCACGAATCAAATCAGCGATGTATAACAAACTGCTGCGTTCACTGGCTACAGTTGCTGCTAACAAGTGCCGGACAATAGGATTTCCCGAGAGATTTATTGTGATGTCAGGTTTGGGATTGGAGAAACTGTTAGGTTTAGACTCACCGTACCTATTGTCATACTAGCACCAATCAGTAATTGCTGTTTCTTGTGATCTAGAAACATCGTTATTGTAACGTGCTTCTTTGGGGGGGGGGTTGTGGTGTCGTCGGCTAGGATGAATATTAGGAAAACGAGTGTAAGTATGACAGTAGAGTACGACAGAGATCTGTGATGTCAGATTCCGTCGTTTGAGATTTGCATTGACAGAACAAACATCAGTGTCCTGATTATCGAAATATTTGACATGATCTCTGAAGCACTTCCACATATATTGTCCCGCTTTTTGTAAAGTTTCCAGGTTGTGTGTAAATAACTTGCTTGATTAAAAACACTCCGTCGTATAGAACTGTAGAGGAAGATATTAAAACAGTGGTTGACAGCCATCTGGGTACTCATTAACTGAGCTTGCTGTTAAAATATGGATCCATTTACCGAAAGTCATGCGTAACGTATGGTTAAGACCGATAGTGATTGGAGACTAGAAAGGTCATTTACATACAAGATGAACGACATTGGCCCCAAAACTGTACTCCGCTAACATGTTGCACTAGGACACGTGTGATAACCACATCGACTAGTTCCTGTTCGAAAAATTTTTCTGACAATTCAGTCCTCAGATTTTTCTAGTTTACCGTTGGGATTTTCAGGTGTTTCCTGACGGATACCATTTAGAAGATGGAGGACAGAAGAAACTTCCTTTCTTGAGTTTTTATTTCTAACAGACCTCTTTGAAGTCAATCTTTCCTCATTTGACCCATGTAATTCAGCTGTTACCGAGCTTATTTGAGGTGGCCTTACATTGATTTGTGTATCGACCGAGCAAGTACTGTGCGATGTGTTTCGACCTCGTTTGCTGATACACTTTTTAGCAGCATTCACTACTGAAATGACCCCGGTTAAGAAAACTGTTTGCGTTTGAGCAGCACTACTGACAAAACCACACGCAACTATTTTTTACTAAACCGTTTGAAAGCCGCAGGCGTTAGATTCACACAAACTTCCTGGTACCATCCTATGCACTAATTGCACTGCATGCCACTTTCCGCAGGATATCGACAGCCTTGGCGTCGGCAATTATATTTTTGCACTGTCCAGTCATCAATCAGAGGTTTTCAAAAAGAAACTAAACACAAATAATACCCAGAGACAAAGGAAACTGATAACCGCAAAAAACTGGAAAACTATGAATTGTTCAACCCAAAAATGCAGACAAATGCAAAAAGAACCAACGTACTCAAAATCACCTATGATAAATTACTTTCGAGAGAGAGTGATACTCTTGACGATCACTTTTACTGAACTAAATTCAGTTAAAGCGAAAACAGTGGTCTTGATGTGTAATGAACGATCGAAACAATAAAATTAACTCAGTAAGTAAAAGTATCACTGTTCGTTTTCAAATAGCATGCTTAACAATGATGAAATGTATGTTGTGTTGCCTACACTCGACGAAATTAGCTAAGTCCTTGTTCTGTATATATATATATATATATATATATATATATATATATATATATATATATATATATATATATATATATATATACTGAGGAACTACAATTTAAACAACGCCGTTTGACTGTCTAGGCTGAGTGGATTCATTGGAAAGCAAATTGTGAGACCCTGGAAGTTTTGTTGATGAGTAATTATTTGAAATTGCTTCCTATTGAGCGTAGCGTTTCTCCAGATTTCTTGGGGTCATTAGATGTATTATCTATAAACTGTTCACCCTGTCACTTCAGATCAATAATGTTCTATCCATAAGCTACTTGAACGTTTTATTCTCTTGATAAAATAGCTATCTACTTAATTTGCTATATGATTTTAAAAAAGTATATTTCAACTTGTTATTTAAGGCAATACTCATGGTCTCCTTGTTCCACACTCAACAACTGATCAAGAACTGATGCATTTGACAAATTCCGTACCAGACAAAGTAAAGGTAGTGCGAGTTGAAGAACGCCTATCAGCTCTTGGGAATATAATTGCTTGCAATGATTACGTCGCCCTCGTTCGTCCAGACCTAGATAAAGTAATAAAATCGAACTTCATAAATTTTTGATGTTTTGAAATCAGTGACCTAACATAACGTCTACTAAGGTTCATCAAGTCCAGTTTTGTTACCATCGACGAACTTTAAAGTTCCAATGTACATATTCGATTTCATTTCTGAAAACCATTAGTACAAATTACAACAAATTAATCTGTTGGTTTATATTTCATTTACATCATTGCTTCCAGATTTTACAGCTCAAAATACAGAAATAACATTGCTACGAAGGACATTCATGTGTACACTTAGTAGTCCGTATCTGTCAGAATCCAATTTCGCATTATCAGTTACTAATAACATGTATTAGTGTAACAGGTTCTAATTGAGAGTTCCTCTATAGTTAAAACTGCGCCTTGTAAATGTATGCAAACTAACACAAAACCAGGTCCAGTGCTTTTTATCGGCTCTCTCCATCCACCTAACATCAAATATACTCTTTTTTGTCAATCCACTGGCGGTCTTTGGTATGTTTCAACTTAATCGATGGTCATTTGAGTCTATACTGTGTGGCATCACGTGGGACCTGATGTAAAATCTTATTTCAACAGATAAGTCACTACATAAATAGCTCATTGATGATCTTTTTGGGTGCAAAAAGATTGTGCGGGTTTAAATCTCATGGAAAGCATTAATTACATTAAGACTGGAGATGTCTTGATAATTAGTGTCAACTAAAACAAAACTTGCTCTCCCCAACCAAATAACTGTGTTTTGTCTAGTCAGACAACTGTTTGAACTGTCACTTACTTCATCCATAATAATTTTATTCAAAAATTCGGCTACATTAGTATACAGGCCGAGAATACATCTTTGCTATCTACAACTTGTTAGTTGAAGTGGGGTCGAAGCTATCAACCTACCAGTTGATAGTTTAATGATGAATCAGACGACTACTGTAACTATTTTTATTAAACGAGTCGCAATTATTTACTACTTTATGCAGAAATGATTTCAGGTTAACTTTTTTCAAGAAACTGATCTTTAGGTAACTAATGAGAATCAGAGAGGTGTAAGCGGAGACATTTTTTAGCAATATTTACTCATGAATCCATCACATCATGAAAACCAGCAGCGTATACGTTACCCGCAGGTTACTGCGTTCAAGTCTAACGATCCACATTCTCAGCTTCAGCTTATTCGTCATATATGACTATTCACTCAGTATTGTTGACGGATTACTATTTCTCCCAACCTTGTCAACTATATAGGTCGCAGTTTACTAAAATTTAGTGATCGTAAAGCATCATGGTACTACTTAACCTAAATGCTCTGTTGTCGATATCATCTCAAAACGATGATGAGCATTACAGTAGTCAAAATGGCCATACGGTTTCCAATGATTGTCCATGTTCGTCTTTCTGACTAAATCCGTAAGCGAAATATCGTAGTTAACCTTCAAGTAAAGCTCAGTCTTCATATGAAATGGTTATTTTTTGACATCTGGTGCGAAATAGCTGCCTTTTACTTGTTTGGTGAACAGGAGTTTATCATATGAAGTTATATAAGATTCTTATTTTATTTCGAGTGGAATTTAGGGTTAAGTAAAGTAGTAAGCAATCTCCCGGTAAGTACTCAATAGAAACAGTGTGTTCTATAACACATGGATATTGCAAAGCTCGATGATAAATCTGTTTTTATATAAGTAGAGTTATAGAAGCAATGGCTTGTTGTCACTTGATTTATTGAAAATCTACGTGAAACTTACTAATAAGTTAACAGCAATTAATACTGTAGTTAAGTCAATGGTTAGCAGAAGCACGAATTATTATCAGCTGCCATTTTTTATTCAGACCATCAATTTATTGTCTATAATATTCTGTACATGAACTAAGACTTATTCCTGTAATATTTAGGAAACTGTGGAATTGGTCAGCGACGTGTTGAATGTTGAGGTTTTTTGTGAAGTCATTGCAAATCATCTTCTCGTCGGAACATATTGCGTGCTGACAAACCAAGGTGGACTTGTTCATCCTAAAGTTACAGTTGACGAATTAGATCAGTTGAGTAGTCTTCTTCATCTTCCACTAACTGCTGGGACTGTAAACCAAGGAAGTACACTTATTGCAGCTGGACTTGTGGTCAACGATTGGGCGGGCTTTTGTGGTCAGAAAACGACAAGCACAGAAATTCAGGTATGCTTATCCGTTTTAACTTCGAAAACTTTTTACGTTAACAATGCGATATTCATTGTATTGCAGCTAACGTAAAAGCTACTTATTGACAGTCGTTAAATAATTGTGATTTATATTGTTTCGTCAACTCATATGAATTGTGACTTACTTTTATTCTCTATCCATGTTTTTATAGGTGATTGAATCAATATTTAAATTAGATGGTGAAATGAACGTCCTTGTCGCGGATTCAATGCACGACGCCTTGGTCGAAAGGTGGATAATTTTTGTACAGATTTTTTATTAATCACTATACGAAAGAGCTATTTGTTACAAATGTAAAATTGGCTCATGAATTCAACCATTAAATTACTATAGCATCCACAAAACCCCTCTCTGATTATAATCATATGCTCACTAGTAACGGTTTTCAGGAGGTACTTCCTGGAGTTCCAGTGAGAAGCCGTGACCAGTGGAGTTCAACCGGGTCTGTTGTAAAATGGTAACTCACTAGAGACAGTGGTGGACGGTGGCACATTTTCGTGGATTGGTTCAAGTTAGATATTAACACCATTGAATGCCGGCTCAGTGCTCTAAAGGTTAGGCGTTCGCGTGCGAGACTGATAGGTCCTGGGTTCGAATCAATAGTGTAAACAAGATTTGTGTTTTATCTCGTTGAACTCAAATCTGAGTTACGTCTTTTTTGATTGAAGACGGTATTATCATTAACCCCTACAGAAATAGTTTACTTAAAAGTTAAGTATATAAACATCCATTAGGTAAGTGGTGCAAATTATACCTAAAGTGTATCCAGTTAATACTGATATTGCTTTTTTTTCGAATTAGATGACACGTGAGAAAAGATGATTACATTATAAAGCTTTTATGTTGTTTTCCTCATATTAGTTTACTGTTAATTAGGAAAGTAAATTTGTAGAATATGGTCAGTTTTTGATTAGCACTAATTAATTTCCTAAACTAATTTTTTCGAGTCATATAATTTTAATGTATTATATGGAGTCTTTATCGCATAAATTAAAAATGTAAACGGAGAAGAACAATACTCAATATGCTTATCCAGCTACTGAATTGTAATTGTGCACAGGCAGAAATAATAGTCGACTTTACGTATTAGCATTTTGCTTATTTGTGTGCATTAGTGTATATTTATATTATTATTTTTGTTATCGTTTGTTGCTTTTCTTCAGCCTTAGCTGATTCACCTGTTGGATTTTATACAGATGCCTCATTTAGTGAAGAATATTATCCTGTTGCGTATTCCTTCATTCGTGTACATTTATTTCCAAACTTCAAAAATTGGTAACTTTTCATCCCAAATTATGTAAAATGAACATATACTCTTTGTATAATCAATTTTACACAATTAGACTGATATGATTTCACTTTATTTGCGTGTATTCTGTTTCAATTTTCAGTATTTGACATGAAGTTCATAAGTTAATTGAGAAAAGGGACTTCAAGTATACACAAGCCATGTGGCGAAATTAATAAAATGTGGTGGATGATTGGAAAGGCGTTCAAGTCCACCTGATGTCTTGTATTCAGTTAATGGGCAAGCACAAAACTAGTTAAGTTTAACTGTTCTTTAACCAGGTAGTATAGTGTTAGGATCTTCGGTGGTGAGCCTGCCTACTTGCGATTTTGATAATAAAAACAAATAGCATTCGGATTCCTTATTACTGTACTGTCTTTATGCATTTAAGTATGGAGCAGATGGTGTGTAATTCATAATTTAGCTATCCAAATGGTTGTTTCCATGCATAAATCTCCATATAATGGACGGATATGTGGTGCTTTATAAATTCTTCGCGCGTGAAATCTGATCGTGTTGCAGATATCCCTTATCCCTGTCTGCATACTGACTTACAGCGCTGGTCCCTGGAGTATTTAGTTAATCATCTGAACTAAAAGGTTATTAAACTACTGTGCTTTCATGAGGATATCTTTCAATAATGTCTCAATTTTTATGCTGGGAGTATTTATTATGTTGTTTGAGCTAGGTTCACGCGTACAGTGTAATCTATCAGAATGCTGTTCAGATCCCAATTTAGTTTCGGGGAAAAATACTTCGTGCTACTCTTGTCTTAGACGACTTGTGAGTTTTGGTATTAATAAGCAGTTAGATGACAAGTTTTGAATGATTGGGAATCTTGGATAAATGCTTGTTAGTTTATAATCGTACCTAGCAAAACACTTGTCAACATTAACATTCACTTCACTGTAGCTTCTAAATTTGGCAAGTTTTCAGACTAGTAATAGAGGGAAATTCTGGTACGACAGGTGGTGGAGATTAGATTTGTTTAGGATATTTTGGAAATTTCGTCTAGCAAGCATCTTTATCTAACATTGTTCTTACTGCTTATCTACTATAAATCGATTGTCAGAAGATCGATTACTCTTACAGTTGTGGAATGAAGCTTGTGTGAGTTTAAGCACAGTTTTATTTCTAAATTTTTCAAAGCGAAAAGATTTGACTGACAAAATCTCAGTTATTCGGATTCTCATTCCTAACATTTGTTCATCTACAAGCATACAGCAAATAATTCACTAGACAAACATTTAGTCAGAATAGTGGTTATCACTGACAAGAGCAGCTACTAAAAGGCTGTTGAGTTCTTTGATTAGAACAGCTAGTAAATCGTGATGAGTCGAATCTACACTGCGAGTTAGTGTACCTTGCAATAACTTCAGCTGAATTGTTCAACAGCTTATTCTAACTGCTTTAACAGTTGAAATTCGAAATATACTTGTCACAGTAATCAACGTAGGAAATAATTGACAGACAAATAGAAAAAGACATAATAAAACAAGCAATTTTCTCAATAATTTAAAACGTTGATTTGCATATAATAGAAAACTTTCTAACGATAATGAGATACCATAAGGATTCTGCTAAAGTTTAAATAACTACGCTTGATTATATTTTTGTGCTAATTTTTCTAAAAAATTGTACTCTGTTTAAAGTTCATTGTAAATTGGTAAATATTTATATTTAACGTATGAGTCATATGAAGAGCGTTTACTTCAAAATTCGAATAACAATTTATAGTGTTAACAAACGTTTTGAGTAATACATTGAAACTATAGCAAAAAACTGAATACAGTACAAAAGGATTAATTTTAAAAGGATAAAAACTATATTGTAATAAAACAAAATGGTTTTACTTTACTGAGAAAGAAGTATACTGATGTCGCGTATGTGTGAATAAATAACAAGTAGTAGAAGGAAAATAAGATATGAGACTGTATACACACATACATTTATTCTTAATTATAAAGTTAAGGATAGCAATTTACTAAATTGTTAACTCTTCAAATATTCTACAGGTTTATATTAGTGAACTAAACAAGCGACTAATATATATATAGTACTACATTCTATGCATATTGTACTATTACGGAATAATACAAACATTCATTATGAAGAGTATCATTACAGAAGACAACAAAATTCAACTGATTTTAAGAGGTTTGTGGTTCATGTTTAACTGATTGAAACTGTGCACAACTAAAGAAACGTGAGGTAGGATTATCAAGAATTATTGATATTAGATGTGAAGAGTTCTGTTTTCACCATAGGTTTTAATTACGATACACGTTAGTTGGTTTTGTATCTGTTACAAGATAATACAATGAATCTACAGAAGACGTTGAATAATATTTGTAACAATTTGACTAAATATACCAAAAGAGAAAGAAAAGGCGCGATCGAGGAAAGATAAGCTGTGAAAAATAAAACTAACGAAACACAGCTGCCATCTTTAGTCTCCCAACATGTGGTTTCTCTTGCAAAGAAGCTATTAAACTAATTCCATAACGATTAGTTGATACAAAGGGGATACAAAGTGAAGGGTGGTAACTGAACAGATTATTTAAAGAAAACGACAGAACATAAGAGAAACAGTTGGTTATTTCAATGTCAATGTTATTTCAATGTAGAATCTAAGCACAATGAAACAATGCACAATCATAAACAGGTCAAACTGAGAATTAGAAGTAATGTTGACTTAATTGTCACCATTAGTATTATTATTGTTATTTAGGATAAAAGGTAACAAAGCTTAATCTTTAAGTTTTCATCTCATTTTTCTTTATCAGTATTACACTTGAATTATGGACAATAATAAGTTTCAGCAGTATGAATGTGAGATTAGATTCAGCATGAAAACCTAAACATCTCACGAGAATACACTTACAGTATCTGTTTGAATACAGGAAAAGGATGATCTGCAAATTAAAGATATTTCAGGAAATTGATCAGTCAGTCGAATAAATGAATAATTATATATGTAACTAAAATTAAAATGAATAGTAGAACTAATCAAAATAAACACTGAACAATATAACAAACTATGACAGTTTTGAAAGGAACAGCAGTTTGAGTTTTAAGGATAAAATTTATGAGAATAAACAGAATGATATAATTGTGAGCGAAGCAAATACTTGACATGTTTTACAACTAGATTATGTTTTTTGTTTCACGAAAATGTGCTTCATATCATTAACAAGAGGATAATCAGCATACAAACACAGAAAATTTGGAATTATTAATATTTATTCAGAAAATGCAGTAATCACTTCACGTCCTGTTCCACGTACTAATAAAATACGTGGTAAGCCGTCAGTTAATGTTTCAATATAATCCATGTAATAATATTCACTTCCTAGAGTACGTGATGGTCCAGGCATATTCACAATGACTAAGTCTGATTCACTGGAGTGAGTGCGTAACAATTCATTTAAACGTACAGCACAGTGTAAGCGACGTTGAGTTCTAGTTCTGGGATAAAGAAAGATTATAAAGAGCATAAAGTTAAACAGTTTACAATAATCTAGCGGGATTTATTTATTTAAACAAGGCCGAAGCGAAACTAATGTTAATGTAAATTTTTTTACAGTATTACAGATAAATGATTGTAAAATGTATTGAATTATGTGCAAGCTGACAAAACTGTAAGAAATCGGTTTGTGAAGAATAGTGGACCCAAAAATTTACTTAACAGTTCCGAATGGAAAACGAAACTACAAAATAGAAAAGGCGAATAATGACTATTTAATAAAATAATTTCCCTGTGTGGGAAAAGATAGCGAAGTTCATTTGTAGGATTGTCGTTTAAAGTTGTATTTCGCGGTTCTCAATAATCAACACTAGTTGTGTATAGGTATTGGGTCCATATCCGTTTCTAGTAATTCAGTTAGTTGTTAAAATATTTTAATTGTTGAAATTATAGAGAGTATTTGCAGGTCACATGGGTGCTTTGATGATATTGTGTTCTTTGTACTAGACGGTTCAATTATAAAGGGTTCATTGTCATTTTGGGCAATATCATTAGCACCTTCATCATGTAGGCGATCTTCAATCAAACTATTTGACCCATAAAACATAACACTACTGATACTTCGAATGCAGTGACAAAACCTGGTCAATTTGTACATACACACTGATGCTGCTTTAATACATTGCTGAAGTAATGGTAGTTACATGTCAGTAATTTAGAACTAACAGTAAATGGAAATATACAACTCTAGAATTTATGTTGTTCTTCCGTAACTATTTTTAACTATTCTGTGTATTACATTATCCGAAGCTTACAATCTTTCGCAATGTGTAGCGATAACTACTACGAAAACAGGATTATCTTTATTTTATACAATTATTTTTCTTACATATGTTCATAAATAAAACAGTAACGGAACTGAATTTTGTTTTAGTCAGTACTAACAATTATTACGATCAACAGTCCATACACTGATAATTTTAATGTTCATCAATTCAGAGAAATCGTACTTTTTTTTGAAGTTTTAATCTCTTTTTAGAGTAGATGGAAATATCAGTTTATCAAATAATTTATACACAATTCGTCTCAATGAACTATGGATCGTATAATATAAAACAGTTGAATATTATTGTAAATTTTAGGTATCAATACCAAGGTTGGACTTGATAATTTCAAATAAATTGAGCATTGAACAGAAAGTTAATAATAAGTAAGTACAGAGTAAATAAAAAAAATGGAGTGGCTTACATTGAGTTACGAAACTTCAGAAATATAATTTTCCACTCATTGGGATGTAACGAACATATATTTATTATTGTGAATTTTAGTTAAGAAAAAGTAATTTTGTCAAGATGTTTAATACAATATGATTTACATAGTAATATAAAAACTTACATTCTTCCTGGATGGGCTTTATTCAATAAATGCTCTTCTTTAGAACCTGCTTCTCTTGCAGCTTTTTGAACTAACTTAGTCAATGGATTTGAAGGTGAAAAAGTAAATTCATTAATACCACGATTCAATTCTGAATTTGCATCATTTTCTTTGGGATTAGTAGATTTATCAGACTCACTAACTGCAACATTTGAACCAGTTGCAAATGATACAGTACAATGATGTGAATGATTTGAAATAGGTTTATCATTCGATTCAGTATCTGGTTTCAAATTTGATGGTTTGGTATCTTCTTTGGAAGCAGAATCGCTACTACTGGTGTTTGTTACATTCTAAAATACGTTAGTTGTAAAATACTTATTTGTAATAATAATCATAATAACAAACAATATGAAACATTTATTATCTAATGATATACTATATACTAGAAAATGTGTCCGTAGAAATTCATATTCATCTTTTAAACGCTGTAGAAGTGAACTTACGAAAACGAAACATGTTCATTATAAGTTGGTCTAGTTTTCGTAAATTTTCAAATTATCTTAGTTCTTTTTTATCGCTGAATTAGCTAAAATCTTGTTTATTATTGTTGTTTTTATTATTACTGTTATTACTATCATTACAGTCCCAGTGTACATTTCCCCGTACTAATACTGACTTAATTCTCATCAATATGACAAATATTCTATTCTATTTGAAGTGTTAATGGAAAATGAGAAAAACAATTATTTATTTAGGTAGATTTGATCCTATTTCTATAAATAATCCGATCTTTCAAGTGCTGAACTTCTAAACAATAATTTTCTATTTAGAAGTTATCTGGGGAACTTTCGATGTTCAGAATTTCACATCAAACAATAATGCTAACAAAATAAAGAGTTTCCCGAATGCACGGGAGCTCAGATTACATAATATGAGTTTGTTATGCCCTATGGCCCGTTAAATATCACGTGACAAAGTCGCCAATAAGAACACCTCATCCCTGTGCTAAGTCAATGATGCGTTAACCAGCACGAACGGCATATAGTCAACTTTGAGTCCTAATTGGTCCTCTGTATAGCAACTTCTCGCCTAGCCTAACCCCTTTAGTCCAGAACACAATATCAACCTCCGCTGTATGAATCGTATATTACAGACATACGCAGTTTATATATAAGCAGAACAGACCTCATCGCGTCATAAAATGCAAAAAATAATTATACAAGATTGAGCCAAATGTGGCTGTGAGTTTGAGATACTGTAACTAATAAATTGGGAATAAGTTAAGAATGGCAAATAGTATAACAGTAGCTTGTAGGTGCATACTTGTAGAATGATCTGTGCCCATAGAGAAAATAAATTAATTAAATCGATATTTCTATTCACTTGAATGTTTATATTAATGATATCGAAACCTAACCATTTAACATTTATATAAAAAGTGACTGATATTTGCTAAAGCGTATGCTGACGTGAACTGTACATGTTCTAAACATAGGTCTCAGTATTGAATGATAGGAACATGCAACAGGTAATGCTGACCAATATTTTTAGAGCACCACCTCTATGTCCCTGAATCTTAAATAGACAGTTTAAAGTACTATTGTATAATTTTAGGTTAAAAGGATAATGATATGTTACTACTACAAATGTAATTCATGCATAATTTTTATGGTATTTACCTCTAACAACTAATATGAGTTTACATGAATGAGTCGATTAATATTTAGGATATTATTACTGTGTAGATTGTTAATCGACGAAAATCACTGGAACTAAAATTTGAATTGAATTATAAACATAACCCACTCATATATACACTTGGATTATCAGAAGATTAGAAATACATGGCATCTAATACACAATTCCATTTCACAAATACCTTATGGTATATGATTTGATCACATTCATATATATATATATAGTGAGTTAATTAACTTACATGTTCATTAATTTCAAATTGTGATCAACAGTTATAAATTATGACCATTTTGTTATCTCAGAAGTACAGTTATTTGAATTAAACTATAGAGGTGTGTTCAAGGACATGAAAAATAAATAATAATAATATTAGAACAAGATTACTTACTGTTGCATGATCCGGTGACTGATCTGAACTTTCAGTTGATGTAGCTGATATAGCCGGTAAAAGTTTATGAGAATCAATAGAACAATTCGATTTGACAATATCTGCTGGATTAATATCAGCTGAACTAGGTTTACGATGTTGGTCAACAATAAGTTGAGGATCACAACGTGCTTCAACAGTGGATATTTTCATTTGCATCAAAAGTGCACGACGCTGTTCAATACTAGCTGTTCGTTGAGCGACATAAGCTGATATATCAGCGGTACTCTAAATAATTAGAACAAATAAATTGCCTCTATAAACAAAACTGAAAAATGTGATGTATTATGAAAAAGAAAGCTGAAAGTGAAAGAATATACTATGTATCTCAAATACAATAAGTCGTTATCAGGGAAATTCTGTGCAAATATATTTATTTATAACTAGTAAAAATCTGAGGTATTTTTTATTTAGTTTGTGTTAGCACATTCAAATACATTTATTACCAATGTTAACGGGAATTGAAAAAGTGTATTTTTTCATCTCCCATATTCCTATCCTTTGTAATTCTCTTTCAAAAGAAAATGGTGTTCATCAGGTAGCAGCTAGCGAATCTCGAGTTCCTTTATTATTTACTACCCTGAAGACTGTTTGATGGAGCCATCATGCTTTTTTAAACCCATTTGTTGTCTCATTTTCACTTGGTTCTCCATAAAGTATCTTTAATCACTAAACGATAAGAAGCCACAGAGTGTCCCGAAAAATTGTGTTCACGTTCTCATGTTACTTAGTAATTTGTTAGTAGTGTCAAATATTTCCGCAATGGTACACATGCTCGAATGTGAAATTGCTTTTGCGACATTTAGTTTGATAACATGTCACAAAGAAATTCGATGGAGAGTTATCTAACTAGGTTTATAATATCGTTAAGATGAGAAGTAATGAAACACGGAATTTTGAAATGTATTTTCTGTTTTAGTGTTAAAAAGTTAAGTGTTTATAACAGTATCAACTGGAGAATGAAATTTAAAAAAATTTATCACCAGTGAATAGTTACTTTGTTTTTGCGGAACTTTCTAACTTTCTTAAAATATGTACCAGGCAATAAAAAACAAAAACTCAAGGTGATTTGAATTTCTTATTATACGTATTGAATGATTTGGAACTCCAGAACTACATTCAAAGCTGCGGAAAATCAGTATAATTTATCACAATTGATTGATCACTGGGTGGTGATCAATCTCATGTGTGTCAGGTCCTTAGTGCTGATCGAATGCTATCGATCAAGTTGCAATGTGGCCACCAGTCTAGGTGGCTCGACACTGCGGGCACTATATATATTAGGGTAACATGGTGGTTGGAGGTGGTCAACAGGAAACCCTGGACACGGGTTTCGTGCTACTTGGCACTCGTCAGCAAGGTGTACCTGTAATCTTGAGGGAACTGATGCTCCCTGGCGGATTCGATCCCGCGTCACTCAGCTTCACAGTCAGAGACGTTACCACTGAGCACGAAACCCGGGTCCAGGGTTTCCTGTTGACCACCTCCAACCACCATGTTACCCTAATATATATAGTGCCCGCAGTGTCGAGCCACCTAGAATGGTGGCCACATTGCAACTTGATCGATAGCATTCGATCAGCACTAAGGACCTGACACGCATGAGATTGATCACCACCCAGTGATCAATCAACTGTGATTAGATCTCAGTCCTACAGGAGGTTGGTCGCGGCCCGAATAGCTCAGTGGTAACGTCTCTGACTGTGAAGCTGAGTGACGCGGGATCGAATCCGCCAGGGAGCATCAGTTCCCTCAAGATTACAGGTGCACCTTGCTGACGAGTGCCGAGTAGCACGAAACCCGGGTCCAGGGTTTCCTGTTGACCACCTCCAACCACCATGTTACCCCAGTATAATTTATGTATAACTATCATTATAAAATATCGTGTATAAGTTAACTTACCATTGCTACGACTTCCACAGAAGCGTTAATTCTCAAATCGTACAAGAACTTGGTCATATCCTTCTTCAGATTCACAATATCGTCCTCCTCAGTAGCCACCACAAAAATGCGTAAATGACATTTACGCCATACACGATTACGCATTAGCAAATATGATGTTAACAATAGCAGACCACCATCATGTACGATACACCAAACATCAACATTTCCAATCATTTGATTTCCTTTGCTCAAAGGAAACGAATCTATTCCTTTAGGCACTAGCATTGCTATATCACATGCTTGTGCAGCTCTCAATGTTGCTGTAAAATTTAGAAAAAATGATGAAATAAGAACAATAGTGAAGTAGACAATAGAGATAAACAAAATTAGCGAAATGACAAGCCCATTTCAAGATAGACCTTTTGTAAGTGTTTCAACATTTCAATCGCTTAAACATCCGAGGATGGATTTCTGGTGTGATTATAATGTGGTGCAACTCCTATCATTGTAATATACTTCAAAATAAATTTCATCTTCCTTGTTTAGTTTGATTTTTCATACTCGAGTTAAATAAACTAATTTTATTTTTCCGATACAATGTTCAACAGTCTCTATATAATATATTAAGTATATCACTAAATTTTAAGCTAGGTCATAAATAAATACTATAAATGTACAATGATGATAGCATAGAGCAAGTGATGATTGGTCAGCATAATCATAATTACTAGTATAAGTAAAATGTAGTTATCAGATTTAAAACGTTACACTACACTGTCAATTTGATAAAATAGACTAGAGAATCAGTTACTATGGTTATCTATCTAAAATAATAAAATCGTTATTTTATAGTTTATCTCGACGTGCAGAAAGAACAGTTAAAAAATAATGTACACCTAGTCAATAATTGTTTGATTGGGAGGTTTGTAGAGACTTGATGAATTTAATCAGGAAATATCCGTCATAGGAGGACAGAAGCTCAAGTAAAAATTGAAAATTAAGGTTTATTTGATGGCTACATTGTGCTAAAATGAGTATTCTCAAAAGTGTATATCCTAGATCATGCAAGCGATGTCACTAAGATCATCCGGTGAGCAAGATACAACCATTAATTCAATATTCCATGGTTTACAATGTCACCCTCAGTTTAATCAATAACAAGTTTTTCATTTCTGTCGGATAGGACACTATTCTTCATAAATGTTGTTACGTTTATGAGGTGTATGAGCATTTTATTCTCTGAATTATAACATAGAACTAGAATATGTTGATAAATATGAAATAGATATACTCAAACTGCAAAACTTACATATAAATTTAGACAATTTACTTCCGCTACTTTTACAGTCGACTCTCCAATCTTCAGGATATGACACCATAAGTGTATTATGACGTAAATTCCCAAGACCAGCACATTGTGCCCTTTGAATGATTAATTTTTTAAAAAGAATTTAAAAAGATAGTATATATTTTGATAGGCTATAGTTAAAGCAACCAGATAAAAATGATTTACTGACAGTGAAGAGCAGCAACAAAATTCGAAAATTAAAATAAATAGGATTGGTATACAAACATATTACATATACATGATCATTTGCGCAGTTTTTATTATCTATTAATAATTTATCAGTTAGATAGGAAAAATTCTTACTGATTGTATTGAAGTTACTCAAATAAATATTTCAAAAGTAGATTAAATTAAGTAGAATTTTGGCTATAACTGTCAAACCGTGTTTCATTTTAAATAATTTACTGTAATTTTAATGTAACGGTTTGAGTTTTTTTATTGTTGATATCAAGAACTGTATTTAGTCAAGTTTAATTTGGAGTGTATAAATACCGAGCGGATTGTCTCGATTGGACCTTTATTTGGAAGTCTCAACAAAATTAGATTGTGGCTAAAAGTGGGTTATCAAGTAGAAATCGTCAGATGAGTGCTGCGAGATATCAGTGTATCTCTGTGTGAATCTCAACATTAGGAAACAAATATATCCTAAAAAGAACAAAAAGTGAATTTTGAGTTCCACTGTTAATTACAAGCTAATTTTGTCAATATTAGCTTGTCTGAAAAGTTTTAGTCCATTCTTAATTTCTGGAATATGAAGTACATAATTCGTTCCACGAATCTCAATAAACCAACAACCATTAACTCATCATGAGATCCATTAATCTTTATTTTATTTGTTAAAAAGACTGTGATGTTCAGTAGAAAAAAACATGCGATAATAATGCAAGACATTACATTGAAAACAATTAACATGTATGAGCATTATAATTGAAATAACCTTACTGACTGAAATTTCGTTCAGCAAACTTGCCTGGACGAAACATTGGAATTATTTAAATTTCAGTCACTGAGATTATTTCAAATATAATTTTCATATATCATATCTTCTCTATACTCGGCGCTCAAATTTTATCAAACTATTCGTTCTGATATTGACGAATATTTGTGTGAATTCACATGTGTTCTTAAAACATAGAGTATTGGAAAAGGATCAACAGATTTTTTTTAACTAAAAATATGAAATGGCTTCCCTAAAGATGAGAATCTAGGTAATTATTTAACATTATTCATGGAGTGTATTCCCCTAGATTTGACAGAAGTTTTCACTGGAATTAATAATTAAGTAATTCAATAAGTTTCTCCATCTCAATAACCATTGACTTGAATGTTGAAATAATGTATAGAAATTAGAGTTGGTTTGGTTGAAATGAATTAGATAAACGCGCTAGATGAAAGCTCCTCCAGGCTAAAATATATTATTAACTTCCTGTGTAATTGATATTGTACTATTTAACATAATTAACATTTTCATAAGTAGTCCATTAGAAGTACAATACTTTCAAGTTCAAAAGTATTTTAAATCTATAAAACTAATTTCTTGATGTTAAAAGTGAAAGCAATAATTTGTGTCAAGTAGTCAAACATTTTCAATTTATATGGTACAAAAAAAGATAACTGACTGTATTAAAGAGTCAATTAAAATTAATTTAAAAGCTTTTAAAATCTCTTGTATAAAATGAATATACTAATCAAAGTTTAAGAAGGTTTAGAATAATACTATCATTTACTTATATATTTTATGAATATAGTTGCATAGTATCTCTGAAAACATGCCCTAGACATATATTGACACGAGATAATTTATTAAAAAAAAACAGGAAATTTCGATCAGGCCTTTCAGTATGTTTAAGGACTACTCAACAGTACATAGTGACATGGAATTAAAAGCAATAGTGAAAGTGATAATGAACCTATATATATATATATATATATATATATATATATATATATATATATATTTCGTAACGTAACATTTCCATAAATTTTATCTAAATGAGCCGTCTAAAAATGATAAGAACTTTAAACTTACATGCAACTTAGATATGCAAAGAATTAATATTCAGTTTTTTCATTTTGTGGACATATTTCTTATTCAAATAATACATTTAAGAAACAAACTTATTATTCTTGTCAATCAACTTGCTTTCTATGTATTTTCTGATATCATGATTCTGGTAATAATTTTAATCAGGAAACACTTATCTGATTTTAATTACAAATGGATTGATTGTGAAGTATGTTGGGAAAAAGACGTCAGAAAGTGAACAACTATTTTTTGCTTATTATTAAAATAATAAAACCTATTCATTCTATAAAAAAGTGGATGAGAATTTTATTTGTACTTGGTAAAAATGTAAAGAATAACAATAAAGTTTAAAATGAATGTTACAAAAAAAGAAGAGTAAGTTAAAAAACAGAAAAAAATCAACACTTGTTGACATGTTGACATTTAAAGCGAATTGTACTATGTTAGAGGTCCAATAAGAATATCAACGCCAGAATCTAAGTATATACAGTTGACGAAACGAATGCCTTACATTACACTCCTAGTCACAATTCATCTATTCTATAAAAATTAATGATTAGTGTAGAATGATAAAATAATTCATGGATTGCACTGTATACTGAACATTTGCCCACACTAATTCGGAGAAAAATAGTGATTTCTAGTAATTTGTAACTAGTTAAATACACAACAAAACTCAGAGAACAAATAGTTTATATCATTACTATTATTGATTTACACACTTTGATTTCTACAGGTAATTACTTTGCAATATTATTAGTGAGACGATCAATTTAGAAACTTGTCACACGAAATGATTGTGAGACTAAAATTTATAGTGTACAGCATTTGCAAGGCTAATGATTTGCGACTGTTTACATATAAATTGACTTTAAATAGAAATATTTCTTCTAACATAATAGATAGACTTAGTTAACAAAATGATATGACGTTTATTATTTATGAAGTATTCTAATATTTGAGTCTATTAATGGGCGTTACTCAGTATTCATTACTTGGTTACCTAAAACCGGTACATATAATTGGAAAGCAATTCCCAAACGTCATTTACCCATTATAAAATTAATCAAAGGCTGGAAACGTTTGACATTAGAAATGTCTCATTTTAATTAGGTTGGAAGAAAACAATTCACAGTTAAAACAATTCAAGATAAGTGAAATTTAAGAAGTTTAAAGAGTGGTAATGATTGATATTCATTGTTATATACTACCTAAACAATGTTTTATTTACTCCCGAAACGGATAGCAGTTAAAACTGTTGACGTTAATCGACAGTATTATTCAGGCAGATTTAGTTGACTCCATCAGATTATAAGTAGTCATTTTGTTAAAGCGAAGCTGATAAGATATGTATCTGCGTGACAAAGTTATCTTAGTCATTTATTTTTGAACACATATGTACCCTATTGACATTTATCTTACAACTAATTTTCATGATTTTGTCAATTACATAAATAAGATATTACAGTATATTTACAACTAGTTCCCATAATGATAATTTATTATTGGGTTGTACCGGAAATCATGAAGACAGTTGTTCAAATTTCAGAAAAAAAGAATATAAAATTATTAGTAGTATGATAATGTTAACTTTAAATATTTTAGGGAATACAAGAAATAATTTAGAAAAAAATCAGACAAATGAATAAATTGGTGAAAAGAGAAAGCAAAATAATAAAATCTTATTTTCTATTCTATATTATGTATGATTGAATAAACATTATAAAATATTAACTAATGCATGAAACTATTCAGACTTTTATTCATTCCATTACAATAGTTTATTTCCCACAATTATATTATTGTTTGTATGTAGAATGAAATAATATCTAGGCTTTCTATTAACTCTCACACACACTCCCTCTCTTTTTTTTATTATTCTGTCATCATCATTGTGTTATCGATAATCTTATCTTGTATTCATTTATATACTAAATATTCTTCATTACTAAATTATTGTTTTATTATTTATTTGATTCATCTAAATATGTTTTTGGCTATAGCCATTTGTTGTATAGTTGTTGTTGTTGTTATATGACAGTTCTAGTATACAAATATTATAATCCTTGTATATATGTAACAAAACGTATTTTTTCATCTTAACAATAATGTTGTTGTTTTTTTTTAGTTCCATCTCAGCATCACTCTATTAATTTATTCATCATGCACAAAAGTTCACTTACATAAATATGATTAATTATTTGCTAAATGTGTTAAACTATTATGTCTATTCTCTCTTTTCATTCTTCCAATTTTTTATTTTTGATGTCCTTAATATATGTGATATTTTTTTTTTCATCGTTCAGGTATTGTTCTCGAAATATTGAATAAATAAATAAATAGATGAAAAATAGATTTTGTTTATTTTTATTATAAACAAATAATTATTGGTTTATAAAAGTTTAGTATAAAAAGTGATTACAGAATATAACAATTATAAATAATAAGAATAATAATAATGAATAGAATAGTTGAATAATTCAACTATAAGTGATTTAGAATATTTTAATAAGTGTAAAACATCTACATATATATATAAAAAATAATAAAAATAATTTTGACCAAGACTGATATTTGAAGGCAAAGAAAAGTTTTGTGTTAGATTATCATAATTTTTTTTTTCAGTTTTAATTTAGATAACAATAAAGTTGACCGAATCAGGTTGAACACTCTTCCATTTTTTTTCTCTCTTTCCTAAAAGTTCATTTCATACATCATTTTACAAAATTTAACGTTGATTCAATTACCTGATAGTTTATAATGATTCACTGTTATGTATTGTTATTACCAATTGAAATATACAATGTAATCAATTTTATATGTGAAATTATTCAAATAAGTTAATATTTACAAATTATTTACAGTTTTAAACATATTAGTTCTTAATTACATGCCCTGGTAGCCCCCAAATGCCCTGGTACGGCTGAGAGTGGGGATAGTCCGCTCTCCCTCTCCAAATGATCTCACATGGTCACGCGTATATAGCCTCTGCCAGAGAAGTCCTACTCACTGCCTTCTAGTGGCATTACTGTTGTTTACGAAAGTGAGAGGACGAAAAGCGAATGTCCGGCGCTTTAATCGAATTCGTGGATGTGGTGTGTCCACCTAGGGGAGTTGGAAAACCATGATTCCAAACCAATGGTGCACATGGGCCCCAGTATCCTGAGGGGACAAATAGCGTATGAAACAATCGGCTACCATGGGACTACATCTCCTCACGATGCTCCACTGCCTTGTGGATCAGACCTTCAGAAAGAAGGCTCCGGGTGTGGACCCCTAAGAAAACCACCTGCTTCAGTTTGGGAACCTGGGCAGTATCACATCCCTCATACAAATCAAATGAGATTTGTGTGATGCATATATATCTGGTGCATCTTTGTATCAATATGTATATGCTTAAATAAATAAATATTTAATCATGAATTCAGTTTCTGAATGGTAAATTCAAAGTAAATGATTATTATGATTATTTAAAACAGGAAAAAAAAACTAGTCACTAAGTTAAAAGATTTGTGTAAAAAGATTTCTTCGTTTTTACATATTTTCATAGTTTTTTAAAATATTAAATTTTAAGCATTTCACTTAAAATTCATTGTTAACTCTTATAAATTCTTATATATGTGAAATTCCCTTTGTAAATGTTGTTATTTAATGAATTAACGACAAAAAATTATCATTCCTTTATTAGTAAAATTGTTTTGTTTTTCAAAAAAAAGAGAACAATTAAAGTGTTTACCGAGAAATGGCTTTGATCATTTACAAAGATTTCTGTAATAATCCAATGAACTAGATAACCAATATCGGTTTGTATATCAATATTTATTTAAAAAATATTATCAGTTTATACGTACATAAAATTTCTAATTGTGAGAGATAATAAATAGTAATTTTGCCAATATTAGTATGATTAAATCATGTAGAAATATTTATCGTAATAATATATCTGTGAAAATCTACACGGGTTGTACAATTAATACTGAAAATAAGATATTATCCTTAAACACGTACTTATAAATTTTATTGGAACAAAAAAGTACGGTTAGTTAGTTATCAGCAACCAAAGAACCTGACAGATATACATCGACCTAAGCTAGTACAGTGATTAATGATAATAGCATTGAGTTATTAAAATGAACATTCAACTGAATGAAGTAGCAGCAGTATTAGTGGTTAGGCATATAGAATATAATCCTAATATAATATATTTGCGCAGTAAAAGATATAAATTAATTTCGAAATTGAGGATCTAGGGTTAGACAAACAGTAAATGCATCTGCGTCATTGCTAATGATTCTGGGCCATATAATCAAAAATCTTCAAATACTGATCAAGTTGGTCGAGCGGGTTTCAACCAGCTAGTTAGTAACTACATAATCAGTTTAGAATAAAAGCCAATTACTTTAGGAACTAATACTACGGTTCGATTATACAGTAAATAAATGCAATTTTGTAATTAGTTTCTAATCTAAACACCACTAGGTTATTTTAAGTAACTAAACACTTAAATAAAGCAATGAATAACACTTAACAAATATGCATATTTACAATTATTAGAACAGATAATTTGGAAATAGCTCTCACTATGAACTACAGTCAACCAAATAAATATTTAAAGCAATTAGTCATTTTGGTAGATGTGGACAGTATAGTAAGACGACGATTATGAGAACTATGTAACATAATAGCAAACATATCATAAATATATTACATAATAAATCAACAATTCAGATAATCTTCGTCTTCCTATTACACTAAAGAATTATTACTTGACAGTAATGATACTGAGCAAATCATGAGATTTAAAAGCAGCAGATTTATGAAATTGGACATTATTACCCACACCTATCAACAATAATGAAAAGTAATCTCTTATCAATCAAAACTTAATAGAAGTTACATTCAAGTAAGTGAATCTATTTGTGGTCTGACGATTAGTAGTCCTTGAATGTTTAAGGTACATAAAAAAAGACAGTTAACAGTTAATTTATAAATAAATAAATAATTTTAATTAGATTACCATTATTATACATATAACATGACTAAAAAAAAGCAACCATAACTGACATAATAATTCATATGAAACAGAACTTACATATTTTTCATGCCTTCATCAATAGTAGAAGCGACGAGAACTTCAGCTAAACCTTTAATACGATGTTCTTGAATAAGATCACTTAAATGAGCTTTAGCAGCAATCATATCATTACGTCTGTCGATAATATCACCTTCTAAAATCGATGCCACTAATGTTAAACCTGTAAAAGTTACAACAACGATAACTCATGAACAAAAAAGGAATACAGATCTTTACTTCTAAGCTTGGGAAATTAATATAATCACTATAATTAAAATGACTACAATTTCCATAGACTTATTTGGAATATACACCTTTTGTTGATTTATCAGTTCTATTATTGTTGTGATAGTTATATTTTATTATAAATAGTACTAGTGTAGCGAACAAGAACACAAGTGGGGACAATCGGATGTATTTGAATACAAAATTAATGAACATCTTAGTAAAATCTGAGAACCATACAGTGAATACTTAATTTGCAAAATGTCAATCTACTGTCTCAAACTTGACTATCCCTTTGTAAATATCAGTCGATTGTCTCAGACTTCATTGTTTTTTGGTTTCCACAGCAAACATTCTCTGTTCTCGTTCTTTTTTTCTTGATCTTCTTATCCTTCTGCCTCCATGCATTTCACTTCCGATTGATGATACATACTACATCAGTAGCACACACCACAAAAATATTTATATTTAGTCACTTTTATCATACTTTATTAAGTTTTCATTTTAGCAGGGCGAATAATGCCGGAAAAATATTCATTGCAACACAGAATATAAATGA
This sequence comes from Schistosoma rodhaini, assembly GCA_944470415.2. Lineage (NCBI taxonomy): Eukaryota > Metazoa > Platyhelminthes > Trematoda > Strigeidida > Schistosomatidae > Schistosoma > Schistosoma rodhaini. The sequence goes on from OX104044.1 coordinate 65,099,720, forward strand.
TTTTGTTGCGATAACTAAAAGTAGTAGAGAGATTTATTTAAATGAAGTGGAACGAGAAATAATTATAAATAAAATCATGGGGATATGAGAAATAGTTTGAATTTGGTCCATTCATGTTATAATCCGTTGCTAACTTGTTAATTATACAAGGTATTTTATTTGCACACACGCACAATATTTGTTGTTACTATTTATCATAGGTAATCTTGTACTATCATCTTTCTCTCACATCATCATGTTTAATCTTTGTCTACATGTCCTGACGGAGCTAATACATAAAACATTTTCATATATATATATATATAATCTTAATACTTTATCTCTTCAAGCATAGAAAGCTTTGTACCATATTTCTTGTAGTAACGACAACAAAGTATTTTTTTTATTCCTAATGAGAGTAGAATAGGATTCTTACATGATACAATTAGAGAAATAAGTATACGAATTTTCATTATTAATATCAATCGACAAACATATAAACACACACATCTACACACGATGAACATAGAGGAAGACGCGCAAAACCACAAAAGATAATCTAAACAGAAAAATTAATACACATATATACGTAGAACGCAAGGAGAAAAAGAACTAAAGGATGGAAATTTGAATTGCGACTCTATTGTTTCTTCTTTCTGATTGACATAGTGAATCGATCAATGTTAGACTGTAGTAAACAGAACACAACTGGGGACAATCGAATGTATTTAAGCAAAAGTTACAGACTATCTCAGTAAATTCTGCAAACCATACAATGGACAGTTAATTTGCAAATTAACAACCAACAGTCTCAATCTTCACTGTTTCTTCTCTAATTACATTGTTCGTGCATTTTCGTACCGATTGCGCTTCATTTCAGTTCTTCCCTCATCGAACTTCTGCCAAAATATATTATATGTCTGACCATTTCCATATATCACACCACAAGACCACCATTGAAAACCTGGATGCATTGGACGGCTGTTTCCTCCCAGTATGGGACTCCTTAGCGGTGCGCACCCACGATCCCACACATAGGATCCGAAACCAGGACCTTCTGTCTCGTGCGCGAACACCTAACCTTTAAACCACTGAGCAGGCACCCAACGGTGCTAATGCCTTACTTTAGAAGGGATAGATCAGAAGAGTAATTTTACAATTTTTATAACTTCGTCAAAGACCAAACGCTCAACGTATTGATCAACAACAGGTAGTATATATTTATAGAATTTGTTACAATCAAGACAGTTATGTCAAATTTCATATGTATAACAACCTTAGTGTGTGAATAAAAATTACTATTAATTTCATCTAACAAATATTAAATTATGTGGGAAAACTGTCAAAATGCAACATCATTCCATAGATTTTTTTCTTGTAAAATAGTAATACTCAATTTTCAGGGCCCATCAAGAGATAACTATTTCAAAGATTTAGCATCGTTGCTTCATAGTTTAGTAACTTAAAATAGTGATACCTGATTATTTCAATTTATAACATAACAACTAAGACGGTCTATCAATTAAACCTTGAATTAATAAGAGAATGATAAATAACAGATTCATGAAACTAGTAGTAAATATTATTGTAAGTTATACAAAATTTATAAGCTTTCTGTTCAAAGTAGTGTAATTAAAACATAATGAATTTTAACAAGGTGAATTTATTTAACATTTCAGTATGGTATAAAATTTAAATTTCAGATAACTACATATATTAACTACTTACTAAATGGTACTTGTTGTCATATTTTTTAGTCTTTAATGTTGATTAAATTATACATATAGAGTAAATTTATAATATGGTTACCACGTTAACTAACTTGGATTAGCACTAGTAAATAAAAAATGTGATATAGGAATTAGTTCGCTTAATTCAATGCTAATAAAACATAGTTACAGTCTGAATAGTTCTTTTGTGAAGTTTTCAACCGTTTTACACTGTTATATGTGTGTGAATAATCCAAAAGGTAAGGGTTCTTAAATGGTTCAGATACATTTAATTAATGAGTACTAACAAGAACAAAATATAAATTCAACCCATGTAATTGATTTCCTTTAACTATTCAATGGATTATGTACGTATTTATTATGCCTCTTTTATTACTTACGGGCATATTTCTTCTGATTTTTATTCTCTTTATTGGTTTCTTTATGGTTGGTGTTTTGTTGACTGTAACAAACAGTACTGTATTTTTTCAAAAATAACTACCTTTTTTCATTATGAAACAGCCATACAATAATCGTATCAACTTTTAAGTGATTATTTATTAAGAGTTATGGTATGATAATTAAATTTATTAAAAATACGTGTTATTTTACATGTAGAACTGAATATTTATCTGGAATTAGTATTTGTTCATTGTATATTAATGATGTTATAGGATCAATCAATTCATTTTGCAAATTAACAAACAAAGATCAAATATGAACATTCAGAACTTTCTCAAGTTTTCAATAGTTTTTTAGTGATATGTATCAGTCCATAACCGATGGATTTCAAAGTTATTTATATATCTTTTTCTCGCAGTCAAATTAAAACTAGTATATGAAAAAAGTAATTTGGTCTCATTATTGTACAAAGTCTCAAAATTAGCATTTTAGTTTATGTTTTGAAACCTATAAGATATTACTGTTCACTGAAAGTAGATAGTCAAGACAAGTAACCCGACAAAATTATTTATTTATGATACAGCTTATGGAATACTAACGATAGTCAGGTAAATGGAAACAACAAAAGTGCACGTTTGGTGGTCCAAGTGTCGTTATTTAAATCAATGGATTGCAGAATTGAAATCGATTCCAATTCTTTTTAGAATAGCCAAACATCATCAATACGCTTTGTAAAATAGGGTGAACTACAAGTTGAGTATAGAAACGTGTACTTAGTTACTTGGGTAAATTAAAAGTTAACAATAACTATAACATCTAGTGAAGTATAAGTTGTGCGTAAAGTATTAATATCGTATTAATATCCATTTGTACATTGCTATCATACCAATTAGAGCACTTTTAAGTTTAAAATTATTTTGCACTTTTTCATGATATGAGTGAGCTTTTACGTTTATAAGAATCTTTAATTTATTAACTTGCCAGTTTAATCTGCTTTTTAATAGAAAACTTTCTTCAAATCGAGAGAATTTCAATGATCTATTTCTATCCCAATACTATTTGTTATGAAAATCACATTAAATAAAACTAGTAAATTAGAGTTATGTTGGGTGGTTAAAGGTAATCGACAAGAGACTCGGTACTGAAGTTTCATGCTAGTTGTCACTTGTCAGCAAGATATTCTTGTAATCTTGAAGAAACTGACGTTCTGGGGTTCATACCAGTGTCACTCAGCTTAAGTCAGAGATGTTACCACTGAATTGTTCAGTTTGTAACTATCCTCAGGTATGACTTGCATATTTACAAATGATTGATCACTGTGTAGTGACCAATGTAATGTTTCTCGATAGATTTCGATCACAACTAAGGGACTGCTTAAACATGATAGTGATCAATAATCGGTGAGCAATCAATTGCAAATGTAGTTATGTATTGTAAATAAAACTTTAAAATTATTATAGCATTCCTACATGGTATAATCTGGAATATAACAACTCATGATTAATAGTCTATGGACAACGAACAGATCTTACGGTTAATGAATAAAAAACACTGTAGAGACATTAATTTTGTGATTCCATGCCGAATATATGCTTATACTAATGACAGTATTGATTGGTCAGAAGTAACTATTCACAAACTTATAGTTTCACAAAAATATTTCAAACATATCATCCTTATCATTAAATTGTTCTTCTTCTAGACCAACATGATAAATTATTTATAATACTACAAATAACAAGAAGATTGTGATGAAGTGCCAAATATAGGATTAGTAAAGATAATTTCAGTGTTCATAAGTGTTATTTAAATTTCTCCAGTAGATCAATATTTTTATAGAGTAGAAAACAAACTAAATTCGATGTTAATTTTCTTTCAATTTTGTTGGCTTTTTCCTTAAATAAAAACTTTTTTTTCCCACAAAAGTCTTAGATAAAACTAAAGTTGAAAAACAAATGTATAATGAATAGAATGTATAGAAGTTTCGTTAGTATCGGTTAAGTAATAAATACATATGTGTATAATTTAATTTGGATCAGTAAGATGATCTTTTAAATGAAAAGTATATAATTAAACTGTTATCCAAATGATTTTCCAGGAAGATTTTAAGCATCAATATGGATTATAAAAAATCCAGTTTTGGTAGTATAAGTTTGTTTAAATTTTAACTGATTTCAAACAATAGATTGTTTTGAAAAAAAAATACAACTCAGTATTACTGTATTATAATTCTAATGAAAGAACTACACACTTGAACATTATATCCATGCATTCAATAAAAATAGCAGAATATTCAGTGAATAAATTGAGATTTAGATGAAAAAAAAGAGAAGTAAACGAGTACGTCTATATCATCTAGCTACTTAAGTTTCTCATTTAAGAAACATGCAATTAAGTACAAACGTTAAACAAACAGTAAACAGGATTCATGAGTATACACTTAATATATAATGATGCATAATAACACAGAATATATTCAATGGGTATTACACAAAAGAAATCTATTCTTTATAGGAAACATATAGTGAGAGACATAAAATCAGTAAAGCTAATGAAATTTACTTTTTCAAATAAATTTCTTTTTTGCAACAATCAATCAATTTTAATCAACAATACTAAACTCTTACCATGTCCAGCTTTTAATTGATAAACTAAATCTAATAGACGATCATGACGTGCCTGGAAATTTTCATCCAATGGTAAATAAACTAAAATTTGCGGTCGCCAATTTTTTGTATGAATTGGTTTATTACCAAGTTTTAAAATAGCTTCTTTTGCTGTGGACATTTGTAAACCTCGTGTAGCATCACCCCATTCTTTAGAAGCACTAAAATATTATTAATAATAATAAGAAGAACAATAGTAACAAAGTTATAAATTTATTCTCATTTCCTTTTTAAAAAAGGGTTAAAACTGATGAAAGTAATGATAATGGAGCTCAATGAAAGTATAACAATTGTTATTATTACTATCATTCATGAGTAGAATAGATATAAATAAGTCAGAAAGTGTGTATTTGTCATTTTGTGTAAGCAAAACAATAACTAAGTTAGATAATAATGATAAAAATAATATGTAGAGATTTAATGTCTTTTTTGTATAATGAATAGAGGTTACTATCTTATTTTTCCAGCATTATTTATTCAAAGGTGAATAATGATAATTTACTGTACAATATGAATAACATAACAGAGTGAAATTATGGTATAGAGATGATAAATTTTTAAAATAACTATTTTCTGGTCAATTGGAAATCAGGTTTTGTAAATGGATAGTTTCTGATTGAGAGAACAATTATATTATTAAGTGTAAACAGATTTAACATAATTTGTAAATCTATTAACATCTTCTACAAGTTCTCCTGCTTGTAAATCTAAAAACTTAACGAAATATGGAGACAAACTTATAGATATAAACTACCCATCGTCTCGAAACGTTATAAGGACTCAAAGAGACTTTTATTAGTCTCCACATTTTATATAGGTAAGGTTAGGTTAGGGTATAGAGTTGGGGTTTTCTTAACAAATAGATTTCAACTACAATGTCAAAGCACTCTACAGCTGATTCGATAAATGAATTTCGCGGAAAAGTAGCGTTATATGGTTAGTTTATCCATAAAATATGATGCTGACAAGTTGGAGTTCATTTCAGGACTAAGAGGTTAGCATTAAAGTTTAGAGATGTTATCGGTCCGCCAGTTGTGTACAATGTAAAGTAACGAAATTGATCATCTGACGCATTTAACATTATCATTTCTACTCCATAGTGGCAAAAAGCGATGTTTCGCTAACATTTTAATATTTGGAGCAATAGTACAAAGGTTTACGCCGAGAATCCTGGGTTAAATCTCCAGATGTGGAGTCGTGGCTGTGCACTATCTAAGAGCCCCAGAATGATATAAAATGGCCGTCCAAAGCTTTCAGGTTTTAAATGGTGATCTAACTACAATCAATTCGTGACTTAAAATTTGAAAATATTTATTTATTCATTCAAGTTATTAAAAATATTTTAAATAGTTGTTTATTAACTAAGAAGTGAGTTAGAGCGTCCTGTACAAACTTTATTTAATTGCTGAGCCGTAGATAGATGATTTATTGAGATTAAGACATGTATTAATTACTGTGGCGTAATCTCAGTCATGTTTTTGCGAACTCATTTTGTTGTCTGTTAACTCATGCCCTTGATGATAAGAAATTTTTGTAGCGTATACTACATAATATGCCTTTAACACCAATATTTTCTTTTTACATAATTAAGTGTACAGATTGCTTTTGTGTTAGGATGATAAAATTGAGTACACAAGTTAAGATGATGTGTACTTTTCTAAATAAGAAAATATAGCAAACATTCCCAGTGCAGAATGTTATGAAAAAAACCCTTAACCATAAAGTTAGACGTATGAAGATGAAAAAACATCATTTCATAGATTTGAACATTCAAAATATCTGTGTTATGTTCACTACTTGATTAACGCAGAATACGGTATACAACTACGGCATTCGAACGCAAAGAACCCCAGAGTCGCAAAACAGAAGATAGAAGAAAGTTGGAGAAGTGTTTGTTGTGTAAGAATCAAAATGTACAGAAAATAATGTGTAGTTTTAGGTATGAGCTTCTGTTACAACATCATTATAATTCGGCCAATCCGCAAAGAGGCGAGTTATGCTACTGTGCATTAGTAGCATGACCCGATATTCTAGAAAGCTCCATCGCGTTCTGATTGGATGGAAACTCTTCGGCTCCGTCGTAGTTTTCAGAAGCCGTTCAAACAATAAGAAGGTTTAGAAACTATAAAAGGGACAACTTAAGTAACTGGATAAAATAATAAAGAGTTATGGCTGGTGATAGTGATGATAACGAAAAACCATTATGGAGTGTGTACCGATAGTGATAGAATAATTCACTGCAGTTATTGCCTTTCAGGATGCAGGTGGGCTGATTTAGTTATGTGACTGTAGAACATGAAATATTTGGTGAAATTAAGTCACAGAAAGTAACTTTATCGAAGGTTCAAAGTTTCGGAGTTTGTCTCGTCCATGAAAAAAATTCAAAACCGGTACCAAAATGCTTAAAACAAGATGTTGTGTACAGTTTTCTTATTATTTACTAGAAAATAAAAAAAGTAGTTATGAAGTTTCAGTTAAGATATTCTTGTAATTACAAGTCTATATTTTTATATACCTATTTCAAGAAAACTACTTGCACTGGAAAACTAATCGACAACAGACCATTTTTGGTTTGATAACGCTCAAAAGAATAAAATTTTCCAACCAGTATATCACATGTGGATACTTTAATCTGCGCTATCATATCAACCTAGAATTACAGGTCATCACTAATAAAATAGTTGTACCGGAAACTGCAGAGAAGTTTTAATAATTGGAAGTAGGGTATAACAGTGAGGACAATGCATAAGAGTTCATGTATGATATAGTCTTCCTGATCTCATTAACAAATTATTAGTAATTTTAGCTGCCAATAATATGTACATATTCAGTTGAATGATTAAAAATCTACTATCAAGATTCAGATATAAGATGAAAAACTTCATATACATAGATTGACCAGAAATAGTTAACTGAAACTATCCTTCAATAAAACTATGAATTTTTGAAAGTTTCCTAACAAAATAAGGTTATCAGTTCAAGTATCATGTGAATGTATTAAAATAACTGATTGATGAACTTTGGCTAATCTCATTATTATTAAGGTGTGGTTTAATACATGTATACATTCATTTTATCTTTCAAAATAAAACGTTTTTGCATTTTTCTTCTAATCGAAGTTATTCATACACTAGACGTTAATGTATATTTAGCATAATTTCACATAACGATCAGTAGAAAAATACATGAATAATGTTCTTTTTATACAACTTCAGGGAAATCAATAAAAGAAATCTGTGCTAAAGATGAACGTTAACATAATACATGAAGTTCAGAAAGAGCTACAAAGTCAATAAATTATCTATTACCAAATAAATAATCTTCAATACTTACAATGACTAGAAATTGGTGATGTGTTTAGGTAAAAACTAAAACAAAATAAATATCCATCTGAAATATTATTTAGTAAACAAATAAGTAGATACTTGTTGTAAAGTATTCATTACCATTTTTCTGACACGGTGGCCCGCTTGAATATCTGGGCTACCTGTTCCTGCCATTTTAACAAGTTGTATGTTTTTGATTGTTTTAGCACATTAATATGTTGATTAGTCGCATAACCTATTCAGGTGCGTTTATGAAAAGTTTATGAAATTTCTCTGTACCAGTTACAAAGAAATACAGTCAAATACATTGTGAAAAAAAAGAAAATTACTCAGTTGTCGGTTGCTGGACTGCTAACACCTAACTGGTGATCACTCAGCATTTATTGTTAGGATCAACCAGGAAATGAGAAACGGAAACTTTTTGAAATTCTTTGTGTCAAGAATTGTACATTGTACCAAAAATATGTTATTGAATAAAGCGAGTAATAGTAATAATAATATAAAATAAAATAAAACTTTGATTCGTATGAAAAAGGAAGAATTAAATAAATTATAATTCACTCCAAAGAAACAATCTCTAAAGGGATTAGATCAACAAATATGATGAGAGTTGAAGCTATCATCTACAACGTTTAAAGTTTGAAACTCATTACGTAAACAATAGAATTTCATTACGGCAATTTACGGAGTATTATGTAAATAAGGCTAAACTAATGATTATCTTTGTTGATTCGTTCAGAACTACTTACTACTTCAGTATATATATATATATATATATATATATATATATATATATATATATACATGAAACATACTTGTAAAATGTCTTTAAAATAAGCAACGTTCTAAATTTTAGCACAAACAGACTATTTATTGAAAAGGAATAGATCTACCGAAATAAAGCGTGGAACTATGACTGGAATTTACTTAAAACTAAAAGATAAACCAATTATGTATCGAATCAGTGTTTACAACTGGTTTCATTATAAAATGAAATGGATTATCGAAGATGAATTTTTAGTCTTAATTTATTGATTATGAGGTTCAAAAATTAGTAAATCGTGCCTTCAGTTCTTGGGAGAAATGCAGTAAAATTAATGAAGCACCATTTTTGTGTTAATAACAGTAACGGCAGACAAATTATTAAGGGATTAAATAAAAAAACTAGAAGACGTTTTATTATGTTGAAGAAAACTAAAGAACTAAATGGATACAGCAGTTGAACAAGTTTATATGTGACCCATCATTCTCGTATAATGAAGTGTGAATAAAATGAATTATTAGGAAAAATCAATGGTTCGAAGCTAATACAACCGGTATGATAGTATCTTCTTGAACAGCCCAATGGCTAATTTATTCAATTGTAACTGCAATCATTGGAGATTTAAGTGTCAATATAGTTCTGAAGATAATTTTAAGCTTAAGTTCAGTGTAACTGTGAGTAAACTTGGTTAAGTTTATGATCAAATGGTTGATTTATTTACAAATTATTCGAAATTACCAAATTCTAAAAGATTTCAGCTGATGCATCTAATCAATCCTCAACTACTTATTTCATTCAGTAGTCAAATCCAATTTCATCAATTTAACAAACATTTACCTAAAGTATTTAGTGGATCTTAATGATGCTGGTCTTCCTTCCAGAAAGGTTGAAGTGCTACACATACTGTGTGTGTTTACGTTAATCTTATGTATTTTAGTTCAATTTCAATCTATTATTTCTAAAACGATATTGCTTTTTTAGATTAAAATCATTTTCAGTTCATGATGTTTAACAGAATAGAAAATAACCTAATGTTTACCAGAATATTGATCAAATGGTAGATTTAGGATTCAGTGGAGACATACATTTTCATTGGTATACAGCTATATCCAATGATATTATGAATTTAACAAACGGTATATCTTGGACTAAATCATTAACAAATATATTTAAAATACTTAACAGGGTCAACTAAGAAGAGTTAAAATTGAAGTCGAATAATCACATTTATCGTAAAATCTACAAAAAACAATTACCAATCAATTCATACTAATATTTTCCCTAAACAAAACAAAATAAAGCTAGTTTGTAAGTAAATGAAATAAACTTCACTTGTAATTACCTTCTACTTTATAGTTTATTAATTGAAGAAGTAGGTTAACCAAGTGATAGTAATAATAATAGTAATAATAGTGGCAGTGACAATACAAAAACTGAGAAATGAATACTTAAAGAGAGGATAAGAATGAAAGAGTAGATTGACAAGGAAATAATAAGTAAGCAAGCAGATGTCAACAACAATTAATGGAATGACAGTGATATTAGTAAGTAATAATTATAATAATTCAAAATTCATTTTTAAACGTTGCTTAAATCTTCTCATTGGTTATGTCGATTTCTAACCACTATCTAATTCTGCTATATAGACAAATATTTTATTGATATTGCAGTTGTCATATATGGTTATCATTTATCACATTTATTCTGATCTTTTAAATTATATGGGGGGACACAACTTTTCAAATTGATTTTAATAAGTAATGCATATAATACTCAGTGAAGAACAGATAAAGATAATAAATTCCTGTGCCAAACAGTGAGGTATATTTGTTCTTTTTTTATAAGTAATTCTAAAAATTATGAATCTATATCAAAGTTAGCAAAATAATTATGTGACCTTGGCACAATTCAAAAGCTCGTCGCATAAACGTAAAAATGAACTGTCTGCAAAAATGAAACATGAATTGCAGTGAATGCTTCTAGCCATGATGATGATAATATTACTAGTAGTAAATTAATCTGAAATTTTGTGTTTGAACAGAAAACAATAATGAGATTAACTGATTCACTAGAACTTCAAATAAGTGAGAAAATCTAATTTGTGTGCAGGAACTTCAAACTAAATGAACAACAGTAAATGACCTTAAGATTCTGAAAAATTTAGAATACATAATGAAACAAGTTTGTTCATTTAGATTGGGGAAGAATGTAAGTTAGTCAAATTTAAGAACTTAAGATCTACTTAAGATACTGATTATCCACAACGCATAATTTGAACACATTTTAGTTTTCATTAGGATTTGGAAGATCTTGTTAAAATTCAGCTGAATACATTTCATTTTGTTAAAGTACACATTTTGAAAGTGTATGAAAGTGAACTGTTTCAGTTTGTTTTTAAAAAAGCCATCTAATAATAATGATGTATTATGAATATAATAATATCAAGTCTCAGATCTGAGAGTTTAATTTATTCCAAATAAGAACGGAAGAGAAGCAAATATTCAGAGTGTATGATTAGTTAATTCAACAACAGTATTTAATCACTTCATTCATTAAACTTCGAGGATCAAACAATCTTATTGAAATTTCAAATTATGATTAATTTTATTAAGAAAATTAATCTTATAGCATTGAAGAAAATTTTAATTGTCAGAAGGGGTTTGGTGGAGATTTTAGTAATTTTATAAAGTTAAGATCATGAGTTCATTGAAGCTAGACCACCATGGAAAACCTGGGAGCACTGGATGGCCGTTTCGTCCTATTTTGGGACTCCTCAGCAGTGCGCATCCACGGTCCCGCACTCGCGAGATTCGAACTCAGGACCTACCAGTATCGCGCTAGAGCACTTAACCGATAGACTATTGAGCCGGCATCCATTCATTCATGTTTACATCAGTTGGGAGATATCAACTCACTGATGACATTGGTGAATAGTTGCTCAATCTCGGGGATCAGTTGAAGTTAGACATTAACACCGTGGTATACCGGCTCAGTGGTCTATCGGTTAAGTGCTCTGGCGCGAGACTGGTAGGTCCTGAGTTCGAATCTGGTGGGGCGGGATCGTAGATGCGCATTGCCGAGGAGTCCCACATTAGAACGAAACGGCCGTCCAGTGCCTCCAGGTTTTTCATGATGGTCAAGCTACAATTGACTCATGATCTCAACTCTCTAAAATTTGAATTGTCAAAAAAAAATTATATGACCGTTTATAGTTCCGATGGAGTGCCCACCAGAAGAATTTATTACAATGTATGCTGCAGAAATTTTCCGCGGGTAATATTCACACAAATTAAATTTTCATTGTTACAATATATCAACAACAAGAGCTCAATTAGAACATAAACTATTAAAGGTATCTTATTTATAGTATATAATAAAATAATTAGACCTAGTTTATTTTTATTCGAAGGACAGACAACTACAAGCAGATATTGATTTTTAATTAACATACAGTTGATTAGTAATAAAACAGAAAAGAGCATGTTTCATATTTTGGTCAGTTTTATGTTCAAAGATCGATTTGAGCTGTGTAAATTCTTCCCTTAAAAAGTATAAATATTTCTGACCTGTAGTAGTGCTTAGCAGATTGGTGGATACATATTGCGTAACAGTATGCTTTTTCCTTGTGACTTTCTTGATGCAATATCAGTTGTGCAGTTGTGTAACATATATACATTCAGTGTTTCAATAGGGGGATATTTACTACTTATGATGTAAATCCGATCAGAAAACACGATCATCAGATAATCTCAGTGAACGCAAGCGTATCTATAATCGTTCTGATTAACAAACATCAACTTTATAAATACTCAACGAATGTCAAAGTATGACCATTAAAGGTAAACGACATAACATTGAAATTCTATATTCACTATGACCATCCAAAATATTATACTTTAAATTTTTTCAACAGAACATAGAACTCATACTTTTGAAAGTGTTTACATGAACAAAAATTCATGTGTTCTCTTCAACACTGAACGTATAAAGTAACTTTTAAGATAGTCATCAGAAACGCGTTGAATATAAAATCAGTTTGAACCTGATGTAATTCTAAATATTGCAAAATTTTTAAAAAAAATTAAACGAATAGTGGTTACGGAATTCAATTCCTTCTTGTTACCAAACTCTACTACTAATTGAGATCGGTATTCCAGGAAAGAAAGCCAAATCTGAATCGATGGCAAAACGTCTAGACTGAAATAATACAACTTATCTAGGTTTGTCTAGACATACAAACCAATATAGAAAGTTACAAACACACAAACGCACAAGAGTACAGAGTATATAAATAGGAAATGACAAAGAAATCAAACTGTACAACGAACAAAATAAAATTTCCTCTTAAAACACAAGAATTGATCGATAGATAAATTAAAACTTACAATAATGGAATAAAGACGAAGACAGATGAAAAAAGTACAGTCATGCATGTATGCGTGACATAGTATAAGAAAGTATAAGAACTAAGAGAAGAAACAATAATCATTGCGATAATTAATCAAGTGGAAATAAGTCGTACTGATGACGAAATATGTTACATAATAGGTCTTCATGAAAAAACATCGTTCAGTGTTATAACATGTAACAGCCTACAGGTTAAAGTAATATTCACAAATAATTGGTGATGCAGCAATAAAAACAAGTATTTTTGATGACTGTTAAAAATAAATTTAATTTTAATTTGAATATAAAACATGTTGTAAACTTCTCGGATTCAGAAGTAGACAATAACTAGTTACTAGTTACGTATTAGAATTTTAACCATAGAAACAAATTTCTAGAACTGGAAGACTGAAAAACTAAATAATATCAGCATTAGAACTAAAATAAATACGAAGAGCGACTGATACTCATTAAAGATGTATTTAAAATATACATTATATAATGGTGAGTATACCATAACGTTATGTGTACATGATTACTATGGTATAGTAATAATGATCATTATAACATCCTGAACTGTGACAAATTATAATAAGAAATACAACGCTGTGTAGTGAGTAGCTTGTAGGCTAGTTGTTAAAATTCCACGCTTTTCTATCGAGTAATTTACATACTAGATAGATTTACCAATGGAAATAACTTCATTGCACGAAATGAAATTTTTAAAGGATAGTAGTAAACTACATAGATACTGATGTAAATATGAATGGATGGATGCCGGCTCAATAGTCTATCGGTTAAGTGCTCTTGCGCGATACTGGTAGATACTGGGTTCGAATCTCGCGAGTGCGGGATCGTCGATGCTCATTGCTGAGGAGTCCCAAAATAGGACGAAACGGCCATCCAGTGCTCCCAGGTTTTCCATGGTGGTCTAGCTTCAATGGACTCATGATCTTAACAATATAAAAACTATTTTATTTACATTAGTTTGCCACAATAAAAGAAATACAGTTCATTTACATGTAATATACCCGTAGATACAAGCACGTAAATTATCTAAGAAAACACTAAAAACAATGAGTACAGATGTTACATAAACTCAATGTTTTCATCAATAGTCACTAAATAACTGAATGTTCAAACTCTGTAGGAAAAACTCTTAACTAGTGAAAACTGAATTAAAAGATAAAGTAAATTGACTGGAAATAATTTAATCAATAAATCAATAAATATAAAATACTGTTACATGATTAGAGAATATTAAAAATAATTAAAATAATTTTATTATTTTTATAAGAGAAATAAACTTACCCTCTAAATTCAATATATTTGTAAATAGCAAAAGCTAACGCCCAAGCGACGATAGTGTAATACCAACTAGATATAAACATTAGAGCAATACATAGACATAATCCGACAAACGAGAGAAACCTTGAAAAGAATTTACGAAAAACAGAACAATATTAATAGAAAAAACGAGTATATAATAGATTAGGTAACTGTATCAGAATTCAGTCAAATAAAAAACCAATCGATAGTTCTAATACGATTGAATTGAAGTATTATGATGAAATTCAATGGCTTCTTAACTAAAACAGAAGAACATCACGAATAAACTGAAAGGGTTATACATCCATCTAAGGATGTCCAGGGTTTCAACATTACAGATCAAAGAGACAATTAAAACTAAAAATAAGAAATTCAAATTATAGGCTCACTTTATCGGTCTTTATTTATCCAATTACGTCTATTTTTTTAACTCCAATGAACGTGTTAGAGTATACAGAGACATGAAGCAGATCTGACATAGAAACTGCTTTCAGTATAGTGTGAAACTATATCATTCACTCATAGGACGTTTTTCATTCAATATAGTCGATTCAATACTGTCTTACTCTTGGTAACAGTTTTCTATCTAAACATAGAATATATTTTAAACTTATGGAGAGCAACTACCCAACAATTCCTACTTTTTAATGAAATAAAATGAACATCACATGGATGAGACAAGTTATTCATAATACCAAAAGATTCTGTTCGGTCGGGGTATTTGAAATTTAGTTAATTTTATGATTTCTGTTATAAATCGTTCCAAGTGAACAGCTATATCCTCCAATATATTAGAGGAAACTAATCAATTATAACTTAACTATAAACTTCAGTCACATGTCCACATGTACTGGAAAATTGTTTTTGTGATGTAACCGTAAAATATGTTAAGTTTCATTGACTAAATATTTGGAAGACTTAATCAATGACGGAGTATATGTACTAATATATATACATGGAGAGAATTCTGACATAACTCAGAAATGTAATAAGGAAAAATTGTAAACAGTGAACACAATCAAATAAAGTGAAAATCAACCAAAATAAAGAATTATTAAAAGATGGTTGAATGATTTACTTTGATAAAACGATAAATGCATTCATCTGTGTACACACAATAAATGATGGATTTAAAGGCATATAGCTCAGTGACCGCAACTATTAATTTCCGTTATTCTCATGATTCCTTTAACCAATGAAGTAGGGTTAAAGTGACAAATAATAATCATTGTTGATTAGCGTGTTGTTGTTTATAAACCAACCTACATGTTTCCTGAATTCTGATTCTTTCCAAATATATATATGACATATTTCCTGTTTTTTCATTTTCATTAAAATGAATAATGCAAAAATAAAAAGTAAAAATGAATTGAATTAAAATATCACAATGTTTATGGTGGGTTTTTGAATATTCCCGTTGTTGATGTTGAAGAGTGCAATTTTTCAGTCTCTTTTGGTATTTAGCATATTGTACCGGTTCCCTCGATGATGTTATCAAGTCACAAACAATTCAAGAACGGATATATGGTGGCTAACAGTGCAATACAGAAAGCACATTCCTTACAAATTTGGACTCGTTAAATGGATGTATCTGAATCCTAGAGTTGATTTCTACCCCGGGACTTGAATCTAGTACCGTTCTCTTCAAACACTTAACGCTTTATCTACTTAGGTACTGGGTTCAAGCTCCAGAGTGGATATCAACTTTGGGATACAAGCATTTCCAGTTGATCAATCCTTAATAGGAATAAACATGCGTCTTTAGTTCTACCGCTTGCCATCATCTATCTCTTTTAAAAATGTTACGTGATTTATAAACTTCATTTCATATTGACGTTTAGAAGTTGATAGATAAACTATTCAATGACAATACGTAAAATAACTAAAAAATCAAGTATTTAATTAGAGAATAGTCAATACTCCAAGAATATGTTCACATAGTTGCAACAAAAAATTGAATTAAATTACGAAAGTCTTCAACACTGGAAATTAAATACATCAGTTTAATAAACCACTCATTAACCAGTCAGTCAAGAGAATTAATAGAGTTATGATGGATATCTTCATGTTATCAAATAGGTCGACAAGGAATCCCGATGCGTGTTGAGAACATTGAATCGAAGTATTCTTATGGTTTGAACAATCAAACTCCAACAAAACACGCGCAACATGTTTTCTCGATTTTTCTCTAATATTTCAACCGATTACATCATAAAATTATCACTTAAAAACGGTACACATTGTTCAAATATTAGATATAAGGTTCCGTTGTATCTAAGTTGTTAACAGAGTATTTATCCCGGGGAAAAAGCATTATACTATGAGTGACAGTTATAGGTCAGGTATATGGAGATAACTGATTACCAATTATAATAAATAAAATGAAAGGCAATGTGAATAAACAGTGCTCATTTTTGACTTAAAATGAGGTTACGAATTGATATTTATGTGTGCTACTAAGTTATATTATCCCCATAACCATTTATTCAACAGCTTAACTTTTGTGGGTCAATACGTACACAAGTGTGAACCATGACAGTGTTTTTCTTGCGTCATAAACATAGAATTCGAATTCGGTATTATAATTTAGAGATTTATCTATTGGGTGAACAATTTAAATTCGATTTTAAACTAAGTAACTAATGTATACACACGAACAAATGCAGATGAAGACAGCAAATGTAGCAGCAGCCTCCGCATCGATAGGCCTCCACATTCACAAAGGAAAAAGCAAGATTTTCAAATGCAACATGGAGAACAACAACCCAATCACACTTGATGGCGAAACTCTGGAAGAGGTGGAAACATTCAAGTACCTAGGGAGCATCGTTGATAAACAAGGAGGATCGGATGCAGATGTAAAGACGAGGATTGGCAAAGCAAGGTCAGCATTTCTACAATTGAAGAACATATGGAACTCAAAACAACTCTCAACCAATTTCAAGGTCAGAATCTTTAATACGAACGTCAAGACAGTCCTACTGTATGGAGCTGAAACGTGGAGAACTACTACGGCCATCATCAGGAAGGTACAAGTATTTATAAACAGTTGTCTACGCAAAATACTCAACATCCACCGGCCGGATACTATCAGCAACAGCGTTTTATGGGAGAGGACAAACCAGCTTCCAGCTGAAGAGGAAATTAGGAAAAGACGTTGGAAGTGAATTGGACATACATTGAGGAAATCACCAATGTGCATCACGACTCAATCCCTAACTTGGAATCCGGAAGGGAAGCGGAAAAGAGGAAGGCCAAAGAACACACTGCGCCGGGGAATAGAAGCCGATATAAAAAGGCTGAATAGCAACTGGAAAGGAAGGCTCAGGACAGAGTTGGATGGAGAATGCTGGTGAGCGGCCTATGCTCCTCGACGAGGGGTAACAGGCGTAAGGAAGTAGGTAACTAATGTATAATCAATAAATACCATGAAAATAAAATAGTTTCTAATAGTTGTTCTCAATCATGAACAATCTATGTAAAAAGAACCCCTATAAATTTATGAAATAATCTCCAAAGACGTTTAATAAAAAAATAACAATATTATAATCAACACTTAGTACACATCGTACTAATCCTGGTCCCTTGAAATACTAGATTAACCCTTTATAACTTGTGAGTGATTCAGCTTCACATATAGAATAGTACTTTTAAATCACTTTCTTTTCATAAGTTTTCTACATTTAGTTTTGCATATACGTAACAAAAACAGACGTATAGAAATATAATATGACGAAAAGGAATAATTATATACATTTATAAAAGACTAATTGAATAGTAATTAGATATTATTTTATGCACGCATATATTTGCATGTAGACATACACAAAGCTAATAAAAACAAACGATAAAAAAACGTAAACATATTCCTTATAAAAATATGAATAATAAAAAGGCCAAGGTAAAATAGTTGTCACAGCGTACTTACCAGGAAAGAACAAACTACTATGACGTTCCTTGTAAAATGTCTTAATAGTAAGATAATCATCAATTTAGATGGCATATTGGTAATGGAGCAATTTTAAATAAGTTCAAGTGTAAAAGAGTGCGCAAAAGAGATGGACGACTTAGTCACACTAGCCTCATATTTCATAGAATATAAATAGTAAACTATTTTAAACTTCTGACCACAAATTATTACCATTAGTATATTTTAATCCAACTATAACTTTTGATGCCTCATGCATGCCCTTGAATTTTAAACGGCGAAATTATAATATCAGGGCGAAGGAATCGGACTTCAGATAGCGAGTCTTAAAGTTTTGCGCAAAATTTATTCATTCACATGGCTAAATAGTATTTTGGCATCATAGCTGACGTCAGTTCGTGATAAAAACTCTTACTTTGATTCCTCACCCTAATAATCTAACTGTTAATCTTAACCCTACTTCGTCACACTAATTTATCACCTACTTTTGACGCTAAAAAGTCGGTGAATTTTCTCAAGGTCTTAAAGGTCGTTTCTAAATTATAATCTCACCTACAAAACATATTTAGCCTTGTATTTAGTGTTCTATGATGGATATAGTAAGTGAGATACATTTAGCAATAAATAGTAGTTTTTTCGCATTAACAAGAATACGGGTCTAAACGTACAAGTATATATGATCAGTTTGAGTCTAAGAGTGGAAAAATATACACAAATATAAGAGATTTCATCTGGAATACTAACCAATATTTTTTAGAATCGTAAACAGTCATCTATAACAGAAATACTAACGAGAAACAACTAAGTACATTTACTTGATAAGCTACATATATTACCATCAATACCGAAAAAAGTTAACTTTTTTTGTCTATGAACTAATACTGCCTTTTGAAAATATTATCTATTTTCTATAATTTCAGATAATCGCTTAAATGAACCGTATTTTGCTCAACATTATTACTATTCAGTAACCTATGTCACATGGCATTCTTTGTATGTATAATCAATGTATGAAGATGATTATGTTTCATTATTTAGGAATTGACCGATCATTGATCAGTGTATCCACCTTTTTTAACTATAAATCATGTTTAGTCATTTTGTAATTAAAATTACGTGTAGTGTTAAAACTCAGGTACTTAATAGTGAAAGAAAATCCATAACAGAATACGATACTTAACAATACATTGTAATGCAAGTCATCGAGAAGAAAATTAAACAATGTGAACATATAATTACTAGACTAATGGTTGATTTACCACTGTCGAAACATGTGAAGAGATAAATGAAAGAATGAAGTATGGTCCAATATTACTAATAAATTAAAATCTTAAATAGAAGGGTATCAAAAGCCATCTAATACTTAGAAAGGCAATAGAGTTGTTGGAGTTTAATTTAACAATCGTAAGTAATGTGAACATTTATAGAGTACCTAAACTTTGTTATTGCATCTATCAATTAATAAAGCACTAAATTAGAATCCAAACAGTTTACTTTCTTTCACAGTTTAAGTGATCTTGTTGTTCTGTCATCCTATAGACACTCATGTTAATAATGAGGTACTAGTTAGATCAGTTAATTAAAGCTTCATTAAACGTATTTCACAGAAACAAAGTAACAATAAAAATCAGACCATTAAGTAGTAAGACCTATTTATCTAAATTCACTTTGCACACACAGATAATTAGTACAGGTAATCTTATCTTATCATTTCAATAAAGTAGAATCCTTTATTAAGATATCAGGAAAAGATTAATAGAGAGAAAAGAGCGCTTTATTCAGTTAGTTTTCTATTTTGGCTTTATAGGTGTATATTAACAATAATGGTAAAGTCGATACCAATGAAGTGGGAATATGTTAGATAACTATAATACAAGTCGAAAAGTAATTTATGAAAATAATAGCGAATGATTACCAGAGTAATTAAAACATGAAGGTGGATGGTATAATTTTGATTGTCAAAAATATTAATGAACAAATGAATTGAAACATTTAGTTACATAATAATGCATTAAAAGGATTGAAAATAGTTTATTGAGATATCCAAAAACTAATTAACATTGAGTATTTATTTGCTCTTATTCATCATTTTGTTGTTCTAATTACTTTCATTTTTCTTAGATGGTTATTTAATTTGTTTTTAGAATTTCCCATCAAGAAAAAAAAAGAAACTTAAATCTTTTCCTACAAGAATAAGTTTGCTTTTAAACTATCACTTTTAATAAAAATTAGTTAAAATTAGTATGAGTGAATGCAAAGATTTAATTATAGTTGACATATAGTAAGTATGTCAGTAAATAAGAAAACAAATTAATCATACAGAATTTCATTATATATATATATTCTTTTGTTTTAAAGTCACACATTGTATGGTTGTGTATGTTCCTATTTTTGTAAATCAAGAAAAATAGGATATTGGACAGGTTTTATAAATAGATTAGGAAAAATTCATTGACTTAAATCATTGATTTGTGAACTCAATCTTAATTTACTAAGAATAAGATGTTTTCCAGATATCTCAAACTTGCCAATCAGATCAGAACACTAATTTATACAAATTTCTTCTCAAGGATTTGATATATATATCAGTAATGATTGCTAACAAGGAGGATATCCTAATAAAAACCCTATAGTTCATCTGCATTTCTTTGTTTTTGAATAGTAAGTGATTTTTAGTGAAGAGTTTAACCGATTTATACTGAAAAATAATCCTCTGATGGATATCAGTAACGTATATGATAGAAATGAGAAGTATATGGACGAAGCAAAGACAAGATTTTGAATGGGAACAATTTCAGAAAAACTAATTTTCTAGAGATGTAGACCCAGAGGTGGGAACAGAAGTGAGATATGAAAATGCCCGTGAAGAGCCCAGTAAAGAATACGTATCGGAACTGAATTGTACACCTAATCTAACAATTATCAACTTCCACCCGATAGAGGTGAAGACAGACAAGCGATATGTATGACCACTTATTCAAAAACCTATGTAAATCTGGTTAAAATGAGTGAAAAAGGTTTGAGCACCATCCTGTATAGCTGGGTGGGTAAAATGAAAGGATAATGAAGGAGTTTAGAATAAACAATTGAGATTGACTTTGCCCAAATAAAGCGTCAAAGGGATTTATTGTACGGTGATTTACTTATACGTCTATCGCATACAAAGGACATCACATAAATCTATCTTATTGAATATTTTCATTCAGTGTTTTCATTTTCTTCGCTACTGGTGTAACCCAACCCTACGTTTAACATTTTATCTAAAAAGCTAGTGTGATTTGTAATTTATCTATCTTGCCAACATGAATTTTCTGCGTATTTATACAACCTGTTCCCATGATAAATTCGTACAAAAGTCTTTTCTTAATCAAAATTTAATTGTTATGTAACTACCATTAGTATTCACCTGTTTAAATGGCTAAATAAGCAATTTATTACAAAACAAACGGTTTCTCAATTGCTTCAAGCAACAAAACCTTAAAATTGTTACTAGAATAGAAACATCGAATCTCATAATATAAACTATAAACTAAATAACTAATAACATATAAGGGTTACTTATTACACTGACATTTGTACGGCTCATATATAGTATTATAAAGGGATATAGTGGTAATAGTAAAGTGGAGAGGTTAATACTACGAAAGAAAAAAACTCATTTATACATACCAGTGGTAGAATCGAAATCGTGGACGCCAACTGGGCTCTTTCAAGAATCCATTCAACATTGTAGCCAAATTTACAAAACCATAACACATCAAGAAGAACCTGAAAAAGAAAAGAAAAGTAGACGTAACACAACGGATTGTCAAGATGAAAACAATAACAACTCATTGACTTAGAAATTTGAACAAATTTATTTACAATATTGAATGATCAATAGTTATTTGCTTGTGCTGAAATAAATTATTGAATATTTGATAACAAAAAGCAGTGATGTATATTTGTGGTCAACGAAATAAGGTATATTGCGTGGTAGAGAAATAAATTAATCGCAATTTTATTCTAAACAATCACTTTGATAAATTTAGACAATCAATTGAAAGGACGACGTTTATCAGAACTATGTGATATATTTAGCACAATACACTTTGAACAATTAGATCACGGATTTAATTACAACAGGATTTATATATATGAAATGATAAAGGTTATTTAGACAAATTCGAGGATAAGGATAGTGGATGTAAGGAAAAGAAGAACAGTACAACCCTAGATATTAAATTGATATTACCTGGATGGATTTAGAGTAAAAAAAATTGCTTTTGGATAAAAAGGAGGAGCATTTCAACTTTCGTTTACTAACGGCTTCAACAAACCAAAGTATTGTATGCAAAGCTATAAAGGCTAATTTAGGGTTAATTTTGTGAAGTTCATATTCTTGCACTCCGTCCGTGTCTTCAAAAGTAATTTGTACTTACAGTAAACCTACTTTGGCAGTATTGATTTTTTTGTTCAGAGTGATACAATTCATATTGTTTGTCAATTATTATCATTACTTTTCTTATATTCCAATTTGTCTACGTTGACATTAATTTTTCATAATTGACTGTCATAACAAGTAAACGGGTGGTTAGATTGTTTGAAACGTATTAAACCGATATATAACATGGTCTTGAAAACTTTCGAATTCTGGTTGCGTTTATCTGCATTAGTTTGAAGTTGGGAGTTAACAGAGTGAAAACAGGCATTCGAAAAACCGATGATTGTAACCATGACAAGTAGAATGCACTTTTTATGAATACAGTTTTAAACTCTACATAACTATGGTCTGAGCGTTCATAGAGATGAGAGTACAAAATGTACAGCTTCTAAAAAACATCTGTTCAATTCAAAGTTTACCTTCCATAATTATTTACTTGAACAGAAACAATGATAACATGTTTTTTATACAGATAAATCTTGGAAAGTGTCCTATACACCTTTTGAGTGTCCAACAAAAGATACAATAAATTGTGAGGCTAAATATAACAAATAAAAATTGAGGGTTAAGTCAAAAATAAAGTTTACTCCACAAGTGATTAGGTTAATTATAACTAAAACAGTTTAATGTTCTAGCAAACCGTTATTTGAATTACTAAAGGAATTATTAATTAAGTATAAATGAAACGTTATTCACTGAAAATCGGTTTATCTTTTTATGAGGAAAAAAGGTACAAAATTATTTGTAGCTTATCACAGCTCTCTTGCGCATACAAATAACTTATACATTGTATCGTGTTGAAACATTTGGTATAAAAGTTAACTTTCGACATCTAACTTCAAAGTATGTTCATATTTAAGGTAAATAAATGGATAACATAAGTAATGTAATAATACCTGACGGTAATAATACTAAGAGACTGTTAAAGATGGGACACATTTCAAACTTAATAATGTCAATTAAAATGGGTTGAGAGTGATGTACAAAAATTACACTGGGACACAACGGACGTAATTGGAGGTATGGGCTTTGTTCATCAATCTCATCAAATATAACATGAACACAACCAAGCACTAGAAAACTGCAAAATCAATGAAACATGCAAGAAAACTAATCTTATTTAATAACTGAAGCTACTCTTTGAAGATATGTTTAATTTGGAACGAATGCACGCTAGAGAACTATAGAAAATCAAACGCGAACGGACAATTATTTCATTCTAAGTCGGAAATTTTTGGAACGCACAACTCCGACTTGGAAAAAGGAGTGAGAGAAGGGAAAGCTTCAGCAATATTTAAACTGAATTCACTTAGTATTGTTTGTTTGAATCTTCCCATCAATGTGTTAGTACTGCAACTGGTCGATCTCTAATTGGCATATGTGCATACTGTGCGTATTGCCTCGATATAGCCTTGATTCACAAGCATGATAAGCAAAGATGGATAGTGGCTAGCAGTGGAATCCAGGACGCGCGTCTCGTCCTATTTGGGACTCGTCAGCTGGATGTACCTGCATCTCAGAGTTGATGTTCACTCTGGGACTCAAACCCAGTACACTCACTTCAAACGCCATCGCGTTATCCACTCGGTCACTGCTAGCAACTATCCATCCTTGCTTATCATGCTTTTGAATCAAGGCTATATCGAGGCAATACGCACAGTATGCACATAAGCCAATTAAAGACTGACCAGTTGCAGTCCCAACACATCGACGGGAAGATTCAAACAAACAATACTGAATGAATTTAAACTTCACCCCATCGCACAAGCAAGTGGCTATCAGGACTCAGTGGCCGAGTGGATAACGCGATGGCGTTTAAAGCGAGGGTACTGGGTTCGAGTCCCAGAGTGAACATCAACTCTGAGATGCAGGTACATCCAGCTGACGAGTCCCAAATAGGAAGAAACGCGCGTCCTGGATTCCACTGCTAGCCACTATCCATCTTTGCTTAATATTTAAACTGGTTTACAGGAACCAAAGTCGATTATACCGTGAAATTGTCAACGTAACGGTGAATCAAGGCATTCCTCTATAAGATAATTTGAACGTAACAGTAGTAAGTTTCAACCGAGTGAAAAAATCAACTAAAAAATGATTATAAACACACATATACGCCTTTACTAAATTATTGAGGATATTTATCAGCTAAAGAGATTTATCTACTCAGTGTATTACTTTGTTAGAAAAATAATCACAATTTGATTTGACAGTATTGTTTAAAATAATAATAGTAAAAGACATTTAAAGTACATGATTAATGTTATGATAGCAAATTAATTTAATTATTGTTTTTTGATTAACAAAGAAACTAGTTAGTGAATGAAGAAAAAGAATCAAAATAACAGACTAGTTTTACTACAAATGGTAAAAACAAAGTGAATTAAATCGGTGCCGATAAGTAAGAAATTCAATATTATTTTTAAGGGAAATTGCAAATATTATTGTTGAATTCGCTGATCGTCATGAAATATAACAAACAATACTTAAATGGAGATAAGCAAAACAAAGAAACCATTAATAATGTACGCTTTTTGAGACTGTTTTATCAGTAGAGATTTGTGGAAATTATTGAATGTTATTGATATCACTAGTCGGTCTGATTTGGGCATCCCCCTCTCTAAAGAATAGAATACATGAAAGAACCAACGATTCCAGTGTTTTATAGTTTTCAATGAATGTCGAACTCAAATGACTTTTCGAAATCATTGACATTCTGTTTTATAATTAGAATCTTATGTGACAGGAGATAAGTGATAAACTAGTTTGAAGAAATGTTACACATTATTCTAACCAGACGATGATGAAGACACAAATTTTATAATGTTGATGTAGCTAACATGATTTCGAAAATTGAAGTATTTCATACACAATCTTCTGATAATAATCTACACAAATTATGATAACGATTAGCTCAGACTAATATTACCGATAAAATCTGAGTGGATGAACTTCATATCCCGTGACGAGAACGGTACCCCAAGGAAACCAGAACTAATGGTATGAAAGTGTTTAAAAAATTGTAAACTTACTGTTAGAAAATAGTTTTAAGTAATATCTTATTTCATGAAGTGGGAACCACATGAAAGTAAATTTAGTATTACGAAAAAAATCAAAAGATGGGTTAAGGATTTTGTTACATAGTCATCTCTCTTCAAATCGAACGAATGGCTGTTAAACTTTAGATTTATAGACTGACATTTCAGTATCAATCAGTTTATCAAAAAAAGTGTTTACAAATGAATAGTCATATAATAATCGTAAACTATTCAGTGACATAAATAACTGGTGGTTTTTGTAATCGATCGACATGCAATTTTCTGGAAAATATAGTTATGACTAGAGCCTATAAATTGTTCATCAGATCGGTTAACATGTAATTTTCAGAAAAAATTGTTATAATTACATAGTATGAATTGTTTATCAGAAACTGTATTATTTTAAAGCTTTAAACAACAAATTGACTAATTAATTCAATGTTTTAGTTTTTTTCGGTATCTATATGCAAATAAGCTTATCTGTTATTGTCTAGTGAGTCTTCAATCTATCTGCCTGAATATTTCATCTTTTTGTTGATTTTGTTTATTGATATACATGAATGATGTAAACAATTCGAGATTCAGAGTTTCTCATTTAGACAAATAGGAAGATATGATCAAAATAGAGCAACATTTTTTCTGAACATGTTTTTCGTCACAGGAATTTGTTATGTGATTAAAAATAATAACAAAATCGATACTAATCAACTGGTAAGATCGTATTTGAAATAAGTAAAATCCAGTATTTCTCAAATATTCGGTTGTTACTACATGAAAATTAGACAACATTGAACTTTCAGAACCTGATCATGATTTGTGAAACATTTAGTCAAAGGTATTTAAATCTACGTAAGCAATGAGTATGCAACATTAAAAAACAACTGAATACTATCAAAGATGTTTACGCAGTAAAGTATTTTACTTGTTTTATAATTTTAAATGGATTTTTAAACTGAATTATGCCTTAAATCTAGTTTAATTTTAATGTAAAGCATATTCATAGTAGTTTAACTTAGAAATTAAATTTGTTTCTGAAAGTAGGTAAATATGGATTTAATCATAGAATTTTGTATTTTTGTGGTTGACAATTTACAGACAATATGTGTCAATAAGTTTCACTACTGTTTTTCAATGGTAGGAAATTTAGTTGAATAATCGATAGCTAGAACATTATTTTTCTCATTTTAAAAGTTATGCAGTTTAGAATTAATATTTGTCTGACACCATGGGATTATAAACCGGGTATATATATATATATATATATATATATATATATATATATATATATATTCGTAAATAAATGTTGATTTATATCATGACCCGGATCGTATGTAAGAACATACTTTAAGCCGTATCGAGGCGGTGCACTAGGAATTATATGTCTTGTTTTTATTATCGTTACATTTTAGTCTAATTCCATATCTGGATTTAGCAAACACATAAATTAAGGACACATAATAACGTCGGCAATATGAAACTCTGTCTCTGTAGCTTATAATAAAAGAAAATAGCATATATGTCATCCAAGCAGGTAACTTGTTTTTAGTCTAGTATGTTAGATAAATAGGGCTGTTCGATATAAAGTTTGTTCTGTTTATCATCCATTAGTGTGATGTCAACGATCTTTAATAAACAGCTACTTACACTAAGATTGATACTCGAAGCATGCAGTTCCCATTCTACAGTCATAAATACGTTAAGAAGGACATGCTTGACTTTACATAGAATTAGCATAATCAGTTTCTTAAAGATGTTATATATAACTTATTACCAAAAATGTAATCACGGCCCCTTGCTAACGTTTTCAAACTATTTAATGATGAACATGTTGAATAAATGACCGTGTTCCCATAGCCCGATCGATAAAACCAGATAAAATGACTTTATTTTCCGTTCAATGACCGAGAAGCTAGAAAACTTACTAGACTATGATTAATAATACTAACGAACATTAATTACAGTAGTTATTTGTAGGTAATCTGTACTTGAAATAAAAACTCAAAATAGGTTTTTTTTGTATACATTATAGAGTTTTATTACGCTTACTGAAACGTCATGAAAATTTATATTGGAGTGAATGAAAAATCGAATAAGGAAATGGTCAAGCTACTTGCTTGTTGAGAAGAGATACAGCTCTTATTACAAAGAGACATTTATAAGTCTAGAGATTCAAACCTTGAAAATATTTAAAAACTGCAATAGTTGTTTCGCGTGATTACTTATAGCTTCAAGACTTAACTAGTTACTTCTACTGATTTTACTGTAAAACTTACAGATGGTAAATTAGGATATAGTGTTTAGTCAACTACAGACCATGTTTCCAATAAAGTTGATGAAATAAGTGATTATATACGTAGTTGGGATCACCTCAAATTCAGTTTATCTATTTCATTATTTGTCAATAAACAAGAGCCCAAGAAAGTTATGTAGAGAATGAATAAACTTTTGTCACAAAACAAGTGATATATATATTATGTAGAATTAAAATGTTTTCCCGAAAAGCTATTCAAAAATGAGCCTTTATAGACATCAAAGTGTATGCAGACTTTTTTAATACAAAAGAAGATCATGAAAATCATGTCAATATCATAAAATCTGCAAAACGACTTGACGTCTAGACCACTGAGCCGACATCCAACCGTGTTATTGTCTAACCAATCCACGATATTGAGCGACCATCTTCCACTGGCTTTGGTGAGTAACTGTCTCACACTCGACATGGTTGATCGTGAATTGGTTGAAGTTGAAAATTAACATCGTTGGATGCCGGCTCAGTGGCTTAGGGGTTTAGCGTTCATGCGCGAGACTATAGGTACTGGGTTAGAGTCCCTCATAAGGGATCGTGGGTGAGTACTGCTGAGGAGTCCCATGCTGGGGCAAAACGGCCGTCCAGTGCTTCTAATTTTTCAACGGTTCTCTAACGTTGATTGGTTCATGGTCTCATTTACAACCCAATAAGCTCTATAATCCTATACGGAAAACGAATTAAGTATAAGGTTTATGGTAGTGCACACTAATGATACTTTATTATATCCCATGGAATCTAACAGGATCAATAATGTTTTTATTCAAAAAAGCAAAGTAGTTTCGAACTGTAGTGGAAATAAATGAATCTGTTACAACGAACGCGTAAATCATATGATTATTGATGAGCCATTAGATGGATTAAGTAATAGAATAATATAACCTAAAGTACATTGAAAATGCATCATATAGCTATAAATACATTTATGTTTATAATAAATGGTAAAGTAGGAAATAAACGTATAGATCAACATCCAATAGAATGTTACAAAATTATTGTAATGCACAAGAATAGTACAGAATAAGATGTTCATATGTCCAATCCATCATATCAGTAACTTAGTAGAAGAGATGAACAGTTAGAATAAAATCATACTCAACTAATTTTTACCAAGTCAATCCATTAATAACAGAATTGTTTAACGTAAAAGTAATGTTGATTACTGAATTCCAGCATACGATACCACTAGTTCTGCTACTAGATTTCAAATCGTCATTCATCATTGAAGAGGTGGCCTAGTGCTTGTTAAGTTCACAGATAAGCATAGTCTCCAATAAAGGTATTTTGAAATTTACTAAATCCTATAAACCACTCTAAAGAAATAATAATCTGCGTAAAAGGGCTAACACAACTTATTACTCCATGTAACAATCCTTTAGTGTACAGATAGTACTATGCAATCATGAGTTCTATATTCACTTGTTTGTAAACAAAAGTAATTGTTGGAATGATACGTAATCTATGGTATTTTACAATAATTCGTGTATGTGACTGACAAACAGTTTGTATTCACAACATCATTTATATTGCTTATATTATCTACTTTGATATACATGAAGCAACAATTAGATATTCATCTGATATATTATTCAAAATATTGACAACGAAATATATCGTTATCAAAAGATGGTAAATTTGTAGCTGTTTTTTTTAACAGACTTGTTTGTATATAAGAACTTCCGTCCAAATTCGATCTAATAGTTTCGCAATATTTGAGTCTCGAGTTGATGTGAGACAATAAGGAGAAAAAATATTTTCGTAAAATCTCAGAGAATGAATTTGAGGTAAATCCAACATTTCACACCACATGTCTCATAAACACTAAAGCGTATACCTATTTTAAACATTGTTAACGTGATTGAATGTCCTGCTTAGTATACAGTTAACCAGAGAACCATGTACTTATTTATATACGATAATTTTGATGTTTGATTATATTTCGTTGTAAAAGATTGGACCATATTGTCAGGCGAAAAGTTGGATTTACTTCTAATTAGTTCTCTGAGATATTACAATTACATTCTTCCCTCTTAAGACTTGTTTAAAGTTATGAAAGTGATCACCAAATAATAGTAATAGTAAGTGATTACAATTATTTTTAAAATAATGTTATTTGAAACAGCCCTGTAAATATAAAATTTTGACCACTATTTATTTTCAATTTCAACTAGAGGAGATACTAGTGATAACACAAAACAGTATCTTTTCTATGAAAAAAATAATTAATTTTGCATGAAAGTACCAATAGAATGAAATGATAGAATAATACACTATATATTGTAGTAAAATCAATGAAAAATGACAAGCGCCAGTATAGATGGCATACAAATTAAGTGTAGCACTGAATTGAAAGTATCATATGTAAATCAGGGGGGATTTCTCACTACATGTAATTATTCATAGGTATACTATTCTGAACAATATTTCTACTTGATTAGTTGGTGTAAAAATACTATGTAAAAGAAGTTTTCTAAGTAAGTAAGTGTGGAAAATGGTGTAATATCTATTTTCTGAATAAACAGTTTAATATTAGAATTATTATTATCACCATTGAATTTCTGTTTACCACTAAATAATAATAATAATTTATTCTTCCATAAATAAATAAATAAACAACATGATAACTATTAAAAAAATGATGAAATTTGAAGTAGAAAACAAAATATTGTTGCAGTCCATTATTTACAAGCACATCTAAGATATTGTTCATTTTCTCACTCAGGGGTTTAGTGAAAAAAAGAGAATAAAATTTGTCGAAAACTCGATTAATGGACAAACCAATTTTGGAAAGTTATTTTGTATACGTGATGGGAAAATCAACTAGATTATTTGATAAATAACCACTTTGTAATAAATACAAGAGAGGGAAGGGAAGTATATTTGTTTTTAGCCGGTTAACAAATGACAAGCGATAGCAAAAGGTTTTGATATCAGTTAAACCACACAAAAACAAGAAAATGAAATCTGA
Organism: Schistosoma rodhaini; assembly: GCA_944470415.2. Classification (NCBI taxonomy): domain Eukaryota; kingdom Metazoa; phylum Platyhelminthes; class Trematoda; order Strigeidida; family Schistosomatidae; genus Schistosoma; species Schistosoma rodhaini. Next base: position 65,130,939 of record OX104044.1, read on the forward strand.
AAAGGAATATGACACTTTTTATTGAATTAAGACTATTATTACAAACTATTTGAAATGTGTTCTGTTAAGATTATTGATTTCAATGAAAGATAGAACACACTTAATAAGAAACAAACTGTATGTTTTCTTATAGCCATACCGTTGAACTTTTAAAATAGCAAGTACATCTTCGTAACAGTGAATAGTAAACATAAATTCTTAGTCAAATAGAAATGAATCCTACATACAGGCTATCAACAGTGATATAAATCAATAAGAAAAGAAATGAGTTTTGAATTGGTATTCCTCGTGATATTACAGTATACGAAGGCAATAAGCGAATATATTGTTAAGGCAACAGTATGATGTAACAGTAATTTGGAACTTAAAGCACTTTTTATGACGTAACTATTAGCATGAATTATGGATACACAGAATTACCCATCTGTCAAATGAAGTGTAGCATATATGAGAAAGTTCTATGTAAATAATTAGGCAGTAATTATTTCTTAACTATGTATCAGGTAACGATGGTAACTATGAAAATAAACTAATAACGTAATTTTTTTAAAAATCTATGAAAGTATGTACAATAATATAAAAAAATCAGAGCTATTATTAGCTATACACGAATCACGAAGTTCTGAACAAAAAGGAGATGAAATAATAATCACTGATCCATCAAAAGATTATTAATTTACGATTATCGGGAATATGACACTAGGTTACCTTTTACTTTGAGTGGGTAGTAACAAAAGTAACTCAAATTTTACATAAGTCTACAAGTAATCATTTCATGTTGATCTTCTGGTTAGAAGTTGTAGATTTAAGTGAACTTTGCGAATTATGCACAAGAATAGAACTATGTGGTTGTAGTTAATTTTGAGGAATTTTAAACCAGCTGTTTCCATAAGATGAATAGTATTTGGAAATACGACAAACACACAGAATACGGCCTCTTAAACTGAAGAGGCTCACAAAGATCTAAACATAAAACCTAGAAAACCCTGATTTTATTCAGTCATCCATATAGATTGTTAGATATTAGTCAGTCAGGCATCCTACGAACTTATTATAGTCATTTATATATCTGTAAACACTTCCTCAATACATCGTTAGTTAAATATTAAATTCATGGAACTAGCCGTTTGTACGATCTTATTCTTGATTCAGTATTTGATAATAATTTTGTTGTGTGTTAGAATTATATGTATTTATTGTGTTCGCTAAGATCTGAATCTGATTATTTATTATCAATAATCTTTGGAAATCAAGGGCGCCAAAAATGAAATGTGTGCAATGAATAACTATCAATTTTAACCTCTCTGTAATATCACTGTTTTCATCACTAAATAGCGTTCGTTAAAAAGGCATTGAAAATCAGGAAGCATTAGTCAATTGTTTCGTTCTATTATATGATTTTTTAGCAGGGCAATCCCATGACCATATAAGCGATCGAACTCAGGAAATACAAGTATTTCGGCGAGCATATAAATCTTGAGTCCAAGAGGTGAGATCCGAAGGACTACACGTTTAGCATTATTAAGTTGAAGGTATTGTGCACCCATCATCTATCACCATTCATAATATTTGTTTCACGCTTGACAAGGCTGAACTTCACTGGTCAAGGCTTTTTTACTAACAACGCTTATTGCATTTTCCTGTTACATTAATTAGAATGATAAACGTAATGTTACTATGTCAATGGTTAACTTATCGATTTCTTTACACTTTTTACAAGTTATTTAATTTTTAGTAAATATGGAATATGTAACTAGTTTAATATATAATGATTTTTTTCTACAAAAATAATATACACAGAAATTATGTTGGCCTAGGTTTTACCATGGTATTTTCTTGTCATGTACATACATTTATATAACTTGGTGTCTGGATCTTACTTCTAATAAAAAGAAAAGCATTATGAAGTAATTTATATAAATTTCAGAAATAAATCATATTGTATGTAGCATATGTAGTGTGTAGCATAAATAAATATAAAAGATCTATTGATTCTTCTTTGTAAAGCGAACTATTGAAAAGATAAGTAGTTATACTTATGGATGTTTAGAGTGAAACCATTTTAAAATGTTTGTGACTGGTAACATTTGAAGTCATTTGTTAATGGGCAGTTGGATATTTTGGTTTCTTTTTAAAAAAATACATACTTAGTCATCCTTGGTTAATGACACTCATAGTATATTTGTGTAAAAACTATAAAAGATTAAAAGAGTACTTATGTGAAGATTGAATGTAATATTTGAAGTGTTTTTAATGAAAATAAAACGAAAGAAACAGACAAAATGAAGTATTCGCGGAGAAAAAGTATAACTGTATTTTCTCTTGTTGTATTTAATAACAATTCTGATCAGTTGTAGTGTGATGATTGTATAGATTAATAGGTTGGGAATATTATCCTTTCACTGATAACTCCTCAAAGTTTGGTAAGCAATTATACGTGTGTTGGATAGAATCAAGTCAAAATTATAATAGTTTTTTGTTAATTCGTTACTATAATTATTTATACGTAGTTAGTTAAAGGTTTTATTAACTGATTCACAAAGACTTCTAACCATGTATATATAAACTGTATTGTTATGTACAAGCAAAACATAATAGATTGCATTGAAAAACCCTAGAAAAATTCCAAATACATTGTAGAACAACTATGTGATTAGCTACATATAATTATTGGATATAACGACCACAATAATTAAAACTAATTACAGGTTTATATAAAAATGGCAAATAACTTGTTGTGTAAATTCATTTCTGATTGTTTATAGCTAATTTAACTTTGTAATAAGACAAATAAAACAGATTTATTAGGCAGAAACTACAAAGACAAAAACCGAATTAAACGTCATGTTTACTGTGTAACGTATTTTTAACTTATAATCAGTGACCAATGTGTTACTGTTCAATCTATTGACTCATTTGAACAGGTAATAACTTTTAGACTACGATTAATAGAAGAGATTGGTTCACGAGAAAATAAATCAAACGCCTTATGAATATTTCAGCCTATTAATACTAAAAATTTCAGCTGACGAGGACAATCTAGTATTTGATGTTAGGTGGTTGGAAGTAGAGAGTATCTAGATGCTGTGCTAGTTATTATTTGCCAGCGAGGTTTATTTATAGCCATCAGGTAACCGATAATCCGTGTCATCTACTTTTACACTTTGAGATGTTATGTTGCCGTTTTACGACATTAACTGAACTACTTAGGGATTTAAATATTTTCAAGTACCGACAATTGGTAGGTAAACCAATGTCATATTTTAAGCTAAGATGTATAGTGGCTGGCGGTGGAATCAAGGACGAGTGTTTCGTATTATTTGGGACTCGTTAGCTGGATGTACCTGCATCTCAGAGTTGATGCTCACTCTGGGACTCGAACACACTACCGTTCGTCTAAAACGCCATCGTGTTATCCACTTAGCTACTGAGTCTTGATAGCCACTTTCTTATGCAATGGGGTGAAGTTTAAATTCACTTAGTATTGCTTGTTTGAATCTTCACACTATCCATCTTTGCTTATAATGTTTGTGAATTAAGGCTATATCGAGGCGATTCGCACAGTATGCACATATGTCAATAAGACACTGATCAATTGCAGTCTTTAATATCAATGGGAAGATTCAAACAAACAATACCAAGTGAATTTAATGCCATATTTCGTCTAGATCTCCTAGCTGATCAATGAAATCCTTCTGATTTTAGGCGTATCCTGCGATAGAACTAACATATGTCGTAAAGCTGGGTTTCTGCAATTTGATATAATTTCTCTTGCGCCTTGAATATAGCCGAAAATCAACTACTGGATTTATGTGTTTCTGAATATCAATTAAGCTTTTGCTTCTTCTATTTCATTATGAGCCGTATGTTAATTTTCAAACTGATCAGTTTCAATATTTTGTAAGTAAATTAAATATTGTTATGCTCCTTTCTTTGTAACAACGATCAAAAATACCGAATACATACAAACAAAAGACAAGTTATGAACAAAGAACACAGTAGAACATACATGGTTATCAGAGGTGTTAGATAATCTATTGAAGCGATTAGTATACCCAGTTGTGCAATTCCATAACATAGTAGTTGTGCACGTAATGGTTCACCACGTTTTGTAATCACTTTGAAAACATCCAAGAATGGCATAACATTGTCTTGAGCAATGGCCTGTAGAAGTCTTGGTGCTCCTAAAAGAAGTGTTTAAGAAAAGCATATAGAAAATGAAATATTATTCCGTTTTACCCAATGCTAGAATCTTCAGTAAACAATTAAATAAAACGTTTTAGGAAAAAAATGACCAGATAATTAAGCTAATTATCAGAACGACGTATTGGATAACGTTGAATCATTTGTAGGAAATTGATTAACAACCATGCATATGTTGGATTAAGTGATAATAACCAATTGTGTCAAATTTGATATATCTTCAGACAATATCGTTTACATATTACATAGGAATAATATATATTTGTAAAATCTCAGCGAATGAATTTGTAGTCAATCCAACGTTTCGCCTGGCAATCTGGTCCAAGATTTTTCAAGGAATTGAAGGATAATTCCTTGAAAAGCTTGGACCAGATTGCCAGGCGAAACGTTGGATTGACTACAAATTCATTCGCTGAGATTTTACAAATATATATTATTCCTATATAATGTCTTACATCAACTCGGCGCTCAAATACTGTGAAACTATTCGCTCTAATTTAAACGAGAGTTCTTAAATATCGTTTACAGTTAAAGGAGATTAGTTATATATTACGAAATCATTGGATACAACGGGTGACAAAATTTACAAACCAAAAAGAATTATTGCAAGCTTTTTTTCTGCAGAAAAAAAATTCATTGTCTGATAAACTCATTTCTTCAGTATACTTCTAATAGAGACTAACAGACCATTCTTCCAATGGTGTTTGTGTAACCGACATATTAGTTATTACATTAATTACTGTTAAAATGTGGCATATTCTATATTGCTCTCTTTGTCCAACTTTTTTTTCTTACTTTCATACATTACACAATGAATTACAATTGTCTTTTATCGTCTAATTCCATTGTAAATATTAATTAAATACTAACTACTAGAAAATTAGAACATTGTAAAAGAATCAATTTATCTAATATCTTTTACATTAGATATGACCAACAAATATAGGATTGTATGGTTTCACTAAGAAAGAAACGTTAAATATGCGATCTACTTTCCTTCTGTATGTAGAAAAAAAGTAACTACCAATTAAATATATGTAAAGTTCTTGTACAAAACAAATTACTTTGTACTTTGTTCAACAATGAAAGAAAAAAATGCAACATACTAACTATATATATTACTAATAAAATGAGATTATTCCTTTTTATTAGTTCATGTAAAGCTCATTTGTTTTATATAAACATTCTATTTTTAATGAATGAAAGTAATTAATAACAATAATGAATTTTAAACGGTTCAATGACATTAAATTTTATATGAATTATATGTGTACGATAATACGGATAATAATAATAATAATAATAATAATAATAATAATAATAATAATAATAATACAATCAAAATAATTCACTATTCAAAGGAAATGAAGTATTCAATATTTAGAGAATGAAAAAATTCAACGGATTTAGTCACGAATTAGAAAAAGAGTGAAATTGGGGCGGAAAATTTTTTTTAAAAAAAAGAAAGGAATCGTAATGTGTATGGAGAGTAATATCATGTACAAGTAAATTAATTAATGGAAAATTCTGATGGCAATAAGTATGGGTTTAATAAACTTTGAAACGAACAACTATAGTATCCCGATGTAATATATATTTCTCAGAATAATAGTCGATTTATTTTATATACAAATACATAGGATAGATGAAAAAGTTTAATCAGTAGTATTTGTTGAAGTATATTTCCTACTCTCAAATAAATAACTGATAGAAATCTTAGTATAGTGATATATACATATAAAAATGATAAGAGACTGAAACGAAAATCAATTTCAATAAGAATAGACACGAAATGATACTACAGAAATAGGTTTACATAATATGCTAATACGAATGCTAAATTTAATAGTATTTCGTAACAATAAATTTTTCTAGTACAGAATATTACTTATTTATGTAAATGGACCTTGTTGATGAGGAAGTTTAACCAGAAAATGGAAAAGAAAGTGAAAATCAAGGGAGCAGATATATTTTTTCAGTTCTATATATATTTCAATTCCGATGACAGATCGCCATAAGCTTAGACTTGACCAGAAGTGTTAGAGAAGAGAGCCTGTACAAGGTTAATCTATTTCTTTAGTACGCCTTTCAATGACAGATACTGCCATAGAAACTCACAATTAACAAATTCGAACGGTGCATTAAGGTCACGGAGTACAACAATAGTATGGCATAAAAAGTATGTCCATGTTCCAGAATCTCCAGAAGGGTATACATTTGGTCTATACATCCAAGTCCAAGTTTGAAACCAGCCCGATTTACTCTATTTTGCTCTTCACAATCTCTAGTTAGACGCCGAAGAATTATTAAGGCTAATATTTAGGAAATTATAATAGTTAAACTGGTTCTTCTTTGACTGTTACAAGAGAATTTTTGTCATTTCTTTTTAACTGGAACGATCAAAGGTCGAGACCAGTCGGATGAGCTGACGTCCAGTTCCCGAATTTTAGCTAAGATTTCAGTTAATCCAACTTCTAAAACTTGACCAATATTCTTGAAAACCTTAGGAGTAAGGTCATCAGGTTCTGCTGCCCTTTCTCGCTTTAGATTGCCTATGGCCTTTTTGATGACACAAAGAGTTGGAGAACTTACATTATTTTCCCATTTCGGTTGCTTGGAGATAGTGGGTAACTAGAGTGTAGCTGACGGTCAGTTGTGTTGTTCCCTGAAATTTTCTGACCATCGGTCTAATATCCTGGTTTGAGAGTGAATAATAGTCCTGTATTTTTCATAGATGAATTCACTAAAAGTTGGATATTTGATATCCGTTTGCTTGAAAAATCTAAACAGTTGTTTATTGTTACCTATCACAGCTAATTTTTCATTTTTTCTGCTTTTGCTTCTAACCATTGTTCATGATCATTACGTAGGCTTTTTATCATCCTATGTCAAAGCCGCTGCGGAGAGATGACCGGATGCAAAATAAAATATATGACAATACATTTCAGTTTTTGATTCAAAAACTACTACATAGATACTGAAACCCATTACTGATTGTTTGTTACCATTAACACAGTATTATTATTTCTATTTGTAATTAGCATGTTAGTTGACTATAGGCTTTTAAATTTCTTGATTCAGTATCTTGTATTATGGTCTTAAAAACATCTGTTCTATCAAATTGAAGTTTTGTCACAGACCTTTAATTGTTAGGACCTAAAAACAAACAGTACATCATCTTTTTTCTTTAATAAACTAAAAATTGTCAACTTGCATGTTTACAAAGATATGTTTGCAAGTGATAAGTTGTGTCCAATATAGTCACAATTAATCTTGAACACTTAGTAGACGTGAGCCAAAACTATATCGTATTATTATGTAAAGTCCAAACAATATTGTAAACTACTCACTGAATTTATTTCAGCTAAATAATTCATGATTACCTTATTAGACATAAGGTAAGAAATTAACATTTGTAACGCGTACCGAATGTGAGTTATATATATGAGTATGCTTGACAGAATGAACCTAAACAGTAATAATATACTATTTTCAAAACACTGAAACATATCACTCATTCATGGTGTTGACTTTGGCTTCATTTTAACTTTTATAAGTAAACATAAACTCTAACTATCATTGATGAATATCAAGTAATCAATCTTACTTTATTCGTAGATTGGTTATACCATTCCACGTTTCTTATTCTCAAATGAATCTTCAGGTATACGAGAATCTTAGCCTAGCTGATGTTTCATGATATAAAAAAATATTTTTGAATAAAGGCATGTAGAGATTGAATAATTCTCAACTTCGTATGGATTAAACATTGGAATTAGTAAGGAAAAAGTTTACAAACCAAGTAGCGATTGACAAAAGTTTTATTCTACTTTGTAACTTAATAGCAATAATAATATGCAGAAAATTTAACATGAAATCGAAATTAGATATATCCCCGATAATAATCATGACATGCAATGAACGATAGAGTTAAGATCGAATTGTTTACCATTTTGAAAACATACTTTATTATTATTACTGGCTTAAACTTCATTTTCTGATAGCGATCATATAAAAATACACAGGCTCATCATATGGACATTTATTTACTAAAGCGTATTCATCTTTAGTAATCATGCAACATGAAAAGAAATTAAAAAAATTATAGATTTTGCCGCATCAAGAAGAGAAAAGAAATTGAAAAAAACATTACATTGTTTGTTGCCAACGGATATACGCATATCTATTAAAAAAATATATTATAAAATTGACTAACATTCAACCTGCTTCTGATAAAATTAGACGTCAAAATACAAACAACTTAACCATTGTAAAATTGAGAAAAATACAATGGAAAAGATAGAATTTACAAAATACGGAATTTACAAATAACCAAAGAGAAAATCAACTAAATAGAACAAAGTATAATTTTTATGATTTTTAAGTGTAAGAAAATAAGAAAGAAGGAAAAAATGAATGAGAAGCACACTTTGAAAGATTGGTAATCTTTACTACGAAAAAAAAACAAAAGACTCTGGATTAGTTAAAATCCAAGTGTAATGAGAAATGTAAATTAAGTTTACTAAATAAAACTGACTTTAAACAAAAAAATAATTAAAGATAAAATGGAGAGAAAACTAAATAAACATTAAAATAATACAAAAGCAATGATTAAAGAAAATATCACAACACAATAATAACTACTTTTTAAAAAAATTACATTTACTAAAGCTTTAAAAGAAAAAATAATTTCTATAATGCTTAATGTAGTTTATTACAGATTCCACAATGAAAGTGAATACATAATAATTCTCCTTATTTGGAGTCTAAGTAACAAAGGTTTTTAAGTCATGAAAAAATATTTATGCCTACACAAAATCCATGTTAGAATTGATGTAACAAACAGTAATGATATGTAGAAAAGGAAATTAAAAACCGCTTTTTAACTACTGTTTCATTAGTAAACTAATATCTGAAAAATGTTATGGGAACAATTCTATACAGTTGTTGATACTGAAAGTTAAATTTACACTAACGTTGAGTATCAAATTACTTAGCTGAGTGTCTACGCTTTATTCTACAGGGAACAGAAATAAATCATATATAAGCACAAAGTTAATATCATCCACTTAGAAATGTGATCGTTTATTTAGCTTCCTACACAGATTTATATTACCTAAATGCTTAAATAATAAGATCAATAAATGTGATACAGATTTTCTGAATTGATTGATGCTAAATCAGCTCTTTAGACGATCAAATATATACATCAACATTATACCAACAATCTGTAATTTCATATTTCATTGTGCCATTTCGACTGGAAGTATATCTGATTATATCAATAAAATTGTATACACAAAATTATTCTGTACCAACGCTCTTAAAAAGATATCTTAACACGAAGCATGGGAAGATAAAAAACAGACATTTCCATATATTTAAGAGGTTTAAATAAATGAAAAGAATAGTAATTCAACAGACAAAATATTTCGAAATTACATACGTCAAAGGGTTGAATAGTGATGAAAATCTTAATAAAAACAACAGAACAAAACCAAATGTATGGAAAATAACTGTTCACTTGATGAGTCAGAAGAAAGGTAAGACTATGCGAGTGCACTTATTGCACGGTGCAAATTGGCGATAACATATTGATCTATTTGTTCTTGATTTTCAGTGGTTTACTAGTTGACTGAACTGTTTAAAATAATGTTCAAAAATTTTGTTATTTAAATAAAAGAGTATGATTAAAAAATGTGTTTATTGTTTAAATTATATTCAGTATGAAAAATTGTTCTAGATACAATCCTATACATTTCATATTGAATATAGCGTATCAAAATGTAGCATTTTCCGAAATGAAATAATAAACCGAAATCATCTCCATAGGCAGAAAAATTATTCAAGAATACTTTTGCTTTATTGTTTGACACTGTTATTCAATGATTGCGACAATAAATATCAGTGTATACACAGAAGTGTTTTCATAAAACCTGATTTATGGAAGTATAGAGTATTCATATATATTCATGTTCAGGACAAATCTTTAAAGTCGATGGAACACGTTGATCTGTTCGTCAATAAAATGATACCGCAATGTGTCAGACGGTTATAACTACAGTGTGACTGTTTAAAATTAATTTAATTAATTATACATGAAGCTTCCATGTAATGGAACCCAACATTAACTATGTAAAAACATTAAGTTATCAGTTCGAACCAGTTGTTGAAATCTATTTCTCAACAAAAGAGCTAGTTTAAAAGAAATTTAAATTATAGGATTATTTTGACGGAAGAAGGTTGGGGTTATCACGTTAATATCAGACAGACGTTCATCGAAAGCCTTTTCAGTGAAACGTGTGGTTGTATCAGTTGACAAAGAAATTATTATGGTATCCAGGAGAAAAAAACTGGAAATTTTAATCAGTTATCAAATGCATAGACCAAAACAATACTTCAATAGCCCATAAACTCAAAAGAATAACCAATGCCCTAGTTAATACTTTGTATTATTTATCAACAATCTAAAATTCTATCATTTATGAACTTAAAAATGCATATACATATATATATATATATATATATATATATATATATAAGTGAAACCAATTTGCAGTTTTTCAAAACCGAAACGCAAACATGCTGAATGAAATGAATAAAATTAGAATGGAAAAAAGGGCGTAAAGATAACTAATTACTGTTATTTATATCCTATACCTATAAGAATAGGTTAAAGCCTATATATATTTTTTCACACAAATAATGCAATCAATTTATACCAGGAAATCATTACCATGTGTTAAAAGCCAAACATAGTTGAACAGTTAAAATAAAAAAATTCCTAGTTATAACAATATGCAGGAAGTTCTTTTTTTTCTGAAAGCTGCCCTTTGGTTCCTTAATTCCTTACGCAGTACAACTTTATTATTATTATTATTGTTATTATTATTATTTAAGAAAGCTACAATTCTCAACACTTGCAAATTAATTAATTTGTACAAAGTGAAAAAGTTAAACTAACAAAAACACAGTGTAGTTTGGATGGTGTGAAAAAGGAAATTGTAAATTACTTTTTGCTTATCAATATGTACACAACTGTTAGTTGAAAAAAAATTATAAGAATTATATACTATAAACAGGATTATGAGAGTTGTTTATTGTATTATAATTTGTCGATAACGAGTTAACCTAGATTTGATTAGAACAATTTTGAAATATACTTCACTTGAATTTTAAAGATTATCTGCGTTTGATTTTAGACTAACTATAACAGTTATCTTGTTTATTTCAAGTAGACTCTATCAGAAATAATGTAAATTTCCATAAAATATGAATACAAAATAAGACAAATTAAATTTATTGAAAAACATGTTATAAAACAAAATGTAAACAAAACTGTGATTTCCCTATTTTGGTATGGGATAAGGCTCTGAAAACAATTCAACAGGTAATTCTTTTGAGGAAAGTCCTCATATCAATTTCTTCAACACACTATGACATTAGAATTAGTATATTAGTATATTTTGACTAGTAGTGGAATCCAAGATGAAAGTTTCATCCCTTTTATGAGTCGTTAGCTTGATATATATTCATTCTAATGTAAATATACACATTATGACCCGGATTTAGTGACTATTACGACCAATCTGACTAGGTTATAAAGTAAGTTACTAAAACTATATAGCCACTTACGTGTTAAACTAGTATGATGTTAGCTCGTAAAGGTTTGAACTTCTTCGTTGTTGATATTAGGCCACTAATACTGATTAGTTCTTATTACAATAAATCAGTCGAAAATAAAACTTGTAACAAGAAGACTTAATTGAGGTATCCACTTTAAGGAGTATGTATGTTAACAAAGACTGATCAAAATTAGGTTATCAATAGTAGCAACATATAATGTGAACACTAACGAAAAGATAAATATAAAAAGTAAATTGTATGTTTTTAAAAACTTTCAGATATAACAATTATTAGGCTTTCACTTTTCCAACTATCCAAACATTACACACTAAGCATGATATCCAAATTCAAAATGTACTAATATGTTCATAGTTTAAGTAACAAAAAGTTCTATGCTAGACCATCACTGGAAGCAACAAAGCTCTGAATGACCATTACATCCTACGGACAGAACTTTTGAGAAGTGCGCGTCCACGAATCAACCACGAGGAATCAAAAGCATGGGCTTTCGTCTTGCGAATAAGCCTTAAGACCACGAAGCCAGCACTCAATGATATGAATGCTAACTGATTCATATATGAGACAGTTGTAGTCCTAAGAATAAGAGTGAAAATTCAAACAATTGATACAAAAATGAATAAAAATTCATAACATTACACAAGCCGGCCGCTATCCCAACTAAGTATCTTAGTGAATAACGCGATTACACTTACAGCGAAAATTAGTGGGTTCGAACCCTGATGTGAATATCCATTCTAGGATGCACGTAAACTAAGTTGACGAGTCTAAAGTACAATGAATTGCACAATCAAGCATTTTTATCAGAGTTTATGTTCCTCAATTCTGTTGTACCAGATAAAAAGTTTTATATTTAATTTTAATGGACATTCCAAATAAAGCGTTTTTATAATATTAAACTAAAAAAATTCGGCTAATGAATTTTAAAGCAGAGGTATATTTAATAATAATAAATAATAGATTACTCACTGTGTCCTTCAGTTTTAGAAAATTAAATATTATTGATGATAATGAATCAGTAGAAAATCAACTACACTTGATGATTGTTTTGGAAAAGGTGTATGGTACTTGAATGCAAAGTTATTTGGGATACTTGTAAACGTGTCAACTTCACACCTTAAAATTACAGTTGAGGCTTCAAATGACAGGTTATTTTATGATACATATACAACCATGTAGTAATAATATGCTGAAAACTTAAATGATTACGGTAAACACATAACATATGGAATTGTCAAAACTCCTTTATAAATTTTATTTGTACAAATGTGCATTTTTCCATTGTTGATGACTCCAATGAAATAGTTTTCATTAGCACTTCTTCAGAGAAGAAGTTACTTACACTGAGTAACGAAACGTCAGAAAATCTAATTTTTTACTCATTGGGATATTACAAATATATTACTTATTTATGACAATCTATCCAATGCTCAGTGTATTCAGAATTATCAAATCAATACTTGGTAACCTTACTGTGTGAGATTTACTGAAAATACGTCGAACAAAACGTGAAATAACATTTTTAATGACTTTAGTAAAATTTGTATATCCATAAAAATATTATCATGATGTTATTGACTTTTTTTGTCCATAAATATCACTAGTGATGTGAATGGTGATAGTGTTTCATCTCATTTTCTTTTCAAACTGTCAATCTTATTTAACGATTCTATTATGATTACTATTTAGATATATATGTGGTGTATGCTACTTATGTCTGTTGACATAAATAGTATGTAACACCAATCAAAAGGGGAAAACCTGGCAGTGGAAAATTGAGAAGATCGAATCTAAGAGAACGGAGACGGAGAGCAATTGTTATGGCAATGAAGGAACGATGAATTTTGAGACAATCGATGAAAGTACTTTGTAATTTTGTATTAGAATAATTGGTTGTCTCTCATCTGAATTTCAATCTCATGTACATTTTATTTACTGCGATGAAGTGAATACTTTTCAGTGTAACACAAGAGCACAGTCAAATAAAATTAGTAATTGTTGTCAAACATATTTCGTTTCAGATTACTTTATCTAGGTGACCAAAGAAATAATTTTTTACTACTAAAAGAAAATTTACATAAATCACCTTATTTATTGAGTACTGCTCATCGGTTTTCTATTCACTCCAGATGATCTTTTTTAAAAAAAAACGTTTTATTTACTATTAACTAAACCTAATTTATCATATATTACTAACATACATACTCACATGTATATATACAATCATGATCCAGGTACATCCAGCTGACGAGTCCTAAATATGATGAAATGCGCATCATGGATTCCACAACTTATCATTGCATATAATCAAGATTGGGTTATGAAAATATGTTTTAAAGTAAATCAATCCCTAAGAGCTTAATAGCTAGAATTTCAATTCATTAATCCTTTGACCTATTTAGATAATTTTGCTTGTTATTTAGTATTACAACAAGATTTTATCATCTTTAAGATCCTAGTTTTCTTTCTAATTTTTTTCATTATTATAAAATTCCATTTCATTCGTATATAGTCGTCATATACTGTGTTTATCAATGTTGTTGTTTACTTAACAAATGAACTGAATTTTTAATGAATTATATTCTAAATAAAATTCCAATTAGAATATGATATATGAGTAGATGATGTGATGTAGAGAGTAGGGTAAATTGGTTGATAGTTTTTTAGAAAAGAAAATATCTGAGGAAAATAAACGAAATCCATATAGTTATTCTGGTTTACATTACTATTTAACAATTCTTTCTCTGAGTATATTCCTAAAAACAATAATAATTACTAAACTAGGACAAATAGCGTTTCAATTTATTAGCATAGGAAGAAACTCTTGAACAGCTTATGGCCCTCTGAGGCAAAAGACATAGCGGATATAAAGAATATAAACATGTAATAACTGGGTTAAGACTTAAACTGATTATTCCGAATAAACTGATATCATCACGTCTGTGACTTGATTTCAACCGAACTAACTAAGACTGAAATCTTTAATGAAGTGTTAAAATTTCTCAAATATGAGATGATAATGAATTCCTCTAGTACAAAACTAAAATCTTGAGCATTTAATCAATTAGCTCAAACTAGTAAACCCAATCAATAATTAATTAGTGAATTATGATCTATACTTAGTTATCGTTGTCCTTTGAAAGTCAGCATGAAAATTGCTCATTTGCTGATGAATTTAATCAACGTGATGTTAATCTAATGACATATCGTTATTTACCACATAGACTGCTAGATGTTTAGAGAGAGCCGACTAGGAGCCGTGGATATAGGTTCCGTGCTAGTTGGAATACATCCCCAAGGTCAACTTGGAATCTTGAGTTGGGTAATTGATATTCTGTATAGAGTTTGAGTTCAAGTTACCCAGCATTACAGCCCAAGATATTAACAGTAAGCTATTCAGGCTGTGATTGACTTCTTATAGGATTGGAATAATTACAACTGATTGATCATTGAGTAAAGATGAAGTTCTCTTTACCTAGTCCTTTAGTACTGATCAAATTGAATCGAACAAGTTATACAAATTGTAACATACTGGATATACTTCCTAGTAAAATTAAGTTCGCAAAATAACCAGAACAGAATCCATTTAAATTACAAGTTTCAATACACTTTAAATAAGTAGTCATTTAAATGACATCTAATCCATAGTTAGATTGTTTTTTCTCTCTTTTTAAACATTTTATTATTTGTTAATCTATTAAGAAGACATCATAAAACGACAAACTGTTAAGATTATTTCAATTTATCGATAAAATTGGTTTATATTGATAATAAAAGCTAAATAAAGTAGATAACAGTAGGAATAGTTACGTGATCGTAGCAACAAAATAATAGAATACTATGCTTTTTACTATCACTTTAAAAAAGTCAAAGATTGCGAAAACAAATTACTTAACAAGTGACGTGTTGTAAGTAATAAAAAGTGCTTTTGTAAACAAGAGAGTTGACTTGAAAATCAAACGTTCCTTACAATACTCTTTGTAGACAGTAAAAAAAACAACCATAAAAATTATGAGGAAGATTCAAATATATTGATACAGAGAATACTGTTTGATCTTATTTCGGCAGAGATGTACTCGATATAGAACTGTTAAATTAAAAAAAACAATTATAAAGTAAGCAAGATGAGTAAGTAAGATTATTGAGACTGTGAAATTCGCGTTTTAAGTTTCTAACTTTAGTCATCACTAATGTAAATTAGATTTATGATTAACTTATCGTATAACATATAGCGAGTTGTCACCTCAATTCTACATAACATATATTTTGATACAGTGACAAGTTAATTTACGTTAGATATCTGCGTTATATAAAATACATCAAATAATTAATGTTACATGCATAAGATGTTGAAAATTCATCATCCTAGATAAAACTGTGATCATAACAGAATGTTAGTACATTTTGTAAAATCTTCATTCAAGTACATTATTAATGTCATTGATAGTTTTCGAGTTCATAGGTCATTCATGACAAATGTTTCTGGTCAGTTGTTTTGAATTGGATTTCAAGTTAATCAAAGAATTTAGTCAGTAGTATTCCTTCATGAGCAGCCCATCACATGACCAAATTATATTATGCTATTTCATATATCAGTTAGTATACTTTCCTTTATTTGTAGCGATTGAGAATTCGTTAGTAAAACGAATACAGTTTATGTCCATAAAAGCGATACGGTTAAAAATCGATTCTCAAAACTTCAGTTACTATGGATGAGATGACATCATTATGAATTCAGTCAGTGCAGTCGTATACAGAAATTACTGAAATACTTTCCGACAGATTGAAATCTGCAAACCGCTCGCAAAATATTAACTCTGGATCAAATACCGTTGGAAAACACGCATTACAGGTGAAAGTCCCAGTTCATGAGGCTAAGCAGTGGTGAAGATAGAGGCAATAAAGAGCCCTGAGGTTACTGCCGATTTGATTTCAACTACAACATCAGAGTCAGTCTGTTGAAAAATTTTAAACTTCAAATCCACTTACGGGTTTCACAATATTCAGTTAAATCCATGGCAAAATAACTAGATTAACCCCTATAATTTACGCACTAAACAATCTCATGAGAATCAGTGACATTTTTTTAGTAACAGGATTGCTATGACTAGTGCCCCTGTTAATTATCACGTGATAAAAACTGCTAGTCAAAATACTGAATTTTATGACCTTGTCCCTGTGCGTCAAAACAGCACCCGCAGGCTTGATTACACTCAGAGTTCTTATTTGTCCTCTGTATAGTGCATTCCTGCCTAGCAGAGGCCGTTCAATTCAGAACACAAATATCAGCCTCCACTGTATGAATCGTGAAGTTCAGACATAAGTACTTGATATATAAGCAGACCAGGCCGCATCACACCGCAAAATGGAAAATATTGACTATACAAGATTAGTACCAAAGTGGCTGTGAGTAAAAGAGACTGCAAATAATAGATTGGAAATAAGTTAAGAATGGTAAATCGTATAACAGTAAACAATAAAACGAACAAAAGTTTATGATAAATGGAATATGAATACATAAATATAATATAGTTACTTAATAATTATCAAATAAAAATATATGTAATAATAGCCCATGAATAATTCCTAGCAGTTGCTATTCATTTATGCATATAAGAATGTCACTTCATAATATAAAAAAAGTTATTTTCGTTAGTGTACCTGTCTTTCAACTCCGCCTGTAGCTCCTCTGGGGGTTACTGCCGGTCCCAAGCCCGGGTAAAGGAGGAGGGTTGGGCATGGGGTTAGCGACCCCATCCCGTAGAAAATCAACTCGCTAACCAGAAAAAACGCTAACCAGAAAAAATCATTCAAACCTTTCAAACTCTGCCCTGGGAGTAGAAGGAATAATTATGACGTCTCATGATGAAAGCCGAGTTCCTTCGGAAGTCATGAGGCCGATGCACCTTCTTACAACCAGAGCAACACTCTTTATAGGTACATGGAATGTCCGAACAATGTGGGAGATCGGAAGAGTCTTTCAAATTGCTGCAGAAATGAGAAAATACAACCTGGAGGTTCTTGGAATCGGCGAAACACATTGGACGCAGGTTGGACAACAACGACTGTCTTCAGGAAAACTTCTGTTATACTCCGGTCATGAAGAAGAAAATGCCCCACATACACAAAGAGTTGCACTGATGCTGTCCAGAAAAGCACAAAATGCACTTATTGGATGGGAATCTCATGGACCAAGGATCATCAAAGCCTCCTTCAGAAAAAAGAGAGAGGGCATTACAATGAACGTCATCCAATGCTATGCGCCTACCAATGACTACGATGAAGACGCTAAAGACCAATTCTACGATAGGCTTCAGTCGATCGTCGAGAAGTGCTCAACCAAGGACCTGACAATTCTGATGGGAGATCTCAATGCTAAGGTTGGAATGGACAACACTGGATACGAAGACGTTATGGGACAACATGGACTGGGAGGAAGGAACGAAAATGGTGAGAGATTTGCAAACCTATGTGCCTTCAATAAACTGGTCATAGGTGGCACCATATTTCCACACAAAGCCACTTGGATTTCACCGGATCACACTACACAGAATCAAATCGACCATGTCTGCATCAACAAAAAGTTCAGGAGGACGATGGAGGATGTGAGAACCAGAAGAGGAGCTGATATAGCATCCGATCATCATTTGCTGGTCGCCAAGATGAAACTAAAACTCAAGAATCACTGGACAAAGGCGCGGACAACATCACAAAAGTTTAATACGGCCTTTCTTCGAGATGCTGACAAACTCAACAAATTCAACATAGCCCTCAGCAACAGGTTCGAGGCCTTTCATGACCTACTCAATGGAGAGGGGACTACCATGGAGAGCAACTGGAAAGGTATTAAAGAGGCAATCGTTTCAACATGTCAAGAGGTTCTGGGCCAAAAGAAGCACCATCACAAGGAATGGATCACTGTTGGTACACTGGATAAGATTGAAGCAAGGAGGAACAAGAAGGCAGCAATCAATATCAGCCGAACAAAAGCGGAAAAAGCCAAGGCACAAGCCGAATACACAGAGGCAAACAAGCAAGTGAAGAGGAGCATCAGAACCGACAAACGTAAATATGTGGAAGATTTAGCAACGACAGCGGAAAAGGCTGCAAGAGAAGGAAACATGAGACAATTGTATGATACAACAAAGAAACTTGCTGGAAATTACCGTAAGCCAGAAAGACCAGTGAAAAGCAAGGAAGGCAAAGTAATCACCGACATTGAAGAACAACGAAACAGGTGGGTAGAACACTTCAAAGAACTCTTAAATCGACCAGCTCCACTGAACCCACCCAACATCGAAGCAGCACCCACAGACCTCCCAATCGATATTGGCCCACCAACAATTGAAGAGATCAGCATGGCCATTAGACAAGTCAAGAGTGGCAAAGCAGCGGGACCAGACAATATCCCGGCAGAGGCACTGAAAGCAAATGTAACAGCAACTGCCAAGATACTCCACATCCTCTTCAGTAAGATTTGGGACGAAGAACAAGTACCAACAGACTGGAAAAAAGGACTTCTGATCAACATACCAAAGAAAGGTGATCTCAGCAAGTGCGACAACTACAGGGGCATCACTCTCCCCTCAATACCAGGAAAAGTTTTCAACCGAGTATTGTTAAACAGGATGAAGGATTCCGTGGACACCCAACTTCGAGATCAACAAGCTGAATTTCGTAAGGATAGATCGTGCACAGATCAAATCGCAACTCTACGTATCATTGTGGAACAATCAATCGAATGGAATTCATCACTGTACATCAACTTCATCGACTACGAGAAGGCATTTGATAGCGTGGACAGGACGACACTATGGAAGCTTCTTCGACACTACGGCGTGCCTGAGAAGATAGTCAATATCATACGGAACTCCTATGATGGACTAAACTGCCAAATCGTCCACGGAAGACAACTCACCGACTCGTTTCAAGTGAAGACCGGTGTTAGGCAAGGTTGCTTACTCTCACCCTTTCTCTTTCTCCTGGTCATCGACTGGATCATGAAGACGTCAACATCTGGAGGAAATCACGGGATACAGTGGACAGGCAGGATGCAGCTTGACGATTTAGACTTCGCGGATGATCTGGCTCTTCTATCACAAACGCAACAACAAATGCAGGAGAAAACGACCAGTGTAGCAGCAGCCTCAGCAGCAGTAGGTCTCAATATAAACAAAGAGAAAAGCAAGACTCTCCGACACAATACAATATGCACCAATCAAATTACACTTGACGGAGAAGCTTTGGAGGATGTGGAAACCTTTACATATCTGGGCAGCATCATTGATGAAACGGTGGATCAGATGCAGGTGTGAGAGCGCGGATCGGCAAAGCAAGAGCAGCATACCTACAACTGAAAAGCATCTGGAGCTCAAAACAATTGTCGACCAACACCAAGGTTAGAATTTTCAATACAAATGTGAAGACAGTTCTACTGTATGGGGCGGAGACGTGGAGAAATACGAAAGCCATTATCCAGAAGATACAAGTGTTCAACAACAGCTGTCTACGCAAAATACTTCGGATCCGATGGCCAGACACTATCAGCAATAAGTTACTGTGGGAGAGAACAAACCAGATTCCAGCAGAGGAAGAAATCAGGAAGAAGCGCTGGAAGTGGATTGGGCACACCTTGAGGAAATCAGCTAATTGCGTCACAAGACAAGCCCTCACATGGAATCCTGAAGGTCAACGGAGAAGAGGAAGACCAAAGAACACATTACGCCGAGACAGACATGAGAAGAATGAACAAGAACTGGATTGAACTAGAAAAGGAAGCCCAGGACAGAGTGGGTTGGAGAAAGCTGGTCGGCGGCCTATGCTCCATTGGAAGTAACAGGCGTAAGAAAGTAAGTAACCTGTCTTTCATTTCTAATCATCCAGGAGTTTACATCAGTTATACGGTCTCGAGAGAAGCCATTTCCCTGGGGTACATTTTAATTTTATTGATTACCATCTTTTGATCTATATCTATCTAATCCTAACAAATAAAACTTTCGACTAAACGTACTAGTAAAATCCCACTCCACAACAGTTAAACACGTTTAATATTATTGTCATAACATATCTCAATACTAATTATAGAACGAATAATAGGACGAAACGGCTGTTCAGTGTTTCCAGGTTTTCCATGGTGGTCTAGCTTCAATTGACTCACGCTTTCAACAATGATATCTCAATACAATAACAAATACCTCGATAGTGCGTACATAAGCTTACCCTTGGTTGACTGAAAGATTACAAACTCTAGTCTAGACAAAAAACAATGGAATCAGATATGTTACATATGTGAATGACTAGCATTTACATTCTACATCGTAAATTATGATAAAATATAACTTGAAAGTACTGTCTTGTGTGTATCGTATTTATATTAATACTGAACTTTTAATATCAGCACCAGAAGTGTCATTAAAATTTAACAAACATACTACACACAAAAGAGTTTATTTAGTAAAGTAATGTTTGAAAGTTATATATATATATATATATATATATATATATATATATATATATATATATAATATGTTTACCCTGATCATGTAATTTTTCAGCATATTATTACTACATGGTTGTATATGTATCATAAAATAACCTGTCATTTGAAGCCTCAACTGTAATTTTAAGGTGTGAAGTTGACACGTTTACAAGTATCCCAAATAACTTTGCATTCAAGTACCATACACCTTTTCCAAAACAATCATCAAGTGTAGTTGATTTTCTACTGATTCATTATCATCAATAATATTTAATTTTCTAAAACTGAAGGACACAGTGAGTAATCTATTATTTGAGCATGTATAGTCTAGTAAATTATCGGTGGTTTTTGCCATGATATTTGCTAATAATCAATGAATATACATATATCAATGAAATAGTCTTTTGTAGGTTTGAATTTCCTGTAATAAGTTTGTTGAAATTACATAAACGGTTATAACAGATCATAATGTCATAACACAATTTTATTAAAATGGTGACAAGTTAATAAATATATTTTATAGTTAAGATCATGAGTGAATTGAGGCTAGACCACCATCGAAAACCTGGAAGCACTGGACGGCCGTTTCGTCCTATTATGGGACTCCTCAGCAGTGCGCATCCACGAACCCGCTCTCGCGAGATTCGAACCCAGGACCTACCAGTCTCGAGCCGGAGCCCTTAACCGATAGACCACTGAGCTGGCATCCAACGGTGTTTATGTCTAACCTCAACCAATCCACGAAATTGCGCAACCAACTTCCAATGTACTGAGGTAGATACCTGTCTCTACCTGACATGGATTAGCTCCACTGGCCACGACTTCTCACTAGAACTCCAGGAATTACCTCAAGGAGCCAGTCCCTAGTGAGCATATGATCATTATTACAAGGGGGGTTTTTGTGGAGATTTAGTAATTTTATAGTTAAGATCATGAGTGAATTGAGGCTAGACCACCATCGAAAACCTGGAAGCACTGGACGGCCGTTTCGTCTTATTATGGGACTCCTCAGCAGTGCGCATCCACGAACCCGCTCTCGCGAGATTCGAACCCAGGACCTACCAGTCTCGAGCCGGAGCCCTTAACCGATAGACCACTGAGCTGGCATCCAACGGTGTTTATGTCTAACCTCAACCAATCCACGAAATTACTAAATCTCCACAAAAACCCCCCTTGTAATAATGATCATATGCTCACTAGGGACTGGCTCCTTGAGGTAATTCCTGGAGTTCTAGTGAGAAGTCGTGGCCAGTGGAGCTAATCCATGTCAGGTAGAGACAGGTATCTACCTCAGTACATTGGAAGTTGGTTGCGCAATTTCGTGGATTGGTTGAGGTTAGACATAAACACCGTTGGATGCCAGCTCAGTGGTCTATCGGTTAAGGGCTCCGGCTCGAGACTGGTAGGTCCTGGGTTCGAATCTCGCGAGAGCGGGTTCGTGGATGCGCACTGCTGAGGAGTCCCATAATAGGACGAAACGGCCGTCCAGTGCTTCCAGGTTTTCGATGGTGGTCTAGCCTCAATTCACACATGATCTTAACTATAAAATTACTAAATCTCCACAAAAACCCCCCTTGTAATAATAAATATATGTTTTCTACAAGTTGCTGTTCAACGTCATTATTCTTAGTAGCATTATGCGAGAAATGTAAAATTCAAACGAAAGAACCTTTATGTCCACCAAATCATTTTGCTCTAAGAATAGTAGATTGAGACATATACACAGACAGATATACATCATTTTCTAAACATTTATCATCTATATAAATGTTCTGTAGCTACTGTCAGGTGTTTTTCACCTGATCAGTAAAACCGTTTTATTCAGAACCTAGTTTCGCTTTACCGAAACATAATCACATACGATTAACTGACATATATGTAAAACAGTCATTCAATGTAAACTTCATTGAAATCTTCACAGATTGAGAACATTAGATATTATGATGAGGAAATTTCTACCATCCATCATGACGATGCTGAAATGTACTAAAATAAATAATTCATCAGAATGAAGAAAGTAGAAAAAAATTAATATTTTCACTATACCATCTAAATAAAGTGTGTGAGTATAGTTTTAAATTCGTTATGCCATACACAAAATAGTGTAGCAGCAAGCTAATTGTCATCAGTAAACCTCATGAGGATATAAGTATTTCTGTCTCTCGGCATCTACATTTTTCATAGACTAATTATTAAACACAACTCTGTGTTTGCAAATAACATGATTATTAAGGTCACTTTTGAGCAAGTAATGATGTATTCTTAAACACTGTGGCCCTAAATTAGGGATTTTGCCTGGATTTAGTGTTCTTCATTATTAACACCACTATGGGAAATCTTTAGTGAGAGTAATTTGATAATAACGTTTTCCCAAATTATAAATCTTCTTGTCTTTATATCTATCTGTTCATAACTATAAATCGACGTACACTAAATAGTTTCAATATTGTATATAATTGGCCAAAACAAATGAACTTGGGTACTCATCATAATTCGCTTAAAATGAATTTTGTCATAAAAATAACAGTCAAAGAAGAAAATAGAATCGCATAAAACAAATGATTAAAAATAAAATTTATCTTAATAATTCATATTTTATATATTAAAAGGAATAAAAGAAAATTAGATTATGTAAACAGATTGAAGTTGAAGGGATTTTGAATTCCAGTTCACCTTGTCTATTAAGATGTAAAATAGGTTTTGATAAACTTCTCATTACTAGAAAATGTTTGCAAATTGGTTATTTAATTGTTTAATATAATTGAATTATGTAAAAATATATTTTATCATTTACAGATGTAATAAATAATCATACAGCATATTATTCTACAATAACGTAAAAAATACTGAACAATATAGAATCATTTTCTCATATGATAAAGAAAGGGAATACATAAGAAAACAAATGTTTACGACACCCAATGTGTCAATGAAAACGAGTAAGGGACTACAATTTATGGATGACCTTTGAGCGACACTACATTGACCACCATTATGGGTTATAAATTAGTGTGAGGAATTAGGATTAGGATTTACAGCTGTTTGTTAGGGTTACTGGTTAGATTTAGGGTTTTATCACGAACTGATATCAGCTAAGATGTCAAAGTGCAATTTAGCCGAATGGATGGATGAATTTCGCATGAAAATTCAAGACCTGTTTCTCTTAAATATGAATGGTCTGTCCATAAATTGTAGTCTCGCTGAAAGTGAATAATGTTTAAGTTTGAAACTCGAACAACCAACTAGGATTCAGTCAGATAAGTAAGTAAAATTATTGCGCATACCACCGGTGATTATTATAACAATAGGGTTGATGAAAAAGATGAACATCAAGTAGAAAAGAATCATATCGCAAGAAGTTCTGTTAGTAGCTACTAAGTATATAAGGAGCGTAATTCTTCACGACTTAACAAGAAAAATGTGAAGCATGCGTTTGAAGAAAAACAAACACAGCAAATTTATCAACACTTATCGAAATATTCATGCGTAAAATCTTTATGACCGTTAGTGAGTAACTCAAAACATTTTAACAGGTACACTGAGACAGTTAGATGAAAAAAACGTAAAAGAAAAAAAAAGGAAATCAAAATAAACGCGAAAAAATGTTTAGCGTATACAAGTTTCCTACCTATTTTTCACGATTCATTATTACTGCGTAAATTAAAATGTTACCTTTATCAAATCATATAATTCTTTGACTAGTAATCAGAAGTAATTCTATACAAATAAGTGAAGCGTTAATTATTTGGTTCAATAATTTTTAGTACGTAAAAATAAACGAAGTTTTCCCCTTTGCTAAACTCATTGTATACAATGTAGAATTAAAATTGTATAAAAATTTTCAATATTGATTTATCTAAAAATCAAAATAGTAATACTAGTTTAAATTCATTCAGTATTGTTTGTTTGAATCTTCCCATCGATTTGTTGGGACTGCAACTGGTCAGTCTCTAATTGGCATATATGCATACTGTGCGTATTGCCTCGATATAGCCTTAATTCACATATATACGCAATACGCACAGTATGCACATAAGCCAATTAGGGACTGACCAGTTACAGTCCCAACAAATCGACGGGAAGATTCAAACAAACAATACTAAATGAATTTAAACTTCACCCCATCGCACAAGCAAGTGTCTATCACGACTCAGTGGACGAGTGGATAACGCGATAGCTTTTGAAGCGACGGTACTGGGTTCGAGTCCTAGAGTGAATATCAACTCTGAGATGCAGGTACATCCAGCTGACGAGTCCCAAATAGGAAGAAACGCGCGTCCTGGATTCCACTGCTAGCCACTATCCATCTCTGCTTACCATGTTAGTGATACTAGTTCTTTTCATTGAAAAAAATAATTAACAGTAATTTTCATACAAGAATCGATATATGTAGAGAGTCATTTCGAGTTAGCTACAGTTTAAATAAAACCATTAAAATATTTAAGAAAGTGTACACTCTGTCTATCAAACTGTAAGAAACTTAGTTTAATGAAACAAATGATAGCGTTAATATTATTCACTAATTTAAAACTAATATCTTGACGTCCAATACTTTATATCTGTGTACATTATATATTTTTATGTCATATAACTGGTGTAAATTCACTACACACGGGAACTAAACGTAAAAATTTAAAATTCGTTTATAATTCATTTCCATCATTTTAAGATTAGTAATTAATGAATTAAAACAAATTATGTTGCATATATGAAAGATGTCCAAATCTCTTTATGAAAAGATTTTAATGTTATGAGTATAAGTGGAGATCATTTTTAGGAACCCTCAAAAATGAACGCAAGAAAATAGTTCATTTATGTACTTATAAATGATTAGTTAATATTGTTTAAACAAATGCTTCTGTAGATTTCTTAACTTAAAATTTAGAATAACGCAGGAAAGAATAGTTTACTTAATATCCTTTGTACTAATTAAACTTAAATTAATTCTATCACTGTTCATTTGATAAATATGAAGTAAAAAATTAAATTTAATAATACTTATTAAATGGTTTTAAAGAAATGGTAAAGGTGTAATTACCATTAATTAGTGAGCACAAAAGATAGAATGTGGTTAAGACCATAATAAAACAAGAGATTGCTTTGTATACAGAAATTAGGCTGGAATCATAGGGTTGCTTAATTCTGATTTTTTTTGCTATCCGAAAAGTCGGTCATTTAGCAAAATTTCTATTGAGTAATCCAAGAATTATTAATTTTAATCTAAAAATGATTGGATTTGTTCTGCTTTTTAGAGTAATTATCTTTTTAATAAATTTATTCATAAAATCTAGGTCGTTATAACCGAAATTTGTCGAAACTTGAACAGAAAACCTTTCAAATAATAATTTATTTATCCAATTTCTTATATTAAGTGAGGTGAAACAAACTAACTCATTGTTCTACTGAATTTTGTTTACAAACTAATTCTCTGGATTAAGATATAAAATATATAATAACAATAAATATACGGACAAATAATCATACACCACTTTCATATAAATGTAGATCAAATGCGTGTTATGATGTAAAGTAGCATCATTTAAATTATGAATAAGGAAAAACAACACAGTGAAACACTCGAAAATGAAATCAGGTCAGTAAATTAACAATGTTGCCTCCTGGAACTGATCATATTTAAGGTCAAATTATCAAACCAATCTCATTGTATGAATATATATATATATATATGCACGCGCATACAACGATAATGAAAATTGGTGGACACTTATTTATAGACACTTCAACACATCAAAAACAATATGAAAAAGAGAAAGACGTAGCATAAGGAAAAGATAGAAAGACGACATATCAACATTTAGTTCTTATTGGAATGGAAACATCTGAAAAGTGTAGTGTGTGTGTGACTTTAGACGATGCAACAAATGTCAAGTATATTTATTAATAAAATCTAATGCATCGATCTATACAATAAATTAGTAGGAAGAAATAAATTTTAAAAGGAAAAATATGAAGACCAATTTTGTCGTGCAGTATTAATCATAATATGATAAAGTGATCTACGTCATCTAAATTGAACAAGTTATTTACGTGATAAATGAAAATTAATCACATTTGTTTCATGATAAATTCTTTGAAAATTAAAAAATAAAGGGTTTAGCAACGAATTTGTTTTTATCAGAAGTGGGTTTTGTGGAGATTTTAGTAATTTTATATAGTTGAGATCATGATTCAATTGAAGCTAGACCACTATGGAAAACCTGTAAGCACTGGACGGCCGTTTCGTCTTATTGTGGGACTCCTCAGCATTAACCAGTGGAGTTCAACCAGGTCTGTTGGGAGATATGAATTCACTGAAGACATTGGAGAATGGTTGCTCAATTTCTTGGATTGGTTGAAGTTGGACATTAACACCGTTGAATGCCGGCCAGCTCAGTGGTCTAGAGGTTAAGTGCTCTGGAGCGAGACTGGTAGGTCCTGGGTTTGGATCTCTCAAGGTGGGGTCATCGATGCGCACTGCTGAGGAGTTCCAAAATAGAACGAAACGGCCGTCCAGTGCTTCCAGGTTTTCCATGGTGGTCTAGCTTCACTTTGTTTTTAGACAAATTTATCCTTCACACTGTACATTCGTAATTGTATAACGTTTTCCTCCAAAAATGATATAGATATGTTTCCTAATAGTGACAGTTATTTACTGATCATACCAACAGAGGGACGAAATAAAAAGCTGAAAAATTGTTTTCTTTAGTAATGAATTGAAAATGTAGTTGTCAAGAGTTTAAATGTACACTAATAAGATGAATTAACAAAAAGAATTGGGGAAAATGAGAAGACATAATGATTAGTCTAAAATGAAACTGAATCAGAAAGGACGTGTAAACAGAAATCCACTAATTCTAGATAGAAAATCAGTAGAAAAAGAGAGGGGAAAAGGTAATGGCTCTAGAAGACTTTTATAGAAAAAGAGGTTGAATAAGTTTCTGTGGCTTATACAATCCTAACGTTTTTGAATGTATTGTATAAATGTATCACTTTGTTATATAAAATGTCTATTTTCTTGTTCGATAACTGCCTTACAATATACGTTAATTGAAGTATAAATACTGATTCTTTGGATTCGTGAACAATTTTCACTAAACCACATCGTAGCAAGTCGGAAAACCGACCGTGCAGATTGCAAATTATCCGATTATTTATCTGGTTTAACAAGCTGGTAAGTCGCGATAATTATCTTATGCTAAGAGATAAATACATCAGCAACAGCCTTTTATGGGAGAGGACAAACCAGCCTCAAGCTGAAGAGGAATTTAGGAAAAGACATTGGAAGTGGATTGAACATACATTAAGGAAATCATCAAACTGCATCAAGAGACAAGCCCTAACATGAAATCCTGAAGGGAAGCGGAAAAGAGGAAGGCCAAAGAACGCACTACGTTGGGAGATAGAAGCAGATATGATAGGGATGAACAACAAATGGAAAAAACTTGAAAGGATAGCCCAAGACAGGGTTAGATGAAGAAGGCTGGTGGGCGGTCTATGCTCCTCCACGACGGGTAACAGGCGTAAGTAAGTAGGAGAAAAATAGAGTAGCAAAGCATTCTCCATCATTTTATTCTACAAAATTTGACATATGAAAAATGAATTCGTATAAATATTTGACGCCACACATTGGTTTGTTTACAACCTCACACTCATAAACCTACTGAGTACACGATAATATTTTCAATTATTTGTCACTCAGGAAGATGGCTTGAACACAGCAACTTGATCAGTTTAATTATAAAACACATTCAGCAGAGAGAAGCAGCTTAATACATAATATTAAAGAAACAATACATTTATTCAATCAACTTGGTGTATCCAAGAATCATTGATAAAAAAGATCCAATATATTACTTTTGTAGTTTTGTCATAATAGAACTTTTAGGTCAATAACACCACTTGTATCATAAATATACTAAAAATTATGCCTCAAAATAGGAGTATGTTGTTGAAAAAATGTATTCGTATTAAAATTTGAGTCATTCAACAAAATGAGGTTGATGAAAAAGAGGTTAAATAACCGTGAGTTAAAAAGCTTGTAAAATCTTGTAAGAATGATCTTCAGAACCTTTTTCGGATTCAGTAGAAATGCGAGTAATTGAGGCTGCCTCCTGATTTAGGGTAGTAGAATTTCAGATATCAGATTTAACCTCTTTTTTGTGAAACAAAACTGGTAACTAGTAGTTACAATATCACGTACGATTCTAAGTGTTCTTACGTATGAATGAGAGAAAGGAACTTTATTTATATTTTCATCACATTAAATATATAATAATGTTGCAAAATACTTCAGTTTAAATAAAAGGGGAGTGGTTGGTTAACATTTTATTTGTATCACTTAAGATAGCCTGTAGTGATAGGGTGGACTACTGATATAAAAATGATAAAAGAAAATCACGTTTGTTAGTGAATCGCCTACACAAAATAATTGTTAAATGATTTTCAATAGTATGAAAAAAATAAAAAAAAACAACTTTAGTAATTAAAATAATAAAATTTATACAGTTCTTTGAAGTAGTTAATTTTATTCACTTTTGAATATTTTCATTGTGATAATGATGTAAAACATGTACTCTAATCTGGATCCATATATACTACGTCCAGTGAATAAATAGAGGTCATAAAAAAATAACTTAATGAATTGTTTTTATCCTCAATGAACTACACGTGATTTCTGGAAAAAAAGATAACCAGTCTCTTTTTCCAATGCTTAAGACATATGTGCATTTTTACATATGTCTGGTTATCCCGGCACCTTGCCTTTACAAGTATATCTATATATACCTAAATCAGTCCATACTAAATCATTGGGATTGAAAAAAGGACTGCACGTGTCTTATATTTTTGTGGAAATGGTACATCGAAGGTAGTTTTGACCCTTTATCAGACTTAGAATCATCATGTAATTCACCGTTACACGATATTTACATCGAAAGTACTTCTACCTTTAATTTATTATCTCGGTGATTACCTTACAACATTTTATGGGTTGTTTTCTAGTTCCATCACAAGCGTCACTAGTTCAGTTAGCGTAATTATTTGGCTAGTTCATGTAAAAACTATAGTGAATCTAGTAAATAAACGTCCTGTTTCATTGTCCAATGTGGCCACTATGTGACATCAACAGTAAAGTACTGTATATCAAATATGGAAGTTTTTAAATTTGATATCGGATATTTAATAACAGTCATTTGTTTGAAGAGTTCTCCAATGAGATTTTTTACTGCGTTTCATTGAAATGTATACAGCTCTTTATACGTAGAAAAACAAAGTAATATATGCTCAAAATATTTTATGTATATGTGATAATTAAGCAAATGAAGCGGTTATCTTACAAAGACTTCACTAAGAGCTAAAAAGCTGATTTTAATTGAGTTGACTTGGAAAAACACGTAGTACCACAAACTGGTACACAAAACATATTACCTGTTTCGGAGTACAAATAACCTTTGAATTCATAAAATTATGTGTAGTGTTCTACGTATTTAATATATGTGAACGTACTGATAAAGTTAGACAATTTATCAAGTCATTTATTCACAGAAAACAAGAGACATATATGTCTTCCTGTAATATTGAGTCACTGTAGATACATTTTCACTGTATTACTGATTTATCAAAGACAAATACAGAGCGTTTTGTATCCAGTAACTGTAAATTGCCTGATATAAGCTATATTCTACACAAATACAACACGACTCACTGACAAAGAAGACCGAAGAAAAATGAGTACCAGTTAGATTATGTTTACAAACTATGTTTACAAAACTATTCATAAAATGTAATTCATATCTAAATATGATAGTTACATTGTAACAAAAATAAATGTTAATAATTAGAATAAACACAAAACAGAGTAAACGTTTATTCTCAGTATTTTATTAAACATTCACAATGTAAAAATATTGATTGCAGAATGAAACAATTGACTGAAAATCTATTGAAAGTTATCTGTACTAAACATATATTTTTTATATAACAATAGTAGTAGTAAACACTTACCAGTTAACGATTGTAAACCAGCTCCAATTGTTGATAAACATGATCCGATTAGAATAACCCAAAAATGTGGCCATGCAAATGCAGCGACCAACAATATACCACCATAACTTTCACCAAATCTGTTAAAGTTTTGTTTTTTAAATAAATATTATGATAAGGTTAAAAGGATGAAAACATTTTTTGCAATATAAATAAACCCTAGTAAACTTTGATCAGAATTTAAAGAACAATGTATACTCATAAATACACGAAAAGTTGAGAAAAAGTTACTTGATATAACTTTCGATTCAGGTCATAAATTTATAAATTTATAAATACTTTTTTGCAATATTTAAAACAATCAATCCCTTTGACAGAGTCGAATAGTGTAGACAAAAATTGTTAGTAATACATGTAATACATTTCAAACAATCAGATCACATATGTGCTAGTAAGAATTATTTATATATGGAAAATAAAAGCTTGACAAGACAAATTTAAAGTTGAGAAGAAACAAACAATAAAAAAAAACCGTGAAACACCACCCTGGATAATAAATACATATCACCAAGTTACATTTAAGATAAGAGCGTAAACGTTTGGATTTTCGAATGCTCAAGGTTAGAACAAACCTTAGAATACACCCTAGAAAACTTTTGTATATAACTACGAAGGCTGAGTTAAGATTGATGCAGGTACAGGTTAAGAGAGATGCAGGTACATCCAGCTGACGAGTCCCAAATAGGACGAAACGCGCGTCCTCCATTCCACTGCTAGCCACTATCCATCTTCGCTTACCATGCTTGTGAATTGAGGCTATATCGAGGCAATACGCACAGTATGCACATATGCCAATTACAGACTGACCAGTTGCTGTCCTAACAAATCGATGGGAAGATTCAAACAAACAATATTAAGTTGAATATATAGTTTGTTTACCATCAAGCGCATATTAATCATTTTGTTTATCAAAAGCAGGATCACAAGTGAAAAGATTTTTTTAAACCTTTGAAATGTATGTAAAACATGGGACGTCAACTACGAGTTGTGATGTTAAAACATTAGAATTAATTTTCTGTTGGAATAAAGCTACGTATCATATAAACAATGTTTTACCTCCAAATGGTTTATTTTTGTTTCTATGAATCTCCTAATTGCTTATCATCTCAAATTTAACATTTTATCTTATCATACTGAGCTTTCCTTTCCCAATTATAATTTCCTTATCTATCTTCATGACGAATAATCAAGACCTTACCAATAAAATTATTATTAGTTTCCGTGATGAAAATAACGTTTTAATGTCATTGCTTACTCTACCACACTGTTAGCATGTTTAGCAAAATTTTATTATCACCATTATTGTTTGTATTATTATCCTGAAAAATAAGTATATATTTGTGGTTGTACAGCTTTGAAAATGAATTCCACTCAAAAAAAGAACTGTTCGCCGAATCAATCTTTGTTATGAACAAGGTTGACAAAGATAAGGTACAAAACAGTTTTTAATAAGCAGCTTCCCAAGGGTAGCTTGTTGTATTCCAACTTCTCCGGTAAGGCTATTTTGATTAGCGAATATAAACAGCGCGTTTAATGTCAATCTTTTCATACATCATCTATTTTGCTTATTGGTAAACAGTAGTCAATTGAGGAAATAAACAATGCAGAAATCTTTAGTATTGTATTGATAGCTAGACGCGAAAAATGTTCATTATGCTGTAAAAAAACACTAACAATACATTCGTCTTTTTCTATTTTTGCATGATTATTTATAAATAGCATTGGAATGTTTATTCAAATAATCGTTCTCAATGTATCGATTACTTTTGTAAGTTCCACTTAAGTGAAAACAATCAGTTACATTTAAACTTGTCACCTGATGCGATGTATTTGCAAAATGTAATCAAACACCAAGATGTGCATAGGTTAGTCATCAAATAGAGGTTTCCATTCTTAAAAGAACTAATGACAGTAGATGATTTTCACGAAAAACTATTGTATATATTCACAGTATTAGACATTAAATACCATTTGAAGGCTTCGGTGGTATATTTCAAGTGTCAGTATAAGGATTATTTTTATATTCTAACTATTGTCGATTCCTTACACTATAGGATGTCAGCAGTAGTTTTCGAAAAATATCTTTTTTGCACTTGTAGTTTTCAGATTTTTATCGAGATGTTTTACTTCATAACCTTTCGGCAGCAACGTATCTTCATACTAGATACAGATGTAAAAGGAATGAACCCTAATGGTGAATGTATTTGTTGAACTCTGTTTCTACAATGACCTGAAACAAGTATTCAGCGAAAGTAGTTGGTTAATATGAAACTAAACTTCATGTTAATTGTTTAAAGTTGTGGTGTATGCCATTTATTTCGTTAGAAATAAGTAGTATGTTACAACAAACGAAAGTGGAAACCCTGATAGCAGAACGCTAAGACCAATTTGAAGAGAATCAACACAGAAATAGAAAGATAGTGCAAATAGGAGGAATTATACAGAATATGAAGGACAAATGATGGAAATTTGCAAATGAAGTGTTTAGTGTATAGTCCTCATATTTTACCAAGACATTCTGTAATTTAGTGTTCTCGTTTATTACAAAATGACTGGAGTCGCAGTTATAATTACCACATCTTTGACTGAAACAGACATTGAAGATTACAGAATTACATTTATCACCAAAATTAGAACACATCAATAATCGGAAGACTACTACAAAAGTCATAAGATTTCTGAAAAACAATTGACTTTAAAATTTACGCCAGCACATACTTTTTATCGACTGACCGATCATAAATAAAACTTATGCAGATATAAATTGGATTTTTAAATAATTTTTAAGGTACATCAGATAATACCCGGATCAGATTATTACTTCTTGAATATTTACAAAATTTAACCATATCATGTAGCTAACATGAGTATTGTTTGCTAACGAGATTTTTGTTGTAAATAGAAGTAAACTTAATTCAACAGAAATACTCAATCAGTATTACACAAAAAGAATTTTGATGATAAGACAAAAATGTATGGAAAAAAGAGACTCACTTATCTCTCATAACAGAGCCATCACAGATCGCAGCAAACAATAAAGGTGATGATAAATCTTGTCAGTCGAAGTGTTGTGATAAAGAGACGTACAACAATTAGACATCATTGTTGTTAAAGTAAAAATATTAGTTCAATAAAATGTGGAGAAGTTAAGGAGTGATTTATCAAATGAATTCTATGCAATTAAAAATGTAAAAGAAAAATGATCTTATAAAAATGATCTCGAATACCTGTTATGTTCATAAATAACTTAAAGTTACACATATTTCTTATTGTTTCATTATAGGAATCGCATAGAACAAGACAAAACAAATAAAAGAACTATGGCAACACGTCAATTTTCGCGCATGCATTACGTATGATAGTGATATATGTAAAAACATTATGGTATAAAAGAATGGTAGATGGATGCTCTTCGTTTATCAAACGTCGCCTACGGCAAAATTTATAACAAACAACCATATATATATATATATATATATATATATATATATATATATATATATATATATATGGTTAAACCTACTGTTATTGAAAACAATATAATCAATAAAGTTGGTAAATATAAACTTATGTTAGAAATTGTTTATTACATGAGAACTCTTTTATTGCTTGAAAACCAGTTCTTTACTTCTACGTTTGATAGAAAATAAGGAAAGTTAATAAGAAAACATTTAAATCAACAGAAAAAGACATAGAATTGATTTTACACTACTCTACTTTTTCAGGCTTTACTCTAATATACATGAATATTTATATAAAAATGTTAGACCAATCAAGGCTATTTGAGTCAATAATAATCACAATGAAATAGAAATACGTGATTATTATTGACTCAAATAGCCTTGATTGGTCTAACATTTTTATATAAATATTCATGTATATTAGAGTAAAGCCTGATGACGATCTAATTGAAAACAATTGTTCGCTTACATATGTTGTTCTAATTTTCACAATGGGAATCTTTAATACTCTACTTTTGATGGCAATCAATTCAATTTGCCTCGATGAAACTCAATTAAAAGCTTTAGTTATTCCCATGTTAGTGTGATGCATAAAATAGAACTTATTGAAAGTGAAGTGTAAATACAATTAAGGAAAAAAACCCATTAATAACAATATGATAATCGATAGATTTCAGTCGGGACTAAGAACCTAGACTAAGTGTACTGATGAATATTCATTGAACATTTTCTTTACAAGTAATCCATATTTGACACTCAACAACTTGAGCATTAATGTTAATCTTCATGGTGTTGACTAATTAAAATATAAATAAAGAATCCTTTCGATGCAGAATTGACTTGTAGATAAACAGAAAGAAAATATCAGAAAGGGGTTTTTGTGGATATTATAGTAATTTAATAGTTGAGATCATGAGTCAACTGAAGCTAGACCACAATGAAAAACTTGAATGCACTGGATGACCGTTTCGTTTTATTGTGAGACTCTTCAGCAATGCGCACCTACGATCCCGCATCGCGGGATTCGGACCCAGGACATATCAGTCTTGGAAGCGAAAGCCTAGACTCTACATCACTGAGCCGGCAACCATTGGCATTATTGTATAACTTCAACTGATCCACAAAATTGAGCGACACATCCACCACTGTCTTCAGTGACTGGCTTTAAGAGGTATTTATTAGAGTTCTGATGAGAAGCAATGACCAGTGGAGTTCAACCGGGTCTGTTGTGAGATAGTAACTCACTGAAGACAATGGTGGATGTTTCGCTCAATTTCGTGGATTTGTTGGAGTTAGAAGTTAACACCGTTAGATGCCTGCTCAGTGGTCTAGAGGTTAAGCGTTTGCACGCGAGACCGATAGGTCCTGGGTTCGAATCTCGCAGGGTGGGATCGTAGGTGTGCACTGCTGAAGGATCCCACAATATAACAAAACGGTTATTAAGTGCTTCCAGGTTTTCCATGGTGGTCTAGCTTCAATTGATCATAATCTTAACTGTTAAAAAGAAAATATTCAAAATAAAGATATTTTAACATTTAATTCAAAATGAGATATGGATGTTATTTACATATTGATTATTTCATGCAATGAACAAAGAATGGTGATAGAAAACTAATTAAATTAGTTTAAAAGCAGTGAATTAGCGAATCGAAATAAAGTTATCAACACAAAGCTCATATTTTCTAGGTTGATTAATCTTAAATACAGTGTCATTTCTACTATAAAAAAACCAACATTACTAGTAATTTAAAATCTATCCAAAAATAGAAAACGTCTTTCCACTTAATCAAAATTATAGGATTAAACTAACAAAAGAAAAGACTTAATAAAAACTCTTTAAAGTGATTAAAACAATATTTGATTATCAATTAGGAAGATAACAAGAAAAGTGAAAATGACTAATTAATTTAGTGTGATTTACAGATTTTTTTTCCCTAGCATTTAAAAGGATACATACAAGCGACGTCATTGTTATAGCCAATATAGTTCCCATTGGAATAGATTTCTGAGGATTAGTCAAATCACCCGATCGATTAGAACCAGCCATGATGCCTAGATGGGAAGAAGATTTACACGAGTTTAAAAAAATAAAAGATGAAGATGTATTATTTTGAAAATGGAAATTGACTCTTAAATAAGAAAACAAATAACTATAATAAAAATATATAGTAGACCTATTGCTCTGGGCAATCATCTAAGCAAAAACGCTTTTAGAAAAAAGCAGGATACTATTTAATTTTTATGATGAGAAATGGTTCTTGCTAAAATCCCTAATGTAAAACTGAAATATAATACTACTTCATTAGTGTTGTTATTGTTGTCAAGAAATAAAATCATTGTACCGATCTTTTATCACTTTAAAAATTATTT
Source organism: Schistosoma rodhaini (assembly GCA_944470415.2). Lineage (NCBI taxonomy): Eukaryota > Metazoa > Platyhelminthes > Trematoda > Strigeidida > Schistosomatidae > Schistosoma > Schistosoma rodhaini. The sequence continues at coordinate 65,168,136 of OX104044.1, forward strand.
AATGAGTGATTTAAGATCATTGACTACATAAGTACTAGAAGCTATTGTATATACTGTTATATCTTGACGAAGAATAAATGAATGGTAACTGATAAGAATTATTTATAGACTATTATTACGTACATTCTTATTGTATAACTATCAAGTGACCAGACTATATATATATATATATATATATATATATATATATATATATATATTCCTTTCATTTGACCTATCGGCTATCGCGATACGATTTATTATTCTTATCTTCTTCCCGATTTATTAGTTACAGTATTTCAAACTCACAGCCACATCTGGCTTAATCTTGTATACTTATTATTTTGCATTTTGTGGTGTGATGCGGTCTGATGTGCGTGTATATAAACTACGTATGTCTGAAATACATGATCTATACAGCGAAAGATGAGATTGTGTTCTGAACTCTGAGGGAACTTCTAGGCGATAAGAACCAATAAGAACTCGGATTTGACTCTAGACTACTTGTGATTGTTAACGCGTCATTGGTTTGGCACAAGGTCAAGGTCGTATAAGTCAGTTTTCTGATTGTCGATCTAATCATGTGATAATTTGACAGGTCACAAGAACATAACAAATGCTTAACTCTGATTGTTTATAATGTTTTGTTAGTTAGAACAGGCAGATACTGTTATTAACGTTCCTGTTTTCGGGATTCCTAATGAACAAATATGATTAAATGCTGTACTGAAGAATTCAACAAATAAATATATTGGATGTAAAATAAATTTTTTAACCTTTCAACTCTAATTTTTGTAGTGAACACAACTCAGTCAGGGGTTAATGACCAAAAGTTTTCGAATTGTCAATTGAGGGGAAGTTCTAATTAATGAAAACGTGAGTTTTAGTTTAGGGTTTAGTGGAATATTAACATTTGTAAATAAAAATAGTGGGATTAGTTATTTCACTAGTTATAATTTTTAAATTATGACTCGCTATATTGAAGTATAAGAATAACGTTGACAATGAGATTAATTTAACTAGTCAGTAACTTTCAATACGGAAAGCAAAACAACAAGTATTCTTGGTTGAGAAAGACATATAATCAATAAAAGATTTCTGTGGTTGACTTAAAATAGACTCTTACTCCGGAATATTTCTGAATGTAATTAATTGTGCTGATTCATTTCTATGATGAGTTCAATCGATATACAAGTATACAAAGAGATAACTAAAGGAGAATGATAGTTCAGTAATTCTGTTAACGGAAAATGACACGCTTCACTCAAAGTTGCTAATTTCAACTCTGTTAAAATCCTATAGATTAGTGAATGTAAACGTTATTTTATATAAAGAAGAGACTGAAATAATTTCAGGATGTTACATGGAGTTTTCTTGGACTTACTGGCTCTCGTTGCTTAGGGATTGGTGAATAGATAAACTATGGATAAGAATTACCTTTTACGATGTGTTATGGTAGAGTAAGAAATTTATTATTGGCCACAACCTAATAAAGATTTCTTTCTTAGAAACATCATTTAACATCGGTATAATTGATTAATAAGTTATAACGCTGCACCTAACACAGGCGGAATTCTTTGAGAAGTCTATTTGTCATTGACAGGTTCAAGGTACACAGGACAAGTTGTGAGTCATACGCGGAGAAATTCGAACAGCACTTCCACCTGAAGTCTGTGCTGATAACGTTATTCAGAACAACGATGAAAGCTTCACGACCAAACTGTCTAGCACCGAGAAAAAAACTCCACCTAAGCTAAACATCCTCTCTGCCATCTTAATATAATGGGAGCATTTGAACGATGAATTTGTTTTTCGTAACATGTTTCAAAAATATTATCATTTTTAACCACAATTAATTATAACAATCATAGAATCACAAACCGATAATAAATTGACTCATTTTAAGATAAAACAGTGCGATCGAATGGGATAAGGTACATTTTTAATTTTACTTATTTTTGTATGGAGATTATTACTGATTTCAACAAATGGTCCACTTACCAGTGACAGAGGGAAAGTAAATACCCAAGAGAAGCATAAAACTTGATGTAACATCTGCTATATTTGAACCTTGACCATATTTACGATCCGCCGGAAAATCAATATTATCATATGCCTTTCCCTTTTCACGGTAATGCGATTCAAAAAAGTTTTCTAAAAATGATTTTAGATAAAAAAAAGAACAATATTTTTCAACTACGATCAGAACAATAAAACAGTCTACATAAAAAAGTACTGTATAAATAGATATAGAAATACTGTTTCACAATATTGAAATCCATAAAATAAATAGAGCAGTTAATTAGTAAACATAAAATATTTACAAACATAAATCTATAGTAGAGTGGAATTCCAAGTCAAGCTATTAAGAGTGATACAGTCTTGTTCACTGCAGCATCATTGACAAACACGGTGGATCTGATTCAGATGTAAAGACGCGAATCGGCAAAGCAAAAGCAGCCAATTTACAACTACAGAACATTTGAAACTCAAAACAATTGTCAACCAACACCAAGATCAGAATTTTCAATACAAATGTCAAGACACTTCTACTGTATGGGGCGGAAACCTGGAGATCTACGAAAGCCATCATCCAGAAGATACAGGTGTTTATCAACAGTTGTCTACGCAAAATATTTTGGATCCGTTGGCCAGACACTATCAGCAATAACCTACTGTGGAAGAAAACAAATCAGATTTCAGAGGAGTAAGAAATGAGGAAGAAGCGCTAGAAGTGGATAGGACACATTGAGGAAAGCGCCCAACTGCGTCACAAGGCAAGCCCTCACATGGAATCCTGAAGGCCAACGGAAAAGAGCAATACCAGAGAATACAGTACGCCGTGAAACGGAAACAGACATGAGGAGAATAAACAACAACTGGATAGAACTAGGAAGAAAGGCCCAGGACAGAGTGTGTTGGAGAATGCTGATCGGCGGCCTATACTCCATAGAGAGTAACAGTAAAAGTAAGCAGTAAGTACGTTTCGTTCACTCCAAAAAACTTTGGATTTGCATCATTAAATCAATGTATTCACAAACGCACAGTTTTTATAATATGAATATTTTTCCATTCTTTGATTTTTTCTAGTTAGTTGGGGCAGAAATGATAATTTTCTGTTGCATGAATTTTATTACTGTATCACAAGGTAACAGTGGTTATGTTATTAGTTTATATTGTACCATATGGTATCAAATAAGCAAGTGGAAATATTGAAAAGGTTATTTACTTACTGTCTAGCTATTATTCTGGTTTCAGTTAGAACATCATGACATTTAAAGTTTGGATATACAATTAAGGGTTCAAATAGCCACACTACAATCAAACTTTATCACTGATGATATGAAATTTCCGAGTATTCTAAAAGATTTTTCTTCGTTGTTTGGGAATATGAATTAAAAAACTCTTAATAATTTATTTTATATTGCATGGAATGAGACTGCATTTTCTCTCCTTCTATATTATGCTCTTTAAAAATGTTGTCAACGTCTTATTTTTACTTCCCCCATATTCGTTTGTATTTTATGAAGATATTAAATCGCCCAGTTATTTCCAGACTATTCAACAGTTAAAGTATAAAAATTTACACTGCCCCCAGGTATATCTTGTTACTGAGAGACATACAGTACAACCATGACAAACCGTTCATTGTTTTGACAGTATCATAAGAAACTTCATCAATATAAGTTACAAGACATTATTTTCTAATCGATAAGATCGATAAGATCAGTAAACGAAATAATGAGACTAAGAAATAATGAAAATACTCATTAAAATGTATTTCATCATCGTTTAATACTGAACACGCGATATATATATATTATATAATAGAAAATCATCCACCTATTATGACTCTTTAGAACTAAAATATATTTACTTGTTGTTCTTAAAATAATTATAAGCTGAAATACGCTAAAGTAAAACTCAACAAAAATTGGAAACTTTTGAAGATCCTTGAAAATCTATGTTTTCTTAAACAATTATTTTTTTGAAAATGAGAGTTTGTGAAGGTTGTTCATTGTTATTAAAATCACAAACCTGACAAAATTAGATAACCGTTGAAAACAAGGAAACACTGAGCAGTCATTTAGTTCTATTAAGGTATAATCCATAAAATATAATTTTCAAACAAATATTGCAATTTTCTAGAAGCATATTTAAACATGAATACTGATTTTACATAGACGTAAATTTATGTCATGAACCTTGAGTACTTTGATAAATATACTGTTTGTAGATAAAACTGACAGCTTATCTTCAATGTTTCGTTGCTAAAAGTTCAACTTATTTTTAGTGTAACTCTATAATCAAGTGAAGATTTATTTACTCGTCCTTAATTTGAATCATTTATTTAAGGACTAATGACACTACTCGGCTGCTAAATCCAAACTCCGAAAAACGGGACCCAAAATAAGGAAATTGCTGGTCGAAAGTTGAACGAATTAATTATCGATCTTACTTTGAATACATTAATATATTCAATATAAATTATTCATTTACTTCTCATAAAAACGACAGATAGCTTCCTCTAATCAATCAGTTTAAATAAGTGTAATTATTGCAAGATACGTAGGCAAAATGTTGCGACAAACTCATTCACTAACTATGGTACAAATCATGACATTCTTTTTTCAATGTTTAGCAAATCACAAAATCTGTAATGCTAGTGCAGTAATGTTGTCCATTATTGAATTAAAAATATGTCTCGGTTAAATTTTATATCACAAAAATGACCAATAACATTATTGTATAGTAGTTCGTGGTAAATGTCGAAAAACAGACTTGCTACATTTTTAAATTACATAAATCTAATCAAAAGCTGATAAATATAAAAGTAAATACAATAAGTATTTATGAAATTATGCTGTTGCTAAATTTATCATTATCCTTACAGATTTAAAACTACAATCTTCCGGTCACAGAACAAGTAAAATTTTAAAGGATTATAAAAAGATGAAGTAGTGAAACTTAGTGGGGAAAAAAGCAATAACAATTTTATGAGCAATATCAAATGAGTAAAAGCTTTAAGACATGATTGTTATTTTACAGATAAGATAATAAAATAACAACATTTATTGAGTAGATAAATTGGAGAATAAAAGTAGAAAGGTGTTCTTTTTTATTAATCCATATTTTTATTTAATGAAGTAGTATGATGATATTATCTCTTCTTCTTCTTCTTCTACTACTACTACTACTACTACTACTACTACTACTACTAATAATAATAATAATAATAATAATAATAATAATAATAATAATAAGGACAATAATATAGGTCACAAAAAAGAGTAATGCAAAATTAAATCTCCAAGATTAAAGATATTTCAGTGATATATTGACAAACCTGATAATTTTTCATTATTATTAATATTATTGTTGCATTTGAACAGATTAAGATTATTAGGTCATTTAAGGTGATCTGTTCGAAAAATGATTATGGTAGTGAGTGTTAAAGAAAACAATATACTGCATCAGTTGATTAAAATTCAATAAATTTTAAAACTACTGGATTAACAAAATGAGCTTTCACTAAACAAAAACAAAGTTGGGAATATATTTACACTTTAAATCAAGCACTATTAGAAAAAAAGAACAATTGCATGTCGATCTTTTATTGAAAACAAAAAAAAACAGTCATAAACATGAACACCTAATTGCCATGAAATGATTGTTAGCAAAAACAAAAAGAAAACGAAATAAGCAACTTCATGAAACAAGTATATTCAATTTGTAGAAAAGTCTCACTAGTATTTATGAAGAATGCATCAACACTTATCTGAACTGATATAATAAATACTGTAGTGGCTAGTAATATGTCGAACCCGCATCGGTTATTCTAGCTTCTGGACAGACTAACTTATTCATTCAAGTCACACTATAACCTTGTCACTTATTTGCTTATGAATCCTGACTGTTTTCATATGATCGCACGTGTATTAATTGCATGCGCCATTTCATTACGTGTCTGGTACTTACTTTTTGCTTCAATATAAATATTGAATCACTCTTGATCGAATTGAGTTGACTCAATCGCCTACTCCACTGAGCGTCATTTTGTTTCGTTTCGCTTCTCTGACTGTCTGTTCAGATCAGCGATTGTATGAGATGTACGTATTCAAAATCCTTTCTCGTATTTGACTTATTTTATTCTCTAATGCGAATTAAGTCGATAAAAATATACGAAGATTGGTGACATGTTTATTTTGATAACAATCACTACGCGATCTAACTGAAATCAAATAAATAAACCCTTTTAAAACACTATCATCATTAATTAATTGCAATATGTTAACATCTGTTTAAATGAAATTCATGATATACTACTCGTCTGAATGTAACTGACTAATCGGTATATTATTTTATAAACTTTGTACTGGTATGATTCGACTTCATATTTGCTTAAATTCCATTGATGAATTCTTTAAATAAAATAATCCGAAATATGAAAAATAAATCTAATATTGAAATTTCATCAAATCATCACAATAAAAGTAACATAATAAGAAAAAGTTACACATATTTGATCGGTCACATCAAAACATATTGATACATATAAGCATGGAGAAGTGAAGCCAAAAGTGAATTTCTTAACATATTATAGTTATAAACATAAATAATCACTTAGATAACTTGAATACCTTGGTGAATATGTAGTACCAAAATACAAGTATAGGTATGTACAATAATATATTTGCTAATTTTCTAATCAGTAGCAGGTCAGTAAAAATCATACGAATATTAATGTGAATGCATATTTCCAACAATGTGTTAATGACACATTAACGGTAAGTATTTTCATGGATATAATTGACAAAAAACGGCAAAAAGTTTAAATTTAGTAAATGAATTGATTAAAAGTATAAAGAAAAGTAAGGATTGCAACTAATATTATAACTGTTAGATAGTTGAAATAAATTAATAGAGATTTTTCTTTCCGATTGTCATTTGTCGATACGTGATGAAGAATATCCTACTTCAGTCAAGGACCAAATTCGTATTTTCTACGCCCCTATATTTTAGACATGACATTGTTGAGCCATGCTTCATTTAAACAGAATCAAATTAGTTTAAGTCAAAGAATTCAAACTTCACTTTATTCTGCGGTTTAAAGATATCAGTCAACAATATCATTTTAAAAAAGTCAGATTGACAAACTTTTAAAAGCGATTACTTTCAGTAATATCTCGAGAATAAACAAAACTGTAAGTTTGTTTTTGATAAATAGAAAGATTGTAATAAAGATATTCATGGAAAAAGAATGTCATTTGTCTATTTTTGTAGAAATGAAACATAACAAAAGCCAATAAATCGGTAGAAACATTCGGTATAGTTATGAAACTTATTTCTTATCACGACTTTTACTGTATTTCTTGTTCTAATTCTTATACGTTATTCAAGTGAATATTTCTTTTTTCTACAATTCCTTTTTTAAAACACTTTTCACATTGTGAAATTCTTTATTTCTATTACCATAATCAACTAGCAGAAATAAATAATGAACTCTACGCTAGGAGACTATATTCTTAAGGAGAAAACGGAGAAATACCAATTAGTCATTGTCATGTGCTTTTTATCAATATTGATAAGGTTGTAGATACTGATGATATTAAGTTATTCGGAAAACATTTACTGTTTTGATTCCCTACGTTGATTGTGATTAGGATAAATCGTTGAATTCATCACGAATTAGCAGCCATTGATGTATAATATACATTAGTACGTTAAATATGCAAGTTGCCAAGAAATTTATCAATTATATCCAATCACACATAAATACCTATCGAAATTCACACGACTAATCAAGGCAAAATTTTTATTCAAGGTTATAAGTAAATTTAAATCATCGGTTTCCATTTAACTAATCCAATATAATACAGACTAATTACCAATGCGTTCATGCTCTTAACTAAACAACATCATGTTGAAAGATTGTTCAGTGAACGTGAGACATTCATCTGCTTCCTTTTTAATACGTCTTTCGCGAACATAGCAAGATATATATCGTCAGCTATCCAAAAAGATGGTGGATAAAAGACCCAAGTGAATGCTAATTAATAGAAGTTTAATTAGAACCAATGGATATAGTAAATAGTACTCTGTGACATATTGATTTTTAAAAAAATGTATCCAGAAGAAATAAAGTGAACTAATAACGTTGAGGTGAGAGATGATGTAAAGATTAGCATCCAAACATGTTTTCTCAATAGTTCAAGTGTATTTCCAGGTATAGATTACATTATGTGAAGAAAATATCAGAACGAATTTTTCAGTCATATGCACAAAGAGAAAGGAGGCGTGAATTAAATAATTTTTAGATAATCATTAGTCGTTTGAAATATGTTATTGAATTACCGTCATACAGAATATATTTTATATTTGTCTGTATACGTATTCATGTGGTTGGACTAGTGAAGGCTACAACTAGCATCTGAGAAAAGCAAAACTGTTGCTTCAAAAAATATACAACTATCATCCAAGTTTCGCAAAATCATCTACAATATTATAGTTAATTAATCTTTATATACAATATGACAACTCTTATCGATTATCTGTGAGAGTTAATGATAATAATTTTTAAAAATTTGGACATGTTTGGACGTAGGACTCGAGGTTCGACATATATCTTCAAACTCCAACATACCAGTTACACCATTTTCAGTGAATTTTAAAATATAACATAAACTGAGGAAAAGAAATGTTAACAGCACTTTTTAAGCACATATGTAATAAATGTTTACCCTTCGTAAAGGTATTTAAGTAAGATATAAACTAAATCTCCAGATTGTTGAATAACATTAGTTTAAAAATTAGAAAATTGTTCCTATTGTTCATGTGATCATTGATTAAAAATGTCTGTTTCCAATGGTAATCCAGATATAACCATACATACACATGCACACTTATAAACAGGTTATAAATCAAATTGTTTAATGTATCGGAGACACGTAGTTTATACTTTACAACATGAAAGTAGCCAAAAAGGTAACCACTACAACATACACAACATGGAAAACAGAATGTCACTCGAAGTATTAGTGTGGTTATTAAAGAATAATTAAAGTATAATATACGAAAAAGTAATGAAAATCAATGAATAATTCAAAAATATAATAAACAAAACGAAGATATGAAATACAGCTAAAAGAAAAAATATATATATCTTAGCCAAATGCTTTCTCTAGCCAAATAAATAGAGGAAATAGAAATAATAACTGTCATAAGTTGTGAAAATTTACGAAAATTTGTATTTCCATACACCCGTTGTACATCACTTGCACATCACATCAAACTCTATAGTGCTTGAAAAAAAATGTCACAAAATCGAAATCACTCAGTAATTCATAATCATGAAATAGAAGGCATTTAACAGTAGTTGACATGAAAATAATCAGAGATAAGACATTAAGTAGATTGATCTTCATTATAATTAAAATGTTAAACAGGTTATTTAAAAATTGTTTATCAATAGCCCGAATAATTTTTAAGTACTCAACAATCCATTGTAACTGATAAATATGAAGTGACTAGTTAGTAACAAACAAAATGACGAAGTTAATTCAGTCAACGAAAGGAAGAATAGGACAAAATTATCAAAATTTATGGAGGGGTAGAAAATAAATGACCTACAGGTTATGGAACCTAGTTTAAAACATGCCTCAAAACACTTAGTTCAAACGATTAGTGGATCCAAAACGAAATCCACAATCGGTCCCGAGAAATAAATGCAAACGGAAAAACTTAGTGATTAGATATCAGGCTACTCCAGCTAGCTCAAAGTGATGAGATAAACAGAGGATAGATAACTGAAACAGAAGTTTATTCAATCAGTTATATACAACATAGAACCTGAAACATTTTTACATAGTCTCGGTTCACAACACTACATCAGCAAAGTGAAATACCAAGGAAGGTGAAGTATTAGCCTAAATGGTATAATAAAAATTCAAGCACAAAAAATAAAGGTCGAGGACAAAGTATAAGTTCATTAATCAAACCAAGTCTATAAGATAATTCGGGAATTTAAGGTCGAAGAGAAATAAAAAGGTGGATGAATCTGGAGCTTCGCGAACGATGCTAAACGATGTCACTCAAAATCTGTAACTATTGGTTGCGGTGATCACCTAGTCTTGAAATAGTTAGTTTGGGCCTACCTACACGCATCACTCCAACATTCAGTAGCTTTATCAACTGATACTACGTCTTGTTTAGGGAGTCACTAGTGTTCTTCCAACTTACTCATATACCAAACTTTGCATAACTATGTATACGGTAGATAGTCATATTTATTTATTTGAATACATAAACGTTGGTACAAGGTAGCACCAAATAGTTGTGCGCCACATAATAACAATGAGGTCAGTAGCAGTTATCGTTGATTTGTGTAAGGGTTATGATACCGCTTCGGTGCCTAAACCGATGCAAATGCTTCTCTTAGGAGACCACACCCAGGGAATTTGACCTAAAGGTCTAATTCACAAGGCAGTGGAGCAACGTTAGAAGATGCAGTCCCATGGTAGTCAGTGACCAACAATAGGTTCATACTATTTTTGTTTCCTCAGGATCCTGGATCCCATGTGCACCATTAGTTTGGAATCAGGGTTTTCCAACTCTCCTATGTGGTTGCTGATACAGGCAATACCGTGAAAATAGCTGACAGGATATTAGAGAGAACCAATAAACGAGTCTCCAATTGAATAACACAACGGTAGACAACAGAATCGGTACACTACAGGAAGAAATAAGCATTTTGTGCCACAGGCTGATAAAGTTGACAGAATGACAGATCGAAACGATGATCATGCTTCAGATACCAACCGTTCTCCAGGAGACGCCTGTCTTCATCAATATTCTTTTGTCATCAAACTTATGGCAACAGAGTTAGGTGCCAACGGCCTTGCAAACTAAACATAATGAGGAAATGACCCCGCTGGTTGCCTATGACTACTGCGTCATTTGGCGTAACTCCTAGAATCAGTCGTTGGTTTTACATACAGGATCAAACGATGGGTGGACGATCATCTAAACTGATTAAGACAATTATTTATGAGACTTCAAGAACATGGCATCTCCATTAACGTTCAGACGTGTTAATTTGTGAAGGAATCCCTGCAATTCCTAGGTCACATGGTAACTTCTCAAGGTATCACACCAGTTCTGGCAGAAGTTGCTGCTATCTGCGATTATTCGTTACTGAAATCACGAAAAAAATTGTGATGATTTCCGAGGCTAATAAATTATTATAGACGATTTTTTCCGAACTGTGCGAAAACATTGCAGCCACTGACGGACGCTTCGCGAGGATATGCCCGGACATTCCATCTGTCGGCAGAGGCTAAACAGACACTCGAAAAGACCAGGCAAACACTAAAAGGAAAGACTTTGCTGCTAGTCAGACAAAAGGGTGAAATGCTATCAGCCATCATGACTGGATGCATAAAAGGTGACAGTAGAAGCCGTATGGCAGAAGTTAGTAAGTGTCACATGAGAACTAATTTCATTTTTATGAAAGAGATCGAGTCCTACTCGGACTCAGTATAATACATTGGGAAGAGAATTGCTAGCAAGTTACTGTTCAATAAAGCATTTCTTACACTGGTAAGAAATACGATTTTCACTGTGTACGCGGATCATAAACCTCTTACGAAGGCATTAGGCGCCAAACGAAATAATTATTTTCCAAAGGAAATTCAACAGTTAAAATTTATTTCCCAATTTACGTTTAGTACAATATATATTAAAAGCAGTGATAAAGAAGTAGTGTGTGTAGTGGTATTGGTCCTAACCACATAATCCTCAAAGCTGAACATGAAATAACTGGGAAAATGCATGTTCTAGGACAGTGATATAATCTTCATTCCCGTTGTAGTCGATCATCATAATCTGGCAGCGTAGCAAAAGGTGGATGTTGAATTAAGCAGGCTAAGGTCCAATAACACAACTCCGTTGGCTTTCGAAGTTCAATCCGGCGGTGTAAAAGTAATATGTGATATGTCAATAGGCCAAATGCGACCGTTTATCCCGAAGCCATTACGATGAAAGGTATTATATATTATGCGTAATATATTCCATCCTGGAATAAAAGTCACGTTCAAACTACTCAGCGAGCGATTCGTATGGCTAAACATGAACCCGTATATTCGTAATTAAACAAAAGCATCCATGAAGTTTCAAAAAGTCAAGGCCCATCGTCATAGTAGTTCCACAGTGGGTTCTTTCCCTTACTCCGACACTAGATTCATACACATACACATCGACAATGTGAGGCTGCTCCCAATTTTGAATGACTACAACTATATTTTTACAGGCATCAATAGATTCACATGATGGTTGGTAGTGGAGCAATTGAAAAACACCTAAACTGAGAATAAAGCCAAAACCCTAGTGGGAAGCTGGATTTATCGCCATGGAGGAATTGTCTCAGAGATAATCCACTACTGGTTTTCAATAACATTTTTCTTTATTCCCAGGAAGAACTTTGCCGTAAAAAAGAACATAAAAACAAAGACTCACCGAAAAACTTCTGTGAAGTTAAACCAGGCATAGCAGGAAAATAACTGATATTGTTAGCGTTAAAAAATGCACATGATTCCTCAGTTGCTATTTCAGGATTATTACAATATGCTTCATAAATAGGACCAGTGGTATTTTTATGACATTGTGCAGTACCGTTGACAGTGATAAAATCTTGACTTAATAAACGTCCACCCAATGCACAAACACTAAATTAACATTGAAAGGAGAAATATGTTTTAAATATAAGAGTATTTTTGACCAGCAATAATCGTCGTTAAACATAAAAAAGACCTTTCGGATTTAAAACTTTATCCTAAAAGTACTTTTACTGCGTTTGCACCATCAATCTATTATTTAACAATCCCATTAGGATAAATTAGAGTTAAATTAGTTATCTAATTTATAAGCCGAACATTCAGTAGATATATAAAGCAATATGGTATATGACTAAACTGTCAAACTTTCTGATTAATAAGAACGAAACTTCTAAGATATCTTCTAACACACAAGTAAAGCGAAGAAATATTTCATTCCAATTATTTTTTCATAATTGCTCCACATGGACATGAACAAGTCCTAGTTAGACAACAGTTTGAAACCAGGAAATACCAAACAACTACTTCATCCTAGTATGCGACTACTAAGAATAATGCGTCCGTGATGTCACTGAAGGTAATGTCAGGTGGTCTCTCAATATCGCCAACTAATCAACGTTAAAAATGTTAAACACTAAATACTAGCTCAGTAGATTAGAACCTAGGCGCTCGGAGTAAGAATCGAGTTTCCTGGGTCCGACCCCAGATAAACTCCTAGATACGCACTGTTGAGTAGACTAGAATTAAATGTTTGTCCAATACCTCCTGATTTCAGTGAAATCAAACTGATAGATTAGATTATACGATATAAGAGAATTGACAAAGTTTTGATAGGAATTCGAATATTGAATAACAGTTATATAATCACATAGAGACTATTACAGTCATGCAACAATAAAGAAAAGCATTATTAACGAAGAAAGCCATAGTAACAATAAAAAAGCTACATGGAAAGGTATATTTTTGATCGGTTCGTCTTTTTTTAATATCTAAATGAGAATTTCCATTTGATTTAATTTATTTCCTCATTACAAGTATCAATAACAACATGGACGCAGATATCGTGTTGATTCAATAACATAACAAAATCTATGATAAATTAATAACAATTCACTGATTGATATTTTTCATCTAAAAAATAATAATAAAAGAGTATAGGAACTTTCGTCTAAATTAGAGCGAATAGTTTCACAATATTTAAGCGCCGAGTTGATGTAAGACATTAAATAGGAATAATATATTTGTAAAATCTCAGCGAATGAATTTGAAGGAAATAATATTTCCTTGGAAAAGCTTGGACCAGATTGCCAAGTGAAACGTTGGATTTACTTCAAATTCATTCGCGGAGATTTTACAGATATATTATTCCTATGATATAATTAAAGAGGTTATGGATTCTAAAAATTTCTATCATAAAATAACATGAATGTTATTAAAATTAATGTAATTTGACTAGCTTAAACTGTAAAAAGAAGCACTAAAAAACGAGTAGAATGATGCTTGAAGCATTCCATCTGTTTTTTTCACTTCATTAATTTTTCTCCATTCAACTATGAAAAGTTTATTGTATATGTGCCAATCCTTTTAACGTAAGGTTGAATGATGAAATTTCAGTAGTAAATAAATAAATTTATCAAATATTTTGTTAAAAATTAAATTAAATTCTACGACGTAAATATAATGATTATTAACAAGATAACGTAGATTTAAATTTCTTTTTCTCAAAAAAAGACGAAAAAACAGTTCTGTTGAAATATTCATGTTCATTTGATGAAGAAGAAGAAGAAGAAAAAGAAAAAATGGAATGAGAAACCGTGAAATAGCTGTTGTAGTGAAAATGATAGAGATAAAAAACAAATCTTATATTTACAAAAGTCAAAGTAGATTACGTTAATCAATCAGTAAAAACCAAATTTTTTTCTCTCCCCTAGATTTATATCTAATGACAATAGGTTAATGACCGGAAAAAATATATATAACAACTTAATTAAAATTTTTATAGTTGAAAGCATAAGTCGATTGAAGCTAGACCACCATGGAAAACCTGGAAGTACTGGACGGCCGATTCGTCCTATTGTGGGACTCCTCAGCAGTGCGCAACCATGATCCTGCACTCCCGAGATTCGTACCCAGGACCTACCAGTCTCGCGCCAGAGCACGGTTGCTCAACTTCGTGAATTGGTTGAAGTGAAACATTAACACTATCGGATGCCAGCTCAGTGGTCTATCAGTTAATTTCTCGAGCGCGAGACTAGTAGGTCCTGGGTTTGAGTCTCGCGAGGCGAGATCGTGGATGCGTATTGCTGAGGAGTCTGACAATAGGACGAAATGGCCGTCCAGTGCTTCCAGGTTTTCCGTGGTGGTGTAGCTTCAATTGACTCATGCTTTCAACTTTGAAAATACTGAAATCTCCACAAAAGTTATCTGAAACAGAGTTTAGTTACTAAAAAAAGGAAAAAAAATACTAGATTGTATGTTTGAAATCAGTTTTTACTTTTGGAAGATGAGTAAATCTGGACTTTTCAAATAACGAAAGAAACCTAATGTATTCAATTGAAGAAGGATTCGAATACGGGTTCGCTAGTAAAAACTTTTTCGTGCTATTTCATTGTATTCACTGTGATTTAACAAACACAATAGAATTGCATAATAAAGCGTTTAGAAATTTTATGTCGAAAAAGGGTTGCGTAAGAATCGGCAAGTGAAAAATTATATTCCATACATTTGATTACATTTTAAAAGTCCGAAGTAACTTTCAATATTTGTACAACTTTTTTTGACGTATGAAATTTTCAAACACTTAATCATATGACACGTCTATTTTCCAACAGACTACATTATTTGTTAAACTACTATGATGAGTATGAATATAGAGCAAGGGTAAATTATATCATCATGAAGACCGTTTTTTCTCTGTCTTTCATTTAATTCTACCTCAATAAATTAAATTTATTGTCAGTAAAATGAATATAACTCGTACATTTGATGGCAATAAATTATCTATCTGTTTGAAGTTCACTATGTGCAATGAAGAAACCGACAGAGAAATATAGTAAGTCAGAGCAACCAGTTGACGACATAGAAGGCAAGAAAATCACTGAGACTCAAGAACAGAGAAATACGTGGGTACAACACTTTGAGGAACTCTTGAATAAGCCAGCTCCATTAAATCTACCGGACATCGAAGCACACACACAGACCTTACTATAGATGTCACTCCACCAACGATCAAACATATCAGAATGGTCATCAGACAAATCAAGAGTGTGAAAGCAGTAGGACCTGATGATATACCAACCGAAGCACGAAAGTCAGACATAGAAGTAATTGCAAACATACGCACGTTCTATTCGAGAAGATTTTGGAGGAGGAACAAGTGCCGACAGTTCGAAAACAAGCATACCAAGGATATGAAGCTAAGAAAGCAAGGAGATCTGAGCAAATATGAGAACTACAGAGACATCACACTATTATAGGTACCAGGAAAAGTTTTCAACAGAGTGTTGCTGGACCGGATGAAAGATTCAGTAGACGCTCAGCCTCCAGGTCAACAGGCCAGATTTCGTAAGGATAGGTTCTGTACAAACCAAATTACGATAACACCGACGGCCATAGAACAATCATTTGAATGAAACTCCTCACTAAGCATCAACTCCCTTGACTAGGAGAAAGCGTTTGATAGTGTGCAAAGGAGAAGCTTATGGAACATTCTTCGACATTATGGAAATAGTAGCTGAGAAGATCGTCAACATCATTCGGAATTCATACGATGGATCACACTGAACATTCGTGCATGGAAGATAGCTGACAGACGCATTCTAAGTGAGGATCAGAGTCATTCAGGGCTGCTTACTCTCTCTTTCTTCTGGTGGTTTAGTGGGTTATGAAGACCACCACGTCTGAGGGGAAGCACAGAATACAATAAAAAGGGTTGAATGCAACTAGGCGACTCGGACTTCACAGATGACTTGACCATTTTATCCCATACAGACCAACAAATGCAGGTCAACACAACCAGGGTGGTAGAAACCTCTGCATCACTATGCCTCAACACACACAACGGAAAAATTAAAGTCCTCAAATACACCACAAACAGCACCAACCTAATCACACTTCATGGAAAAATTCTGGAAGAGGTGGAAAGTTTCACATTTCTCAACAGCATCATTGATAAATAAGGAGGATCTAATGTAAATGTGAAGGCAAGGATCGACAAAGCAAAGACAACATTCCTACACTTCAACAAAATATGGAACTCAAAACAACTGTCAACCAATATTAAAGTCACAATATTCAATACGAACATCAAGACAATTATATTGTGCGCAACTCAAATGGGGAGAACTACTAAAACCATATTCGAAAAAGTGTAAGTATTTATAAACAAGTGTCTATGTAAGATACTCAATGTCCCTTGACCGGATACCATCAGCAGTAGCCTACTGTGGGAGAGAGCAAACCACTTTCCATCTGGAGAGGAAAAGACGTTGGAGGTGGATAGGAAGTAGATTACGGAAATCACCAAACTGCATCACGAGGCAAGCATTAACTTGTATTCCTGAGGGAATGCGGAAAATATGAAGACCAAAGGATACATTGCGTCGGGAATCGTAAGCAAGCGGCAAAAGAATAAATAACAACTGGGAAGGATTGCTCGGGACGGAGTTTGGTGGAGAATCCTGGTGGGCGACCTACGCTCCACGACGGGTAACAGGCGTAAGTAAGTAGGTAAACGTACCTATAGAAATCTAGAAGCGTTGAATAGTTACTTGATTCTAACTTGAGAAACATCAAAATTATATATATAACACTGAACAATGTCGAAAACGGCGTTTTCAAGACTAGCGACGAGTACTTAATCATCCAATCAGTGAATTATTGTTATCTAATAGTTCAATGTTTTTCTAACTTGGTAAATTTTCTACCTATGTTACGTACTCAGTACTGAGTGAATCTACAAGAAATATGGATATTTTAGATGATCCAGGATCGGAAACCTCAAGAGCGAAGACATCATGTGACAATAGAAAAGTGTTTTATTGTATAGTATAATTTCAAGCTCACACTGATTATTGTAGCTTCCGGAAATACCGACCTATTTTTTCGTTTTGAGTTACATTCTGATATTGTCAAACATCCGCTTATGACGTTGACTGGTTTTATATGGACGTATATGTGTGTCGCTTACCGTCTTTTATCACATCTCTTTAGCTTATTTTTGTTTGGCCATAAATATCGAGTGACGCTTGATCGAATCAAGTTAGCACACTTGCGTTCTGAGGCCTGCTCCTCTTCGTTTCTCCTACTGGATGAACCAGTGTATGAAATAGACTTATGGAAAATTTATTATCGTATTTGAATTAATCTATTCCGTTACTCACTAACGCAAATTAAGTCGATAATTATACACAAGGGTTGGCGGCACGTATATTTCGTTAACCTCACCTGACGATCAACTGGAGTCAGATCAACAGGTCACAAAAGTGTTATTTCAGCAAGAATGTATACCAGGTGAAAACTAAATCAATCCAAACTAATACACTTAAATGGAAACTATATTTAGAGGTAAATGTCCGGATAAAAATACTACAAAGTTTATAAATACGTACTTGAAGTGGAATAAATTTGAGAAAAACTAAACTTACTAAGGACTTCTAGATGGATTCACTGTAAAAACTCCTAAATACACGCATAAAATTGAAATCAAAACAGCAGCCAAACTGACGGCAGCAAATCGGCTAACAAAACGAATGCCCATGAACACACAACACATAACAGTAAACAAAAGTATTGTACCATAAACACGTGTATTGTTAAATAGCGCAGCATCTGATGTAATGTCTCCAAATAACGATGCCTGGGGACATATATATTTCTAAAAGATATTTAAAAAATGTAAATTCTTTAGAAAGCTAGATAGATATATCAAAATGTTTAAAATATTAAAATATTAAAATGCTTAAAATCTACTGTATGTTTATTTTATCTTTTGGTTATAAAAGCTAAACTAATCATAAAAATATCAAGTTTTATTAGGAGGCGAAGCCACGACTTAGTAGACTAGGAATCATGAATAAGTATCACCACACTAACAAATATAGTTACAAAAATGTATTGAACACACAGATCATCAAACAAAACAAAGGAGGTTAAAAGAAATTCTTTTCACTAATGTCATTTACCTGAGCTGTACGATCGTGTTTAAGATTTATTTCGCATATAGTAGTCTATAATCAAATGAAGGCGTGTTGTACGATCTGAAAAAGCAATCAAGTACTATCAAGAAAAGAAGTATCTAATCCATTCTCTGTCCCCTATAACTAAACGAATGTGGACAGATAACATTATCGATGACGAATTAAACATGATCTGGAGAGTACAAGCGGAAAATAGTTCACTTCTCACAGTTTCGTTAACGGTAATCTGAAACCAAAGTATCTAGTTGAAAGTATCCTCAAAGTTCCGAGTAGACTTGTATTCATATACAATGAATTTAAAGAGTATTTTGTTGCCCGATATCTGACTCCAGTTAGTTCGTATACTGATTGCTATCAAAATATACATACCGCCAATCCTCGTATATTTTTATCGACTGAAATCGCGTTAGTAAATAACGGAATAAGTTAAATACGAGAATGATTTTTGAATACGCACATTTCATGCAATCATTGATCCGGATAGACAATCAGAGAAACGAATTGAAGAGAGCGAAGCGAAACAAAACGAAGTGTTGCACGATGAAGAAGGTGAGTGAGACAATTCTATTTTGATCAAGCGTGGTTCAAACAAAAATATGTTAAAAACACGTAATGAGTAGGGTAAGTAATTAACACACATATGATCAATGTGAAAACAGTAAAGGGTTAATAAGCGAATAAGTGACAAGGTTAATGTGTGACTTAAGAAAAATGAATAAGTTGGTCTATCCAGAAGCTAGAATAACTTATGTGGTCTTGATATAGTATCAGCCACCACAAGAACATATCAAGAAATTTTAAGAGCAAACTCCAAAAACCTTTAAGAGAGAACTTTTATGAGACGAAGCTCCGAACATTTTCTTTAGTAGGTATCAAACTCTGACAGTGTCGAAGATATATTGACGTTGTGAGCCACCTCAATGTGCATTTGTCAGTTTACTTGAGTTTATGAAACAGGTTATATTGGCCATGTAAAGAGTTAACAAATATTCAAACACTAGTCTCCAACACTACTTAAACTTGGAATGTGAGTTATTCAACGCCTCAATCCTTGAAAACACTGTCAACGCACTTCCAGGTGAATCATCGGACAGAGCTATCTAAAAAAATCGAAAGAACTATCTCAAAGAAGTTTTAGAACAGAAATCCATGTATATCTAAGGCTACAGTTATTCATCGACTCGAAATCTATCTTAAAACCCACTTTTTATTTTACAAATCGTTGGTGTCAATTATTTTCTTATCCTTCGGTTTCACAAAGTAGAAAATCATCATTTATATCTATTTTATCAATATTTATTCCTCATTATTCAAGAATACAGCATAACATAAAGTCAATACTAGAAAACTTATGACTATTTTATGCAATAAATATGATTGTACAGCTCACGTAAATGATATTACTGAAAAAACGTTTTCTTCTCTGAAACGTCTCCATTCTGTCTAGTTCCTCTAAAATAGATCCATGAAAATAGCTATTTACACAAATGATACAATTTTAATATTTATTAGATTCTGATGGTGCATTTTCGTAAACTAGAAGAAACTTGAGAAAATATAGAAATCTTCTGTAGTTTTATTTGTACCCCAATAAATCAAACTATTTCTTAACAAATTAGTTGTAGGAATGGAAAGAGAGTAAGAGCCCGACGAAAAACAGTAAGTTTAATACACAAAATGAAAACCAAGAAATAAAGCACCTCATAATAAAAACTACCATATATTTTACAAACCAATTGTAATACTTTTGTTGTTGATCAGACATGTTAATGAGTTTCATAAAGAATAGAACGTACACTCCACAGATGATAACAACTGATGTATTGTCATGAAATACAAAAATAAATTACGAAGTATTCGCACCTTTAACAACTCTTATTAACACAACAGCCTCGATATTGAACAATACAAATCTTACGCCCATGGAAAAAAACACTTTTTATGGGTAGCTAAAACGATGAGAACAGTGAATGCAAATATTGCCTAATCCATTAATTTACTAACAAAGACTACGTGATATAATAGAATAGCTTCAGTAGCCTTATTTACGCTTCAACAATAATAAGAAATGATTTTTATCAATAGTTAAGAATCAAGGACTTCTAAATGCATCGTTAATATATTAAAAACCAAACTGAGAACATTAAACCAGCTTACAAACATAAAATAATAAATAACACTCACTAGAAATACTTCCACAGCTCCTACTAGATACATAGCAGACGCTATTGTAGTACCGAGATAGAAAAGTATACCAACTGCTCCACCAAAAGCAGGGCCAATCGAACGTGATATCATGAAATATGATCCGCCGGCAGGAACTTTCCCGTTTGTTGCAATTGCAGACATACTTAAGGCAGTGAGCATAGTCTACAAAAGAAGACAAAAAATCTATTATTATTATCATTATTATTATTAGTGGCTTTATTCAATATTATATTTTGAAACAGTATAGAATTCTCAGCACAGAGTATTTTAACAAGTTTCTTTTTCTTGTTTCTTTATCGATACTTGTGATAAATATTGAGTGGTTGCCAGTTAGATGTTAGCAGTGCAGGAATCAACATCTGAATAATGTTTATTCTTTACCATGTATATTGGCAGCAACCACGATATCTCTGATTAAGCTGTTTTGTAACTTGTACAGTGAAATGTCGTAAACTTTTCACAAACGCCTATGAATAGGTTATGAGACTAATAGGCATAATGATGGGCTAAAACAAACAACAAAACAGATAACTTGTTGAAATATCCACATCGCAGGAACAGGTAGTTCAGATATTCAAGCAGGTCACCTTGTGACAATATCATTTTAACATTGAAACACAGACAGTTTGGATGTTATCATAAACATTTCAGGCCAATAACTGTTTTGTTTGTTGATATCAAAAGTGATTTTCTACTAAGTATAAACTAAATCAAAATAATGATAATCTATCTACTCTCATATAATTTCATTTTTTCCATTTTATTTTAAAAAAAATCTTGTCATTTTAGAATAAACAAAATAAATATTATTCAGACAAAATTTAAATAAAGAAAATTTGATCTCAACTAGAGGACAAATGAATTATAACAGAGATCGATGAACAAATGTTTCATGATAGATTGATGCATACATATATTTATTACTGGAAATTGTCAGACAAAAGAATTAACACAACTGTCTAATACTTTACAAATTTTAACAGTTGGCTTTGTTTTAAACTAGATCATAATATATAAACTAACTTAACGTTACAAAATAAATTTGAATGATTAGGAAGATGATGATAGATTTAGGTAATTTTCATAGTTGAAATCATGAGTCAATTGAAGCTAGACCACCATGGAAAACCTGGAAGCACTGGATGGCCGTTTCGTCCTATTAATCAAAATCGTGAATTGGTTGAAGTTAGACATTAACACCATCGTATGCCGGCTCAGTGGTCTATCGGTTAAGTGCTCCGGTGCGAGACTGATAGGTCCTGGGTTCCAGTCTCGCGAGTGCGGGATGATGAATGCGCACTACTGAGGAGTCCCAAAATAGGACGAAACGGCTGTTCAGTGCTTCCAGGTTTTCCATGGTGGTGTAGCTTCAATTGACTCATGATTTCAAACATGAAAGTACTAAATTCTACACAAAACCCTTTCAGAATTAAGTAAATTATTATAAATATATATATATATAGAATGGAAACGATAAAAATATTTTAAACAGGTTGTTAGAAATGATAAATCAAGTTGATTTTACAATTGACCTGATCAACATGAAATTAAGTTTCACTGAAATGGTCTATGATTTATTTTTCAAGAAAACTTGAAACAAAATAAATTATTTTCAATATTATGTATATAATACACATCCAGATATATATATATATCGTATTCATTAAAAACATGTTTAACTTACAGCTTGAACATATCTAAATATATATCACGGAGTATTTATCATATGCTACTGTAACTCTAAATGTAAGGAAGTGATAAATAATAAAAATGAATAATCGTGGTACTACACTTATCGCTTTATAGGATACCAATATCTGTAGACCACTGTATCCGGCTCTCCAAGTATTTATCCACTTTATCGGTCGGTAAAACATACACAGATTACATAGCTTTTATGTCCCATACAGACCAACAAATGCAGGTCAACACAACCAGGGTGGTAGAAACCTCTGCATCACTATGCCTCAACACACACAACGGAAAAATTAAAGTCCTCAAATACACCACAAACAGCACCAACCTAATCACACTTCATGGAAAAATTCTGGAAGAGGTGGAAAGTTTCACATTTCTCAACAGCATCATTGATAAATAAGGAGGATCTAATGTAAATGTGAAGGCAAGGATCGACAAAGCAAAGACAACATTCCTACACTTCAACAAAATATGGAACTCAAAACAACTGTCAACCAATATCAAAGTCACAATATTCAATACGAACGTCAAGACAATTATATTGTGCGCAACTCAAATGGGGAGAACTACTACAACCATCTTCGAAAAAGTGTAAGTATTTATGAACAGGTGCCTATGCAAGATACTCAATATCCCTTGACCGGATACCATCAGCAGTAGCCTACTGTGGGAGAGAGCAAACCACTTTCTATCTGGAGAGGAAAAGAGGTTGGAGGTGGATAGGAAGTAGATTACGGAAATCACCAAACTGCATTACGAGGCAGGCAATAAACAATGATATCTGAAGGAATAAAATTGCCTTTTAAACCTTTCAATTCACACTTTTATGCAGATATTTTTAAACCATTCATTGTATTAGTTAATTAGTATGCTAGTCGTTTCATAAACGATCTTGGAGCTCACAACCAAATAATCAATAAACTTGAAATACTTATTATTTAGGGCAAAAGATGTTGGAACAATAAATGTAGTTTGAAATTTGGATTAATTATAAATCTCAACTATTGGTTTCTCTGCTTTTTTATTTTCTGTCAACTATGTATTCGATGAATATTTAGTTTGTTAGTCGATAATAAACACTTGTACGATATGGACTAAGACAACACAATGATTAATCTTATGGACATTTTAATTCAATATCACTTATGTTGAAAAACTTGTTCAATACTAAAAACCCCAGTACAGATAAACAGATCAACTGGAAGGAAGTACTATAAAAAACAGGTAATTAGGTTTTAGAATACTTTTAAAAGTCGTTAATGGAACAGACATAGCATATGCGTAGCATGATTATATCATATTAATAACGACAGTAAAAACCAATTACTATGATAACGACTAAAATCTTATACATTACCAAGTATACTACTATATTATATTAGTAGTACAAAACCATTTATGTCAATCATAGACTTAAATGATTTCATCTGCGTGAATCCATAATTTTGAGATATTTCCTTCGTCAAGAAATGAATATTATACACCAAAGGATTAAGAATAACATATAAATGTATATCCTCGGCCATAGAAAAATGAAGTTTTTCATACATAAGTTGTGTAAAAATAATACATGCGCCAATCAGTAATCAGAAGCTTCTTTCCTCATAAGAATGATGAACTAAGAAGTGTTTTAACAATGAAATGCAAATAATCATTAATATATGGTGATGTTTTCTTGGAAGTGAATCATCATTTACCTTGCTGATTTCAATTATAATAAACTTACAAACTTTAATTAGCTTGTTGGAGTAGGATTTGGAAGTCCATACATAGCAAAAGTCTCATTCACTTCCCTGTTATCCAGTAGTTTGAAGTTAATTAATCTAATAGTTTGTTGCATCTCCTGTAATATACAAAATCATTTCAATCGTGCTTCAATTTAGTCTTAAAGTTCATAGTTTGAAAATAGTACTCCTGAATAAAGAAATAAAAATATCCGAATCTTATAAACTACTCAACATAACCTGCTTTTTACCCATTTTATCAATATGTATTAGAATTTGTTGATTTTTCTAAGAAAAACAATAAATTATCCCTTGAATCCACACAAAGTAAAAAGATTACTTCTCACAATTATAATACCGTGACATGATTATTTAATTTGTTTGTGATTCTGTTAGTCTTTCCTAATATTCACTCTTCGACTCTGGATTTTTATCAGAAAAAAATATGAAAAGATATGTGTGTAAGAAGGGCGAACAAGAAGAAATCACATTTTTGGAAACATTCTATGGACATTATATAAACTAGAAAAAACCAGTATGAATATCGTATGACTTAAAAAACACAACTTACAATATTATGAAATAAGTGATGAGTTAATGTAAATAAATTATCCAGTTCATTTTTTTAAAAACAAATACAATAATTATCTCAATAAGGGAAGAATATTGTCAAGACCAAAACATTGCCCTAGGAACAATAATAAGATTAAGTAAATTTAAGTAGTTTATTTATATTGCAATAATTATCCGAATATATCATCAAAACAAATCTACAAACACAAGATATGCTTAAGTTAAATATTTTATTGTTTCAAATGATTACTGTCAGTGGTTTACAATAATCTTCAAAACACCATGTTGTACTTGCTAATCAGTAAAAAAGATGTCGAGTTCTACCTACGCATTTATAAAGCATTAAACGAATTTTAAAATTGTTATGACGATTGACTGTGTGCGTGCTCTGTATATATATGAGTGATAATACCGCCAATAAGAGAGCAGTGAATTTATTGATCGCCCAATGATACACAAAATCGTATGAGCAGTCTTGAGTACCTAACAGTCCTGCTATCTGCCTAGCCCAACCAGTTCAGTCCAGAGCATCAATAACAGCCTCTGAAATATGAATCATTATTTTCAAACATACTGAGTTTATATACCAATCAAACAGACCACATAGTACCATGAAATAAAAAATAGCATTTGTACAATATTTAGCCAAATGTGGCTGCGAATAGGGGGAACAGTAATAAACAAACTGGGGATAACGCAAGAATGGTAATAATAATAATAATAATAATAATAGTTTACAGGTCAAAATAAAGCTTATAATAAAAGGGACACGAATATGAATAGTTTAGTTACTTAACAATTATACAATATGAAATATATATATCACATTGGTCCATAAATAGTCCTCAAAGTTACCATTAATAATTCTCCACGGGATATAACAAAAATATTCTGTAATGTCTAAGATAATTTTTTCCTCCTATTACTTTCACTATAATTAATAGTATTTGAGTTAATACGTAACCCGAATTCAGATTACGGAATATGGTTGAAATAATTAGGGACCTTGAAAAGTAAAAAGTAAATTATATATATATATATATAAATGCAGATATCACGACACTTGACCAAATGGTGTATTTCGTTATAAGTAGTATGTTACCTCACTTTAGTGGTTAATAATTGTATGATGTGTCTTCAATAGACAAGTTTACTAATAATAAAGCTCATAAAACCATTTGACAACAGTCACTAAATATATTGAGTGGTTTGCTCATAGTAAAGGAAAACTACGCGGTGAAAGTTTAAAAAAACGGCTCATTATTCGATTTCACTACATTGGTTTCACTAAGATGACCTTAGAACATAAATAAAGAACAAACAATACTTGTGCTAATTTATTTGATTACTTTAGTTCCATTTCGTTTCCTAGCTTTTGATTTTCCCCAAACAAACATGGTATTAATCATCAAAAATAAAGTGGTTATTTGTCAGTGTGACAGGGCTCTAAGAAATAATACTTTACAAGCACACATCAAACGTCATTACACTATTTAAACAATTTCAAGATTACAGTGGGAAACAAAGTAGTTTGTTCAACCAATTTAACGATTATTTTTAGGATCTGTATTGAACTGAATTAAAGTTGAGTTTCAGATCAAGTTACATATTTAATAAGACTAATTGACTTACTAGTAAACGTGAATACAACCATGGGAATAATAATACATATTATATTGATTAAGACTTATTCACTGATTTAGTGATGAATAACAAACTCTCCCTCTAATAAGAAACACTTTTTGAAAGTTTAAATGCTTATTGTACGTTACATTAAAGTAGACTGAAAATTCTTCATGAATAAAAGTATTCTCTGAAAAAAAAGATTTATAAGGTGAAGATTTATTAAAAACAAAAAACTATCAAACAAGAAGGACAGATTTAAGAGATATTTCACAGAGAAATGAAAAGTAAAACATCCAGCGCTGAATCAAAACAAATGAGTTAGCTACTTTTGGGGACTGATATATATATATATATATATATATATATATATATATATATATATATATGAAGTCCATTAGATTGAATTGTATAGATTAATATGCATGCAAAGTTTTCATGTTTCTTACTCTAGCTGTAAAACTAGTAAAAATAAAACTGAATTGAATTCACGATTTTTTTTAGTATTAAAATTTCTGCACACTTGACCCATTTTTGGATTAGACCTGCTATATATATATATCTTATAATTGGCACAATATGACTGAGTTGAAGTTTATAAACATCCATAAAAATGTAATAATGACATAATTATTAAAATTACTAAAGAAAATTCCAGTTTTTGTTGACATATGGTAAAAGTTTATTCTATAAGAAGATTGGTATTGATAAATAAGCACGAGACTAATACAATGATGTTTAACATTATGCACAGTTGTGAATATATAAAGTTAGACGAATAGAAATTTCACTTAACTAACCTGATTAAATATTTTACACAACCTTGTCGTAACTTATTTATTGTCGATACTAAACTTGAATAAACAGACTATTTCGTAGTTAATTAAGTCAAAGTATAATAAAATTAATCGATATATCCTATGATAGAAATCCTATTTAGTTATTAAACACGACTGTTGTTCGCTTTTAATATAAGCTATTGGTTTTAATTACAACCATAGACGGAATTTGAATAAATTTCTCATTGTCCATTCCTTTTACCTAAGGTGAAATAGATTAAAAACATGATAATACTGTGGAGAATATCAGTAGGCGAAAGCAGAATAATAAGATCCTTAATGGACATTAGTATCTTGAAGGAGAATAGATATAAACTGTGGTGTTCAGGGGTCGACTGTATATTATATTCTGGTTTGTATCGAGAATCAATTTTTATCATATCGCTTTAACTTTTGTTCCTCCAATAGCTATCTTCGGCTACAAAATATATTCATATCTTTATGTTCAAAATATAAACGTAGCCTTGAGTTATTATTTATAATCGTAGTTCTAACTCAAGGCGATACGTGATTGACTTCGCAACAGAATTTTTCTCAAAAAATATTCAAAAGTAAAAAGTTAGGCTATTGTTTATTGATAATAATTTGTTATCCAGTTCAGTCTAGTTAGAGGAAAGGATTGTGTTTGTTTAAAAACGTTTATTTTGCTTCTCGTTGCTTTGTTTACCAAAGAAATTATTTCCAGTAACGCTAATGTGAACAGACTTTTGTATGCAAAACACCATTAGCTCTGCAAAAGTCAACAGTAATTATTAATAATAGCTAGGTGATAAATAGTTGTTTTGCGGGTTCACGACACACACTATCGCACGAATACATTAACGCGTAAACGAAGTAACGCACTCGCTAAATACAACGTAAAACTGCTATTTGAGATGGAATTAAAATCTACAGTATTTTAACCGATACGAAGAGCGATTTTCTGTAAGACCATGTCGATTCTGTCAGTGACTTCAACCTGTTTATAAATAAGTTGAAACTTATCGTATTTTTTTAGTTTCTCCCATTATGACGATAATGTATCATGTCATCACAAAAAGCTAGAAACCTATGATTAACTCACAGCAATACATTTATTAACAGATATGGATCTATTTTCATGTCGCTGAATACAGTTTAAGAAATCAACAAATCATACAATCAATATTCCTTCCCATCTAACTTGATTTTTCAATGTAAACATTTCGATTCAAGCACATCCTCAAATTCAAAAGTAATTTTTTTGAAAAATCTGCATTCAGTAAATATTTTATGGCTACGTATTTAATCAAGCTCTCTTGAAGTGCATCTGATTAAACGGTACGTTAAGACTCATGAAAATTTGTTTTTTTCCCTAGTGAAACACAAAGTAAAATTTTAAAAAAAATTCAGGTTTATTCTAAAATAGGTGTTGAAAGCCTACTGACAGAACACATTCAATAGTGAAAAGAAAGCGAACCAAAGTCACAGCATTTGTTGAAGGTTGCTTAAATAAAGACACAACGTAGAAAAAGGGTAATCAGAAGACAGATCAAAAGTCAATGAAAGGAGAACTAGTGGTTTATACTACTTATTAGTTAATAATTATTTAGTTGACGAGACTCCATCGTTAAATGTGGAAATCAGTATTCATCCCATAATTTTATTGAATAAGCCACTTACAGTTTCCTATGTTAGAACTCTACGTAAAACAATTATATTTTTTATGCATATGAGAAAAGTATTAAACTAATCAAGGGAATTTGTGAGTCAATGATAACAATGACATACAGTACATAGCTAATCATAATAAATACGAAGCACATTGACCTATGAGTTATCGTGACTGTTCCTAATATTTTCTACATATGCATAATAATATTATTGTATACTAGGGTAGGGAATGTCTAAGACCTAGTTATAAACAATATTGTTAACTCACATTGGTTATTCTAATTTATACCTTGAAAAGTTTTAATATTTTAAGCATTTAAAAACTATTGTACCATCAGTCTTTGAAAAATACGTATAAAGTTACTTGGTTTAATTTAAAGATATTGGTATATTAGCTTCCGTGTTATCTTACTGATCGTTGCTAGTAATATGCGGCTCAATAGTATAAACACTTCGATATAACAATGAAAAGACAGAGTAAAAACACTGTAACACGAGCGACATTCCACTTTAGTAGTTTTTAATTAATCATATTTCGTGTCAACACGTATTGTCTAAATTAAAATACGATTCTAGTCGCATAATTTTTACTTTTATTTTTCAAATATCGTTTGATAGTACCTGAAAAATAAAAGCCATCATTTCGATGATTTATATTTTCCTCTCAGGTTATATCTTCGATGTCTAATCTCTCTTATCACTACTATTTATACTACTACCGCTACCACTGACCTGAAAATCTCATTTCGCTGTGCTAATGGGTAAGGTAAATCGAACAGATGTACCCATGTTCCAGGTCCTACGTTATATGTATGGTTATTTCTAATCAAATACTTTCTCTCTTGATTAATGGATGAGGAAAGGATATGATGTCTTTTGATTGATAGTTATCCTAATGATCAATACTGCCTTGTATAACTAGACATCAGTGTTATAATAACTATTGATCAAATTAAAACTTTCGCTCGCCTCATTTCATGCATAAAACTCAAACAAAAAAGGTTAGGCTGATCAAATAAATAAGAAAACGTTATCATGAAATTTTAGCAACAAAAATATGGAACAAAGACGAATCAACAACAACAGTTTGAAATACTTGAATTTAAATTAAATAAAAACGCATATGCCACTATTTTATAGAAAGAGATCTGAAAAAGGTTAAGACAGAAAAGAGAAGAAACAAATGAGAAATTGACCGTTAAGAATAAAAAAGAGCTTATGAAGACTTAAGGAAGGAGTAAAGAATCATGTGAAAATAACATAAAGTATTTTAAACTTAATTCGTAAGGACATATATAACTTGTATATAAAATTGTATCCCTATTTATCTACACATTTCTTAAAGCTGTTGGTATAGACTTTGATGATAATCCTTAGTGAAAACTTCAAAAGACTTTGCAAAGGAGAACAAAACATAGAGATACTAAGTAACAAGACTTTGAGAGTCACTAATTATCAGTGTAATCTCTAAATAACTTGAGCGCAATTTCAGTGCATTCTCGTTTTGTTTCTCTCTTCGCAATAAAAAATTTGAACAACCTCATTTGTATTTGTTTCCTTAACAAAATTTTATACAAATAAAAAGTTTACAACGGAAAAAGATCATGGCATAAGTATAAAGGGAAAACACTTAAATAGAGTGGTGGTATAAAAGGATTCTTTCTTCAAAAAAGAAAGATTGCTGAACAGGAACATAAGGAGTAACTATGCTCAACTTTTTGTTGGATGTAAATTTTTACTTAGAGAGCCACATTTTTTCCTCGATAACGATAAATAAATAGAAATTGTGAGGTAATTGTAAAAAAGAAAGGTATTAAAGTAAAGTGATTATTTGAACTGTAATAGAGAAATATTTTAGAGAGAAATAGTATGGTAGCGATGAATAAACTGATAATTGATGCCATAAGAATAAATAGTCAACGTTGGATTTAATACCCTATAGTAAATCCTAACAACGAAGGATTAATTTATTTAACCATAGATATTTTTGTCACATATCAATGAACAGTAATATCATAAAATAGTGTGTAGCTAAACAAAACTTTATAAAATACATAGTAGTAATTATTTATAAAAAATCTAAATTCCATGTTCCATTGTTACTGTGATGGACTACTCTTTGCAAAAACAAAATCGTAATAGAATATTAAAAAAATATGATAATAAACATACAGTTATAAACACCCAAACCTGTTTTTCTTTTAAATTGGTATCTATCAATATTCACTGCAGGTAGTTTCTTCAACGTGATATATGCCCCGATTTACTTATGACCACTTATATCATATCCAGGTTACCTAGCGCTTCTAACAGACATTAAATCGACTCAAGAATGAATTCTAATCAATGAAAACTATGAAAGGGTGAGAATTTATCAAAGATACTAATAGGCATTAAATAGAACCTATCTATTGTGCGGGCTTCTGGTAGAGATATACCAACTAGTTCAAAACAGTATATTTACCGAAATCTGGTGCAAGGAGTTTGAAATGAATTTACTAGTACCATTAGGTAATACATGTGTGAGGTAAACATACTAGGTTCCTTAAGTACATTTATCAATTGATCAAGTTCAACTAAATTGTGACACCATTTAAACTGCATTAAAAGATAGAACTTACGCAACTACAGCACAGAAGTACTATCAGGAACGTTTGAAACGCGCCTGCCACGCCTGTTATCCATCCAACTCGAACAAATAATAGGATGCCGAATATATTTTGACAGCATGGTAGAAAAACACCCAATATAGTCCCCAAACGTTTGTTCTTTACGAAACAAAAAATAAAAGATATATACCAAAAATCGATAAGGTAATCAAAATATTCTGTACTTCGGTAATGTTAAAAGGAAAGAAAGTGTTATGTATTGAGCTGAACGGAACAGGTCTATCGGTCATACAAAAAGTCACTAGAGTTTTATGTTTGTTCAAGATGAAAGCACAAAAGCAGAGTAATTATTGCAAACGCTATATAAAGAAACATCTTGAATGGCTGAGCTTTTTTATAAAATGTTGATAGGAGTAAAAACAAATCCCTGAGTCTTGTTTTTACATTTGCAAACATAACTTAATAAGGTCAATCCATAAACCATAGAAATTTTGTCTTCTCAAGGATATGGAAGCATTCACTATATAACAACCCTGTCACAAATGAATGCCTATGTAATGACATCTAAAATTGGACTTTAGCGAACACAAACAATACAATTGTTGCTTTCTGTCGGTGATTAATGTTGATTTATTGGTTCAAAGAGCCCACAGCTTAACAGCCACTCAATGGTTTAGTCCAGAGTGCAAATAATTGAGATTACATGACTTTGCAGTCAATAAAATAGCGAATGGCTGAAATAAATTGGATCCCATAAGTCAATGTTAAGTATGTATGATTTTGGCCTATAACTAAATCGTTGGAAATGCGATTGAGAATCTAATTCCGTACTACAGGCTTGTACTAAAACTTCACTACAAATACAACTCTCTGAGGCCCTCACTTTTACATTTGTACAAAAAAAACGGTTATGTCAGAAAAACTTGACTTAACGGATTCATGACGGGATACTAATCGTAGTGAAAAAAAAACATGGTCAAAGTGAAGATAGATATTTTGGAATAAGTAACAAATGATAGAAAAAAAACAGAGAAAGTAGATGTGAGTTGTGATAGAAAATAATGTGTCAACTATTTTCAATCAGATAAATATCAGATATATTTGTACGTAATCTATCACCAGTAAATGTTTATATGGTTCTATTATTCCCTAGCCTCAATACTTTTACGCAACTGCAAAACCCTCAACATATGAATTAACTCCCTGGAGCGATGCATATTTATGAGACTGTATGATTTATCACAGTTATCTCATGCTTTACATTTTAATTGGATTACAGTTTCAGCTTTCAGTCTCATCTATTGCAGTATACACCCCAACATTAAAAGATACCTG
Organism: Schistosoma rodhaini; assembly: GCA_944470415.2. Lineage (NCBI taxonomy): Eukaryota > Metazoa > Platyhelminthes > Trematoda > Strigeidida > Schistosomatidae > Schistosoma > Schistosoma rodhaini. The sequence continues at coordinate 65,201,164 of OX104044.1, forward strand.
GATATAGTTCTCGTGACTCACATATAGAAAAAACATTTCTGTGTGGGATCCAAGCAACCGCTGTTCTCTGTAAAAGCACATGTTCAACTCTCAATTACAAACTGACGACTGAATGGGGTATTTCAATGTGCAATTGAAGTAGCTAACAGCGGCAAAGAAGCCATTAAACTTCATATTTAATGTTTACTAGTAAATAAAGCTTTGGCAACCTGATTTTATAAAAAGGCTCAGCAGAAGTACGGAAAATAAAAATATGAATCGGTGCTGATTATAAAACACTAAAAAATCAACTTACATCACTTGACTTTGTTTGTTTTTCTTTCAGTTGTTTAGTTTCACCTACAGTTGGCTCTATTCCACCAGTGTAAGCTGCCAGCTTACCAAACCAGTTACTCATCGGAGGCAATGTCTTATCATCTTCCTACAACAGACAAAAACCAAAGTGGTTTAAAAATAAGGAACAATAGGACACTTAAAAAATTTTCCCTGCAAAGTATTTTAGTTCATAGAGACATTTATTTCATGTTCCATCTTAGACCATACAAGAAATAGTTATATGTCAGAGAATATGAAAATAGTAGATCACCAACATATTTCTAAAGTAATCAAAATCCTACTAAGATGACTTCCAAAAACGTTATGAGAGACATAGAATGCTTATGAACATGAAACACTCACTTTGCAAATCCATTTGAGGGCAGAAATGTTCAAAAAATGGATATCTTTACAACACTTAAAATAAGTTCTCAATCATAGGGATGAACTTTGAAATCAACTATTTATTACTAATTTCAGTGATTTCTTCAGATCATAATCAAATAACCCTAAAGTAGTCAAAACGTGAAATTGGAAGAGGTAATGGTAATAAATGACTAGTAAGTGAAACAAGATATAGTTATCATGGCAAACAGAATCATGTTGATCATAGAAATACACTGTATTACCTCGAAAAGATTGAGTTGTGTATTGTCTTCATCTTCAGCTTCGATATCCTCATCAACAACTTCCGTCGGGATCCCAGCTAATTTTGAAGAAATATGATATTTGTTAGAAAATAAAATTGAACAATCAAGTAGCATAGAGTGTACAACATCCCAGTTAGTTAGACGAAATTATACACAGATGTACTTTTAGCCGATTTTTGTAAACCTATCTCCAAATATAGCCGTAAACATTTTGATTAGGAGTTTTTCGGACAAATTTACCCCGATGATTACATGACTACGATCAGTTTCACCTAGTTTAACACAAAACTAAGCTTAAAATTCTGATACGTAGCATAATGATCTTCAAATGACCCCGGAAACTACTTTGAGATTTTTTGACAATGAAAATAGAATAATAGTTAGAAATGATTTAGAAAATGTTATCACATTTTAAAATGGTACTCTGAGACAAATGCGAATTTTGCTAGCATAGAACATAGAAGCTCGATGAATGCATCTACGACAATTAAACATCTCATGAACAGACAACCATTTGTTATGTGTAAAATAATCTTCAATAATACTTATTGATCACCATTTAAGATGACTCTTTCCGTTAAAAAAAGAATTAAATCTGTCGTTTGAATATGACTATACATCTCGAAACCATATAAACAGTAAATCTTGTATCTTTGGATTGTGAAAATATTGATAGGGAATTTTAAACATCCACAGCAAATCTCTGGGTATGATAAACTAGACCGTATAGTGAGATTATAATTTATGGACACACCAATCACGTATAAGATAACAGGTCACGGATTTTGATGCGAAATTTATTTACCTATTTGGCTAGATAGTCTTGGCATTATATCTGATGTCAGTTCGTGGTGAAAACTCTAAATCTAATTCCTAACCTTAAGCATCAACCGTAAATCAAAATTCTAATTCCTCACACTATTCTATAACTCACATTCGGTTCTAGTTATTAGGTGAACACTCTGTCACTTTAGCACAGCTCAAAGGTCGTCCATAAATTATAGTCTCACCAAACATATTGTAACTAACCAACTAAATCAAAAACACCACACGGAAATATTTTATGTACTTCTAATTTCAGGCGGTTTTTCGTTACCTTTTAAACCATTTAATAAGCTTCTCGTATTGATCTTAAATCATAAAAAAATTCTACAAGTTAAAGTTTAGTTTAATACTCAACATATACAACGTCCTTTACTGTTTTTATTTGAATTCCTGAAATCTCTTGGTAATAAAAGTTTCAAAGTTGAAAATTATATAATTTGAACAAAAGAATTAAATCGTCTAAAAAATGTATTCATAAGCAATAATCTACAGAAACCGTTCAATAATTCTGTAGCAATAATGTTATTCTCAGGAGTAACCCATTTCTAATTAACCCTTCAGTGTTAGTAACAAAAATATTTAAGCCCAAAACAGAGAATTGATGAGTAACATTTTACATTGAACGACATGATTCTTAACAGATGATACAAACGAATAGCCAGAAAACATTATTTGTAGGACAAGCTAGTAAGCAATTGACCACAAAGTTCAATCACATAAACCTTTGTCATCCGTTAGTGCAACTGTAAAATTATAAGTCTAGAATCTAACAAAACCTGCTCTAAACCAAAAATCTAATAGTTATCTTTCTCTCTCTTCAAATCCCAAATTTTCTAATGAATAAACGAATGGTAAGTAACCTGTTGTACTCGGATGCATGGTGCAACAAGCGTTCATTTAGCTGTGGAAAGAACCGAATTTATTTGAAAAAAAGGGCTCATAACGAGTTACGATTTACTGGTGTTAAAAATTTATTTCAACCCTCATACCGTTAAGCAAGCAAATTTCGTAATCATTTCACTCCACATTGAAACGACAAAAAGACCCGAATGACATAAAATAAGTTGGATTATGACTAATTTTCATTTATGATCTGTCCTAAAAAATCTAAATCTCGAAATACTAAGAAATAGATCAGCAAATAAAATACATCAAGGTATTCATGTGTGAATCCGTGTACAACTTCTTGATATCGTTGAACTATTATAACATACTCATATTAGAAAGATTTTAATACACAAAGTCCAACTGAAATTTTGATGAATCAGTTATTTCACATTTAAACCGATGGTCAATTATTACGGCGAAAACTTACCATATGCCTCAGTAGACTCTCCTAAGAGTGAAAACTTTGCACCTTTCAATTCTGAGGCCTCGACAGACTGTACACTGAACTTTTTACTTATCCGGCGAACACTCATTGCAAATTGAGCGACCGAAGATGAAATAAGTTAAATGTTGGTCTAAATGTAGATGTGAAATTGAAGGTCAAATAGAAACGATTAAACAAATTTGGTGTCCATAGTATTCGTATTTTTAATTATAGAGAAAAATTTGAACAGATAACTCGTCTACAGAGTGTGTATAAAAAAATATAGGTCTTTCTTCAAAAGATGTATCAGACCTTAAAATGAATATTTTAATAATAGCGATATTATTCAACAGGAAACTCATTGAAAGTCGATGAATATGTAATACACAAGTGTCACTTGCGATTTTTCAGTGCTTCCTTATTCATTTGTCCGAAAAGGCTACAATTATAGCGGTGGATAAGTAAGAAATCTGTTTATAGTCCATGATCGCCAGTTATGATTGAACTCATGTTGATGTACAATCTGTAAATACATGTGATAGGTTCACTGAAAACTAACTAATATGACGGTGAATCAGTGGAAAAGAACTAATATGAGAAACGTGTTAAGTGAACAAAAACATTCGAGGCTGACTTATATCATAACCTTAGGTCGATCACAGTGGTTTTACAGAAACTAACAAGAATTAGAAAAATCTGAATTGTGACAAAAGCCTATTCATTAAAATAGGTGGCTTTCCTACATAATTTCAAGTCGCTGCTCTTGTACGTACATAAACAGATGTGTCTTTAATTATAAAACTTTTATGAGAACAGCTATTTTGATGAATTGTTAAATATTATAAAATATATGCTTGAACGATTTGTGTAATGAAAACGAAGCAATTATTCTAAAATACACACGTCATAATTCGCCTGCCATACTCTGGAAACTTGTCTAGTGCATTGACTGTAAGTCTGGTGGCTTTAATCGTCAAGTCAGATTATTTATTATTCTTTTAAATCTGCATTGCCTAATTTTAGCCTTTTCATATCCTCAACATTGATATCTTATTGTGTCAACATTTTCGAAAAAATGACCTTTTCCTTTAATGTACTTGGTGCTCACCGTCGATAGTACTTGATAGTCCATTGAATTAACCTCACGAGGTGATCGTCGGTCAAACTACAACAAGATACATTTTTATGTTTATAAGAAACAGTAGATTAGCGACCTTTTGGCAGAGATGTGTTTGACAACCTCATATTTATTTAGTAATTTAGAACGTCAATCAACAATTACGACAGACTGGGTACCGAACAGAACTCTGAATTTCACACATATAGAGGTGGCTAAATATATCAGGATATCAACTCCAACAGCATTCGACGACAGTTGATGGATATCTCTCCCTTCACATGCCTGTTATCTTATCTTGTATCATTCCGTTTCTTCCACAACTATAGTCGATGGTTTGATACGTACCCTATGTATGGTGATCAGAGCTTGTAGGAGAAAAGAGAGTGAAGAAATGAAACTTGGATATTTTAGGAAGTACCGCATATGGGCTACAAACACCATACTGCTGAGGCACGGTTTCTCCGTTCTCTGTCCGGCTATCAAGCGTTTATTCACCTGCCGCTTTGGTCTCCATCAAGCAAACAAATTAAAGAAAAATCTACTTCAAAAGCGATTATGGAAACTAGTCACACCTGAAGAATATAATTGATAATATAATAATAATATATAATAATAATATATATTATAATAATATATATATGTAATAACAATACATATATATAATATAATTGATAATTTTTCGGTTCCATATGTTTGGCTTCCATAACGGATTGATAATTTAGAGGGAAATAGACATGGTGTAGACATCTTGTGTACGAAAAGGTATGAAAATAAAAAAATTTCCTTTAAAATGCGTGTGTGTAAATGTGCGAGTCAGTCAGAAGTTGGACTCCTTTCTCAACTCCATCAAACACATGACCCTGAGTCTATGATGACAGTCTTTTAAACCATGTTCTTAATGCCGGGTGCATAAGTGTAATCCACGACCCGGAAAAGTAGAATATATGGTTAGGGAGGAAAAGAAAGTATAAAGAGAACTAGGGTCGTATATATTACTTTATGGCATCGACCATTTGATGGCTTGTGGTAGGTATGCATGAGAGATTGAAGCTACATTTCCTCAAACCATCTACGTAACGAGTTTGTCAGCACTCTACGAAACAATCTTCATCCAAATCAAGTAGACTGTAACTGATGATACAGACCACGTACATTGTTGGATTACAAGCTAACAAGAATTAGCAAGAATATTATCGAATATGTGAGGTTAAATTCATATCCACAAGGAAAAAACAGAATAGAAATTATTTCCGACAGAAAGTTAAAATGAAGAATTATGGTCTACTTCGTTATTAGAGCTGCTCTAATAATAGACCTATACCTAAAACTGTAGATTTATCATGATGTAACTGCCTAATCTATAAGGACTTATATGGACGCCACATGATTGTATGCTCTGGCTCGTCCTATAGTAACGTCACCAATATATGATGTGGAACTCATTTAGATTGGAGAAAGGACGGTGTCAGAAAAGTTACCACAGGGATAACTGGCTTGTGGCGGCCAAGCGTTCATAGCGACGTCGCTTTTTGATCCTTCGATGTCGGCTCTTCCTATCATTGTGAAGCAGAATTCACCAAGCGTTGGATTGTTCACCCACTAATAGGGAACGTGAGCTGGGTTTAGACCGTCGTGAGACAGGTTAGTTTTACCCTACTAATGAGTACATCAGTGAAGTACAATCTGGCCGTTGCTATGGTAATCCTGTTTAGTACGAGAGGAACCGCAGGTTCAGATAATTGGTATATGTGCCTGGTCGAAAGGCCAATGGTGCGAAGCTACCATCTGAGGGATTAAGACTGAACGCCTCTAAGTCTGAATCCCGTCCAAATTTGCAACGGTACATTCTGTATCCGACACGTGGCTGGGCAAGCTTACGTATTCCTTTTGGTGTCTGGACTGGACCATGTGTTCGGCTAGGCCCATTAGGTCTGGTGTTATGCCAGAGCGATGACCATAAACCGTGCTCCGGATTTCGGGGTACGGGGGTCGACACGATATCTAATTGTGGTATGAGCGTGAGGATACTAAATCGTTTGTAGACGACTTAATGTTAAAAAAATTAAAAAAATAATGAAAAAAATGTATTCATTATGAATAAGAGTGATAAGTTGAACGAGAATGGCAACGCCTGCAAAGCTTATTCATACCATCCAATTGAATTGAATTGAATGTTCCTAAGTTCTTCATCAGCAACCTTCTTGTTGTGTCCATTGTTGGATATAAACCTTTTCAGTAATTATATGCTCGGCTTAATAGGTCGTATGGTTACTGTCCAGTTCCAGTACACTCTCTCCAACGTGACGTTGGTTTTTATATGTTTATATGTTTGTTCGGCCAAACACTACCCGTCTAGCTGAGAAATGTGTCCTGCTGCATGTTGATTCTATTTGTTATTGTCATCTGGCAAGCATTCCTTAACATGTTTCTCTTCCACAGGATGAAGGTTTTAGCTTCTTTATACTGGGCTGAGACCGGCAGTTACTCCATTAGGGACAAAAGGGGAATTAGGGATTCCTGATAGATAGTGCATGCTTCAAGAGGAGTAGCAAAGGTAACCAAGTGTTACTGTCATCTGAGTCTCATTTACTTTAGAACGTTACCATTTAAGTCCTCATTTCAAACAAAGTTTATCGTCCCGTGAAAAAAACACAATTGTAGTAAGGATTTTTCTGGACTTAAATTTTAAGACGATCAAAACCTAATCGTCAGGGATCTACTAGAAGAGATGCACAGAGCTTTCTGGATAACTAATTGTTAAAGGTAAATAGTTCAACAAGGGGCCGAAGTCCCAATTGACGTCGTTGGTTTCAGTAGGCACCAAATATTCGAAGTGTCTCGGTCAGTCGTCTTAATCAGATAACAGTCCAAATCAATGTCAAACTCATATCTCAAACTAACTAGCCAGTATACCAGTAAATAAATCCACGAAATCAAAAGCTCTGTACATCTTTGACATTTAATCCTATCCTCATTAGTTTTAATCGATTCATATAGATGTAGATGTTCAGTCACGCGTCCAAACCAGATCAAATATATCTTTAAGCTTCTTCTCTTCTGACTTCATTTCATTGTGTTGGTACATTTCGATTATAGGTGCTACGTGTAAAACTGTTGTCAAACTCCGAATACCTGTGGCATCTTTACCAGTATACAACATTCACGTAACATTATATGTAGAGTCGAACAACACAAACAACATAGGTAAATTAACTCCACAGCTGTTAAGATCTGCTTTCAAAGTTTATTTAGGAACTTATTCGGAAGAGCGTCTATACTTTGGCTCTTGGTATATGATGAATATTACTCCCGTTCAACGTATATGGCTGGGAATAACTAGAAAGGTAATCCGAATAAACTTGTAAACACTACCTAGTTCTCCAAGAAGTTCTAAATCTTCAGTCTCAAAAATACGAGAGAATATGACCAAAGACAATCCTGAAATAGCATGTCATTTATAATAATAATAATAATTATTATTATTATTATTATTATTCACAAACATCTTATGGGTACATAAGTGCTGTGAAGAAACCATTTCGGTTTTCTTCAAAAATGCAATAATACACAATTTTCAATAATGTTAGCATTCCATTTGCCATGTTTGAGAAAGGAAGGAAAAATAAAATATTAATAATAGAATAGTAATAATAAATCAGGTTTTGCGTAATTGGCAAGAATTTTGAAATGATTTTGAAGGAGGAAAGGAAGAAACTAAGGAAATAGAAATATAGGAGTCGCGGGATACGTAAATATCTTAACGTAGAACAAGTATAAACAACTATGTATGTAAGGCAAAACGAGCAATAAAAATAAAATAAAACAGAATAAATTAATAAGTGAACAACTTATTATTGCGGTAAGATCTGCATTATTCTGCGAGATCATTATTACACATGAGTATTAAATTACAACCAAGAGGATGTATATATGGAACAAAAAACGAACGACATTGCACAAAATTGAATGCGGTCTACTTTGTGGTCATAACAAATGGGCTGTAGAAAACTTTAATAGAGGCGCGCTACTTAAAAAAGACAGTGTTATCGTTTCTCGTTGAGTTAAACTCACCATTTTGATAGTACTTACGCATCAAACTACTGTTAACACCTTAATTGAATTTATTTCAGTTAAAGTGATACTGTATTTGTGTATTTTGATCTTGCTTTTTTGTATTACTGCATCAAAGCATTCTTGGTCGACTTTGGCTTCATTTATTTGATCAAGGTTTGTGACCTGTCTTACAGATCCATTTTGTCTACCACTTTAGATGATCGACTGTGCTCACAAGTGTGGACAGCTATATTGCTCATACCTTGTAGAAGAATCAATGTATTGTGACGAGTGTAAGAAGTGGTTCCATGAAATGTACACCCGCTTAAGTCCCACTGCCTAGAAAAGGTTCTCAGAGCCTAATTCTCATTGACTCTGTATGTTTTGTTGTTCGAGCAAAACACTATCATTCAAGAAGCAATTAAACTTTTGACATTAGCTAACAAAAAGGTTGACGAGGTCTGTACCAGTAACATGAATATTGATAACGAAGAATGTGTCAGTGTCGTAAGTGCTGTCACGGCACGTGCCGGACACCCAACTGTGCAACACGAAATAGAATATTTTACCCCGAAACAAGTACTGAGTGATACTCCATTAGATAATGGTAGTCAAGTTGCTAAGGCAGCGACTGATGATCCGGCTAGAACCATTATCGTCCTGAGTACTTTTAATCTGTATGCTGCGACTTATGAGGATAACAATATAATACATTCCCACAAAGGCAGGTACACGGCATTTTTACAGGCATGATCTACAAGTTAAAACATTTACTGGTTCACAGTATGCTTCCTAAGCGGGGTTGTTTAGTAAATGTAATCTATGAAAGTTTATAACAGTTCATTCGTTCAGATACGCTGTGTAGTCTTTAATATATTCTCCAAGGGGCATCAGATCGACGTTACACACCAGATCGAATCTCGGTAAAAAGTGTACTAGGATTTTGGTCGTGCTAAGTACTTATGTAATGCAACTTTTTAAGTTTATAGTTGTTATAAAATAGACTTACAGCGCGCTTGGTGAGAACTATGACCTTGGGAAAGCGCCAACGTCGAGTTTGTTCCACATGTCAGAAGTTTCTCAACTTCCCCCTGTGAGCAAGATTCTGGAGAAAAAAATGAAAAAAAGAGAAAAGAAGTGAGGCCGACGAGCAGCATGGCATTCGGATATGAACGATAAACAATAACTAACATTTAGTAGTCAAACAGAGGTATAATAAATTATTAGAATAAATCGATACTAGCTCTTGTTGCTAGAGTGAAATGTGATTAGGAGCTCCAGATGAGAGAATCCAGTAATAAACAACAATGAGTTGTGTCATTTATTGAGGTGGATTGGGTTCGAACGAAGGAAGGGAAGTCAAGGTTGGAATGGGGAAGGCTGTTTATTAGAACAGAGTGCACATAGGGAGTAAAGTGTTAAGCAAACTAACAACCATATCCTTTATAGTCTGTTTTTTCTTCATCCGATGGCTGCCACACAGGTTTGATGTAAAAGTCCGAATTAACATGCTACAGGTTGTCTTAGTAGAATAGTTGACCCAGCATAATAATTAGAAACATGAGTCTGAATGGTGAGCGTAGGGGACGATCTCAATATCACAAATTGATTGACTTGTTCTCAACCATAAGCAGCCTGATACAAACAAAATGCTCTGCCCCAAAAACATGGGTGGATTGAATTCATAGCCCTCACCATCAATGCTTGCTAGTAAGTAACTCCAACTTCCCTCTTTTAGTGATGTTGGGCTCATTTAAGTTTATTTTTGGACACATATCTGACCTCCCAAAATGCTCTGTGTTTCACATCCTGTTGGAAAACACTATTTCTATAAGTGCCACTTTACAAGCTTATCAGACAGCTACGAATTATGGATTGTGAGTAAGGCTTCGATGCGACGCTTTAATTGACTATAATATGAAATATAGGTTACCAAATAGAGTATAGGCACTAAAAAGGGTGTAATGTAGGATGACTGTTCACTAAAATAGGCGGAATAGTGTGGAAATATATTAGATATCGATAACGTAAGGAGTGGTGAAATAATATTTGTGGCAAGGCAACACAGTATACAGAACAGTAAAAAACTGAAAAAAGATAGGCAAGAAGGAAGTCACACTAAATTCGTACTGAGGTTATTTTGTTCCATACTAACCGGTTGATAGATAACAGGTTCTAGAGATGCAAGACCACTGGTGGTAGGCAGTCGATTGTGCGTTTCTTTTGACTTCTTAGGGTATTTGCGAGTGTCTGATAGCAGTTGAGTATTGATAGGCCCAGTTAGTTGCTTGTCTGAAGCAAAAAAAATAATTAGAGAGGGGAAAGTATCTAACACAACGACAAATTAGGGAAATAAGGCAATTTATCCTATATATGTAGAGAGCCTATGATGTTTGTGTGAGACGCGGATGTGTTCGTTTGTGCTAGATCTGTGCAGGTGAGGGCTTGATCGATAAGTCTTCCAAACGTATGTAAAAGTCGCACTAATGCAATAAACGTGTAAAGTTCGACAGATTGTTCTGGGATAGTGGCAAAACTACACACGATCCTATCAGAAGCAAGGAAACAAACGAAAGTACAGCAAGCTGGAGAAACGACTTGCACATAGAGCGAAAACTAACAAATAACCCAAATTAATTTTGGCTAAATATACCTTTGGTGCTATAAACGTACAAAAGGGAAGTTGATTCACTACAGATTTCCGCATGCAAGCCGGTCAAAATTGGTGTAATAATAATAACAATAATAATAATAACAATAAATACCCCAAAGCACTATCTTAGGCCCTCTACTTTTCTTTCTCCATGTTAATGAATTACCTCCATTGCTTAAGTCGACTTTATTTTTTGAGGACGATGTCAAAATCTGGGAAACAATAAGAAGTGAAGCTGATCATTTTCAGCTCCAAGCTGACTTCGGCGAACAATTTAGATGGGCTCATGGTTAAAGGATTAGAAGTTAATTATAAGGAGAGCGTGTTCATGCACATCGGAGTACTAATAAGTCACGACTTGAAAACAACTACGCACTGCAACGCAGCTGCTTCCGAAAATTATCGTGAGTTATGGTCACTTTGCCGAGCATTCAAGTGCTTTGACAAGGATGTTTCGAATTTTATATCCCACCTATGTAAGAGCACACTTAGAGTACTGTATCTAAGCAGCTAGTCCACGTCTGATTAAGGGTACGAGCTCGTTTGAGCACGTCCAGCGTGCGGGGACGAAATTGGTGTGGTGTCTTCCTAAACCTCCTTGTGATGAGCGTTTGAAACGTCTAAATCTTTTCCCTTGTCTTATCGTAGGATGCGAGGTGACCTTATACTGGCACTTCGTACCCTTAATTATGATTTGGGTATTAATGTCTTATATTTTTGCTCCATCCAGCACTAATAATCTCAGAGGTCATAACAAGAGTGTTCACAAACCACGATCTAATAAACTTGAAGTGGGGTCCCGTTTTTCTCATCGAGTGGTCAGTGACTGGAACTCCTTGCCTGAACAATTATACATTAGCACCGTGAGTGAACATTTTCAAGGAGAAGCTGGGTCTTCACTGGAAGACAATCTGCAGGATTAACACAGGTTCACTAACCTACCATCCTTATTACTGAAGACTGAAGATGACGGCATCCTTTGTTCAGAGCTTTAAGGGAAGATTTAACATTTATTTCAGTTCTGTAGTTACTGATAATGATTACTTCAAATGTCACTTCTCTACCCGTTCTCCTAATAATAACTAACTTGTTGTATGTTTAATTTTAAATGTGACGTGGCAAGCCTCGTACCTCAGAACAAGCAAAATCGTCTTTCTACCACCCGAGAGCAGATTTCGGGGAACTAACTAGTTCGCTAATTCTGTTACGGAAAAGACGACTGCTACTGGCAAACCTTCTCTGCATGTTGATATCTGAATCAATTTCTAACCAGGATATAGTGCTACTGCTTTTAAGATTTAATACGGACATAAGAAGAACTAGAAATCTGGGATCTGAATTCCCATGTCCGTTGCAGAGGATCATATCTAACGAAGAAGATCAAAAATTTTTTCCCGCTCAATGAAGGTTTCAATATTAAAACGAGAATCAATAATTTAATGTTTTGCATACCTATGCGTTTTATTTGTTTACATGTTTTGGAAGGACATTGTAGCGACTCGCGCGGTGGTTTTGGATGTGTAGGACATTTGATGTTTTCTTTGGGCGGGTTTTTCTCCGAACTCTCTCGGTGTACTAGTTTGGTAACCAGTTATTTCTTTTATATACAATGGTTTAGCTACAATCCATAGTCCCAAGCGTTTGTGATATTGGACGGCTTGAGGGTACTCCCAACTTTACTTCCGAATATCTGGAGTCGGAAGAAGTTTACGCAGGACTACCTACTGTTTTCAACTCTAAATGTGTCACAAAACAACTTGAAAACTGTCTGAAGGAATTGGAGGATGCGCCGAAACATTCCGGTCAGTCGGTCCGTCAACTGTTAACGCGAGTCGAACTACTTGGAATTCTTGCTTCCTGTCATAATCTTGTAGGTGTCTTAGTTATTTCTGTATTGATCACTTATCTAGTTTGAGACACCCAATTTTTTTGCGAATTAAAATGTATTATTATTTACTTTAAATTCACCGAGGGAAAAGATATGTGTACAAACTTATTTGAAGTGAGTTTTGCAATAATTACAATATTGTATTCCTTGATGATTCTGGAATTCCATTAAACTCAAGTCTGAATGTAAGCATGTCTGTTACAATGAGATAACAGTTACTTTTACTACCACATCTTGGTGTCTTACATACTTATGACCAGGATGTACTGATGTCTCAAAATTCTTATTCTTGGTTGAAACAGCTCGAAAACACAAATACCTCTTTTTGGTTAGTAGCGTACGTTTCCAAATAAGTGTTGTATACATTTGTATAAACTCCGTGAAATCAAGCACTAGCTTCTGAAGTGTTCGTACACAACCTTTCAGGGCTGAAGACTTATATTACCGTTTTGGGTGAGACTATAATTTTTGGACGACCTTTGAGCGGCGTATAGATTTCGCCACAGAACCTCTCAGTCTATAGAGTCAGGTGCTTCTTTTATGTCAAGAAAAACTATCATTATTGAACGCGCTGACAAATTATGATGATCAGAAGTATTTGAATCATAGTATAGACTAGTAATTCCAGGAATAACTCAATGTAATCAAGAAGTATTAGATGAGCCAGAACGAATGTATTGTATTTGGAATTCAAAATTACAACAGTCATCAATACGAAGAAGTCATTGATTTATTTAAACATCACATCTGCCACAGCTCGAATTGAAGTGTAAGTGTCTGTAATCGATTGTTTGTCTTCTTTGTTTGTTCATCTTGCATCTGTCCGATGGTGTATTGAATGTACACTCTGTATTATCTAGAATGCACTCATTAGTATTAGAATTAACAACGGAAATTGGAACAGACTCACCTGGGTTTTAGAATTGTATACAATCAGCATGTCGGTTGTGTAGTGAAACCATTGATATTTAGAATTTGCATCATATACTTTCCAACAATATCCTCCCCCTCGAAATAATGTTGGGCCCTTACGTCGCAATGTTTTAGCCAATATAACATTTCCAACTTGCAGTATCTTCTCAAATCTCACGCATCGACTACTGTATGTGAGTATTTGGAGATAAACACTAATATATAATTCGAGGTATTCCATCATGTGAATTTGACTTGAATAAAAATCATGATATATATTCTTTTTGTTATTCATATTAGAATACACAAATGGATATGCATTGATATACGTAATTAACACATGTGATTCAACTAGGCTTGATTTACCTGCGAAACAATCGAATAGAAAACATTCATCTGCCTCATATTCATTAGGATAATCTTGGACTTGATTTGGATTCTCTACCTGTGCAAACTTCACTTCTGGGCAAACTGGTTCTCTGATTATTTCGGTAAATTTTGCTATTCCCTTTGATTCATCATACCCCTGACTAGGGATTCTATTCAACATACATTGTTCGTAAGAGTATCCAACATCTGGCACAATAACATCAGAAATATGACTAGAATTCAACTCATTCGGAACTTATTTTTCACATTCATTAGGAGTATCATTAGTGATAAATTGATTGTGAGGACCACTGATACTTGATATGATATCAGAATTTGATTTCTATGAAATATTTTCCTTAAATTGATTAAGAGTTTCATTAGGTAATGGATCATCAGGGAATTCAACATCTACCATGACTGAATTTGGTTTTTGATCATGATTTGACTCATTTAACATTCTATTCTCAGAGTTGTAAGAAATTACATCAGAAGTATGTGAATTATTACGACAAACCATATCTGGCACAATAACATGAGAAATCTGATAAGTTGATTGGTTGAGAATTTTCGCCTCCCAATGACTCTGGGTTTCATTCAACTCTGGACTGTTATATAACGTTATACCTCTTCTAGATAAAGATAACTGATCATTAGAAGCATCCATCTTAGCATTACTTTCAGCGAAATGAACCATGGTATTACAAACTGACTGAATATGTCCAGTTATACCACATTTAAAGCATTTAGAATTACGAAATATACATGAATTACATGGGTAAAACTTGCCACAGAACAAGCATTTACTAATCTCGTGCTCATTTCCATGGACTGTTTCAAAGCTAAATGAAGTATTGTCTGGATAACTTTTATTACGCATCGAACTGCGACGACTTAATAAATTAGTGGAATTCCTGATGTTCTGACGAGTCATTTTATCGGATTTTTCTCTCTTACCGCATTCAGAATTTGTATAATTTACATGATCCAGCAGTAGTTGCTTGAGAGTTTCATAGGGGAGTGAAATCGGTTTATCTGGAAGTGACAAAGTCTTTATAAGGCTGTATGCTTCTTTTCCGATGAATGTAAGGAAATGAGCCACAATATTAAAATCTTCATCATCTTCCTTGGTCAAAGCCCAGATTTCGAACCTCTCCATGTACTCCTCAAAAGCATTAAAATCGGAATTTATATCCAACCGTTCCATCACAGGCTCAATCGCGACGCCAATATGATGATCATAAGTATTTGAATTATAGTATAGACTAGTAATTCCAGGAATAACTCAATGTAATCAAGAAGTATTAGATGAGCCAGAACGAATGTATTGTATTTGGAATTCAAAATTACAACAGTCATCAATACGAAGAAGTCATTGATTTATTTAAACATCACACAAATTCACTTATCTTGGAAGTCTAATCAGCCCTAATGGGTTGGTGTCTGATGAAATCTCAGCACGGATTCAAAAAGCTCGTTTGGCTTTTGCCAACTTACGTCACCTATGGCGAAGACGAGATGTCCGTCTATCAATTAAGGGACGAGTATACTGCTCAACAGTTCCCTCTGTTCTACTTTACGGCTGTGAAACGTGGCTGTTAAGAGTAGATACTTGTAAATTGCTAGTATTTGACCACAGATACTTTAGAAATATTGCTCACATCTGTGATCACCAGATAAGTAATAGTTAGGTTAGACACAGGGTATTTGGGAATGATGATGAATCATTTGAGGTTGTGAATCTTCATCAACTGAGATGGTTGGGCCACGTGTTACGTGTGCCTGGACACTGATTACCACGACGCGCAATGCCGACGTGTGTAGGGGATGGTTGGGAGAGAGTTAGAGACGACCAAACCAAAATGTGGCATCAGAGCTTGAAGTCATTAACATCTAATCTGAGCCATGTTGGTAGATGCAAACTACATGATTGCGGTCCGCGCGACTATCGTAACCAATGGTTGGAGACTCTAGCTGACATGGCTCAGAATCTATCACAATCACGAAGGTGCATACACTCTTTATCTTCCTTTAAACTATGAGATTAAAATTGCTTCATATCTGTCTCTCTTCCTGTACTATATCCTTATATACAACCTATCTATTATATATTACCATTATTAAATTAACTACTATGAATTTGGTGTTCATCTTGATGTACTAATGAGATATGGCAATTTGGACCGATGCATATATGTGTCTGGTCCTACGTTGTAGCTGACCAAAATCAGGATTTTAAGTCATCATAGGTTAACTAGACCATATTATTACAACTATCTATTCAAGATATCTAGTTTGAGAATACATTAGAATTAAAGTAAAATACAAGTTTTATGTAGTCCGGCCTTTTATTCATTTTACTTTACGTTGGAAGCGTAGATCTAAGAATTTGACGGTTAGAGTGATCGTTAAAAATCATGTCCTGAAATCCTAATAGCGATTTTACGGGATTTTTAAATATTTGTATTGGGTTATTCAGATATAAAAACATTTGGATGTGGCACATTTCAGTGTTACCTTTGAAATATCTAAAGCACGTCTCGTTTCCAGTTCCATTTATCAGTTCATTATTTTTCAATTACCAGCTTCCACTACATCTTGACTGGTTTAATGATGTTTTTAAAATAAAATGGTTTATATACTCTTATGTGCTCATACTTATCCCCAAAATTTTTGTTAGTTCGAATTGGAATCGTCAATATGGAAAGTAATGTTTACTATCAGCGACAACTCTGGAAGATTTTTGGATGCTTCTTATGCTTTGACAAACTACTGTCTTTCGAAAATTTTTGTATACGAACAAAATGCTTCAATTTATGATACCGCGAAGTCGATTCGTGCTGATGTTCTTTCAGTTCTTCAGAACAGTAATGAAATTTTTGAGTCCACACATGAAGCCTGTTTGACAGGTCGACTCCCCACTCCACATGCACATTTCCAGTCGATGGTTGTATCCCTTGGAAGAGCCTATATCGAACACTATTGCAACGTAAGTTCAATATACCTCCTGTAATACGCGTTGTTGCATATTTTTTACCTGGGACCAAGGTTTTCACCAAGTACTGTATTTTTATGTGTTGTGCTATCTAAATAAGGATAGAAACTAATTTAAATTTTATATGACAGTTATCATCACACCTTTGTCGTTTTTGTTATATAAAAGAGAAATCGTACGAGGTCAACTGACATATACAAAGTCTTATTTGAAGCTGTTGAGTTGCAAAAATACCTACCTCAACTCAGGTTATCGTGACTTACCAATAACATTCAAAATGTGTCCATTTCCAATTAACACATCCATAACAATTAGTTGTTTGCTCCCAGAAACAGTATCTTAGTCGATTTTGAAGTATCGGAACGTGACACATTGAAGGTTGATAATTCTAATAATAGTCTCCGTGTCTCATGGTTATCGTACCAGGTTTTATTAATGTGTTCTCTCATCCCCTTAGTTTCCACTATTAGCTCTTTTTGGTTTGTGAGAAATGAATCGCTGGTTGAAATTACAGAATACGAAATCGGAATTGTATAGAAACTTAAACTTTATAAAACCCTCATCCACTGCATTTTGTTCGAAGATATCTTGTCAATCCTATTTTTCTGCTATTCATATAAATTTAGTAACACACCCGACCGTCGCTGCTACTTTAACGTGGTGGTCGGGCTTGCCCATCGTGATGAAGCAATCGGGCTATGCTGGCTAAAACAATCGTTCCTCGAGGTCCTACCATGCCAGACAGGTCGGTTGAAGAGCGGTAAGACTATAAGCAGCAATCCCCAGGTCCCAGGGCAAAATCGTGCTGCTGACTGTACAGAGGTCTGACGGCCAGTCAGTCAGTCAGTTACAACGTAGAACTTCGTACGTACGTACATCAGTTCGAGTTGCCATACCACATTAGCACAGAGATGAAGTTGTCGATTCAAATCCCACATTGGTAGAAGTAGTAAGAGTATAAGTATTATGTGAAAGATAAGGGTTTGAAGGTGTTATTGAAGGAGTATAATACGGTGAAATAAATTTGGAAAGAGAAAAAGGATAGGGACATGAAGAATTCAGAAGATTAGAATTTGGTAGAACACAAAGAGTGTATGCACCTTCGCCATTGCAAACGATTTTGAGCCATGTCATTCAAGGTCTCTAACCATCGGTTGCTATCATCTCGCGAATCCCAACCAGGTAGTCTACAGCTACCAACATGGCTCAGTCCAATTGTCAGTGACTTCATTGATTTGTGCCACGTTTTGGTCTGGTCGCTCTAGCTTTCTTCCCACCTACTCCTATACGATAAAACATCACTCGTTGGGACAGCCGGTGGTTGGGTATACGTAACACGTGCCCCAGCCATCTCAACTGATCTCAACCGACTTCATCAATCGATTTGCCATCTTTATCTAGTACCCGTTTACTAACAACTGCATTACTTACCCGGTGGTCCCAGGATATACGAACAATGCTTCGAAGACACCTATGATCGAATACTAGTAGCCTACGAATATCCTCTACTCTTATCGGCCATGTTTCACTGCCATAAAGTAGGACGGAACGAACTGCTGCACAGTAAACACGCCCTTTTGTTGCTAAAAGGATATCTCGCCTACGCCATAAATGACGCAAGTTGGCGAAAGCTAGACGAGCCTTCTGTATCCGTGATGAGATTTCGTCATACACCAGACCACAAGGGCTGATGAGACTCCCAAGATAAGTGAAGTGGTCTACACGCTCAACTACTTCACTCCCTATCATTAATTCAGGTGTCGATGCAACCCAATCCTGAAGTAACATTTTGCACTTCGAGGGAGAGAATCGCATCCCGAACATGCCTGCATTGTTGCTTATAGTGGTCAGAAGACTCTGCATGTTGCCAGCGTCCTCACCAAATAAAACTATGTCGTCGGCGTATACTAAGTCAACAAGTGAGTCTCCCGGTAAAAGTTCAACTCCTGGAGGTTTAGCTGATGAAAGTGCTATCTCTAAAAGTATGTCAACGACAAAGTTAAACAAGAATGGGGAGAATGGACAGCCCTGACGAACACCACTTGAGGTAACCAATTCTGATGACAGTTCGCCATAGGCTCTAACTCGACCAGTTGTGTTCGAATAGAGAGCCTTTATGAGGTTAATATACTTCTTTGGTACTCCTTTCAGTGACAAACACTGCCATAGAACCTCACGATCAACGGAGTCAAATGCCGCCTTAAGGTCGAGAAATACTACTATTGTGGGAGGTCTGAATGTGTGTCTATGTTCTAGGACCTGACGTAGAGTGAATATCTGGTCTATGCAACCACGTCCAGGTCGGATACCAGCCTGGTCTTCTCTAGTCTGCTCTTCACGAGCTTTGGATAGGCGTCGAAGTATTATTGAAGATAATATTTCAGACACTATATTGGTCAAACTGATCCCTCTGTGATTGTCACAAGAGGACTTTTGTCCTTTCTTATAGACTGGCACAATCAGTGATTGGGACCAGTCAGATGGAATTACGTCCAGTTCCCAGATTCTACCTAAGACCTCAGTCAATCTCGTTGGTAGTACTGGACCACCATCCTTAAAAATATCAGAGGTAAAGGTGTCAAGGCCTGCGGCTCTCCCTCGCTTCAGATTTCCTATAGCTTTTTCAACCTCGTAGAGAGTTGGAGGATTTTCATTAGCTTGCCATTCAGGACGACTGGGGATCGTGGGTAAATGAAGTGTGGCTGAAGGCCAGTTGAACTGATCCCTAAAGTGTTCTGCTCATCGATCCAATCTCCTGGACCTATTGCCGCTGCCTTTTCCATCTCTCTTGCTTTCGCTACCCACCACTGTTCACGATCATTGCGTAGGCTTCTTACTAGCCTTCGCTTAAGCTGACTCCGCTCTTCGTTATGTTCAGAACCAGGGGGGATGAGTTTTCGAGCATCTATCAGTGTGGTAGATGCTGCCGAGATCCATTGTTTCTCCCTGACCTTATGGCTTACCTTACTAGCGGATATCACTGTTGTTTCCACAGCTTTACGCATGTCATTCCACGCTGCTTCGGGGTGGGCACAACTTACATGTCTGCCTAACTGTTTTTCTAGTTGTTCCTGAAATATATTCTTAGCTTGCCTATCGTTAAGTAGAACCCTTAGAGGCTTCCCTGCAGTGTCTTTCCTACGTCCAGTAAGACTCAGACAGATACGTGCTCGCACTAGAACATGATCTGAGTCTAAACATGTGCTCCAGAATGAGCGACAGTCTTCTATCGAGCCCCTCCATCGGTGGCTGATAGCGATGTGATCTAATTGGGTCCAACGTTGGGACGAATTCGGGGGTCGCCATGTCAAAAGATGTTTTTCCTTATGCTTAAAGTTAGTATTTGCAATAAATAGGCGGTTATCTGAGCACAGCTGCAACAGACGATCGCCATTATCTGTTCTTTTAGCCACGACACCATAAGATCCACCCAGGTGTCTTTCCGTTTCACTTAGTTTACCTACTTGAGCATCAAAGTCACCAGCCACTATTACTACATCAGAACGCCTAGCTTTTCGGAGAAGGTCAGAAAGTTTCCTGTAAAACTCATCTTTTATATCGTTTGAGCTGCAGACAGTGGGAGAGTAGGCAGAGACGACGAAGAGGCAACTACGAGTTTCCCTATCTTTCCGAGTCCTTACTGATCCGTTTAGTCGGACAGCGCATAGACGACTGTCTACTGGGATCCAGTCTAAACGAGCTAGTTCTGCCCTAGGACTTAATGCTATACCTACTCCAGCGAGGCCACGGGAAGCAGCATTATGGCTTCCAGATACACGAAGGGTGTATCGAGATGAATCTTTATTTTGATTAGGTGAGGTCTAATGAATGACACTACTCGGATCTTGTATGCGCGTTTCGGAGACGCAGCACACATCGATGGTGTAAGATTCTAGAGTCCTAGCTAAGGAAGCCTGTTGTCGTATTTGGCACCATGTTCGGACATTAAAAGTTCCTATATATAGTTTAGAGCGTGGTTTCAGGAGACCAGGAATAACGTTCCGTGTACTCGAATCGTTTGCCCTACCGGTACGAGGTGATAAAAGTACGTGGGAAGGGTTAGTCGTGGAGATAAGAGAGTTATTAGGAGTAGGATCACTTCCCGGCTGCCCACACCGTGGAAGGGTATTTCTTGAGGGACCTGAAAAAGAAGTCGGATTAGTGTTGGTCTTAACGACCTGGGAGCATGACCGCAGTGCTCAAGGGACAACTACTTGAGGCCGGTCACGCATGGCCTTTTTGTGGGGGATTTTTGACGTGTTAGCTCCGTTCTTCAAAGGACCTTACCGCCGGATACGGAAATCCGTGGGATAAAGCGAGGTGTGCATTTTTAGGGTCGACCTTTTCTAACCCCACCCCTCCTTGTGGGAAAGCAGCATCGCTGTCATGCTGGTTGTCTGAAGGAAACACCTTACTGCTGTCACACCTCTGTACAGTCAGCAGTACGACTTCGCCTTCGGACCTTGGGATTGCTGCTTTTAGTCTCACCGCTCTTCAACCGACCTGTCTGGCATGGTAGGACCTCGAGGAATGATTGTTTCAGCCAGCATAGCCCGATTGCTTCATCACGATGGGCAAGCCCGACCACCACGTCAAGGTAGCTGCAACGGTCGGGAGACTTTTTAGTCAATACAAAACATATCCAAATAAGGATGAACCTGCATATTTCTTGCGATGGTTATTTTCGGCATGAAGTGTCTCAACAGTTAATGAAGTTTTTATGTCACTTTTTGAATTTCTGCCCTCGAAATATCAGTCAGTCAGCTACAAAGTAGGATCAGACACATATATGCATCGGTCCAAATTGCCATATCTCATTAGTACATCAAGATGAACACCAAATTCATAGTAGTTAATTTAATAATGGTAATATATAATAGATAGGTTGTATATAAGGATATAGTACAGGAAGAGAGACAGATATGAAGCAATTTTAATCTCATAGTTTAAAGGAAGATAAAGAGTGTATGCGCCTTCGTGATTGTGATAGATTCTGAGCCATGTCAGCTAGAGTCTCCAACCATTGGTTACGATAGTCGCGCGGACCGCAACCATGTATTTTGCATCTACCAACATGGCTCAGACTAGATGTTAATGACTTCAAGCTCTGATGCCACATTTTGGTTTGGTCGCCCCTAACTTTCTTCCAACCATCCTCAATACTAGTCATCATTGCGCGTCGTGGTAATCAGCGTTCAGGCATACGTAACACGTGGCCCAACCATCTCACTCGATGAAGATTCATGACCTCATCAAATGTTCAAGGCGAATTTCAGAGTCGTAGATGTAGTAACATTATTGTTGTGGATAGATAAGATTAGACATAAAACATGTAATTCAAGAAGAAAATATGGTTTAGTATTTAAAATTAAACTTATAAGATAATTTGGGGATTTGAGTTCGGAGAGAAATAAAAAGGTGGATGAATCTGGGGCTTCGCGAACGATGCTAAACGATGTCACTCAAAATCTGTAACTATTGGTTGCGGTGATCACCTAGTCTTGAAATAGTTAGTTTGGACCTACCTACACGCATCACTCCAACAGTCAGTAGCTTTATCAACTGATACTACGTCTTGTTTAGGGATTCACTAGTGTTCTTCCAACTTACTCATATACCAAACTTTGCATAACTATGTGTACGGTGGATTGTCATATTTATTTATTTGAATACATAAACATTGGTACAAGATAGCACCAAATAGTTGTGCGCCACACAATAACAATGAGGTCAGTAGCAGTTATCATTGATTTGTGTTAAGGTTGTGATACTGCCCGGGTGCCCAAACCAAAGCAAGTGGTTCTCTTAGGAGACCACACCCGGAGCATTTGGCCTAAAGGTCTGATTCACAAGACAGTGGAGCAACGTTAGAAGATGCAGTCCCATGGTAGCCTGTGACCAACAATAGGTCCCCACCCTCGGCCGTACCAGGGCATTCGGGGGCCAGGATAGTCATACGTAATGCATGCCACGATCACCTTGATTGATGATACGCTACATTACCAACTGATTTTGTCCATATTTACCTATTACCTTTCCTTGAATCTCAGAATTGCTAAGTCAATAGTTGCGATATGTTCGAATAATACTTTGAAGACATCTATCATGAAATAGCAGTAACCCGTAAATATGCCCTATTTTTAAGAGCCACGTTCCAGTCATAAATTAGAATAGGACGAACTGTCATACAATATACTAGTACGCTAGTTGAAAGACGGATATCTCGCCTACGCCACCAGTGATACGAGTTAGCAAAAGCCAACCTCTTTCTGAATCTATGCTAAAATTCCATCAGATGTAAACCCACCAGGGTTGATTAGATAAGGGTAGTGACTGACATACTGAACTATTTCTCTCCATGTCATTAGTTCGGGCGTTAAGGTAGACATTAACGCAGACTCAAGTTCAGGAAATACACTTATGGTTTTGAATCAGTAGGTGCATCTGTGATCTAGGACCTAATGGAGGGCTGATATTTGATCGACACATCCAGGTGTAAAATCCGCCCGCTTTTCTCGTGTTTGCTGTTCACGAACTCTAGTTAATCGTTTTATTATTATTATTATCAAGGCCTGTACTTTAGACCATATATTAGGTAGACGTACTCTCCTGTAGTAATCACAAGACGATTTTTGTCCTTTATTTTTTACTGGAGTGACATGCTATTGCGACTAGTCAGATGAAATTGGATCGAATTTTAAGTCTAACTTATACCTCAGTCAATCTAACACCTGAAACTGAAATAACGTCCTTAAAGATCTCGAGTGTTAGTCAGTCTGAGCATGCTGCTCTCTGTTGCTTCAAATCGGCCTCAATCATGAACTTTTCAACCTCACTGAGGGTGCATGTTGACATTTCATTCGTGTCGCCTAGTATTAGTAAATGATTAGATAGTAGCTAAAGTGAAGCTGAACTGTCATTCACATTTGTCTGCCCACCGTTCTAATCTCAGGCTGTGAGTAGATTATCGTCCTATCTTTTTCCAAAATAAACTAACTAACAGCCGAATTTTTAACTCCTACTTCCTTAATAAGTCTGAAAAGTGTTCTACTGTTGCCTGTCGCGACCTCTTTTTCCATCGCTTTTGCTTTCACTAGGAATGATCACTTCGTAGACGTTTTATTGTTCTGTTTTTAAGTTTCTTTTGCTTCATATCATATTTTGAATATAATAAAATGACCTTTCAAGCATCTATCAACTTGGTAAACGCTAACAAAACTGACTGATCCTCCTAGCTTTTTGGTTATGGTCACTGTTAAATATTACCACTCATTTTACAGCTGTCCGGATATGATTATAATCTACATCAAAGTGAAAATCACTTTGGAGATCGACTTACTGCACATCTAATTCATCTCCAAATATACTTATGGTTGTGTACTAGTCAGTGTTAAATTATTGTAAATTATCGCAACCAAGTGCATATTAGTATATAAGAAATTTTTGTCACATTGTGTTGGAATCAAGAGTATCAACTAGTTATAAGTGTAACGTAAAGCATAGAGTGATTCCTTTAAAATATTTTTGGAACTTATAATCAGTTCCTCCTAACATACTTATATTGTACATTTGATGTACAGAATAATCTACTGCTATTCGACATTTTCCTGTCCCTGGAATCATAGTTTAAAATGTCAGTTAGATCATCATATACAGTAATTACAACTATTTCACTTCCTAATGTATATCTGATAATCCACCAGTTGGAACATCCGTAAACCAACCCATTAATTCTCAGGTACAAGTTCAATATGACGAGGTAAACTACTTTCGTTTTATTTTCTGTTTACTAACTAGAGTGGAGATTCCAAGTAGTATATAAGCCTTAATTCTTTACAGACACCACGTAAGAACTAATTTTTAGGTTATAAAATGACATCCTTATGTGCGAAATATTGACACAAAATACACATGATAAAATGTCACAAGCGATTAGAAGAAATTTATTCGTAAGTCACTCACCGTGCTATCAACTGAGACTTGATTGTCGGGCCTAGTATTTAAACCTTGCATTAATTTTAGTCTATTTACCGAATTTAATGTATGTCACCTTATCAGCGATCAAATTAATATCCGTCCTAACGCTTAAATATATGGTATTAATGCTTAAAATATTGTTCTTATCCTTGTCAGTGGCCTGCTTTTTCTGCAAACCTGGATCTTATTCGACTGCAGTATAAAGAGTTCTTTGAGGGAAAGTCGTGGGCTGTTGTTTGTGCTCGTGGCTACTTCTACTGGCTGCATCTTCATGCTCGCTGCATATTCGGTGCTAACTTTGAGTTGGCCAGTACATCTCTTCAGTCAGACACTCACGATATGTTCCCTCCACCACCCGTATCTCCTCTACATGCTGCAGTTATTGTTCGTATGCATGGTCAAACACTGGTGAAATTTATGCGTTTGTGTTGTGAACAGAAATTACAAAATCGTTCCTGTACAAAACAACAAGTTAAGGTTGGGATCGGAAAAGAAAATGAAGATCCGTCCGTTGGTCTCAAAAATTTAAAGAAGTTCGTTGAACCAAAGTCAGTACCTTCAGAGCTAAAAGTATCTACCGTTGCTTGGTCTTCTGTTTCATTGACAGGTATAAGCAGTTGTTTTTCTTAGCTTGTAAGCCTTTCTAATCACCTTTGTGGTATAATTTATTCCTAAAAATGTTTATGGTAATTCACAACATCTTGTATTTTACCTTCAATGAAAAGTCACAGGTTGGTTATTGTTAGACACTTGCACCATTAGATTCCGGGTTAGTGGTTTAGAGGTTAAGTGTCTCGTGTGAGGCTGACGACCCTGGGTTCGGTCCTCCAGTTTGGTCGTAGATGTCCACTACTAAAGAGTCCCATACTAGGACGATACAGCTATCCAATATTTCCAGGATTCCATTGGTTGGTTACTTAGTCCTCAATCGGCGTCTGTTAGTATGCACAATGTTTACATTTAGCTTATCGGACCTACTTATAATTATTCGTTCTTATTCTGGTTCGTAGTTCTAAAGACGGTATTATTAATCTTAGGAACCTTTAATTACCAAGATGTCAAGTTCCCTTATTAGGCCTAGTGATTTTCTACCACTTAGTATTCTTAAACATCTCACAGTGCTCGATTTTTTCCCGAATCAATACACCGCTTGAACAGCACGTAAATATATTTCCAAGCAAAACATTGATGTAAGTAACATGTCAGTGGATGCATAAAATTTCCACATAGTCTTCTCAGTTCACCCAGTAGCCCTGATCGATTTTAAAAGGAGCGATTAACATATCTAATTACGCCTGTTAACGTCGTGGAGCGTAGGTCGCCCACCAGGATTCTCCACCAAACTCCGTCCCGAGCAATCCTTCCCAGTTGTTATTCATTCTTTTGCCGCTTGCTTCCGATTCCCGACGCAATGTATCCCTTGGTCTTCATATTTTCTGCATTCCCTCATGAATACAAGTTAATGCTTGCCTCGTGATGCAGTTTGGTGATTTCCGTAATCTACTTCCTATCCACCTCCAACGTCTTTTCCTGATTTCCTCTCCAGATGGAAAGTGGTTTGCTCTATCCCACAGTAGGCTACTGCTGATGGTATCTGGTCAAGGGACATTGAGTATCTTACATAGACACTTGTTTATAAATACTTACACTTTTTCGAATATGGTTTTAGTAGTTCTCCCCATTTGAGTTGCGCACAATATAATTGTCTTGATGTTCGTATTGAATATTGTGACTTTAATATTGGTTGACAGTTGTTTTGAGTTCCATATTTTGTTGAAGTGTAGGAATGTTGTCTTTGCTTTGTCGATCCTTGCCTTCACATTTACATTAGATCCTCCTTATTTATCAATGATGCTGTTGAGAAATGTGAAACTTTCCACCTCTTCCAGAATTTTTCCATGAAGTGTGATTAGGTTGGTGCTGTTTGTGGTGTATTTGAGGACTTTAATTTTTCCGTTGTGTGTGTTGAGGCATAGTGATGCAGAAGTTTCTACTACACTGGTTGTGTTGACCTGCATTTGTTGGTCTGTATGGGATAAAATGGTCAAGTCATCTGTGAAGTCCGAGTCGCCTAGTTGCATTCAACCTTTTTTATTGTATTCTGTGCTTCCCCTCAGACGTGGTGGTCTTCATAACCCACTAAACCACCAGAAGAAAGAGAGAGTAAGCAGCCCTGAATGACTCTGATCCTCACTTAGAATGCGTCTGTCAGCTATCTTCCATGCACGAATGTTCAGTGTGATCCATCGTATGAATTCCGAATGATGTTGACGATCTTCTCAGCTACTATTTCCATAATGTCGAAGAATGTTCCATAAGCTTCTCCTATGCACACTATCAAACGCTTTCTCCTAGTCAAGGGAGTTGATGCTTAGTGAGGAGTTTCATTCAAATGATTGTTCAATGGCCGTCGGTGCTATCGCAATTTGGTTTGTACAGAACCTATCCTTACGAAATCTGGCCTGTTGACCTGTAGGATGAGCGTCTACTGAATCTTTCATCCGGTCCAGCAACACTCTGTTGAAAACTTTTCCTGGTACCTATAATAGTGTGATGTTTCTGTAGTTCTCATATTTGCTCAGATCTCCTTGCTTTCTTAGCTTCATATCCTTGGTATGCTTGTTTTCGAACTGTCGGCACTTGTTCCTCCTCTAAAATCTTCTCGAATAGAACGTGGGTATGTTTGCAATTACTTCTTTGTCTGACTTTCGTGCTTCGGTTGGTATATCGTCAGGTCCTACTGCTTTCACACTCTTGATTTGTCTGATAACCATTCTGATATGTTTGATCGTTGGTGGAGTGACATCTATAGTAAGGTCTGTGTGTGTGCTTCGATGTCCGGTAGATTTAATGGAGCTGGCTTATTCAAGAGTTCCTCAAAGTGTTGTACCCACGTATTTCTCTGTTCTTGAGTCTCAGTGATTTTCTTGCCTTCTATGTCGTCAACTGGTTGCTCTGACTTACTATATTTCCCTGTTAGTTTCTTCGTTGTATCATATAGTTGTTTGGTATATCCTTCTGTTGCTGCTTTTTCTGTTGTCGTTGCTAGGTCTTCGTCGTATTTCTGCTTCTCAACTCTAATACTTCTCTTCACTTGACTGTTCGCTTCTATGTATTCAGCTTGTGTCTGATTATCTGTGCTATTGTTTGACTGTTGTTAATTGATGTCTTCTTGTTCTCCCTTTCTTAAATCTTGCCTAGAGATCCATTCTTTATGGTGATGGTTCTTGTGGCTTAGAACCTCCTGACATGGTGAAGCTAGTACTTTTTTGGTCTCTTTCCACTTGTCCTTCATAGTAATTTCTTCTTCTTTGAGTCGATCGTGCAAGGCTTGGGACCTGTTGTTGAGAACTGTCTTGAATTGGTTGAGTTTGTCAGTATATCGAAGGAAGGGTGTATTGAACTTTTGTAATGCTGTTTCCTCATTGTCGATTGCTTTTTAGCTTCACTTTCATCTTGACAACCACTAAGTGTTTGTCGGGTAATATTGTGCCGCCTATAAGCATTCTGTTGAATGCGAATCTGTTACCATTCTCGTTCCTTCCTCTCATTCAATCCATGTCGTCCCATGATATCTTCATACTCGGTGTTGTCTATTCCGACTTTGGAGTTTAGATCTCCCATAAGGATGGTCAGGTTTTTTTCTGAGCACTTTGATATAATCGATCACTGCCTCTCGGTAAATTGATCTTTAACATATTTGTTGCTATGATAGGTGGGTGCATTACATTGGATAACATTCATGTGATCTCTATCCTCTTTGTTCTGAAAAGCTCTGTGATTATCTTAGATCCAGAAGATTCCCATATTATAAGCGCCTTTTGTACTTTTTTGGTTATCATTAGAGCAATTCTCTGAATGTGCGAAGCATTCTTTTCTTCGTGACCCGATTATAATAGCATCTCCTTCACTCTTGTCTTTTCTGTTCAGCTTAGGTCTAATGTGTTTCACTGATTCTGCGCACCGCCACGTTGTATATCCTCATTTCCGCACCTATTCGACTGGTCCTCCCAGTCACTTTCGTTGTCTGAACATTCAGTGTGCCTGTAATAATTGTCGCTCTGTTTGCTAAGATGGATATTGGCCTTGTGACTTCCGAAGGACTTCGGCTTTCACCATGATTCGTCACTATTCTTCTATATGTAGGTCGTTCAACTCCCAGGACAGAGTATTAATTGTCCAAATTTTTTTTTTCTGGTTAGCGTACTTTTTAGCAAGTTTGTTTTCTACGGGATGGTTCTGGTGATTCCATGCCAAACCATCCTACTTTACCTGAGTTTGGGACTGACAGTAACCCTAGATGAGCTACAGGCGGAGTTGGTAATAAAAATACTCCAACATAATCTTATTTGTGACTTGCTCGTCTCAATTCTCTTCCCTGCTAACACAAGGTGTATTAACTATACTTGTTATTTAGGCATTATTGATTATTCTCACCTCATTGATTATAAAATATACTTTTCATCTTTCAAATAACATGACTGACACTTCTAACGCCTCAGAACTAATTACTGAATAAGTGCTGCTTCCAACGCAGATGAAAACTTCGATTGATTGGTTGGGAAATCAATCTAAATGTTTTGTTTGACATAATATATCTTTGACCAAGAAGTTAACAGTATAATAAAACAGGACAAAATCAGACTGGACTGAAGTTATTTATTTTCGAAATCCTTTGTTTTTTTATAACTGGCAATCTATCGTAATCGTTCAACATGATGCTTTTAAGAAATTTAAAGTGTTACTTGTTCTCTTAAACTATTATCATCAGAAAATGTTTACAACTCATCTGGTGACCATGATTGATTAACATTTTCCTCACTGTCATATATTCATCGCATTTTAATTAAGAACCATAATATTGTTGATTATTTCTAGATAATGAATTACTTAATTTATGGTTGGGAACGCGACTACTTTTATACGGTTGCCATCAAACTGCTGAGTTATATACCCTTCTAGGTACTGTAAGAGAAGCACGTGTATATCAAAATGAGTTATTATGCGTCGGCCAACGGTTTCACTTATGCAGCTAGTAAGTTTATGTATAAAAGTTAATACCCTCATTTACTATTCAGATTTTACAGATTGATTAAATACAGTTGATATTTTCGGGAATTACACACATAGAGTTCATCTGTACCAACATTTTATGTTTACCTTTGTTTTAGTACACAAATTGCTCTCAACTTAATGGCACATCTAGATATGTTTGCTCAACGTCAGTGGGCTTTTGAATTGCGTCTTCGACAGCTAAATCATATTGCAACATGTCAAGTGTCTCTTGAGGAACTAGTCACTAAAAGATCTAAACAAAATTTAAAAGTGAATTCGAATTCAAAAACTACCACGGAAGTTGATGAATCTGCTTTTATTCATTCTAAAACATTTCCCAATCAATCTCTATACAATGGTAACAATCAATTGGTGAGAGACATGACGGTAGTAAATTCTTTGTCTAACGATTCATTTTCCGATGGTTCTAATCCTCTTTTGTCTGGCTACAATAGACCATTCAGTTCAATTTTTTCTAGTAGTCCAACACGACGTACACATTTTAGTAACAAAAGTGAAGCAGTTGATGCCTATCCAAGTGCTATCCAAATCGCTTCAGCGATTGCCGGACAACGACTTACCTCAGAATGGAATAAGTGGTACAATAAAGGATTCTATATACCTCACACTGTTGATTTTACCTTTGAATCTGTAAGCAAGTCCTTTCTGAGTGTTGGTGGCTTACCGCTAGGAACCTGTGTTTGCTTAATCCTTAATGGGGTTTCCTGGCCTTGGTTGTTTAACTTGACTCAGGTAGTTCGAAATGAACTGTTACCATCC
The DNA here is from genome assembly GCA_944470415.2 of Schistosoma rodhaini. Lineage (NCBI taxonomy): Eukaryota > Metazoa > Platyhelminthes > Trematoda > Strigeidida > Schistosomatidae > Schistosoma > Schistosoma rodhaini. The sequence continues at coordinate 65,232,068 of OX104044.1, forward strand.
TCTCATTTTTTACCTGCTTTGTACGCTGTTCCATCGGCGCATGTTAAAGGAGCTGTAAAATCTCGTAATCATGTAAGTCAACTTTCGATACTGTTTTCCTAATTTATTTATTTAACTAAAGATTTCTTTTTGAGTATAATGATAAACCCAGTCAATTGTTCACTTCCGTTTATAGATTACAATTACTTGGTGTACTAACTTCATTTAGATCCTCACAAACCAAAGGATATTATAACAGTTTTGGAAGCATTCTTAACTTTATACCCCAAAGTAAAGAAATGATAGAAGTCGGGATCTGTTATAACTTGTGGCCGAGTGGATAATAGTATGATAATAGTTCATAAGTCGAAATAAAGCTCATAATGTAGTGGACAAGAACACGTGCGGGGACAGTCGAATGTATTTAAGCACAAATTACAGACTATCTCACTAAATTCTGATAACCATACAGTAAACAGTTAATTTGCGAAATAACAATCAATTGTCTCCATCTTAACTGTTCCTTCTGTTAATATCAGTCCGTCTTCTCTCATTTTATTGTTCATGCATTTTCATACCGATTGCGCTTCATTCCTGTTCGTTCCTTATCGATCTTCTGCCAAAATACATTCTATGTTTGACCATCACCATATACTACTTATGTGGATATAAGTAGCCCACACCACAATAATAAGGAAGACATGAATATAAATAGTTTAGTTATTTAGCCACTATACGATAAAAAATATATGCATAGTACTGGCTGATAAATCGACCCCAAAATCACCATTCACTATTCTCATTGGGACATAATAGGATCACTGGTTAACTACGTTACACTTACGGCAGAGATTTCTCTGTAGCCTTAGTATACAACGGTCATCCATATTAATCCTTCGAATTTGTGTAACTGACAAATTTCCCGCATCTCTAATTTACACAAATAGTGGATGAAATGAGAAGATACAAGTATAAAATCAGATAATTTTTGGGGTGCCTATGCTGTGATAATACATCTGGAAATGACTCGACTACTGTTTTCGGGAAAAAAAATAATACAATGAATACATATTTCTATGATGAGTCGAATCCAGTTTTATTACTTTCCGATATGAATCATTGTTAGTCCAACTACTTGTTAATGGTTCAAAGCCCTCACTCTAATGATTTTTTGTTGATTATATTACCCGTCTAAGCGAACTCTACCTACCAATGACCATTCCTTTGTTTATTTTACGATTGGGTAGCATGTACACGATGACTTGTAAGGTTGTTGATAGTACTCCAACATAAAATGAGATCCCTATAATGTAACTGGATTTGAGGTTATAATTGTGGGTTAAATGTTCTAAATAACTCAATATTTGAATGGGTAACGTCACATCTGTATCATTGCTGTTTATTTTGTCCCTCTAAATAAGGTTTATTAAATGAAAACAAATATTATTTTTTTTGTCATATCCATGTTAAAATGCAACAGTTTTTTGTGGCTCCTAGTCGAACATATTCTTAATATTAGTCAACTATAAACCCTCAAAATCCATGTTTTTTCTATCGTTTTGTGGTTTTCCAATCCCTCACTGATTCTGCAGGGAGAGCCTAATAAAAATAAAGATCTCATAGAAGCTTTTTCGTCGCTCAGTATCACTCCTACGGAAAAGTCATCAGAGACATGGAATAATAAGATTGAAAAATCGTCATCACCTCAAATCCAGTCAAAGGAAGATTTTCACACCGGCAAACAGTTACCACCTCCCGTACCTAAACCAAATGCTCCCCGTCGTCCAGCAGAAAGCCGAAACAAAACTAGTTCAAATATTTCACCACACAACAGAAGTCGCTATCAATCATCCCGTGAGTTATACCATTTATTTTTCAAACTCTTTAGTCCCATTTATATTATCTAAACAAAATACCATGTGGAGCGTTGGATTCCTAAATCTGTCTTCCTACTATTCACCGCTAATGGTTTGAAATCTCGTTTATCTACCAGTATAACCTTACCAAGTAAGTATTGGAATGTAAAACCCATTTTAAAAGTACTCTGCTTCAAGTTGCTACATTGTGCAACAAAACAAGTAAATTTGAAAAGATGAAAACCGCTGAAATAAATGAATATTCCAAGTATTTATTGGATATTTTAAGTATATTTGAATGAAGAGTAATAACATGTTCGATAAGTAGTCGAAGACAATTAGTAAATACATTCGGACCCTACTACTTATTAGCTTTGATCACCACTATTTCATCTTGAGAACACCAAAAGTTTACAATTATACATACATCCTAAGCCAACAATCTATGACTAACTGGACTAATGCTATCTCTTTTGACCACCCTTCGTTTTCTTATAAATCATTCACAGTCTAGCCACAAATATACGCTGTTGAACGGTGCTTTATTATGCGTAACACAACCTTGCCACCACAGTTATTTTGAACTGATAGTCTTTATAATTCACTTCAGTACCCCTTTCAGTGACAAACACGGCCATAGAACCTCACGATCAACGGAGTCAGATGCCGCCTTAAGGTTGAGAAATACTACTATTGTGGGAGATCTGAATGTGCGTCTATGTTCTAGGACCTGACGTAGAGTGAATATCTGGTCTATGCAACCACGTCCAGGTCGGATACCAGCCTGGTCTTCTCTAGTCTGCTCTTCACGAGCTTTGGAAAGGCGTCGAAGTATTATTGAAGATAATATTTCAGACACTATATTGGTCAAACTGATCCCTCTGTGATTGTCACAAGAGGACTTTTGTCCTTTCTTATAGACTGGCACAATCAGTGATTGGGACCAGTCAGATGGAATTACGTCCAGTTCCCAGATTCTACCTAAGACCTCAGTCAATCTCGTTGGTAGTACTGGACCACCATCCTTAAAAATCTCAGAGGTAAAGGTGTCAAGGCCTGCGGCTCTCCCTCGCTTCAGATTTCCTATAGCTTTTTCAACCTCGTAGAGAGTTGGAGGATTTTCATTAGCTTGCCATTCAGGACGACTGGGGATCGTGGGTAAATGAAGTGTGGCTGAAGGCCAGTTGAACTGATCCCTAAAGTGTTCTGCTCATCGATCCAATCTCCTGGACCTATTGCCGCTGCCTTTTCCATCTCTCTTGCTTTCGCTACCCACCACTGTTCACGATCATTGCGTAGGCTTCTTACTAGCCTTCGCTTAAGCTGACTCCGCTCTTCGTTATGTTCAGAACCAGGGGGGATGAGTTTTCGAGCATCTATCAGTGTGGTAGATGCTGCCGAGATCCATTGTTTCTCCCTGACCTTATGGCTTACCTTACTAGCGGATATCACTGTTGTTTCCACAGCTTTACGCATGTCATTCCACGCTGCTTCGGGGTGGGCACAACTTACATGTCTGCCTAACTGTTTTTCTAGTTGTTCCTGAAATATATTCTTAGCTTGCCTATCGTTAAGTAGAACCCTTAGAGGCTTCCCTGCAGTGTCTTTCCTACGTCCAGTAAGACTCAGACAGATACGTGCTCGCACTAGAACATGATCTGAGTCTAAACATGTGCTCCAGAATGAGCGACAGTCTTCTATCGAGCCCCTCCATCGGTGGCTGATAGCGATGTGATCTAATTGGGTCCAACGTTGGGACGAATTCGGGGGTCGCCATGTCAAAAGATGTTTTTCCTTATGCTTAAAGTTAGTATTTGCAATAAATAGGCGGTTATCTGAGCACAGCTGCAACAGACGATCGCCATTATCTGTTCTTTTAGCCACGACACCATAAGATCCACCCAGGTGTCTTTCCGTTTCACTTAGTTTACCTACTTGAGCATCAAAGTCACCAGCCACTATTACTACATCAGAACGCCTAGCTTTTCGGAGAAGGTCAGAAAGTTTCCTGTAAAACTCATCTTTTATATCGTTTGAGCTGCAGACAGTGGGAGAGTAGGCAGAGACGACGAAGAGGCAACTACGAGTTTCCCTATCTTTCCGAGTCCTTACTGATCCGTTTAGTCGGACAGCGCATAGACGACTGTCTACTGGGATCCAGTCTAAACGAGCTAGTTCTGCCCTAGGACTTAATGCTATACCTACTCCAGCGAGGCCACGGGAAGCAGCATTATGGCTTCCAGATACACGAAGGGTGTATCGAGATGAATCTTTATTTTGATTAGGTGAGGTCTAATGAATGACACTACTCGGATCTTGTATGCGCGTTTCGGAGACGCAGCACACATCGATGGTGTAAGATTCTAGAGTCCTAGCTAAGGAAGCCTGTTGTCCTATTTGGCACCATGTTCGGACATTAAAAGTTCCTATATATAGTTTAGAGCGTGGTTTCAGGAGACCAGGAATAACGTTCCGTGTACTCGAATCGTTTGCCCTACCGGTACGAGGTGATAAAAGTACGTGGGAAGGGTTAGTCGTGGAGATAAGAGAGTTATTAGGAGTAGGATCACTTCCCGGCTGCCCACACCGTGGAAGGGTATTTCTTGAGGGACCTGAAAAAGAAGTCGGATTAGTGTTGGTCTTAACGACCTGGGAGCATGACCGCAGTGCTCAAGGGACAACTACTTGAGGCCGGTCACGCATGGCCTTTTTGTGGGGGATTTTTGACGTGTTAGCTCCGTTCTTCAAAGGACCTTACCGCCGGATACGGAAATCCGTGGGATAAAGCGAGGTGTGCATTTTTAGGGTCGACCTTTTCTAACCCCACCCCTCCTTGTGGGAAAGCAGCATCGCTGTCATGCTGGTTGTCTGAAGGAAACACCTTACTGCTGTCACACCTCTGTACAGTCAGCAGTACGACTTCGCCTTCGGACCTTGGGATTGCTGCTTTTAGTCTCACCGCTCTTCAACCGACCTGTCTGGCATGGTAGGACCTCGAGGAATGATTGTTTCAGCCAGCATAGCCCGATTGCTTCATCACGATGGGCAAGCCCGACCACCACGTCAAGGTATCAGCAGCGGTCGGGACTTGATGTTTAGTTCTTTAAAAATATTCCATGTAACCTTATTTTAAATCAAATTGCTTCAATCTGTATTTCATTAATTACCTTCCTAAGTCACTGCTTTCAACATTTTCAAAGTTTATAATCGGAACTAGTGAGTCACGTTTTTACCTTGTCAATCATTCACCTATAAACTTGGTTGTTTTTATATGAAGGTATGTGTGTATCGCTTACTTTATATATCACGTTTCTGTAGCTTATTTTTGTCTGGTTATCAAATGGAGTTGGCGCAGTTGCCTTCTCCTGTTTGCCCCGCTTCGCTTCTCTGATTGTTTGTCTGAATCAACGAGTCTATGAAACATATGTATCCAAGATTCATTCTGTATTTGGCTTATTTTATTCCTGCATTCACTGACTCAAATCAGGTCGATAATCGTGAACGAGGGTAGCCAGAATGCATATCTCATAGACATCATCATACGTTCAAATAAGAGTCAGATCAACGGTCCATAATATATATATATATATATATATATATATATATATATATACTACTCAAAAGCGTGGTGATTGATTGCGGATTAATGGTCTTCTTTTATGTCATTTATTTCTCTCCATAGGTCACCAACAGGTTGATAAAACCACTAAAATTAATGAAGCACCTATAGAATCTACAATACAGACTAGACGCTGTGATAATCCTTTAACGAATAATGATATTGTTTTAGATAGTCATGAAGCAGACAATGAAATATTAATACCATTGCTTGGTTATGCCTTCCGAAAACCAGCTAATTCTCAACCTCTGGAAATATATTGCGACCATTTGTCCAAAAATAAAGTGAGTTGACATTATTTAAAACACTTAATTTCCTTTAAAGCTAGTCTGTATTTTTAATTATCTCTACTTCGATTTGTTTAAGTAGCACGTCAGTAATGCTTAAGCGTTCTCAACTTTTATTCACTTTAGAACTTAAATGGATGTTTTGTTCTGTTTTTTGCATTTTTTCAACTGAAACTACTCATTTTGTTCTAAATTCGATACCGAAGGTCGTGTGTTCGATTTCCAGATGTGACATCGAGGATGCGCACTGCTGTGGTGTCCCAAACTCGAACGAACTGGTCGTCCAACGTTTCCAGGTTTTTGTCTATGGTCTAGCTAAGATCAGTTCGTAGTTTGAACTCACAACAATTCTGCAATCTAAACAAATATTTGTATTGTGATGTATTTTTATAGTCACGTTTTTACCTTTTAGATAAAATCCCTGTAACCATTTTTATCACACTAAGAATATCAGAATATCTGGATTGTGTTTTCTGTCCGCTGATAGGATAACATAAATTGAATTGATGATATATACCATTTTCTATCTTGTTGGATAGACCAAGTCTGAATAATTTTCAGTTTTAATGAACATTGAAATCATTTAATTCTAACACTCGGACTGATTGTATTCTAATGAATTAGTTATTTCTTAGTAGTTGGAAAAATCACTTCAACTCCTTTGCTATTCATCACGTTACTTTCATCTTCGTTTACTGATGTCTGTCGATCGGACTAACATAAATTGTGTCAAGCTTTACGCTGAGTATGACTGACATACCTACCTCCACTTTATTGATATTGCTCAAAATTTCTGATCAGTTGATTGTTTATAATTGCCACTTTTCCCTCCTCATGTTTCTTCCGAAATTGTTATTTTCTGTATTTTCTCAATGTACGTACAGATTTAAACAGTGTGAAGTTTTAATTTAGTTGAACTAGTGCACCTGGTGAACCGTAGTATTCTGTTTTTTTCTTTTTGATAAACCATTATCGCTGCTACAATCAAATAAACATTTCTGGAAATTCGCATAATATGTACACTTGTTTATGTTAGATTGTTTAGTGACAACTAACTTCTTAGCGGAACATGATGTATGTTTTAATTGTTGGTCTGATTAGATACAGAGATAATTTGGTAATGGCTTCATGAATCTTGTTACCTATTACTTTCTAGGAGACAGTGTGATTCATCTTTGTCATAATGATAATGAGGAGAGGGGAACAACGACAAAAAAATATTAGACTATCTGGGACACAAATTTAAACCTTATACTTAATAGTTATCTACTTGGTATGTTATGTGCTTTCCTGGCTATCTAGTGAGTGAGCGTTGGACAACTGGATTCTAGACCATTAGGCCTTATTACTTTTGGCTGTTTTATCACTGTCATCGTATCATCGGTGTTGTGTAGACAATTCTGGTGAAATAGTTAGCAATTGGACTAGATCATATAACAGCTCTCTTGTAATTACAGTTCTATCACACAGGCACCAATATAATTCAAACATCTGTTTTTTTGTTATTCCGTGGTTGGATTTCAGTTACAATTAACCGGTCCATAAACTTAGCTTTTTGGATTTTTATTACTCAGTCAATATTTATTTTGAATTTTCATTATATTTGTGGTAATGGTTTCGACTAAATCATATTTAATTTTTTGAACATCGTGAGCTGTTAAGAAAATTAGTTTTTAAGTATTTGTACTTTGTATTCATTATATCGTGTATTTATCACCAAACTTTTCATTCGACACATACAGAAGGTTTTGAGTAGAAGAGAAAACAAAAATACAGGCTCGGGCAAAAGTCATACCGTAGTCCTAGACCCAGTGGAATCTTGTTCTTCCTTAATTGATGCTCCTTTGCGTCCACGCAGCGTCAGGTTAGCGTCCAAATGGGCTGCTAATCAAATCAAAACTAAATTGGTCAATACAGTATGTGAAGAAGATCCTCTGTTATCGGAGAATACAGATCAGATGAGTCAGATTTCTAATAATATGGCTACACGTTTGTATGGCGCTTATCAGCAACTATCCAGCTTTCCAGTCCCAAATCTTTTACGTCCTATATGCCAGTGGCTGGGTATTTATTGGTTAGGAAAAGGCGATCAACTACAAGCGGGAAGATTTTTATCTCAAGCTATCGGTATTGGACCCACAACCCTGTACTTATCTATCTTAAGTTCTCGGATAATGTAAGCTTTCTTTACACGAACTTTACCAATTTATTAATTTACACATAAATATTGATACAAGGGGGCACCAGATATATATGCGCCACACAAAACAATGAGAATGAGAAGGGAAAAGGGGTAAGGTGTATATAAGAAAAAAAGAAGAGACAACAAGAACCACAGAGTGTATGTTAGTGTAATAATAAGAGTAATAATGGGGGAACAGAAATATACAACCAGAAGATCTCTTTCAGTTAAGGAAGTTATGACCACTCTTTATTAAGGAAGTAAAAAGGTTACAGCACGATCGCCACTGGCTTCTATTCTGAGCTATATCTGATAACGTCTCTAGCCACTGTGTTGCACCATCTCTTGGACCCCAACCAGGGAGTCGTGAAGGACCAACAGAAGCCAGTCCTTTGCGGCTTTCTTTCATGCCACGACACCATGTCATAACTGACCACCTCTCCTCTTTTTCCAACTAGTCGCAGCGTCGGCAAATAATGTACGACGTGGAATTCTCTGGGACGACATTCGTAGAACATGTCCAAGCCACCGAGGTCGGTGTTTCAAGATGGTGACACTAATTGGATTATCGTCTCTGTGCCCGAATAGAAATAAAGTCAGTAGATATCGTCATTTCACAAGTAAATGAAATGACGATATCTACTGACTTTACCACTTGATCCCATGAAAATACTTATGTTATAGGAATAACCATATCGTTCTTTGATACAATTCGCACGTTTTTTAAACCAAGACTTTCCTAGATTTTGCATCGTAGTTAATCAAATGCTAACTTATTATGGGTTCGTAAACTTAGCTTAAAGCTACAAATTCCGAATGAGATTTATTAATAGTACGTGGTTACATATGTCAATGAATGTTAAGAGAAATTCAGTTCTGTGACCTGGTTAAGATTGTTGTGACCGGTAGTGTTCGAAAGTTGATGTCAGTACACACTATTTATGCACCAGCTCGGGCACTCGAGAGAAAATATGGACAGTGACAAAAAAAGCTGAATTGGGTAAACCGGGTCACACGTGTGTGCTCAAATATATATATATATATATATATATATATATATATATATATACTGTTCGCATTAATTTCTTCCTATATTTATAAACAGTATAAGACATTGAATGCTCGTACTACAGTTTGTATATCTACGTGCTCGGCGTGGTAGATCTATCTAGTTGTGGATTTTGTCTCCGGTTTATATTTGGTCTATCCACGAGTAATATGAAATTGGTTTGTGTACTTCTTAGAATTCCATTCACTGCCTCAATTTCTTCTGAACTATTTTCAGAAGATTGCTTTTGTCTAATATACACCCTAAATATGTTTTCGTATATTATTTGTTTCAACTAATTATATTATGTTATAGTCACTTACTCATTTTTATCTTTTCATGCCAGTCATTTAAAGTCCTCTGATTCTCAAGATTCTGTTTCTGATCGCAAAAAACATTATAACTGGTTCCCTATTTTGAATCGAGTGATGACTGTTTGTGCTCCTAATAATTTTCTAGTAAAAAATGGAAATCAGATGCCCACTTGTGGAAAGCTTATTCATTGTGACGATAATAGTTCACTCACGGTTCGGGTTATTCAACTCTGTCTTGTTGATGAACTCAGCTGCAAGTTTTCTAATTTAATTGATAAAAGTGATGATATTTACCATCACAATATTTCTCCATACGGACTCGGTGCTCGTTCTGGAGGTTACTTACTAGTATCGCGTTATACGGGTGTTTCTGGTCAATCTCTAAATACATTTGAAGTGGAGACACGTGTTATGCATGGATTCACTCATTCTGTAAGTTTATAAATAGTAAAATTTAAATTGTACACTGTAGTTCCTCTTTATGCTACATGTGTGACTAGCGTGACAGCTATTATTAAAATTACTAGTACTTCAATGAGAATAGCATAATATTTTAACTTGTTAACTTAGTTCAAGTGAAATCGGAAGCGTGCAACGATAATAACTAGTCTACCAATTTTTTGTCCTCAGTGACTGAAGACTACATCAGTATGTAGAAATCATTTTGTAACGGAGTAGTGTTTAAAACAATTACGATTAGTAACGTTTTTAATAATCCAAATAGAATTTCTAGAGAATATATGTAACAGTTAATTTCATTGGTTTGAGAACTGTTATTCAAATATTATTTTGTAAATCTAAAAGTTTGACTGATTTCTTAACATCATATCATCCTCCTAAACATTGACCCCCATTACTGCCCAAGACACTATGTAATATTGGGAATCCACATACAGTCGTCGTTTCCTTTATTACTAATCATCAGTACTCATGTTGGAGCATAAAAACTGTATTAACGTCTGAACATAAACTGGGGTTTCCTTAGGCGATCACTTCCGAATCCTTTGACCTGAACGTTTGATCCACGAGATAGTTGAGAAACTTCAGCGGGTCAGATGTCATGGTGGTTACTGACCGTGATGCCCTAAAGTCTAATCCATGGATGATATTTTCAGAGTTTGGTCTCAGTGTTTTTTATTATAGACTCATAAATCTGAACAACTGAAAATAATGTGAATCAAAAGTTTCCTTTCTAACTTTAGCATTGTCCATTGATTTAATAAATTTAGGGATATTGTTACTGTAGATAAGGCAATTTGGGATGTAACATTCAACAAACTTTCATTTTCACTGCTCTGTTATTGAGTGGTTTGAATCTCAGGACACCATCCTCAATAATAATGTAAAAGAAGGCAATAGACAAAAAATTTATATATATTGCAAAAAGTTACAAAGATTTACATCATACATATACGTAGCGTTCAGTCGTCCATTTGCATCCTCCGGAGTGTTCTGCCAACTCCGTGATTTCGCCGTGCTGAAACCTTTCACTATGTCTGACAACTTCAAGGCTACGTTTCGCAACGTACTACTTACAAGCAAACTTGTGAATAGCATCCATTACAATACTTCAGTGAATCCGTGCTTTGATTTGTTGTAATGTGGCAATTTAGGAAAATTGTTACGTAGTTACTCATTAATTGTATTTTCATACATTCTATGTCTATGTAGGTTTTACAGTCTATAGATGTTAGAAATCTAGATTCAATTTTTCTACCATCCTCAATACAATATTAAACATTTTAAAGCTCGTTTAATATGATTTTCCATGTCTTTCCTTCGTGATAGTATATACGTATTTTAGTAGTTATCTAAGCTGACTGTATAATAAATCAATTAGGGTTATTATTATTTTCTGCTGAAATGTTCTTTAATTTTTAAAGATCGACAAGCAGTGATTAGTGGGATCAAACTTTAGTAGTATGGGCTTGTTGACATCCTGGTGTTTTTTGTTATATACATCGCTGTTATTTACAAGAGAGATGTAAAAAACAGCGGCAATAGGTAACAGCAGACAATTGTTCAGACTTGTATTAGGAACCCAACTATCTCGGAAAAAGATGGACATATCATTCATTTTCAATCCAGAAGATTGGATCGATGAGCAGAACACTTTAGGGATCAGTTCAACTGGCCTTCAGCCACACTTCAGTTACTCACGATCCCCAGTCGTCCTGAATGGCAAGCTAATGAAAATCCTCCAACTCTCTACGAGGTTGAAAAAGCTATAGGAAATCTGAAGCGAGGGAGAGCCGCAGGCCTTGACACCTTTACCTCTGAGATTTTTAAGGATGGTGGTCCAGTACTACCAACGAGATTGACTGAGGTCTTAGGTAGAATCTGGGAACTGGACGTAATTCCATCTGACTGGTCCCAATCACTGATTGTGCCAGTCTATAAGAAAGGACAAAAGTCCTCTTGTGACAATCACAGAGGGATCAGTTTGACCAATATAGTGTCTGAAATATTATCTTCAATAATACTTCGACGCCTATCCAAAGCTCGTGAAGAGCAGACTAGAGAAGACCAGGCTGGTATCCGACCTGGACGTGGTTGCATAGACCAGATATTCACTCTACGTCAGGTCCTAGAACATAGACACACATTCAGACCTCCCACAATAGTAGTATTTCTCGACCTTAAGGCGGCATTTGACTCCGTTGATCGTGAGGTTCTATGGCAGTGTTTGTCACTGAAAGGAGTACCAAAGAAGTATATTAACCTCATAAAGGCTCTCTATTCGAACACAACTGGTCGAGTTAGAGCCTATGGCGAACTGTCATCAGAATTGGTTACCTCAAGTGGTGTTCGTCAGGGCTGTCCATTCTCCCCATTCTTGTTTAACTTTGTCGTTGACATACTTTTAGAGATATCACTTTCATCAGCTAAACCTCCAGGAGTTGAACTTTTACCGGGAGACTCACTTGTTGACTTAGTATACGCCGACGACATAGTTTTATTTGGTGAGGACGCTGGCAACATGCAGAGTCTTCTGACCACTATAAGCAACAATGCAGGCATGTTCGGGATGCGATTCTCTCCCTCGAAGTGCAAAATGTTACTTCAGGATTGGGTTGCATCGACACCTGAATTAATGATAGGGAGTGAAGTAGTTGAGCGTGTAGACCACTTCACTTATCTTGGGAGTCTCATCAGCCCTTGTGGTCTGGTGTATGACGAAATCTCATCACGGATACAGAAGGCTCGTCTAGCTTTCGCCAACTTGCGTCATTTATGGCGTAGGCGAGATATCCTTTTAGCAACAAAAGGGCGTGTTTACTGTGCAGCAGTTCGTTCCGTCCTACTTTATGGCAGTGAAACATGGCCGATAAGAGTAGAGGATATTCGTAGGCTACTAGTATTCGATCATAGGTGTCTTCGAAGCATTGTTCGTATATCCTGGGACCACCGGGTAAGTAATGCAGTTGTTAGTAAACGGGTACTAGATAAAGATGGCAAATCGATTGATGAAGTCGGTTGAGATCAGTTGAGATGGCTGGGGCACGTGTTACGTATACCCAACCACCGGCTGTCCCAACGAGTGATGTTTTATCGTATAGGAGTAGGTGGGAAGAAAGCTAGAGCGACCAGACCAAAACGTGGCACAAATCAATGAAGTCACTGACAATTGGACTGAGCCATGTTGGTAGGTGTAGTCTACCTGGTTGGAATGTGTTATGATTTTATCAAGGCCGTCGCCAATTTGTTGTGACTCTACAAAATAAACAAAGGACGTATGCTTATTCGTTATTGACTTTATGTCCACTTTTATCACGTGAATTATCCACCAATGGGAATACGACTTTTCCGACCTTAACACTGTTACAATTAATGACGTTCTATTAGTATGAGTAATCTAGGGTCCTCATTGGTCCTCTATTCGCCTAGCCCTGCCACTTGAGTCCAGAATACCAATGACAGCTGTTATGCGAATCTATGCGGATCGTTTATTTCAAACATACTCTATAAGTATCAGACAGACAGACCACACCACACCATAAAATAGAAAATAATATTTGTACATAATCAAGCCAAATGTGGCTGTGAATGTGGGAGACAGTAATCAGTAAACTGAGTATAATTTAGGAACAGTAAATCATATAATAATAATCAATTGGTCCAAATTAAACTTATGATAAGATGAATATAGATATACATAATCTAGTTACTGAATAGTTATACAATAAGAATATATATAGAATAATCGTCCATTAATAGGTCCTGGGAGTTACCCGTACTTATGTCTTCGCTAGGATATAACAGGATGCCCCCAAATGCCCTGGTACGGCCGGGAGTGCGGAGAGTCCGCTCTCTCTCGAAATGCTCTCACATCGCCACCCATATATAGCCTCTGCCAGGGAAGTCCTACTCACTGCCTTCTCCTGGCTGGGGTGTTCACGACAGTGATAGGACGAAAAGCGAATGTTCGGCGCTTTAACCGGGTTGATGGGCACGGAAAGTTCACCTAGGGACCTTGGAAAACCCTGATTCCAAACTAATAGTGCACATGCGTTTCAGTATCCTGAGGGAACAAATGGCGTATGAATCAATCGTTGGTCACCGGCTAACATGGGACTCATCTCCTCACGATGCTCCACTGCCTTGCGGATCAAAAGTTACTTTGTTTTTCACAGTATTCTTCAGTAGCTATTGTCATCATCCTAACGTGGCGGAATGTTATATTAAAATAATTCTATGAATGTAATTTTATTTTATACAGCATTATTCATAAAGATGGACAATCGTATTTATAGTTATTTAGCATAAATGTACATATAATAAAACAAGTGGATACTCCATTGTTTAAAAAGTGGTTGAAAGTGTTTATATGTATCAATGTTGAATCATGTGGAGTAATAAGAAGTTAAAAATATATTTAAATGGAAGATAATTGTTCACTCAAAGAACATTTTAAAAAGTAAATATGAAAACACTAAGATATATATTCGTGACCTTTCTTCAAGTGAAAAATAATTTTTTTTAATAACAGTATCTTCTCTGCAATTTAGATTAAAATTATCTTAAGTCTATCTATTCTTGTGTATCTTTTCCATAGGGTTTCAAATATATGGATAGTTTTGACGAAATTCAGACGGAGAGCCTTGATTCAATGGCTATTGAAGATCGTGCTAATTACTGGCGTACACGGTATAACTTGAATGAACGACTAGAAGTATGGCATATTTTTCATTACGTTTACTGTGTGTGCTTGAACTGACTTTCCCTTATTTTATGTGCAAATACAAAAGCTTTTTTAAAGGATATACATTTAGCTTTCTCATTGACATTTTCTTCGTTGAAGAAAACTGATTATCTCTGTTCCATTGTTTGTCATTTTGGTTTTGAACTCATCTATATATATATAACTGAAATTATTCGTTTCTATTAAGTTAAATAATGCAATATTGTAGCTCATTTACCGAATACTGATTCCTGCGCTCAACTCTGAGTCGCATTGCTTGTATGAAGGTTAGTGATACTATCCGTCCCCCCATACTGAAATAGATGAAACCGGGGTTCTCAGTTTTCACTTAATAATTAAAAGTTAATCTCTTTTGCCACTCAGTCACCTCTTCACCTTATTGTGTTTAAAGTTTACTGCATTGTTTGTAGTTTGGTTTATCTTGAACCTGCTTTTCTTATAAACTAACACATTAGCAATATGTTTCCTATGCAAAAAAGCAATATAGTGCTATCCAACTAGTTTTTAGTTTTCCTATTGCAATAATAGAAAAACAATCTGCTGAATGTGCAAACGAAATAGTCCTCAATATTACAAATAATGTTACTACAAACATAGGTGATTAATCATTGGTTGTTTTGTAACCTTTAATTTCATTTGCTATTATTCATTTATTTACTTGCTGGTTAAGTATAGTTATGATATTTAAGTATTTCGTATGTCAAGAATGTAGTTACTATCTTAACATACTTCCAATTACCCACTCTACTGACCAGTGGTTCTGATTTCGATTCGATTCGAGTAGCAGCATATAAAAGTTTGACTATCTCTATCATTACTCGTAATTCTGTAATTTAACTGAACTGTTATCATAAATGCAAGCACTTTTCATATCCATTTATAATCGTAATTTATTTGATGTATATAAGCACATTTTAATTTGGCCACTTTATTTAATGTCATTGGTCAAAATAACAGAACATCGAGGGACAGTATACTACCAAAACTCTACAAATTCAGTACAATAAATGATTTCAACCTTGCTGAAATAGCTGATATGTGTACTTTCAAAATATCATTTCTTCCATCAATTATATTTTACCATGACTTAGCTACCTATGTTAATCTTTTCAACCTATGTTCCAAGGATTGTTAGCTTAACACAATTTTTGTCTTTTGAATACTTCAAACTTTTTGTGTTTTACTTTCACTTATGTACTTCTGTATCTATAATTGAAAAGTAGTGCCTAAATAGATCGATAGATTGCTGAGACCAAAAGATTTAAGTGGTCAATTCACTTTCCAAGCGTTCTGTTTTCGAATAATGTTTTTAATATGCTTTATCATTTGTCTTTATGTGTATTACTTGTATGGTGATATATGATTTAATTCACCCACATAATTCTTCGTTTTTAAAATCTGACAAATTAGTTTCTTCATAAACGAATTTCATTTTTATCTCAGCATTCATTTTTAGTCCTTTGTAACAATTTTGTAGAATTTACTTATTGAAATGCGTCGTGAATGGTTTACTAGAGATGATCTAGATTGGTTATTCAGTCGAGAGGAACATTGTCGTAACAATGAACTCAAAAATGATTATAACCCTGCTTCTGTAGTCATTATTCCGGATCGGGTGAGTTTAGCACTATCTTTTCTAGTAAACTCAACTATATATTGATTTTGCTTAGTGTTCTGTTTGGGGTTTACTTATCTGACGTACACAAGCTAAGATGCACGTAACATTTTTAACTTGGTACTTCTATTTGCTTAACGTTTTGGGAATTAAATTAGCTTTTCGGTTGATATGAATCGATAGCTGCTCCCAACTCTTTTTTGATTGGAAATTATGTTACATTTGGATGTGCGCATTTTCTAAACTACTCTCTAGTCCTCACCTGTTTGTTTCAATCTTCATAAATGTCACTTATGGCAAAGACGAGATATCCGTCTATCAATTAAGGGACGAGCATACTGCGCAGCAGTCCGTTCTGTTTTACTTTACGGCTGTGAAACATGGCCATTAAGAGTAGAAGATACTCGTAAGTTACTAGTATTTGACCACAGATGCCTTAGAAATATTGCTCGCATCTACTGGGATCACCGGGTAAGTAATAGTGAGGTTATACACAGGGTATTAGGAAATGATGGTAAGTCAGTTGATGAGGTGATGAATCTTCATCGACTGAGATGGTTAGGCTACGTTACGTATGCCTGAACACCGATTACCACGACGCGCTATGCTGACTAGTGTAGGGGATGGTTGGAAAAGAGTTAGGGGCGGCCAAACTAAAACGTGGCATCAGTGCTTGAAGTCACCAACTTCTAGTCTGATCCATGTTGGTAGATGCAGACTACCTGGTTGGGGTCCGCGTGACTATCGTAACCAATGGTTGGAGACTCTGTGTGACATCGCTCAGAATCGATCACAATGGCGTAGGTATATACACTCCTTATCTTCCCTTAAACCTTGAGATTAAAATTGCTTCATAACTTTCTTCCTTGCTATAATATATCCTTATATACAACCTATCTTTTATATACTACCACCACTAAATTAACTATTTCTATGAATCCGGTGTTCATCTTGTTGTGCTAACGAGGTATGGCAACTTGGATCGATGTATATATGTGTCTGGTCCTATGTTATAGCTGACTGACTGAAATGTGAAAAAGGTCTTCGACAAGACGCATTTACCTTGCGTAAAAAACTAAAGAGTATCCAAGCTGCCGGTGAGAGTAATCTTGTTGAATAACTTCTGTGACTGCACTTGATTCACATTTCTGAAGTTCTCAGGACAAATGGGACTGGAAATAAGGAAATCCGTGTAACTGTAATCCCAATAACCTGTAGTAAGCCCATTCAACTATTGTGTTATTTGTGTGCTCTCTGTAATTTAGACATTTAATCCACTTTGTAAATTTATGTGTGAGTCTGATTGAGCGCATGTCTGCACATCAATCTTTAATCTATTCTCTCATTAGTTGTAAGCAAAGACAATCAATAATTTGTCCATAGTCCTTTAACATTCATAAATATATATGGATTTTTAACACTCATTGATACACACACACACACTTTTTTCCCTAAGTGCTTGATATCTGTACGCTTGCGAATTTTATCAAACTTCAGCAATAAACTATCTCTATAACTGGTGTTCAGGCTTTTGACTAATCTCGAGTAAACCCATCATTTTACTAGGAGATTTAACCTGGATTAAATATTCAGTTAACGGGATATTATTTATTTATTTATTAGAGTCAAATACAGAGGAATTAATCCTCTACGAACCAACTAAGATGTAAGACGTGTATCTTTTATTGCTATTCTTACAATAACAAGACTAGGAGGATTATCCATTGTACAATCGAACTTCTGTAAAGTGAATCTTATATGTACATCAAGTTTGCTAGATAGGCATCAGTTATTATTTACACTTGAACCTAATATATTTGTTTCCCAAAACTAACGTACGTCCATGACTCATATCAGAGGTCTGGTTAAATGTTTACCATCCAACTGGACACAGTGTCAGATCATCAAAAGTCAGCTGGCGTTACATTTTCAAAAGACAAAAAACATTAACTTGTAGGGTTAGATTGTTATTAATTATCCCGTTTTTGAAACTGAGATTTAGAATATACCCACACAAAGACCAAAAATGAAAGAGCTTTTGACGACGAGGATGATTTTTATGCTATTTGGTGATTCGTTAACAAACAGTATTTTCTAGCTACTCTCACAATAAAAATCAGTCACTCGCCATTTAACCGTAAATAATAGTAATTATTTTCATGCTGCTTAAGTAAGTTTACTGTCAACAATGACAAGAGTTGTGGCAAGGTATAGTGTAGTTAATTCTTACATCATAAAGTAGAAAAACATATTGTCTTTAAGTAATATTCGCTCAGAGGAGGGACATTTGTATTTTTATCTAGTCTGTAGTAAGAATATACCAATAAATTTCAATTACTACCTAACTTGTGAAAGTTATTACACTAAGTGTTCATAGTATCACCACCTATCAATCAATACAATGTGTATCCTATCATAAATGTTGATTAAAATCCATTAAGTACCTAGCACTTCATGAACTGTTGTTCGAAATCACATAGTAGGGAGAGATTTCAGATCATAACAGTTCAGGATTGAATCGCACAAGCCCCTTTAACCAGCTTGGATTACGGCTGTCGCTTTTTTAGTTTTGAGATTATACTTTGCTAGTTTATTACAAATAACTTACAAAACATTTGTTTTTTTATTACCAGATGTTACCATTTTCACTTTTTTTTATATCTTGTCATTTCACGCTCTAGCGACTAATTTATTTACCTTGGGAATGGATACTATGGGATCGTAATCCAGGTTCGTGTATCCCAACAATGACTCGTAGCTTCAGCTTACCTTTAGTTGTAGCTCACTTGGCAACTCAGTTTATGCCTTATCAAAATATTGAGACTAACACTTCTCCCAATGCTGAGCATATGAAATTATGTTCTTTTAATCCTGAGCGTGCATTTTATATCCTTAACCCAGAATCCAACCTACCCTCTACTCAACAAACCTTTGAACCGATATTTCGCAACCTATCCAGTTGGACAGGTGTCACTGGAAAGATTCCAACTGTAGAGGAGGTGAACAATGGTTTCACAAATCATGATCTTCTAATGTACGTTTGAAAGTACCTTTTATAGTGTTTTTTCATGAAAATGATGTATATGTTGATTATTTTCGTTAAACAGGTAAAACTTTTGTTTTCGTAGGTTCATCAACACTTACAAATTCACTCATATATTCTGCCTATCGTTTTTTTATTATTAGTCAATAGTCTGTTTTGTTATCTTTTACCAATATATTTCTCAGCAGTTGTCTAATTACTTACCCACACACATTTTACTTACAGATTTCTGGGTCATGGTAACGGTTCACAGTTTCTACTTCATACTTTCAATCAAGGTCTCAGTGCACGCTCCGTTGCCTTGATTCTTGGCTGTAGTTCCGGTAAACCTCGCAGCGTTGGAAGACATGAACCTTATACTTCACTCTTTAATCATCTTATTGCTGGATGGTATGTGAATCACATTTTGTATCATACGTGTAATTATTTAGTTTAGCTTGCAATTTTATTCTATGGAAACTATTTCAACTACCATAGAATAAGTGAGTAGTATTTAAGTGTAGCATACCTTTTTATTGTTTTGGTGGGTAGAACAGAAGATCACTTTTCTCTAGCTCAATATATTCAGCCTAATGAGTTTGTTTTATTTCTTCTAAAAAGTTTTTTTGCTATAACTGTATATCCATCTTGTTTTAATGATATCTTATCATCTTTATAACAATTAAACCTAAGTTTTTTATTTCTTTTATAGTCCTTTTGTTTGCGGATTGTTATGGGATGTTACTGATCGGGACGTTGATAGATTTACTTTAAAATTCCTGACTAATTGGCTGGGTAAAGATGGTTCTGATGACGAACATGATGCAAAACCACGTGAAACTTTAGGACAGTCCATTTTTAACGCAACATCTGCTTGTAAACTGAAGCATCTTGTTGGAAAATCAGTCATTGTTTATGGGATCCCCTCTGAACCTGAAAGAAAGTCACTTCTGAAATTTCCATCCTCACTTGTTAGAAAATGAATTGGATTTTTCAAAATTTGACTTATTATCTTGAAGTTATTGTACATTACCTGAATCATGTAGATTAATTCTAATGGACGTTCTGCTCTGTTTATGTATAGTCCTCAAATCTTGGACCTTTTTTCGCTTTGGTCGGCCGTTTGTAAATGTGTTTAAGTTTTTGTCTAACATATTTTTGCCTACATCATAGATCTTTCTTTTTTATTATCAGAAAACATATCAGTGCCTTGCTGTGGTTTCTCTACCAACCGGGTTAGTTTAATCACAATTAATGGAACCTAAATCTTATCTCCTCTCGAAATTGATCTTTGGTTATTAGATTGGGTCACCCTTACACGTCGCAAACGGTTTACTCCCTAAGTTGATTTTACTGATTAGTTGCTTCTACTGTGCTACCAAGGGTGATGGGACAGTGCATGACACCATTTTTGTGTGCTAGGTTTAAAGAGACTTTTATGCTATATGAATGCAGTCTACCCTGTTACTACTCCTAGTAAAGCGAATGCCCTGTTTCGGCTGAGTGTGAAAAAAGTCCGCTCTCACGTGGTCTAGCGTATAAACTCTCTGCCTTTACGCAGCGGGTGTGTTGTTAACGAGATTCAGAGAACAAATAGCTAATGTTTGGCGTTTTAATCGGGTTAGTGGACACGGCGGGTTCACCTCGGGTAGTTGAAAAACCCTGATTCCAAACCAATGCTTCACATGGGCTCCAGGATCCTAAACGCAGATGTGGCTCATAAATCTATTGTTGGTCACTCGCTATCATGTGGCTGCATCTCCCAACGTTGTCCCACCGTTCTGTGTATTAGATCTACACTGCATCACTGATGTACTTCGTTCTATTCTCTCTTTGCTCATTTTATTTTTCAACTTACACAGCAACTCACCTATGGTAGAAACCCCATCCTGTCTAAACGAACTCGAGTCATTGACTGGTCGGAATTTGAGTGCTACCACTGACTACGAATACTGGAACATTCTTCCTGAAACCACCTAATCAATACAAATAGGTCTCCTTCAACGTTCGTACACTCATGCAGATCGGACAACATATGGGGTCGGCTGTCTTTAGAATGTCGACGTCTGTTGTCTATCCGAGACATGCATTCAAGACTAGTAAAGTACTACAAATTCGCTTTCCATCTGTCACTTCGAGATGGCAGAGAAGATTTGTAGCTCAGGTGAGTGATTTTGATGTTGGTTTGTTCCAGCTCAGAGAACAAACCAACATCAAAATCTGTCTCTTCAAAAAGCCTGTTTTACGTCCATTTATCCGTAGACCCTGTGGCATTTTCGTCTAGTTTTGCTAGCATTGATGTTGCACTAAGCGCTAGATCAATTGGATTCCTATTGACAGTCGGTTATCTGCTGTTAGATTCAGAAGCTCCATCAAAATGCGAAGAAGTCGGTGTAAGAAACGATGTTTTTTCTTCGTCGCCTACGCTCCGATAAATCGCAGCCTGGATGCATCTGGCCATAAGTTCACAGTCCTACAGAAAGTGCGTTCGACAGTTATTGTGTCACTAGCCGGAGATCTGAATACATAGGCCGATCGTTTAGGTGGCCGATAGGAACTTGTTGGTCGCAGGTCAGATAACGGTGACCGTCTAGTGCAATCTGTTTTTGGCTGGCACTTACTACCAGTACAGTCATCGTCGATATGCCACCTGTCGTCATTCCTCTTCATTTCAAGCCTGGACTCAAACTGACCACATGGCGATCATTTAACGCTCGCGTGGTTGTGTACATGACTGGTGCTCTTTTCTGAGGACTTATCTGGACTCTATGTTCTTGTTCGGGCTAATCTCTCTCATGGACTCATAGTCCTAAACGGATCTACGTAAGCAGATCGGTTGCAACTAAATTTCAATCTGAGCTAGGTTCAAGACTAGCTGCCGTGCCACCGAAAAGAATGGATAAGCATTTGTTGCGATTGAATGACGACATAGATATGAGAAGTAAAGTCGCTTGTGGCTTCGCGAAACGACCCATTTATAAGCACTGGTTTTCTTCAGAAACGTTTCAACTCATTATGGCACGTTGGTCTACTACGAGTGACCGCAACTTTGACCATAAACGGAGGTTGTTACACAGTGTAAGTAAGCAGGGCTTGCATAAAGACCGAGAAGCCTGGTGGTCGGAGTGTGCCAACGAGTTTTAAGCAGCAGCTACGTCCAGTAACCGCTGGAAGCTCTTTAAACCCATCGGAGTTACTGGCATCAAGAAGCCTGCTGTGAGTGAAGCAATCTGTGAAGATGACAGGACACGAATAACTAGTATCTTCGGTGGTAGGTAGAGTCTTTCGAGGAGCATTTCGACTGGTTTGCTGCCCCAGTAACATCAATCAGACTGTCCTGCCCTTCATGGCTCGTGGCGACTGATCTAAATAACGGGGTGGAAGTCCGCAAGGAACTCCAACTATTGAAGCGCTACCAATCATCAGGCCCAGATGACCTACCTCCGGCCCTTTATGAAGATGATGGCGAATTTCTGGTCATCGGACTGACTGAGTTATTTACAAAGGTCCTGCAATAAGTGTTTGATCATCCTGAAATTAGTCGATAGTTCTTCCCATCTTTAACAAGGGTTTGCGCTGCTTCTGCGACAACTGCCAGGATAAATCTTCTAAATGTGTCCAAACTACTAAATTTCATCATAATTCGTGTTGGTTCTTTGCAAGCGTTCACGAAATAGCGAACTTTCATCACATTGACGACGTATAACAGAGAGTTATGTCCATCAGCTACAGTTACCGCCAGCAAATGCCGGTGGGGAAATTTTCCGAAAAGCTCTTCGTGTCGGACGGTTTGGAAATCAGGAAACTGTAGGGCTCTTTGCAATTTCTAGGAGAATTATCATACTTGTTGTACCAGCACCAATTCGGGCTATCTGCATATCACGGTTTACAAACAGATATTTTTTGTGACAGCACTCTTTGTGGAGTTTTAAGGCGCCTGCTATTACGTTTAATATTAAGACAACGAGCTAAAGAATTACAAAGATCCGCACTGTCATTTCGTACCGTTCGAAGCTTTTCTGTGACCAAACAAACCCCTGTGCTGAGGGCTCTAGTAATCTCCAGAACCCGGTTATTAGATACAACTTGTTGTTATGAATGGCAGGATACTTGTTATAACGCTAGGGTTTCTTGTCATTACAGTCTTTTTGCTTTTTACGCGTATGTGGGACGTTAATTTAGCTTAGCCTAATGTCTACACTAGATTTCCACACCAAAATCCGACGCAATCCAACAACAAGGAACAGTCAATAAATAATAAGGATAGGGGAATATGTATTATATATAACACCTGCCACACTATCCACATGCCTGACTCAGCGAAACAACGAATCATTATCACTCTTGCCCACACATCACTTGTCGAATCGGACCTCACAGACAGGTCAGTCTTTTTCATAAGCTAAGAGAGTCTTCCGAAAGAAACCGTGGGTTATTTTTGAATACGATTAGAGCTTCATTTAATGCTTAATAAGCAAGCTACTTTCAGAAACAATATCAGATGTGAGCATTCATAGACATTAAAGAATAAGAAACAAATTGATTCCCACATTATTCAGGCAATCCGCCACATCGGAGGTAAATTTACTTCTGCTGAAGAATAACACCTTGAACTGAAAAATTCACGCAGACCGATTGCCTTCAAAATACACGGTCAGACAAGTCTGCTTAATATCCCTCTTTCTTTTTCTTTCGATGATTGACCGGATTTTGATGACCTCCACATCTGAAGGGAAGCAGGGAATACAGTGGAGAGCTTGGATGCAGCTACACGATTTGGACTTCACAGGTACCTAGCCGTTTTACTCCATACATAGTGACAAATGCAGATGGAGAAAACTGGTGTAGCAGCAGCCTCTGCATCAATAGGCCTAAACACACACAAGGGAAAGATTCGAACGCCAACACAGTTCTACTGTATGGAGCTGAAACGTGGTGAACTGCTACAACCGTTATCAAAAGAGTACAAGTGTTTATGAACAGTTTTCTATGCAAAATACTCAATGTCCGTTAGCCAGATACCATTGGCAACTGCCAACTATGAGAGAGAACAAACATATTAGGGAAAAACGTTGAAAGTGGATAGGACATAGATTGCGTAAATTATCAAACTGCATCACGAGGCAAGCGCTAATTTGAAATCCTGAAAGGAGATGGAAAGGAGGAATGCCAAAATACACACTGCCTCGGGGATTTTTATGCAGACATAAATAGGATAAAAGGTGACTGGAGCAAGGGGAAGGGATTCCACAGGACAGAGTTGGGGAGTGAGTATTGCGAGGCGGTCTGTGCTCTTCTTCAAGGGTTAACAGACTTATGTAAGTAGGTGCTCGAACGGTTTTAAAAGCCTTACGCTTAAGGGTTTTTCATTGTAAAAGTCTGGAGAAATGCAATCTTCAAAAAGATCTGCATGGCGAAGTAAAAGTTTGCATAGAATTATTGGTGTACAGCAAAACTTTTCAACTTACTAAATGAAATGGTGAACCTCAATTACGTGGTAGACACATGTGTTCTCATGAACCATTGATTCTTTTGTACTCGATATCCACCTGATTTCGGATTTTATATACAATAAGTTCGTTTGTGTTCATCTAGTTCTCTTTGCCCTGAATCGCGTTATTTTGGGGATTCCTAGTTCACACAATAATTCAAAACTTCTAATTATCGCAACACACCAAACTTAGGTGACGTTGCCATTCGAAAAAGTCGGTTAACATCAATCGTCTCTGGTAGGTAAATTCCATTGCTCAGGTAAATAAATTGACCTTGGGAGAACGGTCAGTGCTCTTAGTTCGAGCTCACGACGATCTTGGGGCAACAGCGAAACATGATCGAAAAACTACACAATATCGTGAAGTCGCAGAAAAGTGTTTTACAACATTAAACAGAATAACAAATCATTGTTTGTTGTAACAGATCAAATCGCTTTCACCATTCAGAATACCACCGTTGTTGTGGATTGGATAGCGCTTATGTCTGTAACACTTTTATAATCAAAAGATTCCAAACCAGTAGAACTAGAAGTCAGGAATGAAGGAGTTCAAATTCATACTTTGAAAGTTGTTGATTTGTAGGGAAACGTTTGTTCTAAGCTGAATAGCTGTTGTGAGGGGATTTATATATCTCTATAACGAAGTCATTTACTTAAGGTAAATATAAATACAGAAACATAACACTACATAACGACATTTATCAGTCAACCCATCGACTGACCTTTTCACTATCACTTTCATCAATCAAATCATTCATACTATTAAGTCGTAACGACGATTCTCAACAAATCAGGAACTTGTAACAGCTCAGGTTGGTTGTTTAAGAGTTGAGCCCAAACAACCAAGCATATGCTAAAACAGTATTCTTCAAGTATTCATTCACTTCCTTACTTTTTGTAAGCGTTATATTCCCTATTATCTTATATTGAATGTTGAGAGCATTTGTTTGTCTGAACAGATAAACCCACGCTCCACTGTGACTGCGCAAAGATCGAAATAAAGACCTATTCACTACTTTTCTGGTTTCTTCTATCAATAGCACGAGGGTAACCTTAAGGCACGAAAGTGGTGAGTCCTTTTTAAACACAAATTTAACCTCATTTCTGTTATTAATCTTTTTTTACTTAATCGTAAAAGTAGACCGGATTATCCGTAAACTAAGTTGAGTATATAACTAGTTTATTCCGTATTATCTTAAGTTATTCGTGTTATAATAACCATTTTTCGTGCTAACTTTATTGCTGTATTTGTCACATACCTCATGTCAGACTCAATAGAAACCAATAATCTGGAGGATTTGTCACCAGTGGAGATAGACACTGTTATGACTACGAAATCCCGACTTCCAGAATTTGATCGTAGTGATCCTGAGTTGTGGTTTGCACAACTAGAGTATTATTTCACGAGACACAATATCAAATCTGAAGGGATTCGCTATAGAGACTTGTGTTCTATCCTTCCTCCTTCAGTCGCCAAAGAAGTCCGTGACTTGATTTTAGATCCACCATCATCACAACCATACACTATCTTAAGACGAGAGATAATGAACCGTTTATCATTATCAGATAGTCAAAGAATCCAAAGGCGTTTTCAAGGTGATACACTAGGTGATCGGTCGCCGTCACAGTTTATGCGTCACCTCCAAGTGTTAATGGGTGATAACACAGTGGGTGAAGCAGTCCTAAAACAAGGATGGATACAAGCTCTCCTATGCTACGTGCAACACTGTTTGGATGCACAAGATCCTGAAACCTCATTATCTCATTTAGCGCGTATAGCCGATAGAATAATGGAGAGAGGTCCTCCAACTGGACCAGGCACAATCAATCACACACAAAAAATAGAATCAGCAAAAGACCCCGTCATAGAAGGACTCATTGCGAGTGTTAAGAGTCTCACTGAGGCTGTCACCGGAATGCAAATGGGTCATAGAAACAGGAGCAGGTCACCACAACGACCACGATCCAAGTCACAAATGTCCAGACAACCTGGGCAGTTTTGTTGGTACCACTGGAAGTTTGGTGTCAACTCAACCAAGTGCATGCAATCATGCACCTGGCCTAAGCATAATTTTAAGACAGCAGGAAACGAGTAACCCCTCCCCAGGTCGCGACGACTGAGGAGGGGCGCCTAAACAGTCGCTTGTTTTATGTTAGAGACAGAAACTCTGGCTTGAATTTCTTGGTGGATACTGCCGCTGCTCTTAGCATCATCCCTCAAAATAAAACAGATTAGTCGAGAAACATCATCAATTACACTTTAAGCTGCAAATAAACTTAAAATTGCGACATTTATGCAGAAAAACTTAACCCTAGATTTGGGGTTCAGGAAGCAATCCCCTTGAGTTTTCACGGTAGCCGACTTAGATCTGGCAATACTGGGGATGGACTTTCTAGAGAGATACGAATTTCTAGTTGACACCAAGAAACGGCGATTAACACTAAAAGAAACTTCGTATTACACAAAAGGCAAAGAAAGTCACATCAGCTCTCTTAACTTGATTCAAACTCCTCCAGTAACAACAGCGAAATTCCAAGATATACTCGCGGAATTTCCAAACTTAACTAAACCAAACCCACAGCCTTCTAAAGACAAACTAAAAGTAAGTCACACTATCAAAACTGAAGGTGCACCGGTTTTTGCAAAACCCAGAAGACTAGCACCAGATAAGCTCAAAATCGCTAGGGCCGAGTTTGATTATATGCTACAACTGGGTATTATCCGTCCCTTTGATAGTCAATGGGCATCCCCTTTGCATATGGTCCCAAAGAAGAATGAAGGTGACTGGCGACCGTGTGGGGATTACAGAGCCCTCAACCGTCAAACCGTACCAGATAGGTACCCAATACCGCATATCCAAGATTTCATAAACGGTTTACAGGGTATGAACATATTCACTAAAATTGACTTAGACAGGGCATATCACAATATCCCAGTGGCTGATGAAGATATCCCCAAGACAGCTATTACAACACCCTTTGGCTTATTCGAGTTTGTACGCATGCCATTCGACCTGAGAAATGCGGCACAGACATTTCAAAGATTCATAGACAATCTACTTCGATATATGCCATTTGCGCAGGGGTATATAGACGACTTGTTAATTGCCAGCCCCGATTTGCAATCACACGAACAGCATGTAAAAACAGTGTTAAAAAGACTGGATGAACATGGAATAAACATACATCAAAGTAAGTGTGTTTTTGGTGTTCAAACTTTAGAATTTCTCGGTCACACAATAAGTCCAGAAGAGATTAAACCGATCAAAAAAGAAGTAGACACCATTAAACAATACCCCATATATAGTTCTCTAACACAACTGAGACGTTTTCTAGGTCTAATTAATTTTTATCGCAGATTCATACCAGGTTGTGCACAATTAATGCAACCTTTGACAGATTCACTAAAAGGAAAACCAAAAGAATTCAAACTGTCTTCTGACGCTGTCGAAGCTATCAAACAGCTTAAAGATAAATTAGCTCAAGCAACTACGTTGATGTATCCGAATTCTCTTTCCCCACTTGCTTTGATGGTGGATGCTTCTGATAAAGCAGTAGGCGGTACCCTTAACCAACTGGTTAAAAACGCCTGGAAATCAATTGCTCTCTTCTCAAAAAGACTCGCTCCAGCAGAGACAAGGTATTCTACCTTCGGGCGAGAACTTCTTGCAATCTACCTAAGCATTAAACACTTCCGACACATGTTAGAAGGCAGGGAATTTATAGTCTTTACGGATCACAAACCACTAACGAATGCACTAAAAACGAGAGCTGATATATACTCACCTCGAGAAGTCCGACACCTTGACTATATATCACAGTTCACAAACGATATCCCACATGTCAAAGGTCAGGACAATCAGGCGGCAGATGCTTTATCTAGGCTAGAAATAAACGTGCTACAGCAGTCTACGGTAAACTTAGAGACGTTGAGAAACGAACAAGAGCAGGATCTAGAATTACAAAACCTGCTTAAAACAAACAATTCAAGTCTTAATTTAAAGCAGTTCCAATCACCTGTCGATGGTATTCTAATCTACTGTGACACGACCAAGGCAATGCCGCGACCTGTCGTTCCCAAAAGTATGCGAAAGTTGATATATAATAACTTTCATTCTTTGTCTCATCCTGGCTCAAAAGCTTCAACAAAACTAATCAATGCCAGATATATATGGCCGAATTTACAGAAGGATGTACACAAATGGGTTAGAGAGTGTTCAGCATGTCAACAATCAAAGATAAATCGTCACACAAATTCACCCAAAGGTGTTTTCTCGCAACCAGATGCACGTTTTGTCCATGTGCATATCGACTTGGTAGGTCCTTTACCACGTTCAGACGGTCTTAATTATCTTTTTACATGCATAGATCGATTTACCAGATTCCCTATAGCCATCCCGATAGCGTACATCACAGCGGAAACAGTAGCCAAAGTTTTCATGCAGAACTGGGTAACCATTTTTGGCACACCCATAACAATAACGACGGATAGAGGAGCGCAATTCGAATCCGAACTATTTAATAACTTGGCTAAACTTTTAGGCTCCAATAGGATACGCTGCACTGCATATCATCCTCAGGCTAATGGGATGGTAGAACGTTTTCACCGTTAGCTAAAAACTGCCCTTACATCTCACTCAAACCCAATCAGTGAACAGAATTCCTACCGTTAGTTATGTTGGGAATACGAACATCTGTCAAAACTGACGCACAGTGTTCAGCTGTGGAACTGGTTTTCGGAACAACTCTGAGACTACCAGGTGAATTTATTAACCCTAATACTAACAGTCAAAAACTTAATTTAGAAAATTATGTAGATCAACTACGGGACCACATGTCTGAACTTAAGCCGATTAATACTCGTGAACAATCGCGCGCCGTATATATGCATAAAGACCTAAGCAATTGCACGCACGTCTGGATAAGATGTGACAAAATAAAAGCACCACTCAGTCCTCCATTTGAAGGTCCTTTCAAAGTCGTCTCAAAAAAATCTAAATATTTCGTGATAGAAAAACATGGAAACATCGACACAGTAAGTATTGATAGGCTGAAGCCGGCTTATCTAGATCATGAACCACCATACGTGTTGTTAGATCGTTTAACTGACAAATCCATTACGGAAGCGAAATGTAAAGATAATAAATCTTTACAAATGACTAAAACGGTTCGCTGGGCACATCCGATTAGTCAGTCAAGGATGTTGACAGTTTCGGCTGCAGGATAAAATCTAACCACGTAGCTAATCAGACCCTGTATCTACTTAAAAAAAATTTTTTCCTCATTCCGCCTCACATACTACTCCCCAGACCTTTTACCTTTGATATATAAATGTTATGTTAAATATTTTTTTTAAATACTGGACACATAAGCTAGGTATTCCGAAACGATGGCTGAGGATTTTAATCAAACTCATACAACTAACACTGGCAAACACGACGAATTCAAAAGGCAAACCCAGGCGAGTTTTATCATTTCTTTTTCTGGTTAATTAGCTATAGTATTATTATTAATACAAACAAAAAACTGGTACTGTTCCAATATGGCACTTTGACATATCAATCCGTCCTCTTGTCATCTTTCTCCCATATCTGGGCAACTTATGGCCAACAAACGTCGTATTGAAGGGGGTTTTGGCCCCACGAACTCGAACCTCTGCCCTCCTGAATGCTGGACCGTGTGTCTAGCCATTAGACCACATCAAACCACGGGGGAATGACTGCAATTTTTCCTTTTATCGACTAATCATTCATATTACTAATGAGTAATAGGACTTACACACTTCTGAGGTGCAAACCAATTCGTTACTTGGGTGAATCGCGCGCTATTTAAAAGGACAGTGGTATTGTTTCTCGTTGAGTTTAGTTCACTGTTTCGATCGTAAATTACGTATCAAAACTACCGTTTACACTTTAATTGAGTTTATTTCAGTTAACGTGACATTGTATTTGTGTGTTTTGATCCTGCTTTTGTGTATTTACTGCATCAAAGCAATATTGGTCGACAGCGGCTTATTTATTTGATTAAGGTTGTCATTTGTCTTACATATCTACCTTGCCTATCATCTTGCTTCATTCTAAGATGGTCGGCTCTGTGCACAAGTGTGGACAGCCATATTGCTTATTCCCCGTGGAAGAAGGGATGCAATGTGACGAATGTAAGAAGTGGTTTTCACAAAATGTGCACCCGCTTAAGCCCTGCTGCCTATAAAAGGTGCTCGAAACCAAATTCTCATTGGCTCTGTATGTTTTGTTGCTCAAGCAAGACATTACTCATTCAGGAAGCCATCAGCCTTCTAGCGTTAGCTAAAAGGTCGACGTAGGCCGTGCCGGCAACATGGATACTGATAACGAAAATTGTATCAGTGTCGTAAATGCTGCCATGGCAGGTACCAGACACCCAATTTCGCAACATAAAGCAAAACTTTCTACTCCGATACAACCAATGAAAGCCATGCCATTAATTACTGAGGGACCAGTTGCTTTAGCAGCGACTGAGGACCCGGCTAGAACCACTATCGTCCAGAGTAGTTCCAATCTGGATGCTGAGACTAGTAGGAAATGGATTACGCGGAAACGCAAAAGAGACGAAAAAATACCCAAAGAAAGCGCGCGTATAGTCGATAAGTCCTCGTTGGACTCACGTCCTGAGCATAAGGCAACTCCGCTCAAGTCCAAATGTAAGAAAATAATTAATACTGTTGTGGATGGAAACAGTTTAACTTCACCAACTGTTGCTGTGAGTCACTCGCTCGACCCACATGACACTGTTATAAAGAAAGTTAACAGTAAGAAGCCGGTAGCTAACCGGCAGGATCTGACGTCACGGTCGAAGGCCGTGAACACGACTTTTAAGGAAGTTAAACAGGTGTCTAATGTAATCATCTGGAACTTAGCAGAAACGAAAGACACCGATCCCGCTAAGAGACATGCCCACGACCTGCAGTTAGTCGGATGTCTCATCAGAAATATACTGTCAGAGGAGGTCTCAGGGGTACATATTTCGAAAGTCATCAGACTTGGTAAGTATGTTGGAGGCGAAACCCAACAGAGAAGGATCCTCAAATTAGTACTCGGTAATTTTGAGGAACGGGACGTATTACTAAATAACTCACGCAAAACTCGTGACTCAAACATTCGTATTCGACCTGACTGGCCACTTGAGGATCGGATCAAGTGGAAGAATGCCCTAACAGAGTTAAAAACTCGAAGGCTAAACGGTGAAGCGAACCTTACGATTAAGGGTTTTCGGGTAGTCAGGTCTTGGAAGCCAATGCTTCCGAGACCTGTGTGGGTAGAACGCATGTCTCCAAAAACACCCTAAATGTGTGTTATACGAATGCTCGTAGTCTTCGGAATAAGATGTCTGAACTAAGTTTGATGGTAGACGACTTAAATCCGGATATAATTGTTATCACCGGAACTTGGCTCACTGTAGATATAGACTGTTCTCCAGTCATTTCAGGCTACATCTGTGTCAGAAGTGATAGAGTTAGAAGTCACAAGGGAGGAGGCATAATATTATATGTTAGGGACCACTTCTGCATAAACTCGATCATATCGGAGGCGCATGTAAGTGGTACGTGTGAGGTAGTATGTTGTACAATTAGGTCTCGAAACGGGTTAGTAACTATAGGAGGAATATATCATGGTCCGTGTTGTCTCGCTGACGACTTTATCCTAAGACACGTCTGTTCTTGGAGTAAAGCAGAATGTTGTCTCATCGTTGGAGACTTCAATGCACCCCATATAAACTGGATAGAGCTCACAGCTCCAGGTGGGGGTTTCGATGGCGTCCTTCTGTCATCAATTATTCAATGTGCACTTGTACAATGTATCGTTAAGCCGACGCATATAGACTTGGAACATAATCCGTCATTGATAGACCTTGTCTTCACACACCACTGTGAAGATATCGTGGACATTCAACACCTTCCCCCACTGGTAAATAGTGACCACGTTGTAATTTTCTTTAAGTTCCAGATACATGGTATAGAATTTGCATCTGCTCCACCCCGTCCTAATATCTGGAGAGCTAATATTCCGGCAATAACGGACTATGCTATCTCAATTGACTGGTCGGTCAATGCTGATGAATCGATTGATGATGCATGGAATAGGTTCAAGTCTACGTTCGAATCCGTAACTCAACCGTTTATCCCATGGTCAGCACATAAGCTATCATATTGCCCTCCATGGATTAATAAGGAAACCCGGAAGCTGTTGAAGCGTAGGAAACACTTCTGGGACTTATTCTTGTCAACAGGTTAGACATCATTTAAGTACGAATATAAAAAGATCCGGAATATATGTAAAAAGACCATAGCTAAATCCCGCACGGCTTACGAACGACTGTTGGCATACGATAGCCGTACCTGTCCGAAGCGACTGTTTTCGTACGTTAAAAGGCGGACGAAACGTAGTGATGGTATCCCCTCATTACTGTTAAGCGAAAATTCAGCTTTATTGGCTGAATCTGATCTAGCGAAAGCGGAAACATTTGATAACTATTTCAGTGAAGTCTACTTTACGTGTAGTGTTACAACTACTTGACCAGTTGACAATGAGATACCAGCCATCGGACCTTTACACGTGACAGAGGATATTGTTCTTCCTTTGATAACTAACCTAAAACCTTGTAAAATACCGGGACCCTATGGGTTACACCCACGTTTGCTGTCGTCGCTTGCGGACCTTATCTCAAGACCGCTCACGATGCTCTTCAACATGTCCCTTTCACAGGCTCAACTACCTAGAGACTGGAAAGACGCCATAGTTAGTCCTATATTTAAGGATGGTCAGAGACGGATCGTATCTAACTACCGGCCTCTTAGCCTGACCAGTATAGTAGTTAAATTACTTGAAAAATTAATTCGGGCTAAGCTACTAAGCCACATAGATTCGTACAATCTGTTAACTCCCGAGCAACATGGGTTTCGTAACAAGCACTCATGCTTGACTAACTTACTCATTGCGAGAGAAGATTGGACAGCTGCCCTAGACAACGGTCAGTCTGTCGACGTGATATTCATAGATTTTAGCAAAGCGTTTGATAAGGTTTCACACTTAGGTCTTATGCAAAAGCTCTCGAGCTTTGGTATAACAGGTGCTATACATGAATGGATAGGAAGCTTTTTATGTGACCGCAGACAGAGAGTAAGGGTCAATGGAACGCTATCCGAATGGAAACCGGTCAAAAGTGTTGTACCCCAAGGCACCATCTTAGGCTCTCTACTTTTCCTTCTGTATATTAATGAACTACCTTTATTACTGAGGTCGTCGACGTTATTGTTTGCGGATGATGTGAAAATCTGGAGAACAACAAGAAATGAGACTGATCGTTGTTATCTGCAAGCAGATTTAGACAAATTAGTTAGGTGGGCTCATGATTGTGGCCTGGAAAATAATTTCAGGAAAAGCGTGTTCATGCACATCGGGCACGATATTAGTTACCATTATACCATTAATGGTACATCTCTGCCACGCGTTCATGAGCACAAAGACTTAGGAGTAATTATAAGTCACGACTTAAAAACTACAACGCACTGCAATGCGGTTGCTTCCAAAGGCTATCGCGCGCTATGGTCGCTTCGCAGAGCATTTAAATGCTTTGACGAGGATATGTTTCGAATTTTATATCCCACCTATGTAAGGCCATACTTAGAATACTGTATCCAAGCAGCTAGCCCTTGTCTGATAAAGGATACTAAATCGCTTGAGCGTGTCCAGCGTGTAGGGACAAAATTAGTAAAAGGTCTTTCTAAACTCCCTTACGATGACCGTTTAAAACGTATGAACATTTTCCCCTTATCTTATCGTAGGACACGATGTGACCTTATACTGGCATTTCGTATCTTTAATTATGATCTGGGTGTTAATATGTCTTATCTTTTTGCTCCCTCCAGCACTAATAATCTCCGGGGTCATAGCAAGAAGGTTCTGAAACCGCGATCTAATAAACTAAAGGTGGGGTCCCGTTTTTCTCATCGAGTGGTCAATGATTGGAACGCTTTACCAAAACAGGTGGTATCAGCACCATCAGTGAACATTTTCAAGAAAAAGCTGGACCTTCACTGGAATGAAATCTGTCAGGATTAACACAGGTTCATCAACCTACTATCCCTATTACTGAAGACTGAAGACTAATGAATTGACGAAATATTGCTTCAATATATCATGCATACCTAAATCAAACCAGAAAAGGGTATTCGACACAACTGTACTTGATCCGCATACTCCACACAATTTTTTTGCTTCTTAATCGTATATTCGTTTCCGTTTTGTGGATTACTCTGATGCACCCTTGGTTGCGCACCTAGTTGTAAAAGGCGGTCATCACTGGCTCAAGGTCATGCATCTGATCGATTTTGTCAAAAAGTCCAACTTCTAGCAATTTCACCCTTTTACATATATGCATTACAAAAGAGTATTTATTTTTTGTTGTTTTCATGGTTCTTCGTGCACAAGATATCTACACTATGTCTATTTCCTTCCAGAATACCAATCCGTTCTGGAGGCCAAGCACTTACATGAACCGAACAATTATCAATTGCATTTATGTATTTCCATTTTGTATCTTATTATTTTATGCAGGCTGTGGAGCAGTTCTTCAGGTTTGCTTGACTTTCACCATTACCTTTTAAGTAGACTCTTCTTTACTTTTTACTTGAGTGCGACTCAGGATGCAGGTAAGTAAACACCTGATAGCCGGTCTGAGCATGGAAAAATCGTACCTCACCAACATGGTGTTGGGTAGCCTGCTCGCGGCACTTCCTCAGATATTCTTATTCCACATTTTCACACTTTCTCTTGAAAGCACGCAGCAAACCGTCAGCGATAGTTGTAGAAAAGATCACATGCTACAAAATAAGATGACAAGCTAGTAAATGAAGAGACATCCATGGACTATCATTGAAAGCGTTAGTCGTAGCTGATTGTAAGTCAAATAGTGAGCGAGTTGATAATTTCGCCTTGAGATGAGAAATAGAACTAAGGTGTTTTCGATAGATAGGTTAATCGAACCGACGTTCCTACGGAAGTCGATTCTAGGGGGAAGCTAATGTAACAGCTCAGGTTGGTTGGTTAAGAGTTGAGCCCAAACAACCAAGCATATGCTAAAACAGTATTCTTCAAGTATTCATTCACTTCCTTACTTTTTGTAAGCGTTATATTCCCTATTATCTTATATTGAATGTTGAGAGCATTTGTTTGTCTGAACAGATAAACCCACGCTCCACTGTGACTGCGCAAAGATCGAAATAAAGACCTATTCACTACTTTTCTGGTTTCTTCTATCAATAGCACGAGGGTTACCTTAAGGCACGAATAACTTTCCCAGTACGATTTCAAACCCCTTCATTCAAGACCTCTGGTTTGAGATCTAACAGATAAGGGCCTGGCCTAACTTCGGTTATATGTGGTTATCACGGTTCATTGGGCCCATAAGGGTGTTAGAACTTGTCGATTTATATTTTCAAGGTCTTCCACGACATACTTCCGAAAACAGGGCATTTTTGGGAAGGTCCGGTGTAACGAAGTTGAAATCGTCATGTATGACGTTGCTAGCAGATTCTATTTTCTTTTTATTGCAGGACGACCAAGCATAAACTTTTTGGAGGAAGAAGAGCGAGTCCTACATAGGATGGCTCATAAGACTATTGTGTAAACTGGCTTTGCCCTATGTACTTCCCTCGCGTATTTTAATTGGGAAAATAGGTGACTCGTGGCATCACTCCGTGTTCTCTCTTGGTGTCAAGTTCTCGATTAACATTGCGTGTTGTGGTTTCAGGTCTTCTCCGCCTTTTTGTGGCTGCTGATTACACTTGTGACAACTGGTGATGGAGGTGTTCACGGAAAAATGCGACAAAAATCTGGATTAACCTCCGGTGATTCGAGTCAAAGTAGCACTCGATACAGCTCCCCCCCGCACCACCACTGCTTGAAGGCTCATCAGATAACTCTGTCTGGAAATTTAAAGCTCCAGCATGTCTGCGTAATCCCCCAACATCTGAACATTTTGATTACCCTGTATCTTATCTGAGTGACGAAGCATTTAAAAGAGTTATAGCCAGCGGCTTCGCGGCAAGCAACACATTTGCACAAAATTGGAAGATCCTGGATGATTGTTTTTCGCTACCCGTGGATATTCAGCAGGCGACTATTCAGTTCTTGTCACTTCACCAAGAAGCAGGTGAGAGTCAATTGGACTACTTCAACTCCTTGCAGCAAATGGCTGTGAGTCATTCCCTCGTCTATATGTCATGGGAAGAGAGGAATTGGTACGACTTCGTTTCGTCGAAGGGCTGGTGCCCGGTTCATTTTCTGAGAAATACACCAATTGACAAAACCTACTTGAAAAGAGCGGCATTTCGAATGCTGACAGCAGAAAAACTAGGAAGTTCATCAGACGCACACCTACCGTCGGTGATGACGGCGCAAGCCACAGGAGCTAGCCGCCTGTATAGTCCTCAAAGGGCGACAGCTGCCACAAATTTTTCTAACCAGGGTACTCGTCGCGGAAAATCGAGCTCGATGTGGAAGAGACGGGCATCAGGGAACAATTACCATGACCATCAGCCGAATGCTCATACTGCAGGAGATTAGGCGAGAATGCGAGAAAATATGGCTACAACTACCCCCGTAACCCAGGTAAGACGTGTTTTTTTCATTTATCTTCTTATGTTAATCATGTCCGCCCGGTTACGATTAAGGGTAGTGTACAAGCTGTCGACACAGAAATTCTACTAAACACGGGAGCTTCAGCACCCCTCATCAAAGACGAACTCTTATGGAAACTGAACCATAAAGTCCAGCAAACTCGATGCCCATCTACATTAACCACAGCAAGCAGTGATCCACTGAATGTGTGCTCGAAGACATGGTTAGGTCTAATGACAGGAAAGCACCCGTTTCGACACGGAATTTTAGTTTGTTAGACATTAACTTGGGATATGATTCTCGGGGTTGATTTCATGTTTGTATATTCATGGGTAGGTCGGAAGCGAAAATTGGTGAGGCTAGAGTACACTTACACCACTGTGACGTGCCAATTAAATCTGTATCTTATGTGGAGATTTCAGAACTTGTACGTCAGGTACAGAGAAATCAAATGATAACCGAGAAAGACCTCCGCGCAACGATTGCTGTGCTCCAGCAATTTGGTTCTGTGTTCTAAGAGAGTATTTCCGGAAACCGAACGACTACAGTGCAACACTGCATTTGCACAGGATACCATATGCTACTTCGGCAACCACCTCATAGGGTGCCAGTGCACTACCGACCACAACTAGATTTAATGATGAAGGATATGCCTGACAAAGATATTATAGTCCCTTCATCATCTCCCTGAGCGTCACCTATTGTTCTAAAGAAAAAGAAAGATTACTTCCTACCACTCTGTGTAGATTATGGACGCCTTAATGCGATAACAACGAGTGATTCTTTTTCGCTGCCGCGGATCGACGCTACATTTGACGCCTTGAATGTCGCATGTTGGTTTTCGACGTTGGACCTATCATCTGGGTACTGGCAAGTGGAAGTCAGACCGTAAGATAGGGAGAAAACCGCAATTACAGTACCAAATGGTTTATGTGAATTCCAAGTGACGCCTTTTGGTCTAACGAATGTTCGGGCTACTTTTCAAAGGTTAATGTTAACAGTTTTACTAGACATAGTACCCCACAAATGTTCTATTTATCTTCATAGCATTATTTTGTTTGGTAGCACACCCGAACAACATCATACAAATCTGAAAGCAGTTCTACACCGGCTTAAACAACACAATTTAAAAATAAAACCATCCAAGTGTTGCCTACAACGGAAAGAAGTAGTCTTCTTGGGACATCGCATCACTGCAGATGGGGTAGGCACAGATAAAGAAATGACACGTGCCATTGATAATTGGCCGCAGCCCAAATCACCCGAAGATGTTCGTAATTTTCTTGTTCTAGCTTCTTATTATAGGCGCTTCGTTTGCGAATTCGCATCACCAGCAGCACCCTTGCATCGATTGATACACAAAGGACGAAACTTTTTATGGACCAGAGAGTGTCAACAGGCGTTCGATGCTTTGAAGGCACGGTTAATCTCCCCATCCATATTGGCCGTCCCGGATGCCTCAGCAGACACAGGCGGATGTATACTTGAAACGGATGCTAGTTCCTCGGCTTTTGGAGAAGCTCTATCAGAAGTAGCTCGAGATGAGCAGGAAAGAATCATCGCGTAAGCTAGTCATCGACTGGATAAGAGCGAAGCAAGATATTCCACTACACGTCAAGAGATGTTAGCGTTAGTAAAATTCTCACAACACTTCCGCCATTATCTGCTGGGTTAACCCTTCCGTGTGCGCATGGACCACCTTGATTACAGCGGCTCCGCTCCTTCCGCGAACCGGAAGGTCAAGTGGCACGCTTGCAGGGACGATTACAAGAGTTCGGTTTCACACGTGAGTATCGACCGGAAAGCTGACATACAAACGCAGATGCCCTTTCCCGCATACTCAGACCGCGGGTACTGTTAACGCAATTCTTAGTACAGCTCTAGAGACTGATTGGCCTTCTCTGCAAGCGTCAGATCCAGATATGCAGATTATATACCAAAGACAGGTACATGGGAAAAACAAGCCATCCATGAAAGAGTTAAAAGATGAATTCTTAACAACTCGTCGTATTTGTACCAAATGGAGCAACTTAAAATTATATGGTGACACTTTATTCCTAATTAATGAATCGAGTACCGCGAACGAAAGTCGAGAACATTATGGGGTAGATGCATCGCGAACTTCGTCATGCAGGGGAACGAAGGACTGAATACACTGTCCGCCAGCGCTTTTGGTGGTCATCCGTACATGAAGATGTAGTACAATTTTGCAAGAATTATAACACGTGCTGCCGTTTTAAGTCGCCTCAACAGATACCTCATGCACCGTTGACTCCGATGGTGACAACAGGACCACACCAGACGGTTGGCATAAATATCATGGGACCATTGACAACGACAAAAAAGGGAATCGCTACATACCGGTTATGGTGGATTATTTCACTAGGTGGTGTGAAGCAGTACCCATTCCGCAGCAAGACGCCCTTACAGTTGTCCGAACTTTCATCGATCATTGGGTTTCCCGTCACGGTGCCCCATTCTCACTTCATTCTGACCAAGGTCTAGCCTTTGAAAGTCGTCTCATCTCTGAGACTAGCAAGCTATTAGGAGTCAGGAAGACACACCACTGCGTATCACACAGAAGGTAATGGGCTGGTGGAAAGGACAAACAGAAGTATTAAGGCCATTTTGCAATTGTTTGTGAGCGAGTTGTCGCAGGAGTTATGTGATGATATGTTCCCTCAATTTCTTTTAGCATATCGTACATCGGTACATGAGTCCACGGGATTTTCACCCGCTATTTTACTGATCGAGCACGAATTTCGCCTACCAGTGGAGATACAGACGCCCTTGCTGCCCTGCGAAGAACAAGAGCATGTACCATACATGAGAACTCTCCGTTACCGCCTAGCTGATGCATACCGCTTGGTCAACACCAACTTGCGCAAAGCTAGCAGACACCAAAAAAACATGTACGATCATCGTGTGCAGGGAGCAGTGTATACAGTCGGTCATGGCGTCTGGTTATATCGTCCTTTGAGTTGCAGTAAATTCCACCAACCCTGGCAAGGCTCTTCAGAAATAGTCCTCATCCGATCCCCCACTACGTTAGTATTACGTAACTTACAACGACCTCAGGATGACGTGA
This sequence comes from Schistosoma rodhaini, assembly GCA_944470415.2. Lineage (NCBI taxonomy): Eukaryota > Metazoa > Platyhelminthes > Trematoda > Strigeidida > Schistosomatidae > Schistosoma > Schistosoma rodhaini. The sequence goes on from OX104044.1 coordinate 65,272,428, forward strand.
TAATTGTGAACTCCAACCAAATAAAACCATATTGGATGACAGATTCCGCTGATGCTCGATTCGCGATCCACCGCCTGCCACTAGGTTTTATGGAGTACCATCAGAAGGAGGAGCAGCATATCCATGCCCGAGACGAGGCACTGAGGACAGTGCCTCATTAGGAGAGGAGGCGGTGTAACAGAGTTGAAATCGCCATGTGTGACGTTGATAGCAGATTCTAAATGGTTCAAATGACTGAGGACGGAATAGAAGAAGCTTTCTCTTAACGGGCTTCCGTGTCTAGTAGCAGTGGACCACCGATACCTCCAGGAAAAACCTAGGTATATTAACGATAATAGAGAAAAAAATGAATTTGGTAAATCATAAAAATATGTTATCCTTAGTCCTTAAGAATAAGTCAAGTTTCCTTTAAAGGACTCCTAAGAAGTCGTTTGGACTAGCTCAGTCGGCAGTGAATTCCAGCATTTGACAACTCTTAAGGGGTAGAAGTTGTGTCTGCAGTCTGTTCTGATATGTTGGGTCTCCAGTTTCTGGGTGTTGCCTCTCAGATTAGTGTTGTGACTAAGATTAAGAAGATGTTTAAGGGGATAACCATAAATGTTAAAGATACTGTGAGTCATAAGGGCACCTCTAAGACGCCTGTACTCTAACGATTAAAGGTTAAGTGATTGGAGGTGCTCTTCGTAAGGTTTGAATTTGAGTCCCCAAACTAATTTCGTCGCTCGACGTTGGATACGTTCCAGAGTGTCCTTATCCTTTTGGAGGGAGGGAGGAAATACTATGTTTACGTACTCTAAATGGGGACGAATAAAACTGTTGAAGATTATGTGGAAGATTCTACCGTCAAACTGTCCAAAAATGCACTTCAATGTTACCAGTGCAGGGTTTGCTTGAAAGGCGTTTTTGTCACAGTTCGCATACGACGTCAGGTTGTAGGTTACCAACACTCCTAAATCTTTTTCGACTTGTGGCACTTCTAGAGAGGAGTTTCCTAAGTTGTAACTATAGTCTGCAACATTTCGCAGTTGGACTTCTTTGCACTTTGAAGTTTTGAAGGTAAGTCTGTTGTCGTCTGCCCAACACTGAAGTTGAGTCAGATCCTCTCGGAGTGCTAGTCTATCCTTTTGGTCACGGATCTCTCTCCAAAGTTTCACATCATCAGCAAAAAGCAATAAGTCAGATGACACTTGTTGTGGAAGATCGTTAATGTAAATCAAGTAGAAAGAGGTCCTTGTATTGAGCCCTGGGGGACCTCACTAGGACATTCCATGGCCTGAGAGAGAGTGAAGTTAACCCTGACATTAAAGTGTCGGTTTTCTAGATATGAAGTGAGCCAATCAATCAAAGGGGGTTTTATACCCAATCGTCTAAGCTTCTTGATAAGACATGCGTGGTTGACCCTATCAAAAGCTTTGGAGAAGTCCAGGTAGATGACGTCAACCTTCCCCTTGCGATCAAGGATGGTTGTCCATCTATCCACCGCAGTCAACAGGTTGGTCATACAAGAATGACCTTTTCTGAAACCATGCTGTTGAGGCGAGAAGAACTTTGAGGATGATAAGTATTCTAGTATACCGTCGTATACTAGGGATTCCATAATTTTTGAAGGTATGGAGAGAAGGGCCACTGGTCGGTAGCTTGAGGGTTCACTGCGTCGACCTCCTTTGAAAATTGGTGTGATGTGGGCCAGCTTCCAAATCTCCGGTAGTTCGTCTCTGCTTAGCGAGTTTGTAAACATCACACTAAGTGGTGATGCCAGGATTGAAGCTGCTTCCCTCAATACAGCAGAATGAACCATGTCCAAACCGAGAGAAGTGTCTTTTCTTATGTTCTGCAGTTTACAGAGCACTAGGTCAGCACTCAGATCCACTTCGGAAAGTCCTGTACAGGTTCAGGTGAAGCTTTCGTCAGTGTAGTTGATGTGGGTCGGCTGGAATGTCTGAGAGTATTGTTCGGCCAAAAGGTTTGCGGCATCACCGTCGTTATTGGTCGGGCCATTAGGACCTAGCAGTTGGGAAACTCCAGTTTTGCCTTGTCGAAGAGAAGCTGCGTAACTGAATAAGCTTAGCGGATTGGAGACGAACTTATTGATAAGCTTGGTCTGGTACTGAAGCCTGTCTTCTCTTCTTGCATTTGAACATACGTTCCTTATGTGCTTGTATTGCCTGTATGCCTCGTTATTGTCGGTTCGTTTATATTCGGCCCAACAGTGCCTTTTGCGGCTTAGCAAACGACGAGTGCGGTTCTTGATGATTGGAGGTTGTTTGTAGCTTTTTGGGTTCATTTGAGGAACTGAATGCTCAGTAGCACATAAGATCGTGTGCAGTAAGAAATCCCAATGAGCATCCACTCCAAGTTGAAGATGAACATAATCCACCTGTTGTAGGTGTTCATGTAAAGCTAACACATTCACCTGTTTGAAATTCCAGAGCCTGTTGTTAGTGGGATATTTTAGCTCAGTTTTGCTGACAAAACTGAAAGATAAATCGACGTGATCACTATTCCTCAGGGGAGCCAGGATTGAGAGGTCGTCGACTGGGAATTCTTCATTTGTGAATACCCAGTCTAAGCGCGACGGCGTCTGACTGTTTCTCCAACGAGTTGCCGACCTCACATTTTCCAATAATCCCAGGTCACCGATGAGGTTGAAGAACAGAGCTTCAGTGGAGTTGTCACCTCCAATGTATGTATGTTCCACGAAGTTGATTCTAGGAAGATTGAAGTCCCCTAGAATCAGGATATGAGAGAATCCAAGATGTGTAGAACGGGTTAATCCTTTCAGCAAACGATTGTGATACTGGATGTCAGCAGTTGGCTTCCTGTAGGTGACTCCACCTAGACACCTTGAGGGGGTAGACAATCTTACTGATCACCATACTGATTCATCAAGATTGAGAAACTCATGGTTGTTAAGTTGGTGCGCCTCAAGGCATGATCGCATGTGTAACGCTACACCGCCCCCATTGCATATTTCCTGTCGTTGCGAAATAAAGACATTACAGGTATTACTAACTCCTAGTCCGTAGACTGAGACTTTATCCAAGTTTCGGATATTCCAATCAGATGAGCATCATTAGCGTTGTTAAGTTCACGTAGCTTATCCATTTTGTTTGGCAAACTCGCGGCGTTCGTGTATAGGCAGTTTATGCTTTCAATTCGGAACGCTTGAGTTTCTTTCTGTGTGTCTACATGAGCCTTGCGTGAGTGGACAGGTAGCCTACTTATACAATGTTTACCGAATTGGTAGTCCCTGTCCTTTACACGTTTTTTTATGAACAAGACAGTCCGCGAGTGGAATTGTCAGCTCCAGTTTGCGTTTGTGCGTGATCCTGCTGTCGTATGGCCTATCCGGATGCACATGGATGCCAGTTGTCAACCGATGTCTGTTGGCACGAAAGGCTTCCAGAGTTGCAGCCGCCATATGGGAAGAGGGGAAGGTTATCTTCAATAGCCGGGGACTAGAGTCTCCGTCTTTTTTGGCTAGTCGCGTCATCTGTTGGGTCAGTATGCTTTTGAGTTTCAAGGAATGCTTAATGAATTTCCATTCCCGAATATCGGAGTTTGCTTGAGCTGTGTCCATATTTTCCAGCACACCTTGCACAATGATTTTCTTCCGCAGAAAAACGTCTCGCGAGATTCCGTAGGGATGTTCCTGATGAGATTTTGTTCAGAATACGGTATGTCGAGCAGTATTCTTACGTTCCCATCGGATTTCAGTAAGTGACTAGCTATCAGGACGTCCTCTATGTCAGGAGCATTCTTAAGTGTAACACGAAGCAGCCTCGGGTGGTGTTGGTGGTTAGAGTCCTTCTCCCGAGTGAGCCGTGTGACCGTCAAAAGCCCTATTCTAGGGAGTTCAAGCCTCTTGTTTAATTCTTTCCAGAACATCCTATCATTTTTGTCCTGTATACTGAGAGGAAGGTCAGGGTTGTCAATAAGGTTCATGATTATGACAGAGTCGTCACGACCCGTAATTGATTTCTCAGGTTTTCCAGGGCGTCTAGGTTCGGTACCTTGTTGTTTGGATGTCGAAGCGCGTTTTAGATTCCTAGGCCCGATGATGACCGGGCGGACAGTAATGGGGATCGACTGCGCTGTCAAGTCACCAATTGATTTCCGCACAGTATGTGGGGTGTTCAGCTTCAATGGTGACGCTTGGTCCTTTTTACCCCTTTTAACGTGGGCATAACCACCTACAGGGATCTTGGCAACCACTGTTTTATTCAAGGACTCTTCCCTGGGTGACCAAAGTTTACTGAGGGAGTCGATCACCGTCGATGTTAATATGGTGCTGAGTTTCAGCACGTTGTCACTCGTACTTTTACCTGCACCATCGACGGTCGGCATGTCGATATCCCTTTTCCTGTTTGTACTGTGCGTTCCTGTTTTACTCCCAGCCGTGATACTGTCGCTTACCAAGTTTGTAGACAACTTGTTTCTCAGACCTGTTATTGGGGTAATGATGGTATCCAGTAAAACTACAGTGTCAGTGTTGCACGTAACACATACCAACCTACGATCAGACTTCCTGAGTCTGCTATACGCTGTTGCTGTTACATCTGTGCAAGCTTCGTGTAACCAACATTTGCAGTTGTCACATTACATGCCAGATGTAACAGCAAAACGGCAACCAGGTCTTTTGCATGAATTTCTCATAGCTAGTGATATAGATTGTCTTATAAATGCAAGCAGTAAGTCTAGGACCGTTATAAGAAAGTAAGAACACAAAAACGGGCAAATGTGGATAAAAACGGGTTACGATAGGCTAAAAACTAGCCTTTACGTGAAAACTAACAAAAACTGGTACTGAGCTGAGGCAAAGCCACTGTTAACTATTAAGTTGAGTGAAACTCAAAAAAAGTAATCTACCGAACGTATAGCTCAGAATAGATTCTTTAAATCGGAAATGGTACTTTGTTGCGTAAGAACACAGCAAAAGTTTGAGAAATGCAAATCACGTTAATACTAAACTTCCCGCTCGAAAAGCGCGCTTTTTGTAGCGCGCAGGACGATCAAACATAAACTTTTTGGAGGAAGAAGAGCGAGTCCTACATACAGTAAGCCTACAGGATGACTCATAAGACTATTTTGTAAACTGGCTTTGCCCCATGTACTTCCCCCGCGTATTTTAATTGGGAAAATAGGTGACTCGTAGCATTACTCCGTGTTCTCTCTTGGTGTCAAGTTCTCGATTAACGTTGCGTGTTGTGGTTTCCGGTCTTCTCCGCCTTTTTGTGGCTGCTGATTACACTTGTTACATCGGCTTTGTCATGTCCTTTCACTTTTTGGGGATTAAGAAAGCACTGTTTGGAGATAATACGCCCCGACAGGAACTGAAGTCTCTCAATATGGAGGGTAAATTAATCTGTTTTTGCATCTTCTTCTAGGTGTGGCACAATTAATTCGGGATGGCCAAGTCAACAAAATAATAACTATGGTTGGTGCTGGCGTGTCAACAGGTAATATTTTCTGTGGTGTTTGCTGTATTAAGAGGTGGGCGAAACTATAATTTATGGACGAGCCAATCAGAAGCGTCTGAGGGATTTCAAAGTCACGGCGCACATTTCAGTCCCTGATACTCATGTGCCATCGGTTCACAGAGAATTTTAGGGAAGACTTGACAATTAAGCGGCTACAACAGATCGAACTACTAAGAAGTTGCTGTATTAGTGATTACGAGTATTAAATGACTTGTAGATCTTGTGCAGTCTACCGTGATGTCCTTCGATATAATGTATGTTGAAGGAAGACGTTTGCTAGAATAGGAACCTTTATCGCTCGATCCAGATTGATACTAAGGCATATTATAATAATTGCCGCCAACTGTATGATAAAAGTACCAGTAACATTGGCTGCAGTGATCGCAGATGTTACGGAAGCTTCGGCTGTTCAGAGGTATGAGTATTGTAGGGACATATCCATAATAAAACTGATAAACTTACACAACCAGAGTACACACGAACAATAATGAAGCTATGTAGTCCTGGAAGAGAGGCTTTTTATGACCTTATCATGGTTTCAGAGACCAACTATTATGGAGCCATATGGATGAGTTCCTCTACCTTATGCATTGCGATTTTGGAACCTTTTTCTAACATTAACAAGTTTTTGGACCATATAAAAGAAGTGTATCTACTTTAATTATTTGGTTTTGTATGATATATTTTTACTCTATGCTGACTGTTTACTGATTGACTAACATTTCTCACGGTCACTTAAGATTCGTCCAAAGGTCGTCCATAAATTATGGTCTCTCCAAGAGTTGCTTCATTATGGTGTCCGTGGATCGTATGTAGGGATGCTACCGTGAAAGACCTTAATAAGTTCCTCAGACAAGTCAAACTGTTGAGTGAATAATGCTGGAATGAGATTTAAGGTTAAAGCTATTAATTCCAATTCGAACGATGATGGAGTATATAACAACAAAAGTGTTCTCAGCTAAAAATGTATGTACAAGTACCTCAATCACAAACTACTAGTCGTTTAGAAACACACCTTTCTTAACTTAGACTTTGCTTGATATCATCCTCAATTCTTGCCCCCAACAGTTAATTAAAATCCTATTAGCATAATCTTATAACCCATGTGTTTTTTGCTTTTAAAAAATAAAGCTGCTGGAATACCTGATTTCCGAAGCCCATCTTCTGGTGTATACGACAACTTGGAAGAGTTTAACTTGCCCACTCCTAACGCAATATTCACGATTGATTACTTCCAAGTAGGTATATTTCCAGTCTCAGTAAACTTGCTTTTTTCTTTTCCAGCGCGATCCCAGACCTTTCTTTGAGATTTCAAGGCGTTTGTATCGACCAGAAGCAAAGGCACGTGCTACGCATTACATAATATTAAAATTTAGCCTACGTTGGCTCATTGTTTTATCAGGTTACTTCATGACAAAGGCTTACTTCTTAGGCATTATACACAGGTAACGAAAAACATTATCATCCGCTTTTTATTCTCATAGAATGTTGATAGTTTGGAACGCTTATCCGGCTTACCAGAGGAAAAGTTGGTTGAAGCTCACGGGACGTTTCACACAGGACACTGTATTAAGTGCAATCAACAACATGATTTCGAGTTTATGCTTAGTATTTACTTATTAGCGTAAATGACATTTCTTTCTGCTTGTAGATGAAATTTTAGCCGAAAGAGTGCCTCATTGTCTTAAATGCAAAAATGTTGTCAAACCTGGTAATTACTTCCAATTAGGTTATTTACAGATGTTGTACTTTTTGGTGAAAGCATGCCGAAGAAATTTTTCAAGAACCTTTCGTCGGTGAGTTCTTGACACTTATATGATTACTTGTTCGAAATCAGTTGTAAAATATGGCAAATGATAAGTAATCGAGCTGGCTGGAACAATCGTTCCCCGAGGTCCTACCATGCCAGACAGGTCGGTTGAGGAGCGATAAGACTAAAAGCAGCAAGGTCCCAGGGCAAAGTCGTACTGCCGACTGTACAGAGGTGTGACGGCAGTAAGGTGTTTCCTTCAGACAACCAGCATGACAGCGATGCTGCTTTCCCACAAGGAGGAGTGGGGTTAGAAAAGGTCGACCCTAAAAATGCACACCTCGCTTTATCCCACGGATTTCCGTCTCCGGCGGTAAGGTCCTTTGAAGAACGGAGCTAACACGTCAAAAATCCCCCACAAAAAGGCCATGCGTGACCGGCCTCAAGCAGTTGTCCCTTGAGCACTGCGGTCATGCTCCCAGGTCGTTAAGACCAACACTAATCCGACTTCTTTTTCAGGTCCCTCAAGAAATACCCCTCCACGGTGTGGGCAGCCGGGAAGTGATCCTACTCCTAATAACTCTCTTATCTCCACGACTAACCCTTCCCACGTATTTTTATCACCTCGCACCGGTTGGGCAAACGATTCGAGTACACGGAACGTTATTCCTGGTCTCCTGAAACCACGCTCTAAACTATATATAGGAACTTTTAATGTCCGAACATGGTGCCAAATAGGACAACAGGCTTCCTTAGCTAGGACTCTAGAATCTTACACCATCGATGTGTGCTGCGTCTCCGAAACGCGCATACAAGATCCGAGTAGTGTCATTCATTAGACCTCACCTAATCAAAATAAAGATTCATCTCGATACACCCTCCGTGTATCTGGAAGCCATAATGCTGCTTCCCGTGGCCTCGCTGGAGTAGGTATAGCATTAAGTCCTAGGGCAGAACTAGCTCGTTTAGACTGGATCCCAGTAGACAGTCGTCTATGCGCTGTCCGACTAAACGGATCAGTAAGGACTCGGAAAGATAGGGAAACTCGTCGTTGCCACTTCGTCGTCTCTGCCTACTCTCCCACTGTCTGCAGCTCAGACGATATAAAAGATGAGTTTTACAGGAAACTTTCTGACCTTCTCCGAAAAGCTAGGCGTTCTGATGTAGTAATAGTGGCTGGTGACTTTGATGCTCAAGTAGGTAAACTAAGTGAAACGGAAAGACACCTGGGTGGATCTTATAGTGTCGTGGCTAAAAGAACAGATAATGGCGATCGTCTGTTGCAGCTGTGCTCAGATAACCGCCTATTTATTGCAAATACTAACTTTAAGCATAAAGAAAAACATCTTTTGACATGGCGACCCCCGAATTCGTCCCAACGTTGGACCCAATTAGATCACATCGCTATCAGCCACCGATGGAGGGGCTCGATAGAAGACTGTCGCTCATTCTGGAGCACATGTTTAGACTCAGATCATGTTCTAGTGCGAGCACGTATCTGTCTGAGTCTTACTGGACGTAGGAAAGACACTGCAGGGAAGCCTCTAAGGGTTCTACTTAACGATAGGCAAGCTAAGAATATATTTCAGAAACAACTAGAAAAACAGTTAGGCAGACATGTAAGTTGTGCCCACCCCGAGGCAGAGTGGAATGACATCCGAAAAGCTGTGGAAACAGCAGTGATATCCGTCAGTAAGGTAAACCATAAGGTCAGGGAGAAACGATGGATCTCGGCAGCATCTACCACACTGATAGATGCTCGAAAACTCATCCCCCCTGGTTCTGAACATAACGAAGAGCGGAGTCAGCTTAAGCGAAGGCTAGTAAGAAGCCTACGCAATGATCGTGAACAGTGGTGGGTAGCGAAAGCAAGAGAGATGGAAAAGGCAGCGGCAATAGGTAACAGCAGACAGCTATTCGGACTTATTAAAGAAACCGGCATTAGGAACCCAACTATTAGCGAAACTATCTCAGACAAAGATGGGCATATCATTCATTCTCAATCCAGGAGATTGGATCGATGGGCAGAACACTTTAGGGATCAGTTCAACTGGCCTTCAGCCACACTTCAATTACCCACGATCCCCAGTCGTCCTGAATGGCAAATTGAGGTAAGTCCTCCAACTCTCTACGAGGTTGAAAAAGCTATAGGAAATCTGAAGCGAGGGAGAGCCGCAGGCCTTGACACCTTTACCTCTGATATTTTTAAGGATGGTGGTCCAGTACTACCAACGAGATTGACTGAGGTCTTAGGTAGAATCTGGGAACTGGACGTAATTCCATCTGACTGGTCCCAATCACTGATTGTGCCAGTCTATAAGAAAGGACAAAAAACCTGTGACAATCACAGAGGGATCAGTTTGACCAATATAGTGTCTAAAATATTATCTTCAATAATACTTCGACGCCTATCCAAAGCTCGTACAGTAGCTCTCATACAGTAGCAACACCATTTTATTAATGCAGATGTTCGGCATCGTGTGTTCTTCTGTTCTCAGTTTTCAACGGGGTTTTCGGACTTTTGAGGCGTCGTCTTGTAATGAGAATCGACTCGAAAAGTATCTTCATATCGTTTGAACTGGATTTAATTTTAATTAAACACATAAATATTGGTACAAAAAAGCACCAGATACATATGCGCCGCACAAATCTCATTCGATTTGTGTGAGGGCTGTGATACTGCCCAGGTGACCAAACTGAAGCAAGTGGTTTTCTTAGGGGGGCACACCCGGAGCCTTTGACCTAAAGGTTTAACCCACAAGGCAGTGGAGGATCGTGAGGATATGCAGTCCCATGGTAGCCGGTAACCAGCGATTGATTCATACGCCATTTGTTCCATCAGGATACTGGAGCCCATGTGCACCATTGGTTTGGAATCAGAGTTTTCCAACTCCCCTAGGTGGATTCACCACGTCCACCGACACTGTTAAAGCGCCAGGCATTCGCTTTTCGTCCTCTCAGTTTTGTAAACAACACCCCTGCCACGAGAAGGCAGTGAGTAGGACTTCCCTGGCGGAGGCTATATACGCGTGGCCGTGTGAGAGCATTTGGAGAGGGAGATCGGACTCTCCCCACTCTCGACCGTACCAGGGCATTTGGGGGCGTTAGAACTGGAACTTAAATGTATTACTTGCATGAACATCATAAAAGTGATTTAGAATCCGGTAGTTGATCCCACAACATCGGGGATCATACTAAACTGGTTTGATTGGGAAGTTTATGCGTAATCATCTCAACCATTTAGAATTGTGGTGCGCGAAATTTATGCTAGCGATGTTTTGATGCAGATTTAAGCTTCTGTAGAAAAAATGGAACTGTTTAATTTATTTCCTTTGTAGATTTGAGAGTTTGTCATCAAATAGTATTGTGTTCGACTGTCGTTTGATTTATGCACTGATATAGATGTTACGTCTTTTCGAACCCAACCTTTCACTCATGTCGGAAGACAAGAAATGAAAAAGGAGTTTTGTTAGTTAACCAAATCAGATATATGCACAAACTTATGCAGGGACATTTGTCCTCTGATTAAGTGGGCTGGATTTCAACCACTAAAATTTATCCGTATCTTGAATAATGAAGTCAAACCTCGAACTACAGTGTGCAATTGTCAACATCTCTCGGCTATCTTTCGTCCCTAAACTGATTGGCCCAGTGTACCAACTATACACCAAACTGTTTTGTAACCTTTCCTTTTGTATTGTTTTCATCTCTTTTTGTTTCAAGTTTGGTGACTGTTAAGTTCGAAGCATCTTGTATTTATAATTAATGCTTATGTACAATGGGTTGTGTAATATATGTAAAATTGATCTCAGTTAATGCCAATTATAGATTTTCACTCAGTATCTGACTTCATAATTAAATTCTTACTAAATTCAGGATCTCAGTAATTGTGATTTACTCATCATAATGGGCACTTCGTTAACTGTATTACCATTCTGTGCTATGATTCATCGTGTTGGTAATGATGTCCCGCGACTGTACATCAATCGAGAATATAATGATGGATCCACAGAGTCTGTAAGTTTGTTTCAGTCTGTGAATGACTATCATTTGTTATTTGTATTATTATCTGATTATTTAGTACCATCTGAAAACTGATCATAGTAAATAACTCGATGACACCTAGATCTGAACTAATGTTGATCGAGGTTACCATTTTTAAAGTGTCCGAGTTTAAGCACGGTTGATCAGTTTTGTAGTTACCTGTTGCATTCAAAGTTTATTATACTGATTTATTCGTACACGATTTTCCGGCACTATGGCTGCACGAAACTCCGCTTGTAGCTCTTCTAGAGTTGCTGCCGGTTTCAAACCCTGGTAAAGGAGGGGGGTTGTGCATGGGGTCGGCAACGATATCCCGTAGAAAAAAATCGCCAACCAGATTAGACAAAGTAAATCATTTAAACTCTGCCCTGGGAGTTGAAGGAATAATTATGACACCTCATGATAAAAGCCGAAATTTTTCAGAAGTCACGAGGCCGATGCCTCTTCTAACAACTAGAGCAACACTCTTTATAGGTAAGTGGAACGTCCGGACAGTGGGAAACCGGGAAGATCAGTCAAATAGCAACGGAAATGAGGAGATACAATTTGGCAGTACTTGGAATCAGCGAAATCCATTGGACACACCTGGACAGCAAAGACTAGATACTAGAGAGATGCTTCTGTACTCCGGTCACGATGAGGAAAATGTTCCACACACTCAGGGATTTATTCTAATGCTGTCCATAGGAGCACGAAATACACTGGTAGGATGGGAATCTCACGGTTCCAGAATCATCAAAGCATCATTGGAAACAAGGAAGAACGGGATCACAATCAATGTTATCTAATGTTACGCTCACACCAATCATAGAACGACAATAAAGATCCATTCTAATCGAGACTGCAATCAATCATAGCTGACTGCTGAAGAAAGGACCTCACCATCCTGATGAGAGATCTAAATGCTAAAGTCGGAGTGGACAACACAGGATATCAAGATATAATTGGACGACATGGACGAGGAGATAGAAATGAAATTTTGGAGAGATTTGCAAACTTACGTGCATTCAACAAATTGGTTATAGGTCGCACAATATTCCCCCACAAACGCATACATAAAGCTACATTGATCTCGTTGGATCACACCACCGAGATTCAAAAACAGAGGGAAAGATAGATAGAATACTTCGAGGAACTACTGAATAGACCAGATAAGTCGTTTTGTATCAACAAAAAGTTCCGGAGGACAATGGAAGGTGTGTGAGAACCAGGAGAGGAGCTGACATAGCTTCAGATCACCACGTGCTTGTGGCCAAGATGAAACTGTAGCTAAAGAAACTGTAAAACTGGGGAAACAGCATTACAAAGGTTCAATACAGCTCTCCTTCGAGATACAAACTCAACCAATTCAAGGTAACTCTGAACAACAGGTTCCAAGGTTTACAGGATCTAATGAAAGAACAAAAAACTACGATGGGGGACAACTGGAAAGGGATCAAAGAAGCATTAAGTTAAACTTGTCAGGAGGTTCTGGGTCGCAAAATGCAGCACCATAAGGAATGCATCTCCATGGGGACTCTGGACAAGATTTAAGAAGGGAAGAACAAGAAGACAGCAATTAACAACAGTCAAACAATAGCATAGAAAATCAAGGCGCAAGGTAATTACACAGAAGCAAACAGTCAAGTGAAGAGAAGCATTAGAGTTGACACACAAACCTTCCTATAGATGTCACTCCACCAACGACCGAAAAAATCAAGAATGGGAAAACAGAAGGACCTGACAATATACCGGCTGAAGCACTCAAGTCAGACATTAAAGTAACTGCAAACATGCTTCACCTTTTATTCAAGAAGATTTGGAAGGAAGATCAAGTGCCACCGACAGACTGGAAAGAAGGATACCTCATCAAGATACCAAAAAGGAGATCTGAGCAAATGTGAGGACTACAGAGGCATCAAACTGTTGTCATTACCAGGAAAGGTTTTCAACAGAGTGTTGCTGAACCGGATGAAGGACTTAGTAGGAAAAGTTTCCAAAAGAGTGCTGTTGAATTAAATGAAAGGTTCAGTAGACTCTCACCTTTGAGATCAACAGGCTGGATTCCGTAAGGATCGGGCGTGCACAGACCAAATTGCAACACTACGGATAATCGTGGAACAATCAGTTGAGTGGGACTCGTCACTATACATCAACTCCATTGACTATGAGAAGGCGTGGACAGGTGAACATCATTGAAACTTCCTCGACCCCATGGAGTTCTTAAGAAAATTGTCAACATTATCCAGGACTCATACGATGGACTACAGTGCAAAGTGGTGCATGGAGGACAGCTGACAGATGCATTACAAGTGAGGACCGGAGCCAGACAAGGCTGTCTACTCTCCCCTTTTCCCTTTCTTTTGGTGATTGACTGGATTATGAAGACCTCTACATCTAAGGGGAAGCACGGAATTCAATGAACATCTCAGAATCAATTAGACGATTTGGACTTAGCAGATGATCTAGCCCTTCTATCACATACACACGAACAAATACAGACGAAGGTAACCACTGTAGCAGTAGCCTCAACACACACAGAAGAAAAAGCAAGATTCTCAAATACAACACGGAGAACACAAACGCAGTCACAATTGATGTAGAAACTCAAGAAGATGTGGAAACATTCACGTACCTGGGAAGCATCATTGGTGAACGCGGTGGATCTGATGCAGATGTGAAGGCGAGGATTGGCAAAGCAAGGGCAGCATTTCTACAATTGAAGAACATATGGAACTCAAAACAACTGTCAACCAATTTCAAGGTCAGAATCTTTAGTACGAACGTCAAGACAGTCCTACTGTATGGAGCTCAAACGTGGAGAACTACTACATCCATCTTCATGAAGGTACAAGTATTTATAAACAGTTGTCAACGCGAAATATCCAACATTCACTGACCGGATACTATCAGCGACAGTGTTTTATGGGAGAGGACAAACCAGCTTCAGCCGAAGAGGAAATTAGAAAAAGACGTTGGAATTGGATCAGACATACATTGAGGGAATCACCAATGTGCATCACGAGGCAAGCCCTAACTTGAAATCCGAAAGGGGAGCGGAAAGAGGAAGGTCAAAGAACACATTACGCTGGGAGATTGAAGCAGATATGAAGAGGATGAACAACAACTGGAAAGGATTGCCCAAGACAGTGTTGGATGGAAAGTGCTAGTGGGCGGCCTATGCTCCTCCTCGAGGAGTAACAGACATACGTAAGTATGGCTGCGTGAGAGGTAGTTTATTCATAATATGGCTCCGTAAAATGAAAAGTAGTTGTATTGAACTGAGTTCCACGAATCTGTCACTATGTCATAGGCGGAGTCCCTAACATATTTCGACTAATCGTCTGAAGGCCTTTTCGTATATAGGTTATAATAGATGACAGCGCACGTATTCCCCCAAAATTGTATGTTGAGGTAGATAGGGGTTTACAAAAATATTGTCTTTCGAAGGTTTACCTTCACATTTATTAGTGCGAGAGCTGTGATACCTTCACACCATCTAACTTATCTTTATTTTGTAAAAATTGATATCCAAGTTGAATGCTCGTCAGCTTCTGGTTTCAGTCAAGCTACTAGGTAGCTATTTTCTGAGTATGTTGTAGATTTCTATAGGAGTTAATAAATAGTAACTGATAAAGTATTGGGATATGTAGAGTCAACCTTCAGTAATTTCTCTGTCTTTGTCACTGATTTTTATGTGATAACAAGCAAGTAATAAAACGCTCCGTTAATATTATTAACCCTAACACTGTTTTATGAGATATTTGTCACATTTTAGTGCCTCGCACAAATACTCACTTAATAGGCTACCGAAAATTCACAAACATGGTATCCTTATAATACCCATAGTGGAATTCATCAACACCACATATGCTTTATCTTAATGTCTAAACTGTATACTAAAGCCACTTCAACTTAAATTTAGATCGAAGATTTCGAAATTATCAATGAGAACAAAATTATTGTTAGCCTTAATGCATCTTTATACTTTAGTATTCCAAATCATATGTCTGGATTTTATTCATAGTTTACTAGGGGATGATAATAGTATGTAGCAGATGACCATTAAGCATTAGTTCAATCATAAAATCTCTCAAACTATACTTCATTTCAACGCTGTTTTCGCTCAAAGGGACAGCAACGAATGAATGGAGAAGTTGTAGGATCACCGATATATAATGTTGCTAATTTATGTCCCATATCGGGTCACTTATTTTTGCCAGTACCACCAGACCACTCACCTGGCATATAAGTACGTGAAACATTTGTCATTATTAAAAATACCCCTTACAAATTCCTTTAAGATAATAAACACGTTTAATTCATTATTTTATGTTGTTTGATAAACATTTTTTTCGGAAAACATCAAACTTACTTTCTTAAAGGAAGATGAATAGAGTAAACTACCTTCCTTAGACTGTTTAGTTAATAGGAATACTAATAGAAGTTTGAATCTAACCATATAGTGGAAACAGACACACTTAAGTCGGTACATTGACTTCGACTCAGTACTACCACTCCTTGCAAAAATTGCCTTGGCCCTGAATCTTTTTAAAAGAGCTCCCAAAATCATTACGCCAGAATAAGACACTGTAAAACAAAGAGGAGTAATGTAATAACCATCCTACTAATAATTTTTCCATGGATATTATTGAAGACATTAGAATAAAGCTACCCATCTATAAAAAACAATTCCAGTGAAAGACCTTAGATTGGTACTGTGGTTTTACCTCACCGTCAAGGCACGACAGAATAATTACAACTGATCTTGAAAACATACGAAAGTAAAGCTTTCTATAAAACAAACACCATGCTGCTAAACGTTTTAGTTAGAGTTAAGGATAAGATCCTTTTTACAACCACGCTAAATAATATCTACCAATTAGTTTGAGTCGATTGTGGTGTGTTCTACATTGGAGAGTGCTTTTTGAAATATGAAGTGCTGAGGCGTTTGAGCTACACAAAAAGTCTTGATAACCCTGTAGAGTTGTAAGATCTACAAATCAAATTGGTAATAGCAATACATTTTGTATTCAATAATCATCAAATTAATTATCTCAAAATAATCCAAAAAACCTTTTCCAACTACATAGGGAGGCGAGTTGCCGAACCGTTTTGTATCGTGCTGAAATCCTCTCCTCTCAATAGGAATGTAGGCCTGAATATTTATCCGACTTATACTGTTTTTTTCAAACCATCACATTTGAATCTATTCATTTTCTACACAATCTACACTACTTCATATTACAAATTATACATTTTTCACAATCATCATCATAGACACAAGTAAAAATAATGATGCCTCAAACTGAGTCACTTTGACCAAACATAACATGACATTGTCATATTCCAACCTATTATGACTTTCATTGCACTAAAAATATTTTGCTTTGTTTCCTTCATACCATTTAAACTTGTGAATTAATTTCTGTTATTGATTTATTTGCCCTAAAAAAGTAACTTACACTAATTCGCGAAACCTTAAAAATACAGATTTCTACTAATTTTGACACCACAGAAAATGTAATTATTATTTAATCAGTTATGTTTAATTTATTTCCCAGTGCATTGTTTTACATCATTTTTTATTGAGGGTTTATCTTCATTCATTATGCGGTTTATGGTGGCTGGTTTTAAACAGAATTACATGAAATGGGGCAGGTCTGATAATAAACGTGATATATTTTGGTCGGGTAATGCTGATGATGGTGTAGTCAAAATATCAGAACTTCTTTACTGGAAGGTAAGCGCACCAATCCATTTTGTGTATAAGGTATTTAAATATGTGACACATTGGTGCGAATTGAAGGTTGTTTTATATTTATTGTAATCTGTGTCCTTGTCTTCCATTATTGTAAATAACATGAATTTAAATTTTTTCATAACTGATGTTTATTGGAATAGACTGTCATTAGGCTTCAATGTTTCCATTCCACCTTAAACCGCTCTAGGTGTTTCAAATTTTTCTATTTATCGTGTATCTTACTAATTCTTTTCATCTTGTTTCAAGTTTATTGCGATTCAAACCTCTCAAAATCATATCAATTAAAGTCACCACACAACTCATAACAGCATAAAACGTTGGGAAATTGTGGAAATGAATTCACAAGATATAGTAACGTGAATTATATAGGTTGTCATACTTTTTGTTTTTAATAAAAAGGGTGTATTACGATTCAGTTAAATGACCAGCGAAGAATTTATATGCACGAATTCTAGCCGACTTTTTACAAAGATGATACTTCCCAATTCTGTGTGACTCCAGTTAAATTGTATGCTGATTGTTATCGAACTATACATGCTATCAGCTCTCGTATATTTTTATCGATTTAGTTCGCGTTAGAAGATAAAGGAATAAAATAAACCAAATACGAGAATGCATTTTGAATTCGTATATTTCGTACACTCATTGATCCCACCAGACAATCAAGGGGACGAAGTGAAGGAAGCGAAACGGGACGAAACGAAATGAAGTGACGCTCAGCGGAGGCGAGTGAGTCATCTTGATTTCAATCGAGCGTGACTCAATATTTATATTCAGACAGGAATAAGTTACAGACACGTAATGAATAGGTTGTGCAATTAACATATAGACGATCATATGAAAACAGTCAGGGTTAGTAAGCGAATGAATGACAGTGCCAAAATGTGGCTTTAGAAAAATAGACAAATTGGTTTGTCCATAAGCTGCAATAAGTATATGGGCTTTGACATACTATAAGCCACTACAAGTGTACCAACGAGTTCTGAATTTCGTATTCATTTAACCACAAGAAAAACATACATGTGTAGACCCTATTTATTTAAACAGTCATAAGAAGCATAATTCAAGTACAAACAACATTTCAAAGTTCAACCAATGATACAAAAGTTTCTAGGAAAAGTAATAATTAAATACACATGTTTTAATATCACTTGATAATGTAAACATCTTATGAAACAAACCAGTGACCAATTATGTTCATTTTGGAAACGTTCTAAAGGAACTATATAAATAAGTTCCGGAAATCTTCGTCGTCTTTCAGAAACTTGTTTATTCACAATATAGTTAACTGTACAATTTATCATAAATTTAAATGGTCAAAAGTAAATTGGGTGAAACTGTCAATGATTGCATCCAATAGCAAAAACTATGCCACTATATTTAATGTACATTCAAACAGAGATGTTTATATAGTAGATGTAATCTAAGAGGAGCATGTATGACAGTAGAGTCACTGACTTAGTGGTTGAGACATTTGACTTAAAGCCACTAGGTTTCATGTTCAAACTCTTTGGGATGCTAGATTCTTGAAACACACTTAGTAAACGTCTTATTTTTGCAATTTTATTTTAGAATTCCTTGTTTTCGCGTCAAAAGCGCCCATTTTCACCTTCAGATTGTTTTTCTTACTTGGAAGGACCCTAAATGTCGTCTCTTTTGATGTTATTGTGACTTTTCCGAAGGACATTTTTATGCTATATATATATATATATATATATACATATATATATATATATATATACATAAAATGCGCTTGAGTTGTGCTTCTTGTTTTTTTGTGCTTGTGGAATGTTTTTTTTCTAGTTAGCGGAGCTGGGACATTGGAATAATTTAGCTGTCTTGATATTGTGTTGCTGAGTCTTCGTTACAAATAAATTAAACAGCACCACTAATATCTATAAATTGTTTTATTTTTCACTATTGATTAGTTTGATTGTTACAAGTTTTTTTTATTTTATTGCACTTTATTATTTAATCTGCTTAACTATATTTACTTATTAACTCACACATTACCACCGGCTAAGTTATTTCGTTTTGTTTTAGGATGATCTTTTGAGATTAAAAAAGGAAACGGACTCTCGCTTAAATGAAGAGTTTGTAGCAAAGAAATCCCAAAACAAAACCAATGGGCAATGATTGAACTATTTTATTCATTCTGATAGACTGAAGTGATTATCCAATATCTACTGTGATTTTACTGGTCTTCTTGTTTTTTTTTCTGAATTTATTTTAAATGGAGTATCTATGGAATTTCTCGAAATCTTCATCTTGAAATATTTTAGACTGTGAATAAGTTCCATTCAAACAAATCCCCATCTTGCTTCTTTTCATAAAATAATAGATTGTAAAATTCATGTTTGATTTTATCGAAAATGTTTGACAAGTTTTTCTTCCGAATATATAAGACTTGTGGATCATTTAAATTAGTTTTCTAAATTGCAATCATTCGGCTGATTTGACTGAAGGTTTAACTTTGAAAGTGTTGTGTGGCTCCGTGTGCGACAGTTGATACTGATACTCAAGCTTTTTATACACGAATATTCATGCATGGTGTTATAACGCGAAATATGGCGTATTGCGATAGGACTACGCGAAATTCTACCGATTGACCAAATTCGGATATCCTAGTTCGACCCCAATACTGTTCCCCAACTCCAATAAATCAGAACACAGCCGTTAAATGAGGATTGTTTATGGGGTCAGCAGCAGAACAACAATGGTTTACAGACAAGGCATATTTATACAGTTAAGATGACTATTAACAGTAACCAATGGAAAGGAAGGACACGTAAAGGTTATAATTAGGACGACTCAAAATTGACCAATAGGGAAACGACACATGAAAGTCATAGATAGGACACTGTAAATAATGGCCAATAGGAGATAACATGTGAAATATGTGAAGAGTCTGAAAACATACCATTTTACATTCGAGATATTTTTTGGGATATTCTTGTGAATATCCTAACACATGGCAGTGTTATAATTCCTCTTATTACAACACAGCTATTCCTATTGCTTAGTATTCTTGGACACCAATCCACTCGACAAGTCCCCAAATCAGAGAACGGTTGAACAGGAACGAAATTATACTCCAAATATCAATAGAAGTAAGAAGAAAAGTAGTATACTTGTAGTTTTTACATGAGAATATTTCAGGGTTTTCTCCAACCATCCACTAGTCCGGATGGGACAACAATCAGCGTGCGCCAACACAATTGTGCACGGGACGTGCTTTAGTCCGATTTATGCCCCCATAACAGGCAGAGTAGATTTATCCGCTCATTCTCCTAGTTCTTTAACTTTTGTAGGAAGTATGTAGTCGGTTAAGACAGTGTGATAATTGAAACTGCTCTTTAATTCTAAGTTGCCTAGGAATAATAAAAAAGCATAAAATCTAGCTTAGTCAGAGCGAGTGATGGATTACCAAACCTGGGTGACTTTCGTGGTCCGTATACACCGTTGATCATTCTTGCACTAGACCAAATATGAGTTACTATAACCGTAATGATTGCCTTTAGATGCTGTAAATTCATAATGTTTATATAGTGGGTACGATTCTTAACATCAATGAGCATTAATGCCTCAGATGTCCCAGAGGGATATGAGGCCACTTTCCACAGAAGCTCTCAAATTTATGTGAATTCGCTCCCGACTATCATTTGCACATCGCAACTCAACCTTCACAAAGCACTCCAACTGACATATTGGCAATTTGAATCCTACCAATATTGTTTACATTCATATGATAGACATTTTACCCCTATAATTTTATGATCACTGTACGTTTTAAGATATCAAGCTCACTGGGTAACCGACGGCAGTGAAGACTATATTCTGTAACGGTTTGAGCTTCCCCGTAAACTCATGTTACAAACTTGTTTGAGAATAAGTTATTATTATATTGATGACGACAATATTAGCAAACGTAACTATTTGAAAATAAGTAGGGTTACTTTAACTATTGAACAATTGATGGTCAAGAATAAATCCACGTTTATTGGTTTGGAGATGTCAATTAAAAAGTGGTTTGAATAACCTTAATGAGTCTGGGTTACTTGGTTGTATTACAAATCATATTCCCAAAATACTTGTTATCTTGGTCCATAGCATTTATAAGTACGTGATAGTAGCAATGATCACAACTAATGAGTGTTATTCGACCCGAAACACTGTCTAAAAACCTTATGCTTTTGTGTAATTGTATTTTGTCATATGAAGCAATTAAATGTATCACATTACGAATGAGGAGCTTGGGAAATAGGAATTCGGTTATGTTAACATAGATACTTGACCTAGGTAATGCTTTAGCTTAAAATCTCCCGGTTTCCCCTTAAGGGAATCCGTCAAAGGTTGTATCATTCGTGCACAGCCAGTTTTTAATCTATGACAAAATTTATCTAACCCCAGAAGTTATGATGGAGAAACTGGTGTGAGGTATTGCCCAATGGCTCCCACCTCTTCTTCGATTAGTACAATGCCTTCAGAGCGTATTTTTTCTGAAAAATCCAAATTTTTTAGTACCGAAAACGTTGCTTTCAACAAGCAATATAGAATAATAGGAAATTTAAGGCGTACGCACGATTAAAAAGTGAACAGATACTTGATCTCTGATGATTCGAGCTTACAAAGATGTTTTCGGACAGTAGTTTCCTATAGAAAAACTATACGTCAGTGAGTGTCAGGATTATTGAGGAATTCTGAGAAATGGGCAAAAGTCTAAAAGACTACGTGTGAAGAGTTAGGCATCGCTAATTAGTCGTGATTTACGCGGGTTCAACTAAACATACAATAAGTTGCTACAAATTTTGTGCTCACCCCTTTGAGTACTGTATTTAATAGCTTCGCAGAATAATTTTAATAAACCACGGGTATCCGGAGATTGACAACGCTTTTACGAGTAACAACTTCATAATCGAGGCATATTAACCCAGTCAAGTCATAAATCGGTAATGAAGAGGTTCAAAGATATATTTGGAAGTGTTTGGTTGAAGCTGACTAGTAATTGCAGGGGATACGTAACAAGGCATACCCACCTGTGCGAATGCGTGACTGAGCGCCTAGGGCTATGTGTACAGTGAAACTAAAGAGATCATCATCAGTGCCGCAGACACGCAACTGCTCATTTCGGACTCACTTGGCTGAAGGCTCTCAGTCATGCATGCACAACAGATCTCTAGCCTAGTTGTGTTCTCCATCATATTTTGGTGTTGATCGCAATAGGATGAGTCGTTGTAAACAATGATGTTACTTCTACGTAAGATCTTGTAAACTAAGTAGTCACATCATGACAAACCTACAATTTTAGGAATGGGTCTATTTTTGGAGCAGTGCTACTAACAAAGTAGACCATAATTCTACACTCTCACTCCTTAGTATTTGATGGTTGTGTAAAAGAAGTAGACAGGCAAGAGTATTTATATATTGCGAGAAGAAACGAATCGTTGCGGACTACATAATTGTAGCCTTCAGTAGTCCATTCGCTCCCTTTGGTATGTTCTGCAAACTGAACAGTCCTCCCATCTGGTTTCCGAGTGTTCTGTCAGCGCAGTGATTTTACCGTACTTAGGCTGTTCACGTTGTCCAACAACTTCAAGGTCACTTACACAACAAACTATTTACAAGCAGTCATGTTGATATCATTCACTATAGTTGCACACTTTCGTTTAAGCTCAATGATATTAGTCCCGCTAATTAGCCAGTCACACAATTAAATATAATGATGTGTGGCGGTATGGGTTCCTAACCGCACTATCTTTGAAACCGAACACATGATTACCCAATTTAAGGTAAACGTACCTTTTATCGTGTGTGGCGATTGGCTTTCTGTTTGCCGCCTGTAAATTTAAAACAGATTCGTGAAGCCGGTTGTTAGAGTTTGCGGGAAGAACACTAACTTGCGGTACGTTTGAAGTTTGTGTTACGATTACACGGTATTTTTTATAAAGTGCTTATTTATAGTTGAATCCTAGTTTATAACTCATTAATAACATTTAAATTAACCCTTCGAGTAAAATGGGTCGACTGACAAAAAACGAGCTCTGAAAAGCCCTATTTCTTCATATAATAACAATTCTGCCATAACCTATACCCCATGCTCTGCAACTCCTTTCGAATCAGATAATAGTGGTAGTGGACGTGTACCGCGCCTGCTGATGGATGACTCAGTCTCTAATTTAATAAGGAGTTCTACATCAAGATCTAAAAGTATCGACAGTATTGAGTGAATAAGACACTATCTATAAGCGACATGTGTTCTAAAGTGGAGTCAGTTGTGGGCTATTTATTAAAGCATGATGATCTTAAGCAAGAATTGAAGATACTGTCACCCCTTAACTGCTGTTGTCAAAAAATGTGGTTCCCGCGGAACTTGAAGACAGGATCAAAGTAGAATCTGCTATCGATTTTATCGCTGGTGAAGCTACTAAACGAATAATCTCTCGAAATAATGTGATCACTTATACCATACCTGACAAAATCGCCATTAAATCTGTAAGGAATACGATATTGAAGACAGATAACCTTCAAGACAGTCCATGCCAATGTATTCGACATTATAAAAAGCACCAGAGATACTCGTGCCCTATCTTGTTTAGATTCGATTCCCATTTATTAGCTGAGCAGTTGAAAGAATCCAAACAGCTTATCTTCGCGCTTATGAAGTTTAAAAACGCTCGTATAGTCTGGGATTAAACCACCAACCAAAGCCTAATGCAAAAGCGTACCTTAAACGAAAATAAAATTCTTAAAGTCACGACAAACTTCGTTGGCTCAGCAGCTGAAGCAACTGGTGCAGCTAATCTATCTCATGTTAGCCAGTGCACTGATTTACCAATGAAGAGTGCTAGTCTGTCTCTCATACCTGTAGTGACCCCAGATAATCAATGTATATCTAATGGAGACACTAATGCGATATTTTCCAATGTAATAGCTGAAGCTCATAATCAAACACTTAATTCTAATGTGAAGGCTCTTAAAAACACTGTTAAAACTAATAAGTCTATACCAGGTAAGAATGAAGTATATACAAAACCTTCTGGTTCTAGACCAAACACTAAAAAGATTACAATAGCCTTACCAATCAAAAACTACTTTCAGGTTCCGTGCTTTATCCTACTCATCGTAGGGGATGTTATATGGACACACTTCGTTAAAACGTCGCACGAGACGGCCACTACAACCCTTGTGTGGGCAGGCCTACTAGCAGACAGACGTCAATGAACCAACGTGCCCCATGGTTACCCTCAAATGTCTTAAATACTAAACCTGCATGATGAAACTCTTCTCATCACTTTCGCAATAGGGAAGATGGAATACTAGGTTACTCACCATCAACTCTACCCCAACCAGCAGGCGTCTGTTTTGTTAATATCCACCAAGACAATTTCAACAAATTAATCCACCATACCAAAATAATGATCTTTTCCGGCCTCCAGAGATCCCTTGTTCCACTAGCACTACAATTCGCTCAAGCTATAGCCCATACGATCAGGTAAACACATTGAACCATATTCCAGTCAAATCTTGAGCACATACCATCGATAGGGATACTCTTGGTTTTCTTACACCCCATACTCCCTTTTTAAACGTATTACTTATTAACGCACGTTCACTTCTGAACAAAATTTCAGCCTTGAGAACCTTAGCTTCTCTAACCAAACCATCACTGAAACATGGTGCTATCCAGCAGTATCCGATTCCGCATTAAACATCCAGAACTATCGACTCTATCGCTGTGACAGGGAAACTAAGCGATGAGGAAGTCGTCTTATATTTGCCTTGGATACCCTAACAACTAACGAAGTTGTGGACAGTGTCTTGAATAGTTTACCAGAATCGGTCTGGAGATCAATCAGCACCCTGAATCATAGTCTACTCCTAGGATGTATATGCAGAGCTCCTCATAGATCGGATAATGTTGGTGATCTTACTATCAATGCATCTATACATGCACCTGCTCTAAACTTCAGTGTTAAGGCTATCACTAGCGATTTCAATTATCCTGGGTTTAACTGGAGTACCGGTACTTGTCAGTCAAGTAATGTTGAGTTTTCGTCAATCCTTAGCCTGCACTGCTGGTCACAATGCGTTCGTACCCCAACAAGGGGTGATAATATAATTGATCTAATATTTAGTAGAGATGTCATCCCACTATATGTACAACTTACTTACTTACGCCTGTTACCCCTCGTCGAGGAGCATAGGCCGCTCACCAGCATTCTCCATCCAACTTTATCCTGAGCCTTCCTTTCCAGTTCTATCCAGTTACTATTCATCCTTTTTATATCGGCTTCTATTTCCCGACGTAATGTGTTCTTTGGCCTTCCTCTTTTCCGCTTCCCTTCCGGATTTCAAGTTAAGGATTGAGTCGTGATGCACATTGGTGATTTTCTTAATGTATGTCCAATCCACTTCCAACGTCTTTTCCTAATTTCCTCTTCAGCTGGAAGCTGGTTTGTCCTCTTCCTTAAAACGCTGTTGCTGATAGTATCCGGCCAATGGATGTTGAGTATTTTGCGTAGACAACTGTTTATAAATACTTGTACCTTCCTGATGATGGTCGTAGTAGTTCTCCACGTTTCAGCTCCATACAGTAGGACTGTCTTGACGTTCGTATTGAAGATTCTGACCTTGAAATTGGTTGAGAGTTGTTTTGAGTTCCATATGTTCTTCAATTGTATAAATGTTGCCCTTGCTTTACCAATCCTCGCCTTCACATCTGCATCAGATCCTCCTCGTTTATCAACGATGCTCCCCAGGTACGTGAATGTTTCCATATCTTCTTGAGTTTCTACATCAATTGTGACTGCGTTTGTGTTCTCCGTGTTGTATTTGAGAATCTTGCTTTTTCCTTTGTGAATGTGGAGACCTATCGATGCGGAGGCTGCTGCTACATTTGATATCTTCGTCTGCATTTGTTCGTGTGTATGAGATAGGAGGGCTAGGTCATCTGCGAAGTCCAAATAATCTAATTGATCCTGTGAAGTCCATCGTATTCCGTATTTCCCTTCAGATGTCGAATTCTTCATAATCCAATGAATCACTAGAAGGAAGAGGAATGGGGAGAGTAGACAGCCTTGTCTGACTCCGGTCCTTACTGGAAATGCATCTGTCAGCTGTCCTCCATGCATGACTTTGCACTGTAGTCTATCGTATGAGTTTTGGATAATGTTGATAATCTTTTCAGGAACTCCATAGTGTCGAAGAAGTTTCCATAATGTTCTCCTGTCCACGCTGTCAAACGCCTTCTCATAGTTAATGAAGTTGACGTATAGTGACGAGTTCCACTCAACTGATTGTTCAACGATGATCTGTATTGTCGCAATCTGGTCTGTGCACGACCTATCCTTACGGAATCCAGCCTCTTGATCCCTAAGTTCGGCGTCTACTGCGTCTTTCATCCGATTCAGCAGCACTCTGTTGAAAACTTTTCCTGGTACTGATAACAAACTGATGCTTTTGTAGTTCTCACATTTGTTCAGATCTCCTTTTTGGTATCTTGATGAGATATCCTCCTTTCCAGTCCATTGGCACTTGTTTCTCTTCCCAAATCTTCTTGAATAAAAGGTGAAGCATGTTTGCAGTTATTTCAATGTCTGATTTCAGTGCTTCTGCTGATATATCGTCAGGTCCTGCCGCCTTCCCACTTTTGATTTGTCTGATGGCCATCTTGACTTCTTCGATCGTTGGTGGAGTGACATCTATTGGAAAGTCAGTGTGGGCTGCTTTGATGTCTGGTGGATTCTATGGGGCTGATCTATTCAGCAGTTCGTCGACGTATTCTGTCCATCTTTTCTTCTGTTCCTGAACCTCTGTGATTGTCTTTCCTCCTTCGTCTTTGACTGGTCTCTCACTATATGTACAAGTATACAACAAATTTGAAAGCAGTGACCATAAGATAGTAGCTTGTGCTCCCCATATCTATCCCTCTTATAACCGACCAATTAAAAAACCCGCCAATATAGAGACTATGAGCATGCTGAATGGGACCACTAATCAAAATCTCAGACTGGGATGAATTCTTCTCATGTAATAGTCTCCTAGATGCCATGAACATGTTCTATTTGATTGTTAACTCCTGTCTAGATTCCTGTGCACCAATTAAAACGTACAGGATTAGTAAACCTTGCAAGTTATATATACCAGCTAAATATCGTAATAAACTAAGATGCCTACATAAACGTTATTTTAAGTCAAACGGATTCATGGCAGTTGCACAAATAACAATAATTTTTAACCCAATTAAAAAGAAACGTAGGTTGAAAGCCATTAATGAAGAGCTATCAGCACCTAATACTAATTCAAAAGTGTGAAACTTAATACCCCTTTTCAATAAACGTGCTAAATCAACTCAAAATGTTGATATACAATGCATCCTGCAGAAGAACAGTTTTATATACGACTCTAAAACTATAGCAGACCTTTTCAGTGGTAATTTTGCAAATGGCAAAGAATCTATAAATGGCGCCATTTCAAGAGTTATATGCGTAATTAGTAACTCAGTAAAATCTATCTCCTTCACATGCTTGATAATTAGTAAGGTTATAAATACCCTCAGGGCTTCGAGAGGTCATGAAACAGACGAAATGTCATCATTTGTCTACAATTATGGTGGTCTAGATATTCCAATTCTCCCAAAGCTGTTTACTCTCTCTATGGAATCAGATTTTTACCCTGACTGTTGGAAAACCGCGTACATTATACCACGTTACAAATCTGGAGATAAGACTGACATGAACAATTACTAAAGTTATCTCTAGGATTATGGGAGAAATTATTAGTGACTAACTATCCAGCCACTTACTGACTGGAAAACATGTCAGAGATATGCAACACGTATTTCTTAAAAATCGATCTTGTATGACATGTCACTTTGACTTCTTTAATTTAGTCTATTCTCTTCGTAGCCAAGAATATCTAGTATTAGTGTTATACCTGGACATTTCCAAAGACTTCGACATGGTCAACCACCAACTTCTCATAGGTTAACTCGCATCTTATGGGGTCCAAAACCTTTGCTTGGTTGGTTTGATTCCTTCCTCAGCAAACGACATCAAATAGTTAAAATTAACTCTTCACTGTCCAATGCCACCCCTGTTAGAAGTGGTGTAATACAGGGTAGTGTCTTGGGCCCTTTGCTCTTTTTAGATTTTAACAATGATATTTGTGAGTGCTTTTGTGTGGGTAAGTCCCTTTTGTATGCAGATGATCTTAAATGGTGTATTCATCTTTTCCACTTGAGCTGAGCAATATTCAAAATTGCATCAGCATGGAGCTTAACAAGCTAGCACAGCGTTTCTCAAAATGGCAGCTGGAGCTTAATATAGCTAAATGTGGATGGGAATGCTTCGGTAATACATCATTCAACTAACATCTTATCATAAATGGTGAAGTGTTATCTAGGTTACACACAGTAGTAGACTTGGGACTCAGCTACTCCTACGACTTGTCGTTTATAGAACAGATAATGAAACAGACTTTCAAGTTTCAACGCCTTCTAGGTTATTTAACTCGGAACCCTTTTAACAGTGAATCACGTTTTTTAATGTACAAAGTTTGTGTTCGACCACTCCTTGAATATTGCGCGTTTATTCTTAGTAGTGAGCGCATAAAGGATAAATTAAGGCTGGAATCAGTACAGAGACTATTTACACTTCGTATTCTTGGGACTGATTGTACCTTGACTTATAATTCTAAGTGTAATAAACTTGGGCTCGACCCTTTATGGAAAAGAAGACTAAAACTATATCTTATCTTCTTCAGAATACTTAATAAATTATCCTGTACATCCAGCCAAGCAATTCAATATGCAGAAACTTCTCATTACGATATTCGTAACTGCTTGTCATTGGCGAAACACACACATTCTAAATCGTCCCTCTATATGAAATACTTTACCTGTAAGCTTTTTAGACCCTGGAATAATCTACCACAATCTATCCGTACGATAAAATATCTCATATTGTTTGTTCGCTGCATTGAAGCATACTGCTCCTCTGAAAATGCATTAAATGTTCTAGTGCCTGTAAATGTATCTTACTCCACAAGTGAGATTATAGGAACTTTAAATGTTTAATCGTTTTCCTGCTGTCACTTTACATTAACACTGCCCCTAGCAACCTTAACTAATTTGAATGATATCTAACGTGAACAGTGGCAAACCTGACCAACACATTTTGGCAATCATTGCTTTGCTGTTCCGTGCTCTCTGTCTTAGTTTTACTTTATCCAATTGTAGATGATTATCAATAATTCGTTCTGGCATTGGAAATAACCTTAAAGAACACCGTTCACAAATCATCAGGCTATCCTTTCAAGAAAAAAATTAAAAGTTCCCTGCTGATGCATTGGATTTTTGTGATACTTAACAATTACTGAACTAGCAACCTTAAAACAATCTTATATCACATAATTTTTCTCTACATCTAATGTTGCTATTTACATCAAATTGATCATGCCTGTAAACTAGTGTGAATTCTGTAACTATCATTTTCAGAATATATTATTATTAATAATAACTTCTCTGTCAGTATCGACGAGGTAGCGAACTTTCATGATCTTATCTGTGACGCATAGCAGACGGCTATGTTCGCCGGCTACGGTTGCCGTTATCGCATGCCGGTTGGGACGTTTCGCGAATTGCTTTTCGTGCCATTCGATTTTGAGTTTAGGTAATTACAAGGTTTTATGAGATTTCTTGAAGACTTTGCATACTGATTATGATACCAGCATCAGTCGGGGTTATCCGTCTCTCGTGGTCTAAAAACATATTGCCTACATGAAGTGCTTCTTCGCGGGGTTCTTGACCGACTACGGTCATTACGAAATCGAAGATATCATGTTAGTGTATGACATAATTCGGTGATGTCATTAGTAAACATCCAGGTGTGATTTGCCTGTTGAATTCGCGCGGCAGTTACTTAACAACCTCGAGGAACTGCGTGCATGAGTCCGTGATGCCGTGCCCGCAAAAGTCAGCTTCTGAGTAGCAGAACCAGGCTTTAACTGAATCGACGGTGGGGAATTAGTCTTTAACTTTAATACTATGGGTGTCTGTTCCGCCATAGTGAAAAATCAACTATTATAATGAACGAAAAATAAATAATTAAAGTATATCCGAAGACTCCAAAAAAATCACAATATATAGAAATCAAATGAAGTAAAACAATGAATAATGAAGTTCTAAAAAGGAACAGACTCACAGTTTATCGTTTGGTGTGCCAGTTCGCGTCGGTTTCACCACTGGAGATACCACCAGTATTGTAGTTTGACAACTTTCTACTAGTAACACCTATGATCGAATCGTGCCCCACTCCGTTAAAATCAGAAGTCAAAAGCGAAGAGGTTGGAAAGATTTATTTGATGCGTTATCAATATATTGAGAAGTGAATAATCTAATCTGGCTAGTGATCGTAGGAGATGTTTCCCACGCCGTGCTGTAACGCGATCTGGTGCGGATGCATGACCGAAAGCATTCAGCTAAACAAGTTCACTAAAACTTATGTGATCAGCATCCAATGTCGAACACTTAAGAAGCTATTAGTTTTGGGGAATTATTTAGAGCTACAGCCATAATTCGACAAGTGCTCTACAATATATTACTTCTGGACTCGATTTTAAGGTTCAAGTAATCAAAATCCAACTTCTTGAAAACCTATAAGAAATGTTTTATTTCTCTGTATTCATTGTTGTCAATTTTACGTGACTACGTGAAAAAATCATTGATATTTGTGGGAAGTAGTAAAATTAAGTTTCAGAAGAATCCAGATTTTTCAGATAACCATAAGCAAACTGTTTTATGATCACAATAATATGAAATGCGATTTTGTCTAAGATATTTCTTCTGTTCAGAAACAAAATTTCACATTGATACACAAATAACTCACTACTAAGATTATTATGGGTCTGTCTGATACTAGTCTCCACAGTGACACCGAATGAATAAAAAAAACGTTTTTAATATTCAGGCAAACTTCGTAGATTTGTTTAAAACATATACCAAAAGCTGTGCATAGACCAGTACGTAAAGACAGTAAAAGACTGTGAATACACACGGCTTTATTGTTTTGGGATACGTAAACGAGGTGATTATTTATATGGAATGTACAAAATGTAGTTTGAGGACCTGAGAGACTTTAATGCGATTTCTTTCTTGTCCTACTACTTCAAACATACATTGGATGCACTGCGGGCTTTCAAATGTTTGGGACACGGTAGGATTTCGTAAATGCTCATAATATCTTCAGTTGTTCTTCAGTCTTCAGTAATAAAGGTAGTAGGTTAGTGGACTAGTGTTAGTCCTGACAGATTGCTTTCCAGTGAAGGCCCAGCTTCGCCTTGAAAATGTTCACTGATTGGGCTGATACCACTTGTTCGGGTAAGGCGTTCCAGTCACTGATCACTCGATGAGAAAAAGGGGACCCCACTTCAGGTTTATTAGATCGTGGTTTGCGAACCCTCTTGTTATGACCTCCGAGATTATTAGTGCTGGATGGAGCAAAAATATAAGACATTTCTTGTATTCCAAAACAGAAAATCTACGAGGACACTCCAAAAAAGTTCACAAGCCCCGAACGAATTACTTGTCAGCTGACTAACGACTTTCCCATCGAATAATCAACGGGTGGAATTCATTACCTCAGCACGTGGTTGAGGCTCCATCCGTCGACTCCTTCAAAAGAAAGTTGGATCAGCTGAGAGACCATCATAGCCTGGACTAACACAGGCCATCAAACCTCCTGTCCTTTCCAAACTGAAACTGAAATTAACACCCAAATCATAATTAAGGATACGAAGTGTCAGTATAAGATCACCTCGCATCCTACGATAAGACAAGGGAAAAGATTTAGACGTTTCAAACGCTCATCACAAGGAGGTTTAGGAAGACACCACACCAATTTCGTCCCCGCACGCTGGACGTGCTCAAACGAGCTCGTACCCTTAATCAGACGTGGACTAGCTGCTTAGATACAGTACTCTAAGTGTGTTCTTACATCGGTGGGATATAAAATTCGAAACATCCTTGTCAAAGCACTTGAATGCTCGGCAAAGTGACCATAACTCACGATAATCTTCGGAAGCAGCTGCGTTGCAGTGCGTAGTTGTTTTCAAGTCGTGACTTATTAGTACTCCGATGTGCATGAACACGCTCTCCTTATAATTAACTTCTAATCCTTTAACCATGAGCCCATCTAAATTATTCACCCAAGTCAGCTTGGAGCTGAAAATGATCAGCTTCACTTCTTATTGTTTCCCAGATTTTGACATCGTCCTCAAAAAACAAAGTCGATTTAAGCAATGGAGGTAATTCATTAACATGAAGAAGGAAAAGTAGAGGGCTTAAGATGGTGCTTTGGGGTACACCACTTTTGACTGGCTTCCATTCGGAAATTTGTTGTGAATCAACTTCACTTTTGTACATTCATAGCACCGAAGGTATATTTAGCCAAACTTAATTTGGGTTATTTGTTTGCTTTCGCTCTTTGTGAAAGTTGTCTCTCCAGCTTGCTGTACTTTCGTTTGTTTTGTTGCCTCTGATAGGATCGTGTGTAGTTTTGCCACTATCCCTGAACAATCTGTTGAATTTTGTATGTTTATTGTATTGGTGCGACTTTTTTATTGTGTGGTAAATCCTTGTGTAATGTTTTTATTACGATGATTGGCCTTACTCATCGAAGTGAACGGTTTTATTGTTCTCTCTTTGCTAAGAAAGGAATGTAACTCATTGAGTTCATCAACTGGCTCCATAAGTCTTGCACCCACTTAGTACCTACTGCATATAAGAGATATCTGAAATCTAACTCATTGGACTTGTATGTTTTGTTATTCGAGCGGGGCATTACTGACCTAGGAGACGATAGACTTTCTAGCGTTGGGGAAAAAATTGGTCGCATTAGTCCTAGAGAATTGGGTACCGACTGAACTTTACTAGTCTTGTAAGTACAGAAGGAGCTAAACACCCAACTGCAAAACCTGAAGATGAGGAATCTTCGTCCCGCGCGACAGCTCACCACTTATCGAAGTTGACTCCAAAGACATTTTATCTGAAAACCAAAATAAAACTCATCGGTTCGGAGAGTCATGTTGTGGAAGTCTCTGGTGAGGGGAAATGAAAATTAGTATGGAAGGAAAGTGACTTCGACTAAGAACTCACTACCCCTAGCTAGATAGCTCCCTCTTTGAGTAGCAGAATGCGTCGCCAAAGCTCGAAAGTAAGACTATAAATACAGTTTGTCCAGAAAAAAATGAGGAATTTCGTCAAGTATTATTGCGAGCAATCGCATTGAATCAAAAGACTTTGATCATAAATTTAAACATGCACATGGCTTAGGTAAGATCGGGATATTTATCCATATGTCTTTACTGGATAACTCGGCTTGAGTTCAGATTAAAGTGTCGATAAGAATAGCCAAGCGGACTGATGTTGTTGACCCCGACCATGTAGATTCTCCAAGGTGGGGGAATCTGAGGCACAGAAAAGCTGTTAACCAGTGCCCAAAAGCAAGGTAATAGAGATATTCGAGTAAGACCTAATGTCACTGATGTATAAAATTAAATGGAAAGCGTATCTAGCTGAACTGATGACCTGTCCACAAAACAGCAAAGGAAACCTTTGTTTGATGGGCTTTTGAGTAGTCAAGTTTTGGAAAATATCAGGGCCTCGTACTACACTCACTCAGGCATTCAACGTAGAACTTTAGACTTGGTCAGAACTGTCTGCCTCGTAAAGAAAGCATATTTCCTATAATTTCAAGGATTTATGGCTTTGTTAGCGGTATTAATCGCTGAACATTGTTCCATACCGTGATTAAGTCGATAAGATTAAAGTTCACGGACATGGCTCAAAATCGTTTGCAATGGCGAAGGTGCATCCACTCTTTGTGTTCTCCAAAATTCTAATTTGAATTCTTCATATCCCTTTCTTTTTTCTCTCTAAATTTCTTTCACTGGATTATACCCCTTGAATAACATCTCCAAACCCTAATCTTTCCTATTACCGCTTATACTCTTACTACTACCACTATGGGATTTGAATCGGCAACTGCATCTTTGTTCTAATGTGGTATGGCAACTCGAACTGATGTACGTACGTACGAAGTTCTACGTTGTGACTAACTAACTGACTAGAATTAATCAACTTCTCGCTTTTCCTAAGACGTTCTTCCTGTATTCAAAATACTTTTATTTAAGATTTGCCTTATATTGATAGGGGCTTTGTTTGTTAATTTTGACGATCAAAGGCCCGTACATCATTACGACTGTTTAGACTTTTCTATAACGGAGAAATCACTTATTTCCACTGATCTTTTCACTAATGAGTTACCTTTAGAGTTTTTTAAATCTGTCCTCATTTTCTCCAAGCTACTGTCCCCAAGGTATCCAGCTTTGTGCTTTTGTTTTGATGTGTAACACCTCTCCGCATGTTGTTGCATCTGTAGTCGCCGGAGTGTTATCGGTTTTATCGTCTATGTTAGCAGATGAACCTCCTAATGGAGTTTTGTGTTATATCCCCCGGTGAATTACGAATGTTAACTTTTAGGTCTATTTATCGACCAATATATTATGCCTATTTCCTATTGTACAATTGTTACGTAACTAAACTATTCATATTCATGTTTCTCTTATCATGAGCTTTATTTTGATCTTTGATTTATTATCATACGATTCTTGAGTTATACTCATTTATTGATTACTTTGGTTTGTATAAAAACCCAGTATGTTTGTAAATAATGATTCATACCACTGAGGCTGTTATTGGTGTTTTGGACTTAACTGGCTGGGCTAGGCAGATCACAGGACCGGTTAGCACTGTAGACTGCTCGTACGGGTTTCGTGTCACTGTTCCAACCGATAATTCGCTGCTCCCTGTTTGGTGGTCTTATCGCGTCACACATCAACTAGTCATCCACTCGGCCACAAGCATAACATTTTGTTCACTCCAATAATCAGCAGAC
Source organism: Schistosoma rodhaini (assembly GCA_944470415.2). Lineage (NCBI taxonomy): Eukaryota > Metazoa > Platyhelminthes > Trematoda > Strigeidida > Schistosomatidae > Schistosoma > Schistosoma rodhaini. Next base: position 65,307,399 of record OX104044.1, read on the forward strand.
AATGCCATCATCTTTTGATGACATTTTTACTGCGTAAATATCCCGCCAGTCTTTAAGTATTCAAGATGTACCAACTCTGGGCTCATGAATTAGTAGGGACTACATAGAGCAACGCTTATAGTACACCAATAATTCCTGTTGAGGATTTTTTATGGTGCATGTGTAAAGAAGGGTTTTGACTAAATTACATCAGTTCCAAGTATAATAAAGGGAACCTAAAAATTCAAATACAGCTATGATCATATTATAAAACAGTTTGTTTCCTTATTGCTTTGATCCAGTTCACATTCTGTGACAACATAGATAGAGGCATTTGTCAATCATTAACGAAGTAAAACCTTACACAAATGTTCTCCAGTGTGTCGTCACACTACCAACACAAAATTATTGGCATAAACACTAAAATAGTAGTACCGAATAATTAAGTATAAATAATACGATTCGAGAAATAGAAGGTATATGATGCTTTGAAACTCAAGATCTAGGAGTAGACAAATGTTAATCGGGTTTTGGTCTTTGTGACCAGTTTTGAACCGTGTCACCCAACTTCTCTAACCATTAGGATAATCGTTCGGACTACAACCGGGTAGTCTGCACCTACCTACATGGCTTATATCAACAGTCAGTAATTTCCACCAATGCTGTATCTTGTTTTGGGTACACCTAGCTTCCTTCAAACATCACTTCCTGTTCTTTGTCGTGTTTAACCTCACTGATCATCTGTCATTACAACACAGATCTATGTAGTTTAGTTTCCAGTTGTGTTTTTGGTTTTTTTTAACATTAGCAAATATAGTTGTTAATGCACCAAGTTTCTCAAGTAAGTGTGCACAAACTTATTCGCAATCACCTAACAGGAAAAGTTAGTTTGTAATAATTAAAGGCTTGTGAACGTAACATTGGACATTTTTGAATCTTTCTAAAGTTATAGAAAGTAAGTAGCTATCATCTCCAGGCAGCTATTGATTTTTGGGTTTTAAACAGGAAAGTGGCTAATTTGTGTAGCATTAAACTCAAGTCTCTTGTGGTTGTGAGGTTATTGTTTTTGGTTTCATACACTGGTTTACATATTTAAATGCTACCTATCAAGGTTGTTCACTTGCCCTCATGCAAAAAGTATAACTCATGGCGTAATGGGTAAAACTGCGTTTAATTGTTAGTCTGTATCCGCTTTTTTACTAATGGTTCCTATCGATGTTGGATATAATAATCAGTAAAAGTAGATTAAAGTTGGCTGAAATGTAAAAGCTTTTGTCAACTGTTTTAACCTAATGTTTAATGAATCTCAAGAAACAGGTTTTAGAGGTTGCAATATACTTGTCTCTGTAATCTTATTTTGTATTCTCTACAGATCATACACCTCACTAGAAGTTAATACCATCTTATTACTTTATTTATTTTGTCCTGAATCTGTTTGAATTGAAAATTCTATTTTCCGACTTCACATTTGGTTGTGATGGATTACGAAACAAATGAAGAAAACGATTATGACAGTGATTTTATTGACGAAGATACAGAGTCACGTCTTTACAGTGCCGTGTTCTTTGAGACATCAATTTACACACCCGTATCACATAATCTGGTATCGAAACGAATTGGTTCTAATTCTAATGGCACATCATTTTTATGCAATTCGGAATCATCTAAAAGTCCTGTTTTCATGAATGTTGAGTGTGCAAATGATGAAATATCTGATACGTTGACAACCTCACTTCAAGTTGAAAAGGACTGTTTCAAAGATGAATGTGAAAACGATAACTCATCATCAAGTTCTGGTTGTAGTGTTTTATTGCGTGGTGGAAATGAATCTTCTGAGACTGAGATTAGTACTCAAGGCGTTATTCTTGGCGTTTCCCATGATACGTTGCTGCATGTTGAGAATGGAAATAGCTCTCCAGTAGTACCATGTCAAACAACATTTAACGATGATCCTAATTTGTGGAAAATATGTAATGCTGATAGATGCTCATCACGCTCAACAAATAGCCGGTATTTTAACAGTTTGGATAACTCACTCTGTTCAGAATGTGGAAGTAAAAGACAAAAGTTTCATAGGTGTTGTACTGTAAGTTTGTGTTGACAAGGTCTTTTCACTGATTTTAGAAAGCGTAGGTAGGCATGACAACCCATTTTTCATTACGACATTTTGATATTCGACCATATTCAGTCTGAAAATCAGAGTTAATTGATTTGATGTGTCCATTGTGTTATTTGCATTAAATTTCAGGTATTCATTGGTTTGTGCCTAGCAGTAAACCTTTGATTAATCCAGAATTAATAATTGCTTTTGGTGCTAGCCTATCAGTAAGGGTGTCAAACGGAACTAGATAACTTGTATGATTCATATAAGAAAATAATCAAGTATAATGACTACTAAAAGTAGATTATTATCTTACCATTATCATGTATGTTCATTGTCAATTCTTCTCTTGTTGACAGTAAAATCGTTCCAATCTTTTTACTTCTGCTATTGCCAAATGTACTGATATAAGTCCATCTATTTACACAGTTGATTGATCACTTGGTAGTAACCAATGTCGTGTATGTTAGGTCCTGACCGAACTTAATCGATCAACCAACCACCACATATCTCAATATTGTGCACACAACGTCGAATTACCTAGACTCGTTGTGACATTGCAACTCCGATTTGACCTATGTAGTACCTGACATACATGACATTGGTCACTATTCAGTGATTAAACAACTGCAAACACACCTCAGTCCTACAGGAGGTCGACTGTGTCCCGGATAGTTCAGTGGTAACGTTTCTGACAGTAAAGATAAGTGACATGAGATGTAGTCCTCCAGGAAGCATAAGTCCTTTCAAGATTTCAGGTGCACCTTGCTGACGAGTACCAAATAGCACAAAACCTAGATCCAGAGTTTCCTGATGACTACCTCCAACCAACATCTTTCATTTATTCTTATGTAAGTTGTTTCATCCTTTTGTGTTTGGTCAAATGTGAGCCATAAATATCGTAGCTCCTCTTAATATGAATTCAAAGCAGTATTGAGTATTTCAATTTCCTAATATTTATTGCTCACTATTAGCATTACTTGGAGGTTTCACAGAATGTAAATAGTTCTTTGAGATCGCCATTAGGCAAATACGCATAGCCTTTCTGTTGCTTTTGTCAACCACCATTTTGCACATATAGATAAAGCCAGTGAACTACTGTACAGTATTATGAGCCCTGAAGATATACTTAGTGAACTCTTGGAATGCCAGTTATAAAATGGCGAGTCTCAGTCATGCATTTGAGATATTTACAATTATTTCGTGAACATATAGCCAATTAGGATCTAAGCGAATCTATAGGTAAGTGAAATGCTTGGCAAGCTTAATCAGTCTATTGGTATTAAAATGTGTTAAATCAGTGTAGACAAATTCAGTAATTATCTCGTTGTGAGGGTAATGTTCTACTATTAGGTTTAGAAGAGTATGACAACAGTTATGTGTCATTGAGGGGAACAAAATTTCAGGCTATTGGGCCTTTCCAATTATAAAAGAAAAGATTAGGTTAAATCAGACTAAAATATTGCACTTGGACTGGGTTTTCAGCTTTCTGTTGTTGGAAGTTAGTTTTCTTAGGGTTCCGATTGAAGCACTTATCTTCTACCATTCACAACCAGACTTGCACTAATGTCTTTCGAAGTTGTTTTACTGTAATGTGTTTTCCTTATCAGGAACTTTGAGGCATCAACCTCATCGGGTTATAAAACCTAAAAAATACCCTTGAACATTCTTGTTGGATTCAATAAATTTTTATAAATTTGAACAGAGTTAAAACAACAAGGATAGCAAAATAAGGTGAATTCGTTTATTTTGTGTCTTCTCGGCTGCTTACAACCTAGAAAAAATAACGATTATTTACACAGAATTTATAGTGATTAGAATAGCGTTAACAGTTATTACAAATTAACAAGGTGGGTAAATATTTTTGTCACTAAATGTGGAAATTCCATAAGAATTTTAAAACACATGGACACACGTTTCTAGAGAATGAATATTATAATATCGTAGTAACAACCATAACATTAGATAGAATATCAGTTTAAGATGATCGAAGCTTAAAAGAACCTAAGAATATAGAGTGAATTTGTTAGCGCGAATATGAAATAAGAAATTACGTTATTGATTAAAGAAAAATAGAGGTTGTCAGAGTAGAGAAAGATTTTCAGTCTTTTCCTTTTTGAATACATGATACTCCCATACCTGTAGTCATTCTACTAATCATTAATATGATGTGAATTATGTACATCGGTTACGAATAACTATCACTGTTTTTTCATGAACATAATTCCCCTTATCATTTTGAAGAGAGCAAGAACAGAGATTCTATCAGAGTAGCATGAATTTATTTTATTTCCTTTGGTTCTCATCATCTGCTTACAACCTATGATATTTAAAAACAGTTACAAAATGGGTTTAAATTACTTACATGAGAGAGTTTATTTGGAAGTTATTTTGAAGACACATCAGTTTAGTATAGCATGAGTGTAAATAAATGTAATAGACTGAATATTGTAAATACATACCTTATTTAAAAGAACATTATACAACACTGATTGTAACAAGAGTTCGAACGGTCAAAAACAAGCGATCACATAATGAGTAAACTTTGATAGAAATCAAACGAGTAAAGCTCACTCAATAAAATAAGATTACTAATCTGGAAGACAGTTTTACGATGCAAAGAAGGAATGTCTGTCAACAAGGCAATGAAAGAATTACAACATTCTTTTTTTGAACCTGATAGTAATGGCTTCAGAAGACTGGAGCTTGGCTATTTTTTAATCACCTTGAAATATTACATGGTATCAACCTGATGTCCTGTATCCAAGAGATGTTTGGTGACTATGTAATGTGGTCTACTTATATCCATATAAGTAGTATTTGGCGATGGTCAGACATAAAATGTATTTTGGCAGAAAACCGATAAAGAAAGCTGAAATGAAGCGCAATCGGTAGGAAAATGCATGAACAATGGAATTAGAGAAGATGAACTGATATTTACAGAAGGAACAGTGAAGATTGAGACAATTAGTTGTTATTTTGTTGTCAATGAAGTAATTGATTCTATTGATCAAGACCATTATTTATTACTTTAACATTTTCTGTACATGTATTACATTTTTTTCATTCCTTCTATTCTTACTCAATATTGTAGTGTTGCATTTTGTGCGGAGAAGAGGGTCATGAAAAAGGTGAATGCGATAAAATGTATTGTTATGCGTGTTTGGCGCCTGGTCACACAAAGTATGAATGCCATTTGTTGAAAAGTCTGAAAAAATCGATCTGCGAACGCTGTGGACAGCAAGGACATAATTCAACAGTATGACAGTATTATTTTTCGTCTATTAGGATTTATTTAATTTCATGGGTTTATTCCACTAGAAATAACTAAACAGTACAATATCCCTATCGGTTCCTTGTGGAGAGCTCGTTTTTAGCATCCCGACTTACATGATTTCGTAATTTCAATTAATTTAAAAGATGCTCTATTTTTATTCCTAAATATATTTTGCCGAAATCCTGGTTTTCATTTATTGTCAATGACTCATCGATAACCTTGGCACATTCCATTGATTTTATATTTAATAATGTACTACAGTACTAAAATTTTATAACTGTGTGCCTAGTATTTATGTAATTATGGTTCCTTTTATTCAGATGATAGGATAAATATTATAGTGTAAATACGTAACTTTCAAAAACTGAACCAACATGTTTGTGCTTTAGTCAAGAAATTAAAACAATACGATCATTTTAATAATTTCTTTTAGCTAGAAACTCGTTTATGCGCACAATGAGTCAAAAAATTTATATTCCAGTTCCAAAAATTACTTTTGTTATTACAAACTACTGTAAATAGTATAAAAATTTTGGGTAGATATTTTAAAGAAATGAGAGATTCATCTGTACCCCTTAGATTTATATTACCATGCTTTCGCATGTACTATTATTATTATTATTGCTGTTATTATTATAATTAGTCATTATTATTTTACTGGTGATGTTACGACGAGGTATAGCCGTATAAGGTTTACTATTAACTGAAGTAGTCGAAGACCATTTATGCCAGTGCTTGCTAATCGACTGTTATTATTGATGTCTAACTCATCACATGCTTTATAGTGTAAATAATCTTGTTTCCAAAGGAACCTAAGGGGGATATTTTAGATTACTGAGTTCCACTTGGTTAACTACACATGAACATGTGACACTTTTCTATCTTACCAATGATTATTTCGTTTAAAAAATAAGTCATAGTTTTTATTTTTCTTGACCTGAAAAATATGCTAACTTTTTCAAAAAAACTTTTAAATACTGACGTGATGTCTTATACCTTTAGTTGAACATGTGTTTCCCTTCATCCTAACCTGTTTTTGTGTTTTTTTTTACTGAACATTTTCTTGCTTGTGGGTTTGAAATCTATACCAAGCATACATTTGGTTTGTTAGTAGGAAAAATCTAGCTAATTATGTACATATAATGGCCGTTTGACGCCTTTAAATTTTTATAGCAACACAAATATTCATTATATAATTATTGAGGCAACCCAAATAGTTGCTTAATAGACCTATCACTTAAGCTTTGTATATGGTAATACTGCTGTTTATTCTATATATTGTCAAAAACCTTAGATTTTAACCAGTTTGTCTCATGTGAATTTCGCCTGTGATATAAATTTTTATTTCTGTTATCATGTGCTGATGCGACATATTTGTTTCTTGTTTTCTTTTTGGCAGCTGTGTACAGAATTGTGGAGACAATACCGAAATACCGTAAGTTAATCTTTTTTTCTGGACATATTTTATTTAAAACATCGTCATCACTGTATCTACGCGTGTACGCGGTAGAATCCAAAAATTTGGAGTTCAAAGCCTTTATCAATCAAGTTTCTATTTATGCCAACCGATAGCAAACCCATACATATATCGGATATCTAACAAGTTTTGAAGTCATTTAATACTAAACTTACAGTTAGTGGTATGTAATAGATAGCTAAACGTCCAGAAGTTTGTCCAATCGATAGGTATTTATTGTTTGGAACAGTAGAGCGTTTAATATAATTCAGATACATGTATAGCCAATTTATCGCCCTACTTAACATATTTTTCCACAACTTACAGTTGTGCATTCAGACCATTACATAATCTTACCTACACCTGTGGGCCCTTGGGAAGGAGAGTGGTGGTCGGTATTCGATATTATCCTTAAACTTATATTGTTCGTCCTGATAACCGTTACTAGATAACGGCCTAACAGTGTATAAATCAGAAGGCGAATACGAAGTGTTGAATACGTTTCTTATTGAACCACGTACAGATATCCAAAATTACAGGCACGTTAAGCAAGCATGAAAGAGTAGTGCCAAAAAGCAGGCGATCCATCCCCTGTAATGTTGATTCTTGCGTCCCAGAACCTCCTGACACGTTGAAGTTTATGCTTCTTTGATCCCTTTCCCGTTGTCCTCGACAGTAGTTTTCTCTTCGACTAGACCTGTAGAACTATGGTCTAGTTCGGTTTTATCACATTTATGTTCATTAGTATTGTAATAGGCCTAATTCCAAAACTATAGATTTGTCGTGACGTGACTATCTGATCTATGAGATCTTACGTGGAAGTCATATAATTGTCTATTCTGACTCTTACGTGACACTCAGCAGCACTATGTTTTACACTTCTCAAGAACACACTTAGACTAGGGATAGAATAATATATTTCAGCGTGAATAAGGATTTGTTACAATGATGACCACGCCTGTAAGGCTGACCCATGCCACACCGATCAAGTGTCCCCACGTTCCTCGTCGTTGACCTTCTCCTAGTGTTGTGTGTTGCGTGTGAATATTTTCAGTAATTGTGTGTTCGGTTTCAAAGATCGTGTGGTTAGGAACCAGTACCACTATAGATCTTATAAGGCTTTGGATCCGATGTTGAGAGCTATCCTGAACTCGTTTAGTTTGTCAGTATCTTTAAGGAAGGCTGTATTAAACCTTTGTAGTCTTGTTTCTCTAATTGTCCAGTGCTTGTTTGGCTTCAGTTTCATCTTGACAACCACCAGGTGGTGATCTGTAACTATGTCAGTTCCTCTCCTTCTCACGTTTTCCATTGACCTTCTGAATATTTTAGTGATGCAAATACGATCAATATGGTTCTATGTAGTGTGATTCGGTGAAAAGCTTGTAGCTTTGCGTGTTTTTGTGAGGGAGTATAGTGCCATCAATAATCGTCTTGTTGAATGCATATAAATTTGCACCACTCTCGTTCCTTCCTCTCAGTCATTCCATGATATCTTCATATCTGGTGTTGCCCATTCCGACTTGGGCGTTTACGCCTCCTATTTGAATGGTCAGGTTCTTTCTTGGGCACTACTTTACAATCGTTTGCAACCTCTCACGAAACTGATCTTCGTCGTCGCTGCTGTAGTTGGTGGGTGCATAACATTGATTGTGATCCCCTCCTTCTTTGTTTTGAAGGAGGCTTTGATGTTTCTGGGTCCATGAGATTTCCATCCTACAAGTGTTTTTCGTACTTCTTTGAACAGCATCATTACAACTCCTTGAGTGTGCAGAGCATTTTGTTGTTCGTGACCAGAGTACAGCAGCATCTCTCCCGAATCTAATCTCTTCTTTCCAGCTTGGGTCTGATGTGTTTCACTGATTCCGAGCACCGACAAGTTGCATTTCCTTGTTTCCGCAGCTATTTGACTGGTTTTTCCGGTTTTTCACATTGTCCAGGCATTCTGTGTACCTATATTAATTGTTGTTGTGGTTGTTAGAAGGGGCATCGGTCTTGTGACTTCCTGAGAATTTTGGCATTCATCACGAGGCGTCATGATTCTTTTGAATGAAGATCGTTCAACTCAGAGGTCAGGGTTTAAATTGTTTATTCTGGTTGGCATTTTTTGTCAGAGTTGGTGACCCCATGCCTGTTTTTTTATCCGAACTTAGGAACGACAGTATCCCCGAAAGAGCTACTGAATGAGTTACTATTTAATCTTGTTTGGTATTATTTTATCATCGAAGTAGAATTTATTTATGTTTTAATTCTGTTGTATCAATACTTCCTATTTAAGCCTTTTTATCCGAATACATTTCATTTTTCAGTATGGAGAGAATGTTTCACATAAATGTTTTGAAATAATTCATTGAGCTGTATTATTTTCATTGTATTTAACTAGCAGTCTTGATCGTGAGTACTGATAGACTTATTTTTTGTAGTTGTTCTCTATTATTTTTGAGATATTACTGAAGCTTGCGGGAGTTTTTGATTTCCATTGTATCTTGATTTCACTCGCTTCATTATGTTTTCTTTACGCATGGAAAGTTATCCAGAAATTTTGCAATTACTCTTTTCGTGTCTACATGACATGAACATTTTTAAAATTTTTATTTCATCACATATTTATACAAATGATCTCTGTATATGTTATTTTACTCTTCATAGACAAGTATAGGCAGACCAATACAATTGTACGACTTTGTGAAATCAAAAGGCTGTTGTAATTGTGGACGTAAAGGACATACTGTTGAGGTATGTGTTACTGTGTTTCTCGTATTTCCTTTTGATAGTTACACGCCTCCATATTTTAGTCCTATTTTACATTCCTTCCGTATGTTCACAATTATGATTGGGTTTTATAATCATGTGTTTATATACTCTGCAATAAACTACATGTACTGTATGATGAGGGGTAATTTTAATACTTCATTGTCAGTATAGAAGGGGTATGAACACATTGTTTAATGATCAAATGTAAAGTATATTGGTTAATCCGCTAATGTTCTGTAATTAAAATATATTTATGAATGTTAAACTGTTTTGCACAAAGTTTAGGGCTCACTAATTCATGAATATGTTAAAATAACGTCTAATCTTACCTACCGTCATCGTGGTTGCTCTTTTCATATTTTAGATAAAGCATTTAAAAACAAACTGCAGAGTAGGAGAGAATCCATTTATGACATTCAGTTAGATTTCAACGTATAATACTTTCAATTGCCAAATGTTTTCTACTATTTTTCAGGCTATAGGTCTATAGTTACTTTAGTGTTTGAAAATAGTAATCACTGATTTTATAAGTCAATATGTTAGTCTGATAACGTTATTACTTTCTTAGTTGAAGATAGATAGTGAATTATGATTATATTATATATTTTATGGAATAACTTAATCCATCGGTTTACTAAATATAAGTTAATAAATTTGGCAGCTCACTAGAATATACATGAACAGACTGAAGTACCAATTGTATTTAAGCTTGGATGATTGATAAAATTATTTATGGGATACTTGGCTACGACTATATGATCTGGTTTTTTTGAAGTAGACTTTTTGAGACTGAAGAAACCAAACACGTAAAAACTTTATGTAATGATAACATATGCATATATAATTGCTGAGCTTTTACTTCATGTTAATTTTGATTGCCATAACAGATATCGGTAATATTATGTTTAAGCTGTTGATTAAGATGTTGTCTGGGAGTTATTTATATTTATGATTTATTTATTTGAACACATAATGTATATTACATTTAGACATATATACCCACATGAATTATATGACAAGATTAGGTATATAGAATATGGAAGCTGCGTTACTTAAATGATATCTGCTTACTCCCATTTGGTTAAGTATCTGCATATATCAGCAAATGTCTTGCTTATTTTTGAAATTCAGTATTACTCAAATTTCCTAACTTTATAGTGCGAATGTAGTGGTGTTAATTGTGAATTGATGGAAATCTACTTGTTTCTTCTTGATATTGTAGTAACCAAAGTAGACCGATGATTTAATGATCAAGGTATTAAACTTTTAGTTTCAGTGCTTCAAGTTCGAACAGCGTTCCACCTTCGGTATTGTTAGCTAGGTAGTGTCATTGACTCTCACAAACAAAATTTATGAAATTAAGCCGTATGCATAAATCGATATTTGTTTACTCAATTATAAACAATACTGAAAATGATCGTAACATAGGTTTTTGATTTTAGTGTCTGATTGATGGTCACTTTTCAATAGGCATTTGTATGATATGTATGATATGTATTATATATGATATGTACATTTTTAGTATTATAATATAGTGCTTTCTTAGTGGTAATTGTTCTTTCTTGTTTTACGCTTATTGTGATTCCCCTTTCATTTAAAATAAACCGTTACATAGAATTTGTTTTATCAGATTAAAAACATATTAACTGAAAATCTGATGGTTTAGTTTGTTTATTAAATTAACTAGTTCTATACTTTTTAATGTTGTATGCAGAATAGTGATGTCAAGTTGAGACAATTGAAAGTTAGTAAGCAAACAAAACTATTATGATAATATTCAACCATTCACATTATTCATGTGCTGCTGAAAAGGAATTTATTTCCAATTGCAGTTTGTATTACTACTATGATGTAGATTATGTGTCATTAAAACAAATAATAATACTTTATAAAAACAGCGCTATTGTATTGAAATTTTCCCTTTTTGTTTTACCACAATAACTAAATATGCATTGTAATTTTTAATTTTATCCCTCTTAAGGATTGTCGTCATCAACCTTTAAAATCTCATTTTATTGGTCCTTTGCCGAGGAGAAGAGTGTTGGTTTATGATAAAAAAGACATATATAAGTCTATTCGCTTAAAGTTAACTAAATTACGTGAGAAGAAAACCAAATGTAAAAAGACTTTAGAGGAGGTAGATAATTGTAAAGTAATCGATAATGAGAATGAAAACCAATTGCATAAACATTCCAAGTCATGTAAACAGAAAAAACAAAAATGTAGAAAATCAGATAACCGAACTAATTCTTCGTCTTACAATAAATTTTGTAAATCCATCAATAAAAAGAAATTGCAAAAGGTTATGGAACAAGAATTACCATATAAAGCTTCTTCATCTCCATATATGAGTAAGTTTTATGTTTATATCAAATAGATATATGGTTATATTTGTATTCATGTCAGTGCCCCCAAATGCCCTGGTACGGCCGAGAGTGGGGAGAGTCCGCTCTCCTTCTCGAAATGCTCTCACATGGCCACGCGAATATATAGCCTTTGCCAGGGAAGTCCTACTCAGTCTTCTCGTGGCGGGGGTGTTGTTTACGAAAGTGAGAGGATGAAAAGCGAATGTCCGGCGCTTTAACCGGGTTGGTGGACATGGAAAGTTTACCTAGGGGAGTTGGAAAACCCTGATTCCAAACCAGTGGTGCACATGGGCTCCAGTATCCTGAAGGAACAAATGGCGTACGAATCAATCATTGATCACTGGCTACCATGGGACTGCATCTCCTTACGATGCTCCACTGCCTTGTGGATCAGACTTTTAGGTCAAAGGCTCGGGATGTGGCCCCCTAAGAAAACCACCTGCTTCGGTTTGGGCACCTGGGCAGTATCTCTGCCCTCACACAAATCAAATGAGATTTGTGAGGCGCATATTTATCTGGTGCTTCTTTGTACCAATATTTATGTGTTTAAATAAAATAAAATAATTCATGTCAGTTAATTTATTTTCCATAAATCTACAGGTTTTTACACATTTTCCTGTTTAATTAGTGGTGTAGGGAGGAGGGAAAATGTGTCGTGAGTTGTAGATGAGATGTTGAAATGTGTTACTCCCTGAAATTTATATATCTTTCACCTTTTTGTAAGGAATCTAAATGAAGAGTATTTTAATTAACATTAGTTTGATGAAAAGACTCAACGTGTTGATTTAGTCATAATACAATAATTCAAATGATATTATTGATAAGTGTTCATCAGAGAGTGATAATTTTAACTCTAATCATATCATTGTCGATTTTTCATCAGGTAATTTGAAACAAAAGGCCATAAAACAGCGAATGGATTTTGCAAAGTTGGACGTTTTGCCGTCACTTGAAATTGAAGAAACAAAGAAGGAAAAGAGAAAAGTTAATAATGAAAATCGAAAGTTAAAGTCCCAGAGCGTCCTATTATCTCGTCACGAATTTTCCTCATCGTCTTCATATAATTTCAATGAAACTTCAGACAACCTTCGTATCACGAAAAGAACTAGAAAAAGACGAAAGTCAAGGTAAATCGTTATTGTATCATCTGTTTTTATCTCAATATTTAGTGGATATCAGCCATTCGGTTTTACTAGTTTATGATATGATGATCGAAATATTTGATGAATACTGGAATAGCCTAATTGGATTAACTGATACTTTGCAAACTAATTAGATATACTTATTTTGGAATACGAGATTTCCGACCTAGGTAGTATGACTTTTTAAATGATAAATGACTAATCATGAATGAAAATGTGGTTCACATGGAAACCAGTCACTTTTCACTTCTGCCAATCACATTAGTTTATTATAACTTTCCAAGTTATCAGCATTCCGTACGTTTCATACTACCACTGGACAATATCGGAATTCTTACTGTTGTACTGAATTTTTCTATTGCACAAGAAGTACTATTCAGTTTAATGATAAATATATTTTTCGTTACATCCCAATGAGTAGTAAAATTGTATTTCTGACATTTCGTGACTTATTGTAAACCACTTCTTCAGAGCAAATAAATAACTGAATTAAATTAACACACGTTTAAATGAGTACTGTTTAAACTTATGTTGATTTAATTCAGTTATTTATTTACTCTGAAGAAGTGGCTTACAATAAGTCACGAAATGTCAGAAATACAATTTTACTACTCATTGGGATGTAACGAAAAATATATTAATTACTAACTTTCCACCCAATGCTCAATTTATTTGAAACTATCAAGTCCAACCTTGGCATTGAAAACTACTATTCAGTTTCTTCTAGTTCTAAAAACAAAGTCAATTAAAATTTTCCATGTATTGATATATCTATGGCTTCAACTGCTAATATCTTATTTGTTGGATAAGTTAGTAGTGTATGATTGAAAGTGATAAGTAGTTGTACTTGTGACTTTACTGCATTTTGAAAATCGTAAACTGTTTACTTCCATATTCTTGTGTTAATCGATTGTGATACTATGCTTTGTGGTCAAAAGATGCATGGATCGTCGCATCAAGGGTCAAGTTGTGAAGTATTAGGTAAATATGTTAAGTGATGAAAATAATCGCCGGGACGCCATTCGTGATTCATGTTTAGTACTAGTTGATACCCATCAGCAAGGCATCTACAATCTTGGATAAACTGATACTTCCCGTTGGGTCCAAACATACATTTCTCGATTTAACGGGTATTCTACCTGTGACTGACCTTTTTAAATTACTGTGAAACCCCGTTATATCCATACTTCATCACTTTCACCCACGTTCAGTAACCCAGTTAATTGAAATCACTGCTATTTTTACTGGCCCGCCGTGTATCATCGTAAGAAACCTGGAAAACTACTCAAATTCACTCAACGAATATTTTGATTTCTTATACTGTGCTAACTGGGTGACAGTCTTGATAAGCCAAATTTTTAGAGCTTTTCTTTATGAAGATATGTCATTCCTAAGAAATATATGGATTGTTTCAGTCTAGTCATTTCTACAACGCAGTTGAATTATCCCTATTAATCTTTTATGGTCAATCAATTAGACTTGATGATGTACATAGTCTTTTACAGTCATTAACAGTTTTCTAATTGTTTTTTCTCTTAGATTTTCGGAAGACATTCATAAAGCAAGTACTTCATATTCACCATTTCAAAATACACACCAAACTCCTTTAAGGAAATGGAAAAAGAAATATTTCTCTCAATCTGTAACTTCATAATGTGAATTATGTTGTATAAATTGTTTACCTTATATATAAATATGATAAATTTGTTTGTTTCTTTATTAGTTTAGTCTCTAGCAAATAAGCTATGGAATAATTATATGATATTTTGAAGGTGATCATTGAATCCACATCCACTTACAAGTATGATCAGGTTTGATACAAAAGGAGAGGAGGCATTAAAAAAGTGTGGTCAAGTTATTTGAAAAGATGTAGTGCATAAACTATTTTAGTTGAATGTTAAAAATGAGATTATTAGTAACGTAAAGCATAAGTTGCATGCGAAAATGTATTATCACTGGTGACATCATTTTATAGTACACATTTATTGATGGGATGGACACCGTAATAGTAATAAATCTTTTAACCATGAACTTGTCATTAATATAGGTAGTGAGTGGAAACTAATAGATGGGCTAAGAGGGTGGTGTAACTGAAACATTGGTTTTAGAATGATGAATGTCACATTGTCGCCATGGTAAGGTATATTAAACAGTTTATTCATAAGAGCTCAGCTTAGTGTTTTACAGCACTTTCGCGTTCCGTACTAACTGTTATTCATTGTTAGTGTTTTAATTTGTAGTGCGTCTAATTCCTTGAAGAGAAATGAGTTTATTACAGTTGCGTCAGTTTAGGTGATCTAGTCCAATAAGTCCATTGCATCACACATGTTTTTTGAATTTTTGCTAGCTATAATGCGCAGCGTTTATGAACCAGTTTTCTATTACCGGTAGGGCTGAAACATCAACTTCACGGGATGATAAAATAAATAATTTACCACTAGTGAATTTCAGTTCAATTACCGAGTTTATGTTAGAGTCTACAATTAGAAGAAACACTGCGACCATTTCAAATTAAAGAGTATCAAATAGACAGTTTTTACATTGTCAGTAATTTTTCTGGTATGATTTAACATTATTCATTCATATATGGGTTGAATACTTCTCAACTGTCAATGATTTCGAATTATTTGTTTCAGTAATATGTGTTTGGGTTCTATAGGGGAATTATTTATCTGCACTGTTTCATTATCCCTAATTATCTTGTGAGTAGAATGCTCATATATGCAAATAACGATTGAAACATGTAGTATCAGATTTTAATGAGCATTGTCCTTAGTGTGTTAAAATATCACGGGCGCCTAACTAAGACTCGTGAACTGCAAACACGAGGAAATCAGACCGGCTTCAGACCTGGTGGTGGCTGTATCGACCACATATTCATTAGTTATCAGGTTTTGGAACACCTCATGCTTATCGGCGTCCGACAATGATAGTTTTCCTTGACTTAAAAGAAGCATTTGACTCTAAACACTGAGCGGTTCTGTTGCAGTGTTTGTCATTGAAAGGTGTACCTCAGAAGTACATAAACTTTGTGAAGGCTCTTTACTCGAACACTACTAGTCGAGTCAGAGCTTATGGTGAACTGTCATTTGATTTTACAACCTCAAGTGGTATCTGACAAGGCTGTCCACTATCCCCACTTGTGTTTAACTTCATTATAAACCTACTACTGAAAATAACGCCCCCGTCGACTGAATTTTCGGGAATTGATCTCCTACCAGGAGGTTCATTTATTGACTTGGAATACTCAGATGACAAATTCCTGTTTGGTGAAGACGCTGATAAAATCCAGAGTGTTTTGGTAGCACTGAGCAACTATATCAGGATGTTTGTGATGCGTTTCTCCTCTAAACGCAAGTTGTTGATTCAGGACTGGTCTGCGTCAACACCTGAACTAAGAATAGGGAGTGAAGTAGTCGAACGCGTCGACAACTTCACTTATCTTGGAATTCTGATCAGCCCTAATGGGTTGTTGTCTGTCGAGATCTCTGCACGGATTCAGAAAGCTCGTTTGACTTTTGCCAACTTAGGTCATCTATAGCGAAGGCGAGATATCCGTCTATCAATTGAGGGACGAGTATACTGCTCAGCAGATCGCTCTGTTCTACTTTATGGCTGCGAAACGTGGCCATTAGGAGTAGAAGATACTCGTGATTTACAAGTATTTGATCACAGATGCCTTATAAATATTGCTCGCATCTGCTGGTATCACCGGATAAGTAACAGCGAGGTTAGACTTAGGGTATTAGGGGGTGGTGGTAAATCAGTTGATGAGGTTTGCAAATCTTCATCGACTGAGATGGTTGGACCACGTTTTACGTATGCCGGAACACCGATTATCACGACGCGCCATGCTGACGTGTATAGGAGATGGTTGGAAGACAGTTAGAGGTGGTCAAACCAAAACGTGGCGTCAGTGCTTGAAATCACTAACTTCTAGTCTGAGCCATGTCGGTAGATGTAGACTGTTTGGTTGGAGACTCTGTGTGACATAGCTCAGAATCAATGACAATGGCGTAGGTGTATACACTCTCTGTCTACCCTTAAACCATGAGAATAAAATTATTTTATATCTTTCTTTCTACGAACTAATTCTTTCTTCCTGTATTATGTCCTTATACACAATCTTTCCTTCATATATTACTAACGTTAAAGTAACTACTTCAATGAGTTTGGCGTTCATCTTGTTGTGTTAATGAGGTATGGCAACTTGGACTGATGCATATATGTGCTTAGTCCTATGTTGTAGTTGAGTGACTGACCGAATGACTTCTTAATGGTAGGTTACTATGATATACCTCTTAGTGTTAGTATGTATTTCTGAGAAGTCAAAGTAATATAGACAGACACTTTTAAGTTATTTAAATACTAACAGTTTTTTCGTATGGCCCCTTTATCTGACTGTAATTGGATCGTACTAATGATTGTCATCGAAATATACAGCCCAGCTACCTCGTTTATAATCATCGACTTAAATCGCGTTGGTGAATAACGGAATTAAATAAGTCAAATACGAGAATGAATACGTATATTTCACATAATCGTTGATCTGAACATACAATCAGAGAGACGAAATAACACACAGTGGAGATGGTAAGTGGTCCAACTCGATTTAATCAGGCGTGACTCGTGCTTATAGTCAAACAAAAAATAAGTTACAGACACATGGTAAATGTGCTAAGTAATTAGCGCATACGATCATATAAAAAAGAGACGGGGTTAGTAAGTGAATAAACGACAGGTTAAGAATATCACTTGAGATGAATGGACAGATTGGTCAATCCAGAGGTTAGAATAATCTATATGGGCTTAAAATAGTACCAATCCTCACAGTTTGTTCTTCATTCAAAACCTGTTCATTATTATAATTCCGAACTATTTTTGAGAAACGAATATGCGGTTCTTATTTTAAGTGTGGATCTCTACAAAAAGATCACTTGCAGTAATAAGTCTTTCTGTTAAGCTTCTATTTTTATCTGATTATGGGAATAAAAGTTGAATATTTGGTTAATTAAGCAAAGATTTTTCGATAGCATTCGATCAGCACTAAGAAGGACCTGACATGCATGAGATTGATCACCACCCAGTGATCAATCAATTGTGAAAGATTTTGTAAGTCAGTAGTTTCTCATGGAATGCTTGTACAGAAAAAGTCACATGATTTCACATTATTAGGTGAATCCAATTAGGTACGCTACTACTGTTATAAGTGTTACCTAGTTTTCAAAAAAAGAGATGTGAATAAAATGTGTTGCGGAGCATGGCAACGGTAGAGTCCATGTAAAATGTATATTGAAGTCTAAAATGTATGCTGGCGGTATATTCATCTGAAGTATCTTTATAATCATAATTAGTGTTGTTTTGGTAAAAGAAATTGTTTGGAGTCTCATTTCTAAAGTAATTGGTTTGTAAACTGTGGAAGTTTATCTTGAAATTGGACAGATAATATGACAACGCCTTATCTTGATGAATATCCTTTCAAATAGCCATATCAAATGGCCCGGAGTGGGATTTATGATAAAGTACATTATGCAATGATTATTTCACATGTCCAAGATTGTGAATGGACTTCAACGTTCTTGAATTTTAAAAGAAAAATCAGATTTTATAAGTTATGTGGTACATTGGGTACTACATACTGCATTCTGTCACATCTTCACTTTTCTGCACCATTCGTTTATCAAAAGAGACTACATCTACGGAATCGCTTTACGAGTTTATTGAAGTCGTGGGAATAAAACATAATTACTGTTATCATATTTGTCTAGTACTCACAATGCATACTGATTACTTAGAACCCCCCCCCTATTTAATGAGGCTATTTTCTGACTTGATATTAACTCAAAATAAGGGATAGTCTTTTTCGTAAAACAAGAAATATCAATTCGTAGGGCTAAAAATAATAACAATAGATTTGGTCTAAAGAATAAACTTTGAAACTGTAGTAAGCATGTTGACAAATGAGATTGGAGGTTTTAGTGGCCCTATATCTGACTCCATTTGGATCGTATGATTGATCGTCATCGAATTATACATTTCGTCAACCCTCGTACACAATAATTGACTTCAATCACGTTAGTGGATAACGGAATTAAATAAGCCAAATATGAGAATGAATTTTGAATACATAGATTTTGTACTATCGTTGATCGGCAAATAAAGCAAAACAAAATGACGCACAATCGGAAAGGCGGGCGAGCCAACTCCATTTAGCCAAGGGTGAATCGTTATTTACAGTCAGACAAAAATAAGTTATAGACATGTGGTGCGTAAGATAAGAAATGTACACACAGACGCTTACAAAGTAGAGAGGAGAGACAAAGATGAAGTTTCTGTTATAGATGTGTCATAAATTTGTTACAGGTATTATTAAAGTGACCTAATAAGTGTATTCTTTCAAAATAAGTGGATTTGATTTGATAAGAAGTGAACAATAAATGACATCGGAAGGACTGTCAGAAGGAAATAACTGACTAAACAACTGAATTTCACAAAAAGTTATGTCAAGCGGAAAAGGAATGAATAATCCAAACTGCTCATTACAAAGCAGGATAAACTGTCCAACAGGATATTTCCCACAATATACCAATATGAAGCAAAGTTTAAGTACTCGAAACGTAAAGTTTCAATGAAGTTACTTAAAAGCTTTGCCTATTTCTCTTCGAAGATTTAACTTCATTCATTAATTTCTCAATACAGTCATTTAATCTGTGACCAAGCATTGCTTAACATTTCAGTTAATTTCGGTGGTTTTCAGCAAAAAAGGATATTTGATCGTAACACATAGCAATTACTATACTTTTGATGGTATATAAACAATCGATGCTGTGGGATTAATTATAACTCAAAAGTTTTGTTACCTGAGGGGGCATACTAGAGTTGTTTGATTTCTGAAATTTTTATTTTTATGAGAAGTTCTATCTCAGGAATTTAAAAGTGTTATGGACATGTTGAGTCGACTTTTTCATTGTCAGGTTTTTCTAAACTTCTCCTACCTCTTTTTGAAAATGGAAACACTCTGAAATTGTGGCATTGATTTAAATTCAGAAAAGTTTATACTACTTATGTACTGTGAAGTTGGGTTAGTTGATTATTCTTAAATTTCGTAACTGTCACAAAAAATATGCAGGTATTTATAAACAGCTGTCTGCACAAAATATTTCAGATGCAATGGTCGAAGACCATCATGCATAACCTATTCTGGTGGAAAACGGAACGGCTATGAGCTGAGGAGGGAATTATGCAAAGATACTGAAATCGGATAGGGCTTACTACAAGAAAATCATTAATCCACATCGCGTAGCAAGCCTTAAGCTGAAATCCTCAAGGGAAGAAAAATGAAGCATTCTAAAGAACATATAGCGATGAAAATTGGACGCAGACACTAAGACTGTTAATACCATTTGGTAACGACTAGAAAAGAGGACTCAGAACAAAGAAACTTGAAAGATGCTTGGTCTATAGCTTATACCTTTTAAGTGAGTATCAAGACAAATTAAGAAAGGATTTGATAAGATAATATGTATTTATAATAGAATGTAATTTATTTTAAAGGTTTATAAATTTATCTAATTAAATGGTTATAAATATTTCAGGAAAGAATAATATTTCTAAACTTAAAATTACATTTACAGTTGTGTTAATACATACGTATTTAAACAGCTGGATATTGTTTTAATAAGGTCATAATTTATTTAATATAACTAACAATTATAAAACGCTATAATTTCTTCTTTTCGTTACATGAACTCAAATTATTTAGTCAATAAATAATGAAAAAAAATAATATTTAGTTTAGAAACAGGTGAAAAGAGAGATGATTAACAAATTAGGAAAAAATTAAAAGAATAATTTCATTGAGAACTAAATTATATCATTTATAAATAAGAAGAAATTCAGTTAATTTCTTTGTCTTCTACGCTACATTTTTTATCATTTTCACTCACTATAATATGATCTATTTGTTCTGAACAATCAATTAAAAGATATTTTTACTGACAAACATTTCAACCACGTCTGTTATGAGATAGGAACTCATTGAAGACAATTGGTGAACGGTTGCTCAACTTCGTGGATTGGTTGAAGTAAGAAATAAACACCTTCGGATCCCGGCTCAGTGGTCTAGTGGTTAAGCGCTCTGGAGCGCGACTGGTAGGTCCTGGGTTTGGATTTTGCGAGGCGGGATCGTGAATGCGCACTGTTGAGAAGTCCTACAATAGGACGAAACGACCGTCCAGTGCTTCTAGGTTTTCCATGGTGGTCTATCTTCAATTGATTCATGATTTCAACTATGAAAAATACTGAAATCTCTACAAAACCCTTTCTGATTTTTCTTTTTTACAGAAGTTAATAATCAGATTGTAATTTGTTTAGTCAGAGGTGAATATTTTTTTCTCTGAAAATCTTATTCATTTATAGCGTGTCATTGTTTGATATGATTAATAAATTTTGATGATTATCAACAGTTATTGAGGTATACTGTTTTCATTTGTTGTTTATGTTATAACTTGTGACCTGTGTGCCTTGTTAATATATAACGAGATAATACCGTCAATTAGAGAGCAGTGAATTTATTGATCGCCCAATGATACATAAAAGCGTTATGAGGAGTTTAGAGCTCTTATCGGTCCTACTTTCTGCCTAGCCCAGTTAGTTAAGTCCAGGACACCAATAACAGCTTCTCAAATATGAATCATTTATTTCAAACATACTGGGTTAATACACCAACCAGACAGATCACATCGTACCATAAAATAGAAAATAACATTTGTACTAGATTCAGCCAAAAGTGGCTGTGAATGTGGGGAACAATAATTAATAGATCGGGTATTACTCATAAACAATAAGTCATATAATAATATTTCATAGGTCAAAATAAAGCTTATAATAAGACGGACACGAATATGAATAGTTTATTTAGTTAAGAATAGTACAATAAAATATATATGTATAATATTGGTTCATAAATAGTTCTCAAATGTTACCATTCATAATCGTTATCAGGATATAACAGTTTATTCATTTTGTAGGAATTCTAATTTCTATTTTTCTTGTAGGATGTTGCTCAAATTTTTTTAATCGAAAGCTGTTAAAATCACCTTGACATATTTTTATTATTCGATCAACTAAAATCCTTATGTTTCAAATACACAATATTTTTGACATAATCAAAGGAAACGTAAATGATCCTAACTATAATATTTAGTTTTTGTTAACAAGATACTAATATATTTTGTTTCTTTGTTCATGCATAGGTAAATATAGCACAGGATTGAGACACCATAACACCTCACCTACAATCAAGTTTGTTTACATTTAATTTTGTCAAGTCTTTCAATTA
This sequence comes from Schistosoma rodhaini, assembly GCA_944470415.2. Taxonomy (NCBI): domain Eukaryota; kingdom Metazoa; phylum Platyhelminthes; class Trematoda; order Strigeidida; family Schistosomatidae; genus Schistosoma; species Schistosoma rodhaini. The sequence goes on from OX104044.1 coordinate 65,329,811, forward strand.
ATTTATTTAACAGACAGTGTTACTAAAATAGGAACGATTTATATATCTTGGTATTATGATCATGTCTGTATGAACATGTATGCTTGATCACATATGACAGCCTACTCAAGGTTTCCTTTTACTAGCTAAAATGTTAGTTGCTTGGATCACTTGATGAAGCATTCGCTTTCTTATCTGTATTTAATTGAATCTTATCAATTTATTCAACTCTAAATTTGCTTCTGTATTTGCTCACTCTCTCACTCTCATTAGCTTTTCTGCCCGAATTCGCATGGTGTGCTTGAGACTTGGTGTTTTGTTCTTTTCAATAAAAAGCTGTAGCCAGTGCTTCGTATCGCCTTGTGAATTCGTTCAGCATTGGGATTTATTTAATAACGGTTATTAAGGCGATTGATATACGAAGCACTAAGAATTATTTCGACGGTAATCCACAACAATACTACAGAAATTGATCATAGTCGCTTCCACTGAACATTATAGAAACTTTACAACCAGTTGTTCAAAAACCTAGAACTATTCTTACACAAATTCCAGAAAATTTTGTTCAGTGAGATTATAAATTGATTTAATTGACCGAGGTAATGGTTTGTTGCAAAATTATCAGAAGTAAGTGAATAAAAGGAATTGTATTCTTGCTTTTAAGTAGACGACTTTACCTAAAACTAAGATTTCAACATTTTCGCATTAACACATTAATTTGAAAACACACTATCAAGTTTATTCATTAAGAAAAACAAACTATAATTTGAAAAAAAATTCCTAATTTTCAGAATCTTTTCAGGAATGCCTAAGGGAGAAAGGATCTCGATCAGAAAATGTTCTTCTTTGTGGTAGCTCACGATTATTCAGAATTATGATCAACTAAAAGATGTTTCTTAATATGAATGAGATCTTTGTTTTCTTAGGAGTTTAACAGTTTATCTCCACGACAATTCATCAAAAAATAATCTTTAATCTGGTTGAAAAAAGGTAGGATTGCGGCGAAGCTTTACGTTGAAAGAAGTCAAAATTTGTGATGCAAGTTCGTTTAGATAGCAACAACCATTATCCAGGGAAGTATCACAAAAATACCAAACTAAAATTGAGAGTGGCCATTTAGATAATACCAAAGGTTGGTGGGTTAATACATGTACTTAAGAGGTTACCGAGACCTTTCTTGTTTGTTGATTAACGGAGGTGTGAGACTAGATATTTTGAAGTTTTCTTCGCCAAAAATGATTTAACACGAAATACCACATTTTAAAAAAATCACTAATTTACAAACTTTATACAATTTTGGTGACTTTTGGCTAAATTCATATCTTGTCAACTAATTGTTAGTAGAATCTGATGTCACTATACTCATTAATTTTATATAGAATATGTCAAAATATCAATTAAGCTATTATCAGGCTTCATAGTCTTTCCTTCTTTTTAAATTGAACTAAATCCCTAAACAAGTAATGAATAAGCATTATCGTATTAGAGCGGTTACATATTCCTCAGGTATACTTAACTTCCCTATTGATTCAGATAAATATTTGAAAAGAGGCTTTGTATAAATCACTTCTAAATGAACATCAAAATCAATTAAAAGATCTATTCGTATGAAATTTAACATTACCATCCATATTCTTGTATATATCTAAATATAAAGTACAATATTACTGATCATAACAAATGTTCAATTTCAACAATTTTACGAAAATGTATATTTTCATGGTTGAGATCATGAGTCAATTGAAGCTAGACCATTAAGAAAAACCTGGAAGCACTGGTGAACGGTTGCTCAACTTCGTGAATTGGTTGAAGTTAGATATAAACAACATCGGATGTCGACTTAGTGGTCTATCGGTTAAGTGCTCTGGCACGAGACTGGTAGGTCCTAGGTTCGAATCTCGCAAGGCGAGATCGTGGATGCATACTGCTGAGGAGTACAACAATAAGACGAAACGGCCATCCAGTGCTTCCGGGTTTTCCATGATGGTCTAGCTTCAATTGGCTCATGATTTCAACTATGAAAATACTGAAATCTCCACAAAAACTCCTGAAAACGTATATACCATATATTAAGTTAATTATTCAATTTGATTCTTTCTAATAAATAAAACTATTTAGACCATAAATCAAAATAAAACATAAAATTTATTATTCACTTAACAACATCCTGTTTTATTGTAATTTTAGTTAATTACATATAAAATAGATAAAACAAGCAAACATATTATTTTCAATTGTCGATTGAAACTGTTCAATTAGATGATCATTAAACATGTTTAGGTTAATATAATAATAATGAAGTTAGACGTTAACACTGTTGGAAACCGGCTCAGTGGTCTATCGGTTGAGTGATCTGGCACGAGACTGGTAGGACTTGGGTTTTAACCTCTCGAGGCGGGATCGTGAATCAGCACTGATTAGAAGTCCCACAACAAGACGAAATGGTCGTCTACTGCTTCCAGGTTTTCGATGGTGGTCTAGCTTCAATGGACTCATGATTTCAACTATGCAAATACTGAAATCTCCACAAAACCCCTTCTGATAATATAAAGACAGTTAATAAATTCATTTTTCGTCTATTTATTCTTCAAATAATTTTTTATTGTGGTTTATTTTTTTTTCTGATAAAAATTGTTTTTCTCAAAGTAAAATAAAATGTTTCCCTAATGAAAAACATGTAAGTTTAATGAAAAAAAAGAAAATGCTTCAGAAAATATTATGAAATGTTTGAAAATTAAAAAAAATAGATAAGTAACTCAATTTCAATAATAATAGAAGTAAAATTAATAAAATGGTGATAGTTATGAATAAAAGAATTCAATGTAAAGCTAAAATCGGTTAATATTCACTGAGAAATCGGCATGAGCATATTAGGTCTACTTAAGATCAGTCTTAAATAGAATAACTCAGTGATAATATCTCTGATTTTATTGACAAGAGATAAATGTTTAGATTCATTCATTCTTTTAAGTACACAGATAAATATTGAAAACGGATGCCAGGTAAAATGAAACCTTGGTTATTTGCAAATTTTGACTGACTAGTATTGATGGATTCGGTTTGAGTGATAGATAGTCACAAAGAGAAGGTAATGACTTAGGTGGTATGAAGAAATGAGTCTAGCATATGATGTGGCATAAAATAATATAATATATATAACATAAATATAATATATAATAATAATAAATTCTCATAAATTTAGTAAATTGGCCTTATACAGTAAGTTACTAGATTTATCAGTGGAATTTAGTTCAGTCAAAATTTAATCACTTATTAATGTGGTGTAATTTCAAAAAATAAAAAGTATTTTGTTCATACAAATATATTACTATTGTTAGTTAAATCAGTCTTTCCCAGGTCGTCTTTGCCTCTATTTTTGTTGTGCATCAATATAAGATTTGAAATATTATGTCCACTGTTCTCCGTTTGGTGACGGTCTTCAGTCGATAACGCAGTTCACTCATCGATTTTCAGTTAAAATGTCAGTGCAACACATTGGTTACAGCAGTCCAATTAGAAGACGGAATAGTTCATGACTCATTATCATTTGATTAATCACGGACACTGAAATAAAAAGATTTCTCTGCTTCTGTAAACACATTAGTCGTGGTTCATAAACTACATTCTTGAACATATTAATATACCAATGATCGATCGTAAGCTATTCAATATTGCTAGTAAAGAAACTTATTTACTAAATACGTCTTGTAGAGCCAGCGAGTATGATAAACTTAGACAGAATAATACTAGTTACAGATCATCTACAATCAAGTTTACTCTTCATCTTCAATTATGATTTCTTTGCAATATTTATACCTAGCAAAATGTATCCCTGAAAGACAATTCATTATTATATAATGGGGAATATGTAATTTTCCTTTATGCAAGTATTGTTAACTTAAATCATGTTTCACTTATATTTCAACAGTAAACCGATGAAATAACGTAAGCAAAAATAGGAAAATTTCACTAATAATTAATCTTATCAATTGTATGTGACAATAATCCGACAGAATAAGAATTTAATTCCCTTAGCGAAATTATATTTTATTTAATTAGATAAATGTTTTACAATAATTCATCGTGCAAAACATAAATAAATAGGAAATATTTTAATTTTTAAGTAACATAATGCTAAAAGTTGGTAAGAATTTTCTTATAATTAACAAATTATTGTGTTAAAATGCCAATACAATCAATTGAAGCTAGACCACCATGGAAACATGAAAGCATTGGACGACCGTTTCGTCCCTGTATGGAACTCCTCGGCAGCGTGCAGTCACGATCCTGCCTCGTGAGATTCGAATCCAGGACCTGGCATAATTATAAATTAGTTTTCTATAGAAAATATTTGAAGTTTTCAAAGGAGTTATGAGTACTTTTAAATTTATGACAATAATGTACACAAAAGGTATAATAACTCATTTATAATTGAATAAGATGAAGTGTTATTTTCATTTAATTCCAATTAATTTACAAGATGAATGCAAATATGTATAATAGAATTTATTGTGATCAATAAATCTAACCAACAGTAAGGGTTTATAGTTTAGTTCAACTTTCACAGGTCTCATACAACGTTTCGTCATAAATGTGTTCAATTGGAAGATGTTTATGTTTGGAAAAGTCAATGAGTGATATCTTTTGCTTATTAAAAGTAAAATTTATACATAGATCTAGTTTAGCCAATCTCAAGCACATTGAGTGACTACTAGACTGAGATTAATGTCTTTATCGTCGTCTTGTTATTTTTACAGCAAAAACATATGATATATTGTGTTTCTAACTGTTGATATGTTTGCACAATAAGAAAAATCCACAAGGTATCCTGATTTACTGATTTTGATGACGAAAGAAGCAGTAAAATATCATTTAATGTATTCTTGATTACTGTGAGTATCCGGTAGGTTTTTTAGACCATTCATCGCGAGTAGAAAATTTCTATTCATCCATACATATATGCATATATGTGTTCTAGTTATAAGAATTTCTGATTTACATATTTTCATTTGTCAGTGGATATTCTTTGGTTATTGAAATTGTGCTTACAAGATATCAAAGGTAATTGAAAAGGACATCAGATATCTAATACAATAATCTTGTTGGGGAGTAACGGGCAGTTGTGAAAGTAATCCATTGTGTAATTTTACTAAAAGCACTTTTACAGAAAATATTCCTCAGCTTTAGTTTGCTTCAGACAGATTATTTTCTCTGTCTATATATATAATACAGTTTTAGATGAAGGCGTTCATTTCAGACACATAACTTGCTTGTTCATTTTATGGAGTTTGTTGTTTCTTCATGGTTGGTCATGCTTGAAATGTTTACTGAGTGCACTGATAATAATAATAATAATAATAATAATAGTAATAACGAATTTTCTAAATCAGTAAATTATTCAGCTGAAAATATACTAGTAGTGTTTGGAAAAAAATATTTGAAAAATTTCTTAGTATTAAATTAATGCTAGTTGATAAAGCTATTTAAAAGGGAGATTCATTCAGTCAAATTTATCATTTGCCTTCATTTTAAAATAATACAAAGTAGCTTCAATTGACTCACGCTTTCAACTATAGTAAATACAAAGTAGCAAAAATCGTTGTTCACTGGTTAGCTATGACTTATTTAGAAAATTGAGTTTATCAATTACATTAGTATATATATATATATATATATATATATATATATATATGTTTCTGACAGGAAACTACTCATTCTGGGCGTCAGAACAACTTTATATATATATATATATATATATATATATATATATATATATAACAATACTTCTCTGTTAATATAGAACGTTTTCATATGTTGTATGTTATAGGAGAATCTCAAGTCAGTTGAAGTTTGTCTTTAATTATATATATATATATATATATATATATACCGTTTTTTATTCAAAGCTACAATGTTCCACTGACATTATTTTAACATAATTTTTTCCTTGAAAAGTTGAGAAAATTTGTTCTAAGGAAGAAAACTGTCAAAAGATTAGTATTTTAATTGTCCTCAACTCATACAAATGGAAAGCAAGTAAACACTTATGGATTAATTGTTGCTTTTACACTAATATTAAACATAACTATATCTATCTATCTATTCATAGTTACTTAACAAATTATTATGTTTGTCTTCTAATTCGTTTTTTTTCATTATCTTCATTTTGTTTGATAAATTTATTATATTTAACTTTGACGTTTTTCTTCTGAACCTTGAATGAATTCTAACGATTAAATTAAGTAAACTATTCATGGAATTAGATAAATTAATATTAGTGTAAACTAATGTTATTTTAATTGTTCAATATGAGATGTAGAAAATATCGAATCTAAGCTTGATGATTGATGACATTCACTAATTTATGAAGATTTAGATTTGCTTAAAAGTAATACACGTATCGTGTTAGTATTCAAAATATTCGACTTATCTCTTTCAACACTACAACATAGTTTTAAGGTTGTTTAATTAACGCAAGGAGTTTAAACTTATTATTTTATTTTACCTAATTAATAAGGTTAGTAAAGATGCTTCTTTTTTTTGGATACTCTGTAGAGTGCAATATAAAGAATAAACCAAAGGCTTTATCGTTTTTGGAGTCCTTACAAACGTTTTACAAGAATTACACCTTCAACTAGGAGTATAACATAGTAATATATTATAAATATTGTATAACAATATATAATAAACTGTGTTGGTACTTAATATAATACTCATAGTTTTTCTGTTATTGATCATTGGGTATGGAGAAAAGAAATATTACTTTAGTCATCCGCCTTTACCCCAAAACAATTATTAAGCGATTTCATGCAGTTATCAGATATGTACGTATACATTAACAACTAATACCCAGAGAAATCAGTAAAATATCATAACTGGCCACCTTTGATTTTCATTAATTGTGATCTTAATTAAATGAATTATTGGCAAAGCAAAACAATGAAAATGAATAGATGGATTGTGATTATTTGTGCAATCCAGTACAGGAGTTTAGTCTTATTTAGTATTTGTCACATGAATGACCTACATCCCAGTGTTAATATTTACTTGTACTTTTGGACACAGTACCTCTCTATTCAAACTCACAACGCATTATCAACTGAATTACTGAGTCCAGATGGCCACTAGCTTGTTTAAGGGGCATGATTTCTATATTGTTATTATCAAAGTTTGAATCAATAAACTGAACACAATTTGGAGACTGTAAATCGTATAATAATAGTTTATAGGTCAGAATGAAGCTTATGATACGAGAAATATAGATATATATAATTTAGAAATATATATAGAGTAATAGTCCATTAATAGGTCACGGAAGTTGCTTGTACTTATGTCTTCACTGGGATATAACAAATATTTTTTGGTACAATATAGAATTCTCAGCACAAAGTATTTCAACAAGATCCCGTCTCTTATTTCTTGATCGATCCTGACGATAAATATTGAGTGATCGCCAATTAAATGTTAGCATTTCAGGAATCGACAGCTGAATAATATACATTCTCAATGTATATTGCCAGAAATCACAACGGCTCTGGTTGTGCTCTTTCTTAACATATACAGCGAAAGGTCGTGAACATTTCACAAACGCACCTGAATAGATTGTGTAATTAATTGACATAATGATCTGTTGACACAAACAAAAGATATCAGAAGGGGGTTTTGTGGAGATTTTAGTAATTTTATATAGCAGATATCATGAGTTAATTGAAGCTAGACCACCATGGAAAACCTGGAAGCACTGGACGGTCCTGGGTTCGAATCTCGCGAGGCTGGATCGTGGGTGCTCACTGCTGAGGAGTCTCACAATCGGACGAAACGGCCATCCAGTGCTTCCAGGTTTTCCATAGTGGTCTCGCTTCAATTAACTCATGATCTCAGCTATATAATACACAAAATAGATAATTTGTTGACATATCTGGATGGCAGGAACAGGTAACCCAGGTATTCATGTAGGTCGCAGGCAGGAAACAAGGAAATATAAAGCTCTTATTTTGAAAATATTATTTACACATTGTGCAATTATAATTGGTAAATTTACATGGCCTATAGAAATATAAACGCTTTGCTTTTAATGTTACTATAAATAAAATTCAGTTTACTAAAAACGAAACAATAAAACCTAAGGATTATGTAACCATAAAGAAAACTTCTAGTAAGCCATCAACAGCAAACAATAGTTAATTATTAGGGTGAACGAATGACCGCTGTGTGACAAACGAAGAATAATTAAGTGATAATGGTAATAACTAGTTGAAGCGGACAATTTGTGTTTAGTGTCATTTCTCTAATTAAGAATTAAGAGACTAGGTAAACGTTTTTTGAATAAATATGTATAAATTAAAATAATGTTTTTGTAGTTTAGACAACTTTTGTATTTATTTCTATATTTTTTATGCTTGTAAAGTTGCACTCTAAGTTTAAGAAATAATACGAGAGTTTTTATCTCATGGTCTGTCTCCTGTTGTCACATGAATATAATGTTTAGACATATGTAAAAAGTCTGAAAATAATACTACCTACTAGAGGATCCACTTACCGAATTTCTATGCTAGCAAGTTGTAAATTTTTAAATCACTATGATAAATAATGACAAATTCAAAAAATACTGATAGCTTAAAATGGTGGAACAATTTGTATCTTTCTAATATAACATTGTAATTGTTATATCGATTGATTGCGTGCCTTGTTAATATATGAAGGTGCTGATTCCCACAAACGAGATTGGAGTGAATTATCCATCAGAGCAATGATACACAAAAGCCGTATGAGCAGTCTTGAGTACTTATCGGTCCTGTTTTCTGCCTAGCCCAGCCAATTAAGTCCAGAACACCAATAACAGCCTCTGCAATATGAATAATTTTATTTCAAACATACTGGGTTTATACAGCAATCAAACAGACCACATCATACCACAAAATAAAAAATAACATTTGTACTAGATTCAGCCAGAAGTGACTGTGCTTGTGGGGAACAATAATTAATAGATTGGGTATAATTCAAGAACGGCAAATCATATAATAATATTTCATAGGTCGAAATAAAGCCTATAATAGGAGGGACACGAATATGGACAGTTTAGTTAGTTAACAATCATACAATAGCAAATATACATATCATATTGGTCCATAAATAGTTCTCAAAGTTACCATTCATAAATGTCCACGGGATATAACACCTCCCGTTTTTTGAAAGATACGGAGTTGATATCCGGATTTCAAATTTCACGGGATATAACAATAATAAAACAACTTTCCGTGAATTGCTTGATGAAGTATATTAAACTTATTTTAGTCAGATATCAGTTAGTTTTGAAAATGAATGGTAGTTTAAAATGTTCATTTATAAAAAAGTGTAAATATTTTACTGATCAATAATAGTAAGCATACATCAATCTATTATTTAAACAAACCACCTTACACAATCTGAAATAATTACACTTTTTCTTTGGGTTGAATAAATGGTAATGGGAAAGATTATGTTGTACTTCATTTTACTTGATTTTGTTAAAAAATACGTTACATAATTAATTATAGAAAATACAAAAAAGAGTAATTTCAAGGTTCTGAATTTTATGATGTTGGTGTTAACAAAATAAGTAGTTAAATCCTAAGGTTATTTTGAGGGTACATATATTATTTATTATAACAAAAACTAATAGGTATATGTGTTCAACCCTATAAATGTTTAAATTAATACTTGAGACAATAAAATAGTTAATGAGTATATCATTATTAGTTCAAATTTTTTCTTATTGATAAGAATAATCTAAATAAGTTTCTAATCTTACTAAGTAACTCACTAACCAATATGAGGTTTAAATATAAGCGAAAAGTCAGATTTCTTAGTATATTTGGATTGTGACTAACAGAACTTATTCATTGTTTTATTTGAGATTAATCACCTGAATGTGAGTTGTATCAGGGTGCTGATTTGAATATTGAAACTTATAGTCATTATCTAATACTTCAAACACTAACATATTAACCAACATGTTTTCAACAAAGTAGAGATACTAACAATTAAGTATATAACTGAACTTCCGGTCTTCGTTTTTACAGTCTTTTCCAGTACATTTTGACAACATAGGGAATTGTAAAAATGTGGAAGAATGTAGTTGATAATTGGATTTCAATAATAAATTATATCTAAAACCCGGTCATTGATGTCAGCATATAATTTGTGTTTCATGATTTTTCGCCTTCATTGTTTCGGATAATTTAAGAGCTTACAAACCGTTAAAATTGTGGAAGATTTCAGACACTTGAAATGTAATTTTCAGACGAATTCAAAAATAATACCTTTTTCTGCTTTAATTAACAGAACATTTTCAATATTCATATATTTGATACAAGATATTAGTCCCCAGCTTACTCAAAAATAACTGTTGACGTTAAGGTGCATTTCACAGTTGATGTTGCTTAGTCGCCTAGTAATAACAAAGAGTTATAGTTTTGTTATTACATTAGCCTAATCTGTATAAAGTATCAACAGTCTTGAGAATTGTTCTAACAGAGTTGGACTGCATTAATTATTTTAACTGTTTAAAAGTTTACTTATGGGATTGGGTTGCTTCTTTACTAATGGGATAGAGGAAAATTTTTATAAATCATATGCTCACTAATGACTGGCTCCATGAGGTATTTCCTGGAGTTCTAGTGAGAAGCAGTAACCAATGGATTTCAACCTCGTGTGTTGGGAGATGCCAACTCACTGAAAACATTGGTGAATGATTACTCAATTTCGTGGATTGGTTGAAGTTGAATATTAACACCGTTGGATGCCGGCCGGCTCAGTGGTCTAGTGGTTAATCGCTCGAGCGTGAGACTGATAGGTCCTGAGTTTGGATTTAACGCGGGGCGGTATCGTGGTTGCGCACTATTGAGGGGTCCCACAATAGGATAAAACGGCCGTCCAATGCTTCTAAGTTTTCCATGGTGATTTAACGTCAATTAACTCATGAACTCAACTATATAAAATTACTAAAATCTCCACAAAACCCTCTTTCTGACAAATCAATTTGCTTAATGATATATTTTCTTAACTGAATTTTATTCATACGGTTTTTAACATAAATATTTTGATTCCTTAGAATATCACTTATATTATTGCAAATGTTTTAGTTAGTACCAGTATTCTGGAAACATTATACATACTTATAAGTGATAACAAAAGGTGTCAAACTCTTTGTAGTAACTAAATTGATGAATTTATTTGAAACTTGATCATTAGGAATCATTACACACTGAGCAACGATATAAATTTATTCGATTTATCCATTTGTAAATCAAATTAACTTAACAGATCTCATACGTATTTTAGATTACAGAAGTATATTTTCATAATCGTACACTAATGACAAATATTTATAACAAGTGAAACAATGACTATAATTGATGCGTATTGTTTGAATCATGAATTATTTTCATTTTTCTTTTATCCATTTAGGAATTCTTTCTGTAAGTTTTTGGCGCCATTTATTTTAAGCAAACAATAAATGTATTATTGTTCAACATTAGTATAATAACAGTGATATGATGTAAAATTGTAATTGCAGAGACGGTGATACATGATTATTCAATTTATTCTGAACTGATTCTGGTAATAATTCACTTTTACTTAGTAATTATGCCTTTGTCAATACCTAGTAAGTTTAACTTGCTTTTATAGTTTACTTCATTTGCACATTTGGATTGTTATTGCTCAGATAATGATAATCAATATTGGCTAATTAAGAATATATTAGTCTCAAGATGGAATTGTTCAAAGGACGAATTGTATATTTGAAGTATGTTTGTATAAGGTTAAGTTCGAGCATATGGTCTTGTGTAAGTATCAGATTCTTTCCAGATGAAGTTTGTATGAACTGTGGCAAAAAATATGAAAAATTATCTTTAACTAAAGATCGTCATAAAGTCAACTGCTCTCACAAGTCGTCAATAAATAATCTAAGTTTCACTTGCAGGTCGATTCAAAATCCTATCAATATTTTGAGCACAGGTTTTAACGAGTCCAAAAAATACCACATTGAATTATTGTTATTTTGTATGTACCAGTTGTTTTAATCGTCCAATTGATGTTTTCGACTCTAACTGATAAGTCTATTTTGGAGTGTCTGCAGCCTGTGTAGGTCACCTCAATATCGCAGCTAAGTTACAAACGTTTATAAGTGAAAATGGATAGTGCATATGTATGTGACTATCTTAACTCAGCAGCTAAGTGAATAACGCGATCGCGTTTGAAGCAAACGGTACTGAGTTCAAGTCCGTGAGTGAACACCAACTCTGAGATGCAGGTACATTCAAATGACGAAGCCCAAAGTTGACGGACGACAGGTTCTGGTTTCTACTGCTAATCATTCGTCTCTATCAAAAAGGATTAATATTAAGTGCATCTAAAAGGCACATCATAATCATTTTCGTTCTTATTGATTATTCCTTTGAAATCAAAACTGAATCAAAATGTTTTAATTATTAATTTCAATGTATCTGGCACAGAAATATCTAATTACCCAATCAATAGGAAATTAAACTTGACATTTCAAGATATATATATTCAATGAAAATCTAATGAACTTGCCCTTAATTTATTTCACGTAAATTTGTTTACATAAAAGACTAGCTTTCATGATTGAATATATTTGTCTTCATTATGACTACAAATTAATTTTGTGAATGATTTGAAGATGCTAAACACAGAAAATTTACATAATGTGCATTGAAAGAAACAAAATGCTGTATGAAAGGAACCTAAACATAGTGCTCTTTTTGATTTCGTACCTGAACAAAGATAATATATAAATTATTCAAAGTTCAAAACATAACAGTACTGTATAGTTGTGAATTATTTCCAAACACAAGATCACAATCAGTGATACCTTTTCTTTATAAATTGCCACTTTATTTTGAAAGTGAATATTGGCTATAATTGTAAGAAACTTTTTATTAGAATTTGAAAAACAATCTGAAATGGTATAAATTTTGTTCTATAATAATGATAAATATTATTAATAGCATATTATGCTCATTAATACACGTAGTTACCATGCGTAAATAATGTTTTTAATATGGCAGAAATTTTTTTTTAAGAAAAAAGTATATTCACACATTTGCTGACTACTGACTATTGAACAGTAAGTAGTAACTTTATAATTTTAAGAAAATATATTTTATTATATTTGAATAAGACTAAACAAAGGTGCAGATTTATTAGTAGAAAATGAATAGATCATTATCTAGTGATAATTATTTTATAGAGATATAAAATTATAAAAGAAAATTTCAAATTAATTGGAGGTAAATAAATACCTTAGTCGTTTAAAGATCTCCACCATATTATATTACTAATATTTTAACGAAGAAGATTCTTTTCTAAAAATTCTCTTCAGGTTCTACAATTACGTATCCAAATTAATAATCCAAAAAAATGGTCAGGTTAAAGGCAAAGTACATCGTTTAAAGCATGTGAATTTAGGATTGTCAAACCAAATGGAATAAAATTATTAATGTTGATATGACTCAGATTGTTAACACTTAGATCTGTATATATCTTAAGTGAGAATTTAAGATCTGTGATCAGAATAAATATGGGTTAGATAGGGTGAGAGTGATAAAATATATACCTTATGATAAATAACTTAGTATTGTTTCATTTAATTTTATGTCTTAGTAGAGTGAATAAAAATGAGTGGTTATTCCAGGGACAGGCTTTAGATTAAGTTACTATAGGTGTAGACATATATATAGTTAAAATAATTTCTGAAATTATTTCGTATTTTTGATTTTATTTTTGAAATCTTTGTCATACAAGAAACTGTATCATACTAAAAATAGAAAATCTGTGAGTAAATTTTAATAAACTGAAAATTAGAAGTTTTTGTGTTAAACGTGAGCCACAGTTAACTACCTTCTATTTTAGGTAATAATTGGAATCATTATCATTTAAGCGGTCTAAAATGTAAACTAGATATTTAGTTTATGTATATGTATCAAACATTTGTCAGTTGTATCCATATTTGTTTTAAACGATTCTTGCATCGAAAACAAATATATTATAGAACAAACGAAACATTTTCAATCATACTTCATATGGATGTGATTAAAATTAAGGAATTAACATTGCTTCATCCTTAGGTAGTCGGTTACTAAGTTACTAACTTTTCATTACAATTTAAGGTAAATATGTTTATAATACTCTTTGATATAAAAATATAATGAGTTGAGTACATTCTATTACAATTTTTAAAAAAATCAAATATTGTGTTTACCTTTTATTAAAGTAAAGAATTTCGATAATTAGACAAATTAATCAAATATAAAGAAGGTAAAATAGATTGTTAAATGTACTTTTCTTTTATGATAATTATGAGCATATTTTATTCTTACTTTTTTAAAATCTCATTTGATTAACAAACTATAAGAAGATAAAACTTACAATTATTCATGAAAATAGTTATTGTAAATCAGTATATATTCATCTGTTAGTGTATATTTGTTACCTGAGTTTTTGGTCTTCCTTTCTACCTGTATATATATATATATATATATATATATATATGCAGAGAGAGAGGGGGGTGAAAGGAGGAAGAACTTGACTTTTTCTTTGGCATAAAATATTGAAGTAATCAACTTTTGAAGATAAACAATTAAAAAAATGGGTTTTCAAATGAAATTATATTGTTACTCCTTCTTCATCAACATCAGAATAAACTAAATAAATCAAAAGATAACTTTTAAAAAGAAAAAAAAACATGAAAAATAAAATAAAATAAATCAAATAAAATATAAGAAAGTATAAATCTTGTATTTATTTTTGTGTAAAGGTTCATTTCAAAATTATTCACCTATTTGTTTTCTTTTTTTCTTTTATGTTCATTTTAATTTTTTTTTCTATTTTTATACTGATTAATTAATTTTATTCATTGATAAATGTTGATTATTTTTTGTATTGTAAATATTCACCCTTTTTTATTAAAATAATTTGTAATAGATTTATTACATAACAAATAAAAGATTACAGTATTATTGAATAAAGAATAATAAGGGAATGATAAATTTTGATGGTTTCTTCATTAAGCCCAAAAATTATAATAATAATAATAATAATTATTACTATTATTATTATTACCGTATAATAAAATTTAATTAGAAAGCAGAGTAAATAGTTTTATAATTCAGATATTGTGAAATAAAAATTTAACCAGGTGGTATTTAATCTCTGATTGTATGTTCTATGAATAGCTTATAGTAGAAGAGTCAACTAGTCATCATTGTTTTATTATAAGAAAAAAAGAAAGGATTATAATTAGTATCAGAGATGTGTATTTATTATTTCGTTAGACTTCATTTCATGTAAACAATAACAATATAAACTATAATAATGAAAAAAGTGTTTTTATAGTTGAGCTAAACCATCATGGAAAACCTGGAAGCACTGGACGACCGTTTCGTCCTATTGTGGGAGTCATCAGCAGTGCGCATACACGATCTCGCCTCGCAAGATTCGAATCGAGGACCTAACAGTATCGAGCCAGAGCCCTTAACCACTAGAACACTGAGCCGGCATGCGATGGTGTTTATGTCTAACTTCAACCAATTCATGAAGTTGAGCAACCGTTCATCAATTGTCTTCAGTGAGTTCCTAACTCACAACAGACGTGGTTGAAATGTTTGTCTGTTAAAATATCTTTCAATTGATCGTTCAGAACAAATAGATCATGGTTTAGTGATTGAGAACACGAGTGTGAACAATTGAATGCATTCAAGCACAAACTACAAACTATTTCACTAAAATCTGATAACCATACAGTAAACAGTTAATTTTCAAAATAACAATTAACTGTCTCAATCTTCACCGTAAATATCGGTCCTTTTTCCCTGATTTGATTGTTCATGCATTTTCATACAAATTGCGCTTCGTTTTTGTACTGTTTTTATCGATTATCTGCCAAAATACATTCTATGTCTGAGCATTACCATATACTACTTATATGGATATAAGTAACCCACACCAAAATGGAATATATGAACATTGATTAATGAAACGACTGTTTTAGATAGTGGGAGAATATTATTTATAATAATGAAGATCTATTCCAATGCTTTATTCGACCACAAATATTATCTTAGTTTATTTTTTGTTATTTCAAGAGTGAAAATTAAAGTTATAAGAAAAATTTTGGCTGCAAATCAGATTAATTTTAAATATGTTTTTGTTATATTCCAGTGAATAGTGAAAATTGTACCTCTGACATTTCGTGACTTTATGTGACCACTTCTACAGAGTAAATATTTACTTTGAAGAAATGGCTTACAATAAGTCACGAAACGTCAGAAATACAATTTTTCTACTCATAGGAATATAACAAAAAAATATATTGATTATTAACTTTCTATCCAATGCTCAATTTATTTGGAACTATCGAGGCCGAACTTGCCACTTATACTGTAAATCAGACTGTTTGAAAATTATGTAACTTGCATGATGGTGAATAACTGACTTTCTGAAGTTTATTGATTCATGCCGATTGTTTTCTAGTACAAAAGGTACTAACTTGTGGTAAGCGCTTCTTTGGGAAAAAACTGAAATTTTATATATGAAGTGTATATAGATTAGGTGGTACGCATGTAATAAATAAGGCAATCGCTTATATAGAATGGATGAATTGTGGTTAGTAGTGGAATCCAGGTCCTTACTTTCATCCTATTTGAGACTAATCAGTCGGATGTGCCTGCATTCAGGTTGATTTTCACTAAAGGGTTTGAACCTAGAATCACTTTCTTCGAACACCATCGCGTTATTCATTTAGCTGCTGAGCCTAGATGGCTACTCACTTATGCAGTAAGTATGCATTTTTTTATTTGATTTGTAACGGTTTGGATGATCATTTGCACATCTAGCTGACCCGAGTTTTAGATCCAATCGCTATCCACATTACATTAATTCTATATCTACTTGTGTCATTAAGGCTATATGGAGGCAATCCTGACAGTTTCAACATATGCCAACTAAGAGTGATTGAATTTCACTTTACTCTCTGGCTAACCTTTTATCCACAAATATAATAAAGGCTTAATTGAACAGAATGTGAATAATATTTAAGATAAGTTGTTTCCAACCCTATGTGGAATTCCATTGCAACTTAAGAAGGCGTAGTTATGTAACTTGGTCAATTTGTTATATCTGTTAAATACAGACGTTTAATTCTATATTATTTGAAATATGTACGCATAATAATTTATTGACTGATGCTAAATACTACTCAATCTGATGTATTTAAATCTGACCGTGAATAAATCAGATGAATAAATAGCGTATTGAGATATATTTCAATATACATTAGGGTCAAATTAAACGTTAGTTACATTTTAAAAATTCATTGTACTTTATAACATAAGAGTAATTATTTTTTGCTCAAATGGTGACGTAAAAATATTATGATTTTAATACAATACACTGAAAACAGGTCCAAACGGTTATTTACAGATTACATCTGGAAACGCAAGTACGGATAAGAATGAGACATTTTGACAGTTTTTAAATAAAGCGGGATGTGTCCAATGAATATAAATTTTAATCTTCAAAATGTAGTAAGAATAGCTAAACTAAGCTTGATATTGGAAGGTATCTAAAACAAATCCATAAGCCAGTAGAAACCAGTGGTTGTTTGGCAATGAATAGTATTGAAACCGATTTGAATTTGAACTTCATTTATTAGTGGCATTACAAAAATAACTATTTCTGAACTAAAATGAATGTTAAGAGGAAAATGAGTGAACTTACTAATTTTATGTCAACGAATTCTAGATAAAGTTTGGCAAAAATATTTTCAACATTTAAAATTTCTCAACTTTAGAAATCATAACTCCGCCTGTAGCTCCTCCGAGGCTACTGCCAGTCCCAAGCCCGGATAAAGGAGGAAGGTTGAGCATGCGGTCAGTGATCCCATCCCGTAGAAAACCAACTTGCAGAAAAACACTAACCAGAAAAACTTATTATTAAATTATAAATCTTAATTTATTGTTGCCAAAACTCTTAATTATGAATTCATTTATTGGTTCTCTAGGAAAGGTTATTTTTGAAATAGTTTCGTTTAACTTCCTCAAAGTATGAAAATTTTCTTACCTCTTTGATGGATGGTAAAAGGAATATACTAAAAATATTTCTACATAATTATCAGCCTATTTTTTAGAGGAGTTAGATCTGTTTTTTGATCGATTCTGTGTATCATGTGGTTTTGTACAAATAGTAGTTGTACAAAGGAGTACATTCTCAAAATTCATCCATGTTCCTAAATGATTATAGTACTTGAATTACTAAGTCACCATAAGACAGTTTATAGTTTACAGTTATGAATGAAAATACGTCTATTAGTCTACTTCAAGACAAGTAATGCAATCCATAGTTATGAGTTATTTCATTACTTTTTGATGCTATGACATGAATGTCTATAACTGTAGTCATTTTGATGAACAGACCATATATATTGATATGAATGTTTATGTGTATTTGTGTAAACTATTTCAAACTTTACTGTTAAATTATTGATTATAAAAGCAGATTATCAAATAAGAACAAACTTCATGAATAAATCATTGACTTCAACTTAGTTTAATGATATAATGTAAACGTTTATTATCAAATTTCATCCTGAATAATTCATGAATTCCATATGTCATCCTGAAGTTTATTTTGCTAGAATAAAGTAAAAATCACAACAAAATTGTGTGTTTCTGCATTCACCTGATAATGAACAGGTTAATTTGTTTTTAGATGATTTTGTTTTGAAGGGTAAAATATGTCTAGACCAAAATCCGATGAGAAAAACTTAGATCACCCTTGAAGATAATATACATATTTTTTGAATACGTCAAAGCCAAGTTGTTTGAATGAGCTGTCACTGCATTAATTTGTGCTTTAGAAAATAAATATGATTATACTTTATTCATCTTTTATGAACAGAGAGGATCTGATGCAGATATGAAGGCGATGATTACATAATAAGGGCAGCATTCCAACAGTTGGGCAACATTTGGAACTCAAAACAACTGTCAATCGATATTAAAGTGAGAATCTTTAATACGAACGTCAAGAGAGTCCTACTGCACAGAGATGAAACTTGGATAACCACTACAACTGTTATTGAAACGGTACAGGTATTTATAAACAATTGTCTACGCAAGTTACTCAATGTCTCTTGATCGGATGCTGTCAGCAAAAACCTACCGTGCCAAAAAACAAGCCTAACTTCAGCCCAAGATGGGATCAGAAAAAGAAGCTGGAGGTGGATAGGAAATACAATGAGAAAATTATCAAACTGCATCACGAGGCAAGCGCCAACTTGGAATCCTGAAAGGAAATACACTGCGTCGGGGATTGGGAGCAGACATCAAAAGGATGAATAGCAACTGGGAACAGCTAGAGAGGATTGCTCAGGACAGAGTGTGATGTAGAATGCTGCTGAGCGGTCTATGCTCTTCAACGAGGGTTAATAAGTGTAAGTAAGCAAGTTAGTAGTCCTTTAGGAAACGATTTTTAGCAACTTGAATATAACTTTGATTTTGAAATATTTCATAGTTTTAAAATGTACAATTAAACACCATGGATAAAATAATTGTATGTTTCAAAATATTTTGCTACTTTTGAAAATATATTATCTATTATAATTCATTATTTGGAAGAATCTCAGTACTTTGTAGATCTGATGAAATATGAACATATATTTTAATGGTAGATTGACTGAGATGTTAAAAGAAGCTGTCTTGATAAAGCTTTCTTAACAGTCATCATTTATAGACAAATATTGCCCACATGACATAGTTTTTATAAATGAATCAGCTCAACTAATGTGGTTATACCGTAAAACATTATGTTGAATTTATTATACAGTTTATTACTCCCTAAGGTAATCAGATTATTGTCATTGTTTTTTACACCTATATTCTTATTATCTATTAAAAACTAAAAATTACTTACAATGTGTTATCGAAAATATCCTACAGTAAATAACCGTGCTCATAATGTATTTACCAATATTTTTATTTAAAAACAATAAGTTATCTGTTTTAGTTTAATTACAGTTTTAATGATAGATAACAACTCATCTGTTCCAACTGGTGAACAAAGCTTCCTGATTTAGTAAATTCTGGATAGCTGACTATATAATTATTGATAAGCTACTCTGAGTAAGAAGCTTAGATAATGGCTGGAAATGAATCACATTCGATCATCCACAAACTAAACTATAAATACATAAAATGTATTAAAATGAAAATGTGAATAACATTCAGATGAGTTAATAACTTGTCAGTGGTATGGATTTAAAGTTCCCATTCAATGTTCACATGTACTATAACTTCGATATTATGTTATTTTACCTGTTAGCCAAATAACTATCTATATGTTTTATTTCTCATTTTAATTCGATGATAATTTGTGATTTATTTAGGTTTGCTTGTTAAATATAACTGTAGATGGTATTATATTGCATCATACGTAGCATAAGTTTAGATTTATTCTCCCATTGTTTTATAAAAGTCATTTATAGGCTTTATTTAAAAATGACAATAAAAAGTACAATAGTACTCATTAAATTAATTAATGAAGTATAACAAAATATAGCAAAATAAAGTATCTTACTATTTATTAAATAGATAAGAGCATTCAATACAACATCATATGGCTTTTAAAATCTTAAGAGAAGTACAAAAAAGGAAAATTGAAAGACAAGCCCTGCTATTGCCGGAAGAAATAGAAACTTGGACACTTTTATACCATTTATACATTGCTTTGTTTGTATGTTATTTAGATAGTTAATCAAGTCATAGGGAAGAAGGAAATATAGACTTTATCATAGATTATCATTGTAATAATTCAAAGAGCATTAGTTGTATTATTATTATCATTACTAACATTAGTTTTATAGAACAAAAAAAAACTAGACTATAGTAAAGTGTCCGATAGTAAAATAGGTTTTTTCTTTTTTCTTAAATAAAAGACATAATAGAATTAAAAATCTCTCTACTGATATAATCAAAGAAATATGGAAACAAAAACAGTAATGTTTATTTCACATAGTAACTGATGTTATCTTACTCACACATTACTAATAGATGTTGGAATGATTAAATAAAAAAGATGAAAAAAATTTTTTCTTATCTGATTTTAAGTTAACTAGACAAAAACAGAAATAAACTAATTTTTACTTTAAATTGTGGGAATATAAATATTAAATATTCCGTTGAATTTATTGACAGAAATTTACAAAGTGTGGTTAAATCGTGTTGTGTTTTAAAAAAAATATTTTGGTTTTATCAATGAACTGAATGTTCTGATCAGTTCATTATAACCAGGATTTCATATTCATAAATTCTTTCATTTTATAAAGTAGTATAAAGCACAAATTCATTTAGTATTGCTTGTTTGAATCTTTCCATCGATGTGTTAGGACTGCAACTGGTCAGCCTCTAATTGGCAAATATGCATATTGTGCGTATTGCCTCAATATAGCCTTAATTCACAAGCATGGTAAGCAAAGATGGATAGTGGATAGCAGTAGAATCCAGCAAGCGCGTTTCGTCCTATTTGGGACTGGTCAGCTAGATGTACCTGCATCTCAGAGTTGATGTTCACTCAGTGGCCGAGTGGATAACGCGATGGCGTTCGAAGCGAGGGTACTGGGTTCGAGTCCCAGAGTGAACATCAACTCTGAGATGCAGGTACATCTAGCTGACGAGTCTCAAATAGGACGAAACGCGCGTCCTGGATTCCACTGCTATCCACTATCCATCTCTGCTTAGTATAAAGCACGATTATAATTGGTTATCGTACAGTATAGTGTATTTAATCTGATATAAAACTCATTTTTTATAGGTTATATCACGAACTGATCTAGTTATTATGTTGCTGAAAATTAGAAAACTTTGTTCACCTGTTACGTTATAGTATGGAACTTCTAAGTAATAATTGTTTAAGATCCTATTTAAGATAGATCCATGATCTTATGACGAAAACTTACAATATGAACTACTTAGACAATATCCAATATCTCACGTATTCCACTTTGTCCAGATCTTGATACTGTCTGACCATTATCCGTTGTTATTGTTGATATTTATTTCATAGCGTTGGATGCACACGCATGATAAGTTATATGCTAGAATAAAGTAGAATTAATAATAACCTTGGAATTAATCTGGTAAATAAACGAACTACGGATATCAGTTTATAAAAGATAATAAAAACTCAAACGTATGTAGTAGTTTTATAGGGCTTATGAGCTTGCTTAAGCTAGCAATCAATATTCTTAATCTTAAGGCATGGTATTTTTAATACAAAGATCCACTTACTTGACAAAACATCTGTTCATCAGTGAATGGTTTTTTGATCACAGTAAGTATTTGTTATCTCTTGTGAAAGCTTAACCGCAGTTTTCATAATGTTTATTTGCTGCATTTCGAAAAGGTCTATGAAATAACATTATGAAGCCACGAATTAGGAATCATGTAAATGAGATTCTTGACTATTACAACCACTCTATATGACAGAAAAATATTTGTCATTAAGTGGACTAATAATCACCTGACTTGTTTAAAAGATTGTTAGTAATAAGAGAAAAAGGAGAAAAGTAAATCTTAACTTATCTTTTAGATAGAATCTAGATCAGAAGGAGTACATGCTTCGAAATTCCGAATTCAAACCGTGTCATTCATATGTTATAATGACGAAATGGAATTTTACCTTTCAAACACCCATTAAAGTTACTTTCCCTTAAACTCTTTATTCAATAGATACTAACTAGCATGACCTTCCTAACTTCAGGCTAAAATTTTAAAGCCACTATTTTGATTCTGACTAGCTAGTCGATATAATTTTGCCAGTTTATCTTAAATGAGTTCCTTTTGGTCGCTTCAATATTGGTTAAGAAAATGTTTTATCATACCTAAGATTCACTTTTCGAAAGAAATTATTGGTGACAATAAGTAGTAAAACTGGAGTTCTTGATTTGATATCAGAGTGCACTAAAAGTGAACGTGCTGGTATTTCAGTAAAGTCTTCATATGAAAAACTGGGTGGAAAACATGCCGTAAAAAATCAAACAGACACAGTATTTTATTCCTTATTATCTAGATTATCATTAGTTATACCAGTATATTCATTATATTTCTCTAAAACTACATTTGAAGCACTCAGATTATATTGCAATTTTTCACTGTGGTACTTTCTACTCAAGGTTCATGAGTAAAAGCTTTTGATGTTTCTTTTGAAGTGTTGGTTTGGGTGAATCTTTAATTTTCATTTAACCGTATTCCCTTATAGTTAGTAACCAAAGCTTTATACTCTTCGGATTAAATAGTTTGCATAAAAATAGATACTATCGTAGTTTTTTTCTGCTTAGTTAGTAATATGGGAGTTATATTCATTAGATAACCTGTAACAAGGTAGGTGGTGTGAGCTTATAATTGTAGTGAATCAAAGCTACATAGTACAAAACAGTTTGTCATGAGACGTCAGTGGTTTAAGGTGATCTTAGCTTCTAATCCAGGGATTATCATGTTGAAATTATTCCACATACCATGTTGTATATACACAAAAATATCCTAAAATACATTTCCTTCTTTTCTTTCATCAAACATGTCCTAAGAGACTTACTACTAATATGTTTTACCTAGACAAATTTCAGCTCACTTTGACACTCCATAGATACTCCCAAAGGGCTTATGAAAGACCATCACTGATATCCCTATTCAGCGCTAACTATCTTATCATTTCCTGACTAATATATATTCTTTGAAATATCTTCCTTGAAAATAGACGATAGGTTTACGTGCATTTGGTTATCAGATAGAGGTTTCAAAAGAAAGAATGTAGTAAGTTTGTCTATGCGATTGCATGTACTACTGGAACAGACAGTTCAAAACTAATTTTCCCCATATCAAATAATTAGTTATATGCTTTTTGTTAATACAAAAAACACAATAAATGTTCACAAATTAAATCCTTCTTCAAATAAAAAAGTCATACGCTTGATTAGATCAGACGTGAAGTGTGAAAATTACTTTGTGTTTCAGTCAAACAATGTTCAATAAGCGAGTTTTTTTAATCGACAGGAACTTATATAACAGTGTTATATTTTTCTAAAAGTAACATTGTTGACTTACATATAGGTTTGCATTTGTCTAATCACTTCATACTTAGCTTTATGACAAGAATACAATTAGAAAGCAGAGAGTGAAACGTGAATATTTTATTCTTTGGATATTTAGAAATCTTTGATACATAAGCCTCGGAACATGTATATCACAGAAATCATAACTTTCTTAAGTCTTATTTTAGGTTGACTGATGTTTATGTCTCAAAATATATTAAACAAAGTGTGGAGATATTGAGATATTTGGATTTCAGTTAAAAAAAATTCTGAATTTCAGATACGATTTCGAGTTTTCATCTAGATTTTACGTATTGGTATTTGTCTCTAGATAGATAACTAGACGAAATCTTGTTATTAACTAATTAATAAAGATTTATCAGTGTAATTTGGTTGATAAGTTTAGAAAATCGATCTGCGAAATCTTTAAGAAGAATATTTTATACTGTTAGGCTTTGTTTTGTTTTCTTCAGTCTCTTTATCGTTCATGAATAATTCAAAGACAAACAACCTCTCTGGGTCACATTAATAGACACTATTAAGTTAACTTATTTTTTGAGCAGATCATGCTGGTTGCATAAAAAGGGTTCTCTCTGAATGCATCTCAGAGAAATGACAAGTGTGACTTTAAAAATGGCATTGTAGTGAACAAAACACTGGTTGGGGACAATCGAATGTATTTAAGCAAAGATTACAGACTATCTCAGTAAATTCTGATAACCAAACAATGAACAGTCAATTTGCAAATTAACAACCAATTGTTTCAATCTTCACTGTTTCTTCTCTAATTCCATTGTTCATGCATTTTCCAAACGATTGCGCTTCATTTCAGTTCTTTCCTCATCGGTCTTCTGCGAAAATACATTCTATGTCTGACCCACACCATATACTACTTATAAAGATATAAGTAGACAACACCACAGTATGACATCGGCAGCTCAATTTTGAAGTATTTTGTTGATTCTGATCAGTAATTCTCCAACAAGTTTATCCTTGGAAGTCATCTTCAGAGATTCAAGTGAAAGAAAAGATGAATCAGTAACTTATGATCATCAGAGACGTCAGAGGTTTGTTGTTTGGAGCCACAATTCTATTTGTAGGAAAAACACTCGCTAACTCTTATTCTACTGTGGTTCTAATAATTAGTTTTTCATATCTGGTAAATTAGTCATCAATAATTTCTTACAGTTTATTTCTATGTTCTTTAATTATTTATCATTATCATCTTTGTGTCTTTTTAATTTTGCTTTTCATTATCTTTATCTCGTCGTCTTTTTAAACTTTGCGCTCACTAATCAACTCTCTGTTGGTATTTGAAAATGTATGAACCCTTTATTATATAACGGTTTTTCCACTTTTCAATAGACTATTTGTTGAATCATTATACATGTATATGATTGTACAGTTTGAGAAAATAACATTAAAAAAAACAGTTTTTTCTTTGCTTAAATATCGTTAATTCTTTAGTGACACAATAGATTATTTTGGTTACTGGGAATTATATCAAAATTGCTTCTATAATTCTTCTTCGTTATTTTTAAAGTAATCATTAAGAAATTGGTTATTTTACCCAAAAATTTTATTTTTGTTACCAATTAAAATTTATTTTTAAAAAATTTACAAAATTCTATTTTCTTAATTTTCTTTAAATAAATAAATATTTTTAGCTTTTTAATTTAATTTACGTGACTTCATTTTTTAAAAAAATCACAGAAATTTTGTAGTAAAGTTTATTTTTTAAAAATAAACATTTGTTCGGTAGAATAATCTTTTCTATTTTTAAAAATGTATAATATATATATATATATATATGAATATTCGTCAAGATTAGAATGAATAGCTTGACAAAAATTGGGTGCCGATTATAGGGAAGTCATTATATGTGAAAATTATATTTGAAATAATCTCAGAAATAGAAATTTCAATAATTTCAACGTTTCGTCCAGTTAACTTGTCTGGACACCCATAAAGAAAGATTGGCACCAGGAGCGCCATATATATGGGTGAATAAGAACAGCCTTAACAGAAAGGATGGTATTCTGTTAGCAACTATTTGGCAAATATTTATCAACAAGTAATTGGATCCTTTCTTTCTTTATTCAACCTGTTTATTTCACATGATACGTTGTTTTGAGTGAAATCAATATAAGTTAGGTTTAGCTTTACAATTATGTACTTGATGATTCTCATTTTTTACTTGCAATTCAATTATTCAGAAACAATTTTTCAACCTTCAATTTGCAATTTTATTCTTATTTTTACTTGATATAAAAGCATAACAACACCGAATATCATTCATTAATAACTCATTCTTACACATACACACACAATTCATTTAGTCATTTATTTTTCATCCAGAAATGCTAACATCTAATTGGCGATCACTCAATATTTGTCGTCAGGATCGATCAAGAAATAAGAGGGGGAAACTTGTTGAAATACTTCTTCTCAAAGTTCAGAAAACCAAACTGGAATCAATTTCTTTTCCATGATTATCCTTGAACAAATAAATCATTTAGTATTGTTTGTTTGGATCTTCCCATCGATGTGTTTAGGACTGCAACTGGTCAGTCTCTAATTGGCATATGTGCATACTGTGCGTATTGCCTCGATATACCTTAATTCACAAGCATGGTAAGCAGAGATGGATAGTGGATAGCAGTGGAATCCAGGACGCGCGTTTCGTCCTATTTGGGACTCGTCAGCTAGATGTACCTGCATCTCAGAGTTGATGTTCACTCTGGGGCTCGAACCCAGTACCCTCGCTTCAAACGCCATCGCGTTATCCACTCGGCCACTGACGAAACGCGCTTGCTGGATTCCACTGCTATCCACTATCCATCTCTGCTTACCATGCTTGTGAATTAAGGTATATCGAGGCAATACGCACAGTATGCACATATGCCAATTAGAGACTGACCAGTTGCAGTCCTAAACACATCGACGGGAAGATCCAAACAAACAATACTAAGTGAATTCAAACTTCACTCCATCGCACAAGCAAGTGGCTATCAGGACTCAGTGGCCGAGTGGATAACGCGATGGCGTTTGAAGCGAGGGTACTGGGTTCGAGCCCCAGAGTGAACATCAACTCTGAGATGCAGGTACATCTAGCTGACGAGTCCCAAATAGGACGAAACGCGCGTCCTGGATTCCACTGCTATCCACTATCCATCTCTGCTTACCAAATAAATCATTGTATATATTGCATATGCATTTATAAATATGTGTGAAATCTCTTCTAAATCATTATGTACACATAATCAAAAAGTGAAATATACTATCTCTGTTGTTTTATTTATTTGTCTGTCTATCTATCTATTTATTTATCATATGTGTTTCAGGTTGCCTTCAATCATATCCATTATTTTACTGTCCAATAGTTGATTAGTTTAATAATTTCCATGCTTTAACTATAATTATTTCTCTATACTATAAAATGAAGGAAAAAAATAATAATCAAATTGCTAAATATCGAATATTTTTCATAATAAAACAATAAAAGAATAAAACAATCACTTTGGGAAAAATTTAAGAAAATTGCTTATTTAGGTAAGTTTATACATTTTGGTAATTCCATTTTTTAAACATGTTTTAATTTCAAATAATGGTTGGTATTTGACCCGTTCGTAATGTAAAGAGACAAAAGTTCAAAGAAGAAGACATGGTTTTTAGTTCTGCAAATGTATTTTATTTGAAATCAAATTCATTTTGTGATATTCATCTTTTGGATCGAACAATATGTTCCAAATAGATTGGGTAGTTAAAGCTAATCGTCTACTTGCAACTACTCAACATTTCAACATAGTATACATGATACCAAGGTATTTAAACTAGTGGTCTTATAATAATTTGATCAGAATAAAACAACCAGACAAAAATCATTTTCGGCTACTACTGAGTGACTACTACTGAGTTAATATGCTCTAAGCATATATATTTCTGTAAAGCTAACGAATGCTGCGATCATTTTGCGATATCATATTTGTATATAGATCCAAAAGACTAAAACAATCAATATTTCATTACCGCTTTTTAAATTCAAACAGGAAATAATTATTAAATTAATGATGTTTAGACATTTTTATTTAGTGGTAATAGTGAATACGTAACATTTTGATTTCAGTCTACAGAGTTAAAATAATCACCACATTATTTGGTGTTATTGAGGTCCTCATCTAAAGTAATCAACTTTTTTTAGGATAAGCATTTCTAATTATTTATCAATGCAAACATAAAAAATCTCTCATTTATTTTTATGATTTTCATTGACTGTATTCACAAAATAAGGATCAGAATGATATGTGTACAAATTCTGTTAACAGATATCTAAGCGATATCGTGTAACTAAATGTTTTACGGTAAATAATATACTAATATATCACAAAACAAATACACTGAATAGTTTCTTGATGTGATATCTTATAATAATGATTATATATATCAGAGGTTCTGTTTACTGTTCTTATCGCTGAAGAATCTTGATTAATTTATTAAGCATTGTTTGTTTGAATCTTCCCAATGATGTTTAAGATTGCAACTGGTCAATCTCTAATTGGCATATATTCATACTGTAGGTATTGCTTCGATATAGCCTTAAATCACAAGCATTGTTAGCAAAGATACTGGAGCGAAAGGTACTGGATTGGAGTCCCAGAGTGAACATCAACTGTGAGATACAGGTACATCTAGCTGACCAGTCCCAAATAGGACGAAACGCTCTTGCTGGATTCCACTGCTATCCACTATCCATCTTTGCTTACAATGTTGATTAATGTTTGTTACTTAATATGTCTCAATTGTAAATGAAGCTTCAATTGATATGTCGGAAATGTAAGGTAACAAAGACTTTTAATATCATAGATTCTACCAACTAGCTCAAATAATTATAGTAACAGAACATTATTTTCAATGCTTTTCCATTCACGGATAAAGACACTCCTTTAAATGAAATAAGAATAACATTTTTTGCAGAATATATGCATATAAATATTTATTTATCTCCAGCAACGATTTTGTAAAAAAATATTTGACTAATTTTCATTTTAGTATTGTATTTACCACTCATTGAGGTGGTTTACTGCGTTCATTTGATATTTACCGCACCAGACAAGTAATATACCCATGTTTTTCGTTAAAAACATTATGTTTGCTATCGTTCGTAAGATAATTGCCTTTCAAATTATATATTTCAAATGTAAAGGACTCATCATGGGAGCATACATTTTTATTACTGTTTGGTATAAAGTTTAGGAGCTCACTGTGTTATGGTTATATGTTATTTGGAAAAAGTTATCTAAAAAGAAATTCTCATTTCCCAAAAACGTAATGTATCGATTTTCCATGAAGTTTTTCAACAAACTTGCTTTACCATTTCCTAACATCAAATGTATATCTGTATTTATTCAGCTCAATATATCTATTTATTTTGCCTTCTATTCATTTGATTTCTATTACAATTCATGAATATGATGCCATTGTTTCATATTTTTTTGACTTACTGAATTGTCTTCCTTCCGGTATATTATCAATTTGATTTAGTTAATATGAGATGAATTGATATTGTTCAGGAAAAGGTAAAAATAATGATGAATGTGAAACAGATAATCGGATGATGTATCGATTTATCGGAACACTTTTATTTTCAAAAAAAAAACAATTCTTTTTTTCTAGTTATCCTTATAGTCTAAAGTAATTTTTCATCAATGTATAGATAAAATAGATGACCTAATAATTCCAAATAAAATGTTGTGACAAACTAGCAGAGATGTTTTATGAATTCTCTTTAGTTTGAATAATCTAAAATAAACTCAGTCTCCTTAGAGCTTATTCTAAGTGTTAGTTAACTAGATGCTTATTACTTTCAAATGTTTATTCAAAAATGTTTCCTGATTCATATTTTCGGATATTGTGGTCTATGTATTGTTATGAAAAAAATTGTCCTAAAAACCGTTTGACTATATTTCTTACCATTAAAGTTCATCATTTATAAAGTGTATTTAGTATCAGAGTAACAGTGTTTAGTGATTTTATTTTAAAATCAAATCATTGTTTCATAAAATGTAAAAAAATAAGTTTGTAATTAATCCAGACGATTACTACTAACGAAAAATGAATACTGACAAGTTGAATCTGTTACTGAGTTATTAATTTAATTTCAAATATATTTCAAAGGATTAGAATTCTTCAGTTGTTGATATTTAGATATACTTAAGGTTTTAATTTTTGAGTCTCATTGTACAACTGTACCATTGAGATTCAGACACATTTAGCTGATGAGTTGCAAATAGGACAAAACCGGAGTCCAAAATTTTACTACTGGCCACTATCCGTACATATTTCAAAGTATACTTCGACTGCTAAATAACAACGTAAGACATTTTTTCTGTAGTGAGTTTACAATTTTCCAATCATACTTCTATTGATTATGGTTTTTCAGGTTTCAGCAGAATGAATAATAATATGTGAAGAGTTTCCTTTGATAAAGTTAGTTTTTTTTTAATAGTCATTGAGCTTCGTACAATTATCTGAATATTCAAGCAAGTATCTAATGGGAAGTATAAATCATTCGATTTTAGAAATATTGATAGTTAAAACAGTGATTCTCTTTTTGGAAATGGAATAATTTTCTAGTTAATGAGATCATGAATAGCAGGCTAAAATAGTTTTATGAATAGGTTTATACTGTAAAATCATTAATAAAATAAGTGTTATCGATACATTAGTGAATACATGCATGAAAGACTATTGATATTAATGATATATTATTTAGGTCAAAGGTGATTATCTGTGAAAAAACTTCTTGACTGGGTGTGAAGTGTATAAATGATTCATTCAGTAAATGTATTTGCCCTACAGTTTAGTCACGTTTCATGTAATTTTGAAATTTATAGTCTGGTTGACAGTAATATCTTCATTTTAGTTGAGTACTCTCATCATTGAATAGTCCTGCTTATTCATTATCTCTATGTAAAAGCTTTCTTAATTATGTAAATATAATAGATCCCTCGATTTTACATCACAGCATTTCACCCACAAATTGTACTTTTAATTGAAATGACTTGGTAAGTGAACTGGAATAGTCAATATCCAGATTGATTTTTAGATGGATTTCGTTAACCAATTACACTATCCATCCTTAATTGTAACGCGAAATTTGAACAGCTGAGTTAATTGTTCACCGTATGTAAAATACTTAGCGGAATACCTATACATAGACTTCATTTTATCGTGGCTGCCAATTTAAAACCGTATAATTATACCGTCAATGTTTAAAATTTAATTATATACATTTGTGTGGTCATTGAAGAATGTATATGTTAGTAGATTGATTGACAAATAAACGGTGGTTAATGTCATATTTATTTAATGTTTTGAGAGGATCGAATTCTACTGATTAAGCTGTAATGTGGCATAAATAAATAAGAGTGATTTCTATCTCGGTTTATCACTTAGGTTATTGTGTTTTAGTATTGACGAATAGCTTTTAAACGCTAGCATAAAAACACTGTGACTGCAATTATATAATATATTTACATTGAAGATATGTAAACTATATTTCACTAGTGTTGAATTACCATTGAAAAATGATTGGTACCACAAGTTCATTGAATATCATCCATAACCATCCGAGAATAATACAATTTAAATCGAACACTTTTAAAAGATACTAATAGTATAAGCACCTTTAGTAAATTCTCACATTTATCTTCTAAGATTAGAATAATTCAAATGAAACATTATTTCATTACAAACAAAGATAAACTACTTGAACTTAGACTTATCATTAGTATTATCATGCCAGTTACAATTAAATGATTTTTATTACTTTTCAAACTGTCATCAGTCTATATTGTATTGACAATCTTTTTTGTTATTTAAAACAAAAGGTTTAAAATAATACAGAAATGATTTTTTTTTGTTTATAAAAAAGGAACAACCATATGACAAGTCAGCTGTTATAAGAAAAGACTTTTCTTTACTATGAAAAAATGTCAACATATTTTCAAGAAATGTAACGGTTTAAATTTAAATAAAAAGTTAAATAACATTTGAAATCTATTTTATCTAAATTAGAACTTGAATACATTTAAGCATACTTATACACTTTACTTACTTACTTACTTAAGCCTGTTACCCCTAATGGAGCATAGGCCACCAACCAACATTCTTCAACCTATTCTGTCCCTCTTGTGATAATGATCATATGCTCACTAGTGACTGGCTCCTTGAGGTAATTCCTGGAGTTCTAGTAAGAAGCCGTGGCCAGTGGAGCTAATCCATGTCAGGTAGAGACAGGCATCTACCTCAGTACATTGGAAGTTGGTTGCGCAATTTCGTGGATTGGTTGAGGTTAGACATTAAGACAGTTGGGTGCCGGCGCAGTGGTCTAGTGGTTAAGCGCTCGCGCACGAGACTGATAGATCCTCGATTCGAGTCTCGAGAGGGGGGATCGTTGATGCGCACTGCTGAGGAGTCCCATAATAGGACGAAACGGCCGTCCAGTGCTTCCAGGTTTTCCACGGTGGTCTAGCTTCAATTGACTCATGATCTTAACTATAAAATTTTCTAGTTCTATTCAATTTTCGCTCATTCTTCCCATGTCTGTCACCATTTCTCAGCGTAATGTGTTGTTTGGCCATCTTATTCATTGTTCTTTTATTTTTATTAGAGTACAATATGACGTTATATATACTCTTTATATTTGATATTGTTTTATTAAAAGGGTTTGAAATTATTATAAAAAATCAAAGGTTAATATGTAATCAAGCTGAATGTAACTATTTATCTTTTAATATACCTACTAGTAAGTGTGTTTTAACTTGTGCCGCCTGGATGCACTGTTAATGTCTAACATGATAATACCGCCAATTAAAGAGTAGTGAATTATCTATCGGACCAATGACACATGAAACCTGTAAGAGCAGTTTAGAGTACTTGTTGCCCCTGCTTTCTGCCTAGCACAGCCAGTTAGGTCCAAAACAGCCTCTGCTGTATGAATCAATATATTTCAAGCACACTGAGTTTATATACCAACCAGACTGACCACATCGTACCATAAAATAGAAAATAACATTTTTACAAGATTTAGCTAAATGTGGCTATGAATGTGGAGAACAGTAATTGATAGACTGTGGATAACTCAAGAACGATAAATCATATAATAATAGTTCATAGGTCAAAATAAAACCAATAATAAGAGGGATATGTATATGAATAGTTTAGTTATTTAATAATTATACAATATAAATATACGTGTAGTATCGGTTCATAAATGGATCCAAAAGTTACCATTTACTATTCTTATCGGAACATAACAAAGTGATATAGTTTCATTTTTTTTAAACAATATTTTAACAATTTTCATGTAACCAGTACTGTTTCTCTTGTCAAATAAAAAAAAATTATAAATTAAAAAAGTTTTATAAAATAGCGGAATTATGATTTTAGTCAAGAGGAAAACTGTCTTATTTCTAGGTATATATTCTTTTCTTTTTGTTGCCTAATGTATTTTCTTTGCCTCCTATATTTTGAACAACTGGATCATGCATAAATAAACACTAAATAAAATGTTATTTTCCCATAACTGTCTTCATTACTCTAAAATTAAAATGACACACGTTCTATTGACGTACTTATTTTCTTTACGTGAGTGAGTTGTGTGTATATATATATATATATGTATATTTACAAAGATAGTTGGTGTGATATATATGACATTTTTACTGGTAGATAATAATTAAAGCAACAATTAGGTTTCTTTTATTTTTTTTACCTGTTTATAATCTTTTTACAAAAAAATACAAAAAAAAACAAAATAACCCCATATTTTTGTAAAACAGTAACACTTCTAACTAAATATGAATAAACTATGAATATCATTGTTTACACTGGAATTGATGGAGAGAGAAAAAAACACAACAATAACAAAGTAGAAAAAAGAGGGTACTGGGATGAAAAGACAACAGAATTTCACATGAAGTTCACGTATTTTTATTTGTTTATGAAGAAAAATAATAATAATAAAACTTTCAGAATTTTTATTATTTTTTTTATGATACAGTCACCTTTAGATAAATAATATTCAACCCAATAACAGTAATAATATGTGGCTTTTTTCAAGACATTTTACTAACATCTTTCTTTTATAACTATGTCAAGGGGGTACAATGATTTGAAAGAAAAACAATCAAAGTATACTTAGTGATGATAGGATTACTTAAAGATTTTGCAAGTAGACTATCTGTATTGATAGTTATGGAGTATTTTGTTTGGCTTTTTAATGTTAATATTATTAGATATTAGAGAACATTAAAACATAAGTATTGATTTGAATATATGATACTAATCGATATTTTTTACTGATGGAAGATTTAATTGCATATATATTTATTATGATTGTAGAAGATTGTTGCTCACCCTCATTGAAATCATAGTGGGCCTGCTAAGAACTTGAAATTATGAAAGTTCTGCTTAGAGTAATATATATATATATACGATAACCAAGCCTTAAAAGTCAGAAACTATGTTGTTTTCAAAATACCTCTCACCTTAATCAATGACCTACGTAAGCATTGTGCAATGTTGGTATCAGTCTAAGAAATAATTTGATAATTTTACACACTCAAATACTGAGTCCAGAAAGAATTGGATAGTTGTCTCGTTTTCGTTGTTTGAAAGTTCTATCTCTTATTGACTGATCATCAAGGATCTGATATATGGAATGGTATTGGATGCTGAGAAGTCATACACCAATACGAGAGAGCTTCTTCGTCCTGTTTAGTTTAGAATAATGTATACAATGTATACATTTTTTTATAAGGCATAAGACTTATCAGGTCATTTTTTAGAGCAATCCAAAGATTTCAACTTATTTCTATATTTCACAACTTTTTCTAAGCATTAAGTGTCGAAAGAATAGAACATAGAAATACTTTGAAACGAAATAGAAAAGTTTCCATACATCCCTAGATCTTTCTCATGCCTAAAACTTAAGATATGGTAAAATACTGCATTTGTTAGAAATAAGCGTTTTATACACATTGCCTATTGTTCTTTGTTTCTTATTTTAATATTAGTCTGTTTTAAAATCTACTTTATAACAAAAAAGTCATGCATATACAGCCGCGGTTGAAATACAGATATTGAAGAAGTTCTTGAAAATGCTTTCAGACTGTTATAATCACGAAGGTTCTCATAAATCCTTGTGTTGTTGACATCAATGTAGTAGGAGTAACTTAACTCAAGATTCAAAGTAATGGTAAGTTCCTAGTTGTCATGGTGAATCAGAAATGCCATCAATCAGATATTCCTTATGTAGTATATGTTACGTTTATAAGTCAGATTACAAGAAGCGGTGAGCTACAGATGATATTCACTTCTTCAAATATTTACAAACTCACTTTCCATTGTAGAAAAGGTCAAATGAGTTGAACTTATTAACAAGTTCGCTAAACTTATTACAAGCATTGTCTGATGTTGTAGGATTAATTATTATTTTATTCAGGGTAGAGAAAAATAAATATCTTTTAGTTTCTAAATATGGAAAAAAACATCGAAAGATATCATAAACTGGAACTTTAATTTCCTTAACCGTACAATTTTCTTTTTTTTGTTATTTAATTTTAAATGTGATCCTAGGGTGCAATGGAAATAACACAAACGTTTTTATACTAAAAGTTATTTATAATCCGTTCTGTGGATGTACCAATAGATTAGATAAATCAACTTGATCGTTAGTGAATTCATACTGAAAAGTTTTAATTCAACACAAATATAGGTTTTTGTATTTATCTCGAATGGAACTAATCGTCATTAATATAAATCAAAGATTGATTGCTTTTTAAGGATTTGCTAGGTCTCTCTACACAATAGACAATAACAAATACTATCAACTTGAACTTATAACAACTTAAATGTATGGATTTCTGTCTGAAAAATCTTTCA
Source organism: Schistosoma rodhaini (assembly GCA_944470415.2). Classification (NCBI taxonomy): domain Eukaryota; kingdom Metazoa; phylum Platyhelminthes; class Trematoda; order Strigeidida; family Schistosomatidae; genus Schistosoma; species Schistosoma rodhaini. The sequence goes on from OX104044.1 coordinate 65,365,881, forward strand.
AGATAAAAAAAACATAATAGTATGAAGGTTGTATTTAGTGTTCACAACATAATTATTGAGCATAAAGTTTTCAAATTTAGTTGTAACAGAATAGTTGGAAGCGTTTATAGAATAACAGTTTAGTTCGTCATTAACATATTATGTTGTTGAACTGTGTAATAACGTAACTACCAATAAAATTACTTCTTTAATATGGTCCAAGTGACATAACAAGAGATCGAAATTGTCAAATCAAATCTAACTATTTTTCTATTCATCGAAGTATCTTTTGGATTTGTGAGTTTTCTCTCATGAAACTCATCATTATTTTATTAAACTATTCCCAGAATGAAAGGTTAGAAATACTCAAATATTACGGCGTATTTTTAAAATTATGTTACAGAATAAATTTACTTAGTGTAAAGAGTTATATCATATGAATATTACAGATATATGAGATTTGATAAAAACATTAATTTTTAATTTCTGTCATAGTCAACTCTTCAAGTGAACTACTTTTAACTAGTTCTATTGAAAAAGAGCTTTATATTGTGTTACACAATATATTCACCATCCAAAAACGTTGTATTCATTTAGGTGGTTTAAATAATTCATTAGGACTTTAAAACTTGTATATGCAAAACTGATTAGACGCAGAGATATGCAACAGCAAAGTAGTAGAATTTAAAAGTTTTATCATTGAATTCTAGGTTATTTTTGTTTATTCAATGAATCAATGATTTTAAAATTGATAACTTTAAGTGAGATATAATTAATGACTGATATCAACAAACCATCTTTTATTTTATTGTATTTGAACACATAAATATTGTTACAAAGGTGCACCAGATATATATGCGCCACACAAATATCATTCGATTTGTGTGAGAGCTTTGATACTGCCCAGGTGCCCAAACCGAAGCAGGTGGTTTTCTTAAGGAGCCACACCCGGAGCCTTTGACCTTAAGTTCTGGTCCACAAGGCAGTGGAGCATCGTGAGGAGATGCAACCCCATGGTAGCCGGTGACCAACGAATGGTTCATACGCCATTTGTTCCTTCAGGATATTGGAGCCCATGTGCACCACTGGTTTGGAATCAGGGTTTTCCGACTCCCTTAGGTGAACTTTCCATGTCCACCAACCCGGTTAAAGCGCCGGACATTCGCTTTTCATCCTCTCAATTTCGTAAACCACACCCCCGTCACGAGAAGGCAATGAGTAGGACTTCCCTGACAGAGGCTATATATTCGCTGGCCATGTGAGAGCATTTCGAGAGGGAGAGTAGACTCTCCCCACTCTCGGCAGTACCAGGGCATTCGGGGTCCCATCTTAAACTTCTATCCATATATATTTCGATCAAAATTATTAAAAAATTGGAATAATCTAATCAACACCTTTCTGACATTTATTCATTATTATATTTTAATTTAGTTTGACTTTCTATAGGAGTTCTTGACTATAGTAATTCTTTATACTCTTAACTTTTCTTCTAATATAAAATGATAGAAAATAAGCTAAATATATTTATATTTACATTTAAAGTCTTTTATTATTTCAAGTTCATTTAATGTTTTCAAACAATTTTGAATATAAATGAATATTAAAAAAGAAAAAAAAGAAAAAAGAAAAAAAATAAAAAAAAATAAAAATAAAATCATAATATAATTTGATAATGCAATATTTTTTTTCTTTATTGAAACGTTTATCATAAAATAATCATATATTTCTACAGTGAATCTATCATTATAATAAATTACATTTATTACTTTAATAAATAATTTTATTTCTTATATAAATTAATATTTAACTTCAAATTATGTTTTAAGTAGTTTCTTAAGTTTGCATGTCAAGAATCAATTGTCAACATCATTCTCATTTTTATGAGGTTAAATTATTCGCCAAAATAAGACAAAAATAACAAACAAACATTTTCAGACACTTTCTAATTTCTTTAGATTATTTCTATTAAAATATATCTTTCAACAATAATAATGATGAATATAATTTGATATAATTATCATGTATAAAGCATATCATATGTTTCAATGTCTGTGTTTTGAATTAGTTAATGTTTGTGATTTCTTGTTATTTAGATTGATAAATAAACATACTTAATGAAAAGATGTTGTGTTTATCTTTCCCTTTGTGGCAATAATATTCTATTAATGAAGTTGTGATGAGGGCATTAGCCTAAGTCACAAACTTGAACTAACGTCCAGGTTTCTTGTATCAAAGATGTTTTTATCAAATTTTGTGCTAACCACATTGTTACGGTGTTGATTTGGGATATAATGGGCATTTCAATATGCCTACTAATGATTGAAATGAAATACTTTCTGTTAGTTGAGATCAGGAGCCATTTGAAGCTGAACCACCATGGAAAACCTGAAAGCACTGAATGGCCATTTCGTACTATTGTAGGATTCCTCAGCAGTGCGCATCCACGATCCCGCCTCGCCAGATTTGAACCCGGTCTGTTGGGAGATAGTAACTCGCTCAGTTGATTCATGATCTCAATTATTCAAATTACTATAATATCCACAAAACCCCTTCTGAAATGCTTTCATTGAAAATATTGACCATAAAATAAAATCAAGTATACAATCATCTTATAATATCTGTAAATTGCCACGAAAAACAAAATTTAGATATATATTTTCTGAACAAAGTATAGATAACATCCATAGTTATTAGTTCAAGTCTATAGTAAAAAGAACTTTTCCTGTCAAAGTTTGACAGATGTAAGATTGCAAATAAAATAAATCGGCTAGCGTTTGCAATTGATAAAACGGTTAGTAAGTGAAATATCATTGAACTATGTAATTAGTGAAATAACAATGCTATGCTATTGATAAACATTTTTCTAGCTCTATTCATTTTCGAAGTAAAAAATGGTAATCCTACTCTCAATGCTTCCCCTTAAATAGAGCATATGACCTGCATACATTCTAGAGAGACTTGAAACCTCGTAGATGGTATCTCAACAACATCAGAAAAGATTTGAAGGATCATCAGGAAATCCGGAATCGCAAAGCGGCAGAACTAAACAACGTACCAGCCAAAGCACAAAGTCTGATGCTCACTCAAATTCAAGATACTTTAACTTTTCTTCCTTAAGATCTCAGAAAAAGAACGAGTATCAACAAATTGAAAACAGCGATATCTCATCAGAATATCGAAAAAAGTTCTCAGTCAGTATATGAACTAGAGAGGAACCACATTACTGTCACTTCCAGGCAAAAATTTTGACAGTTTGCTACTAGATTAGATGAAATATTTAGTACGCATTGAACTTTAAGATCAATAAACTGAACTTCATGAGTCACGATAATGTACCGACCTAACTGTTGCACCATTGTTCAACAACCACCTAAATGGGACTCATCACTGTACATCAGCTTCTTTGATTGTGAAAAATAATTCAACAGCGTTGATAGGAAAAGTTTGTAGGATCTCCTACACTGTGAAGTGTCACAGTCACTAGCATGAGAGGGGTAGCTCACAAATTCATTCCAAGTGTAGATTGATGTCACTGGAAGTTCCCTATCCACATCGTTGCTTTTTCGCTGATTAGATTAGGATGATTAAGATGACATGCACATCTCAGAAAAAGTGAGGGATGCAGTGGACACCATGAAAAGGGCTGTATGATTTAAACTTTGCAAATGACTAAACCCTTCTACCCCATGCACAAAAACAATGACAGATGAAGACAACCAGTGTAGCATAAGCTTCGACAAAAACAGGCCTCAATAATCACAAATAAATAATCAAGATCCTGAAATACAACACAACGAGCACTAACAAAATCACAATTGATGAGAAAGTTCTGGAACAAACGGAAGACTTTACGTACGTGGACAATTTTACAAACAGACTAGGAAAATCTGATGCAAATGTTGAAGTACAAATTGGTAATGAAAAGGGAAAATTATCTGAAACTCAAAGAATAACTGTCACACAACATCAACGTTGAGATAGTTTTGTCGTAAGGAGTTAAAAGTTGCAGAACTAGCAAAACCGTCACCAAAAGTGTGCAAGAATTTGTGAGCAACTGTCCACAAAAGTTGCTTCAGATGCATCTGTTGTAACAACTTAGGTGTAACTTAGGTACAGACTCTGGAATTGTGAAAAGTCCACTGTGAGGAAATCATTGTAATACGTCATGTGGTTAGCCTTAATTGCAATCCTCAAGGGAAAATGAAATGGGGTATTCTAAAGAACAAAAAATCTCCCGAGAGTAAAATTAAATGTCAGACCTTATAAGAATTACTTTAGCTCAATCCTAACTTGAAAGTATCTAAAAATTAACTTTAAATATGTCAATTCACTAATTAATTATCCTTGATTTCTTATAAATAGTTAAAAGAAAGCCAGAATGTCGCGATAATAATTGATGTGATCTATTCAAATAAAAATTATTTCCCCCATGTTACCTAATGTTATAATATTTTGCCAAATAGAAAAACAATATTTCTCGAAAACAAACTCTACTCATCCATCTGTTCATTATTCAAATATCTTAACTGAATGATAAGAGTTTTGGTAAAATTTCGCCAGATGTTTCAGTCTGACCGGGAGCTCTAGATATTACTATACGTTTAGTTTAATGAAAACATTTGAGGAAATCATGCGAATTCGGAAATATTAAATAAAGGGAGTAAGTTAATTACGATATCATTTCCTATATTTTTTATACAGTTTTCTCAAATGTAACCTGACCTCACGTACATGATACAAATGCTAAATACTTCTCATATAGCATAAATATCGCATTTTAGCATCAATTATTACTATTACTTGGACACATAAATATCAGTCTCGTGCGCGGGCACTTAACTGATAGACCATTGAGCCGGCATCCAACGGTGTTAATGTCTAACTTCAACCAACCCACGGAATTGAGCAACCAATCACTAATGTCTTCATTCAGTTGATATTCCCCAACAGACCTGGTTGAACACCACTGGTTACTGCTTCTCACTAGAACTCCAGAAAATACTTCATGGAGCCAGTCACTAGTGAGCATATGATCATTATCAGAAGGGGGTTGCTCAATTTCGTGGATTGGTTGAAGTTAGACATTGACACCGTCGGATGCCGAGCGGCTCAGTGGTCAAAATGAAAGCTTTCGCTTGCAAGACTGATAGGTCCTGGGTTCGAATCTGGCGAGGCGGGATCGTGTATGCGCACTGCTGAGAAGTCCCACAATAGTACGAAACGGCCGTCAATTGCTTCCAGATTTTCCATGGTGGTCTAGCTTCCATTGACTCATGATCTCAACCATATAAAATTACTAAAATCTTCACCAAACCCTCTTTTGATAATTAAACAATAGTTAGCATTGATTTTTCAATGTAGCCGACATAACTGAGGTCTTAGAATTGCTTTATAAAGCTTATAATAATCGGAATAAATTTTATTTATAAATTATTTTTATAAAAATTGTTAACAACCTTTTTTAAGCTAGGAAGCTTAATTGATCTTTAGGAAATTAACATCATGATCACCTATCTAGTCTCAATAATTACGAATTTTTATTCATACAATTTTAATGAAAGTAGTTTAGATAAAGTATCTATTATTGATACTCAAAACTATCCGATGTGGGTTTTTTTTTACAGGAAGCTAATTTTATCAGTATTTAATTCACAATTATATGAACAAAGAATATTCTTCTCAATAATTTCTCATCAAATTCTACAATTGTAAATCCAAATTAATAATCCATAAAAAATTGACCAAGTTTAAGTCAGAGTACATCATTTAAGAAACTGTAACATGTAAATCAAGGAGTGTTTGTGATATAAAAATCAAATCAAATCGTTAATGTTGGAATGATTAATATGTAGTGTTAACTTGAATCAGTCTAAAAGTGAAATAAAATAGTAAGATAAATGATCAGAATATATATAGTTGACATAGGGTGAGATAGAACAATTGGATTACAAATCAGAAACTACGTAATATGTGGAATAATATGAATTAGGTCAGATATAGTAAGTAGGGGTGGATGCTGAATAAATTTCTCTAAAAGGTTAGTAAGTGTGATAATAATAATAATGACAATGGTAAGATGTGTAAATAAAATAAGTTTAGAATATCAAAATGAACATTAACAAGTTAACCCTGAAGTTGGATAGGGTAAAAGAAGCGACTGGACATATTTCTTTTGGATATAAAAGATGATGGGAATTTTCAACCATTATTTAATTAGAAGGGTTTTTTGTGGAGATTTAGTATTTTCATAGTTAAAGACAATTGGTGAATGGTTGCTCAACTTTTTGGATTGGTTGGAGTTAGACATAAACACCATCGGATGCCGGTAGGATGGTCTATCGGTTAAGTGCTCTGGCGCGAGACTGGTAGGTCCTGGGTTCGAATCTCGCCAGGCGAGGTCACGGATGCGCACTGTTGAAGAGTCGTACAATAGAACGAAACGGTCGTCCAGTGCTTCCAGGTTTTCCTTGATGGTCTAGCTTCATTTGACCCAACATTATTTAATTATTATTTCATAATGATAGGTTTTTTTCTTATTTAAGCATAATTTATTGTTAGTAAATTTTTAAAACCCAAGATAGGTTAGGTAAGTTGTCATTTCAATTTCTATTAGTGAAATTTTATAAAGCTATATTTTTAATCCAATGAGATATTTATTATTATCACTAAAAACTAAAACTTCAATCTGTTAATCATATTACATGGTCATTCATTGTGATTGACACAAATAAAAAAAGAAGAACTTCAATTGACCTAAATTGATTGATTAGCATCCATTTAATATGTATATATATTTTAATGACATACTTTAATCGACATTGAACAGTTTGTTTTATTGAATGTCAAAAACAAACTATTCCTCGAAATAATTCTTAGATAATAATTATAATGAAAATGAATGAACGAAAGCGGTATTTATAATAAATGAATGCATAATATGATAGAACCATCAAATTCAGATAAATATGATTGTTATAATAATAATAAACTGTCATCATCATCATCATCATCATCATCATTTAAGTACCTTAGAAACAATTATGTTTATTTCCTTACCTTATATATTCTTTATATCAATTATGATGTTTATTTATTTTTTTTGTTTTTGTTTTCTTTTCTATATTTATTGTTTTGACAATTTATCTGATTATATTAGATGTTTTAAAAGTTGATTGATATAATAGAATATAAGATTATAAAGTAAATCAATTATTGGTTGAATATATGATTAGAAATAGTAGTTGTCTACAAAGGTTTAGAAAAAGAAATAAAGGGCTTATTATTATTATTATTATTATTATTATTGTAACTTTATATGTCTATACTAGTTCTTTGTTTTTCAAAATTACGGAAATGGTCAATATTAACGGAACATATTCAGAATACTTGTTGATTAACCTAATGAATAGTTATTAGAATTGGCGTTAATATTATGTATCATATATTTCCCTTTACTTGTAGTTTTTTTCTTAATGTTTGTATACTCCATTATATTCCGTGTGTATATAATTATCAATCTAGTTGTCTATCAATATTGAAATTTATAATTCTATATATGATTAGATTGTAGTTTGTTTCATTGTTGTTGTGTTGTGTTCTTTTTGTTTTTTTGGTGAGAGGGTTTTTGTTGCTTTAAATTTTCAGCGCTATTTTCAAAATATTCATGATAGGTCATGACCTAATATTCAGAAAATAAAATTATTATTATTATTACTACTACTGGTAATATTGTTTTTTTTTAATCACATTAATTTAAATCATGAATGAAAAGGTAAATCTGAATTTGAAAACTAAAATTACTGAGAAAAAAATAGTTCACAACACATATATAGATTAATTTTTTTATCTAGTGCATTAGATTGATTATCTTTAATCTTGTTAATTTCTTAGAATATTCAGTTTGTAGTTAGAAGTTAGGTCAAAAATTCACGTTTCATACAACGTGAAGGTATTTTTCGATGGTTATATTCGCTGTAAATCATCTTGTTGAAATCAACAAATTTTTATGTAATACAATTTAGTATTTTAAAGAACACATATTTAAAATAAATCACAGTTCATAGTATTCTCAATTTCACACATTTTTGGTTAAACTTATGAAATGATCTGATTACAGTTTAATATTAGTCAAAATTTATTTTATTAATTGAATTCGTGAGTCAATTTAGGCTAGACCATCATGGAAAACCTGGAAGTACTGAATGGCCATTTCATCATACTATGGGACTCCTCAGCAGTGTGCATCAACGATCCCACACGCCGGACTCAGACCGAGAACCTGCGGTCTCGCACGCGAACGCTTAACATGTAGACCATGGGGTTAATGAAGGGTTGTGAACAATCATGAATCGATTAAAGTTTGACATTAACACTATTGGATGCCAGCCCAGTCGTCTGGAGGTTAAGCGTTTGCGCATGAGACCGAATTTCCTGGGTTTGAATTCTTGTGTGATCGTGGATGCACACTGTTGGAGAGTCTCATACTAGGACAGAAAGACTGTCCACTGCTTTCAGGTTTCCCATGGCGGTATAGCTTAGATCGACTCATGAAGTCAACTACTAAAATTACTATAATCTGCACAAACCCTTTTTCTGATCAAGATTTATTGATTATTTTGCGACACTCTAATAGCAAAAAAGCACATTTAAAACCTACTCAATATAAATGAAATGAAAGATATATTAGAACTCGATTTCTGTGCAACGTCAAAAAGTCCTTCAAAAACTTTCCCATCTTTAAACAAATCAGAAGGGACGAGTGAATTACATTTCTATCCATGGAAGTTATCATCTAAAAAGTAGTGTTTTTTATTGATATTCAGTAACTTCTGAAATCATTTTCGTTTAATATTCTGGGTGTTTAGACTCATTCTGAAAAGTAAATTAATTTTTTAGAACTTTGGATCACGTAAAGTTCTCATTACTACACTTTAGATATAAATTTATTCGTTAAATGTATTCACTTAAACGTATCCTGAGGATTTTAGTATTTCAAGCCAGAAAGTGTTAACGGTTAGTGACATTATATGACCATTTGTGGTAAAAACATAAGATTTAGATTCTCATAATGACTCTCAGAATTTTACTTAAACCTGATCACTGAAAAGAGGAAAGTTAAAAATAGTGTCAGCTTTTAGAGATTGTTCTGTTCAAGGTTATTTCCCCCCAGTCCTGCTATCGTTTGATGGAACGTCGAATAATGAAAAGTATCCGACAGATTTAACTACTTTGTTGTGTCATAGCTTATAAATTGTAAAGAATCAATGATAATAAAAATAATATTCTCAAACATTTTTTACACAAATTATAATTTGTATTATATTGTGGACTATTTTCTTTACTGATTACGGTACAGTTCTGAAATTAGATTTTTGTCCTAATACTTGTGAGTACTTAGGTATGATCTCACAGACTCATTCGAGGTGAAAACCGATGCTAGACAAGGATGCTTACTCTCACCCTTTCTCTTTCTCCTGATGATCTACTGGAACATGAAGACGTCGACATCTGGAGGAAAGCACGGGATACAATGGACAGGTAGGATGCAGCTGGACGATTTAGACTTCGCAGATGATCTGGCTCTTATATCACACATGCAACAACAAATGCAGGAAAAAACAACCAGTGTAGCAGCAGCCACAGCAGCAGTAGGTCTCGATATAAACAAAGTGAAAAGCAAGACTCTCTGATACGATACAACATGCACCAATTGAATTACACTTGACGGATAAGTTTTGGAGGATGTGGAAACCTTTACATATCTGGGCAGCATCATTGACAAACATGGTGGATCAGATGTAGATGTGAGGGCGCGGATCGGTAAAGCAAGAGCAGCATATTTACAACTGAGGAACATCTGGAACTCAAAACAATTGTCAACCAAAACCAAGGTTAGAATTTTCAATACAAATGTCAAGACAGTTCTACTGTATGGGGCGGAGACGTGGAGAACTACGAAAGCCATTATCCAGAAGATACAAGTGTTTATTAACAGCTGTCTACGCAAAATACTTCGGATCCGATGGCCAGACACTATCAGCAACAAGTTACTGTGGGAGACAACAAACCAGATTCCAGCGGAGGAAGAAATCAGGAAGAAGCGCTGGAAGTGGATTGGGCACACTTTGAGGAAATCACCCAATTGCGTCACAAGACGAGCTCTCACATGGAATCCTGAAGGTCAAAGGAGAAGAGGAAGACCAAAAAACAAATTAAGCTGAGAAATAGAGATAGATAAGAGAAGAATGAACAAAAACTGGATAGAATTAGAAAGGAAGGCTTAAGAAAGAGTGGGTTGGAGAATGCTGGTCAGCGGCCTATGCTCCATTGAGAGTAACAGGAGTAAGTAATTAAGTTAGTACTTAGGTATGAAATGAAAACTAAATACTGGATCACATCTCTTTAATATGGTTGGTAGAATAGACAAAACTGGCTTTATTTTAATGACTTCAAAATATGCTAGGTGTTTGAGATGGGGAAGAAATTTAAAATACATTCAGTAATATATTACTAATGAAACTCTGCTAGGAACTCTATTTCGATATCGGCGACTTTTCAAATAGTTGAAGTGTACTCAAATGTCAACTAGTAATGTGTGAGGATGAGCTATGGGTGAACTCGAGGAAGCTCTAAGAAACTCAGAAAGAACCAAAGATAATCCATCCAGTTATCTTTCGGAAGAATATTTCAGAATCTCTACGTTTAACATCCCTATTGGACAAATGCTAAAACCCCTGTATGCGGATTGGATGACTATAGTGATGATTTTGTTTTTACTTAAAAACTATAAATACGTGAGAATTTTGTACCATATTTGACATTGTTTGGAATAGCATTCCTTTCATTTGACTTCTGTCGTTTCATTTGCGACTTAAAAAGGGTCTAGTGTTCGAGTGCTCAAGTTATACGCGGTACATTAAAAATCTAAGCTCCAGATGTAAAATAACGCGTTGATATTTGTGACTTCAACTTCAACTAGAGATACCTTCATGTGAAAACCAAATGATGAATTTAACAAACATTTTTTTCATTTAAAATTTTCTAATTTGAAATTTGTCTTTGATAAATTAGTGAATATTTATGTTTATTAAATGAGTAACAAAATATGTTTAATTAGATTTACTTCTTGTGGATATTTATGGTCACCAAGTAAAATTAATACCTATTGTAAAGAGTAATTAGAATTTAATGACTAATGAATATTAGTATTTAGCATGACTGTACATATCATTAGCCTCAGGTCATTTAATTATAAATAAGTAAAGATGTCACGCTACATTAAATTGTTTATTATATGATAGAACGCAATAGTGTCATATACTACTGATATATTATAAAATATTAAAAATGAGTTATGAATAATACATGTATAGATTATAATAGTAAACTTTCAATAGAAAGTAATATATGTATATTAAACATACATGATTATGGTGTGAAGTTTTAAAATAATACTGAATAGTCTTCAGTTATAATGAATCTCTAAGTAGTTTGTGAAGAATTTAAGATAGAACTAGTTTCTTTGATTATTTTCTAATTTTAATAGTTGAGATCAGGAGTCATTTGGAGCTGGACTATCATAGAAAACCTGGAAGCACTGAAGGGCCGTTTCGTACCACTGTAGGACTCCTCAGCAGTACGCATCTACGATCCCGCCATGCCAGATTCGAACCCGGTCTGTTGTGAGATAGTAACTCTCTAAAGTCATTGGTGGATATGTCGTCCGATTTCGTAGATCGGTTGAAGTTAGACATTAACACCGTTGGATGCCGGCCGGCCCAGTGATCTAGAGGTTAAGCAGTCGAGCGCGAAACTGATAGGTCGTGGGTTTGAATCTGGCGAGGCGGGATCGTGTATGCGCACTGTTGAGGAGTTCCACAATAGTACAAAATGGTCGTTCAGTGCTTCCAGATTTTCCATGGTGTTCTAGCTTCAATCTACTCATGATCTCAACCATTAAAACTACTATAATATCCACCATAGCCCTTCTAATATTTTCTAATTGTTGAATGAATGTAACCATTATATGTTTGAAGTTGTTATAAAAAATTTATTTAAAACTAACAAAATGGTAAAATTGTTTGTAAGGTAACCATTGTGTATCGAAAAATTAAAAAAAACTGGGGTTGAAAATAGGAATCACTGGACTTTACAGATTGTCAGTGTAAATCTGAATGTCTTATGGTCAGGTTTTATACGGATGAGTATTAATAAAGAATTTGGAACTAGAACTATACAGTTGACTAATAGTCCCTAAGTTTTTTATTAGTTTTGAATCGAATCTGTTTAAAATTTTACGGGTCAGTAAAATGATAAAAAATTAATTTAGATTTAAAGCATCTAGCGTACCGTCAGTTGCTGATGTAACTTATTATTAAGACATAAGTTTCATATTTAGCTCATGTTAGTTTATTGGCTTTAGATTTGTTACTATAATTAAGTAGATTAGATAAGCATTGTTACACTATGATGAAATTATCAATAATTCCAGTATATAGTTTGAATAATTTACAGCAAGATGGATTTACGCAGGAAGTTGTCATATCAATTCTTAGAATAAAATATCTTTTAATTTATAAAATGGAAATATTTTTATCTTTAAAAAAGTGATAATGGGTTGTCAGTTTTTTATAATATTACATTGATGAGTGAAAGTGAATGTAAACCTAAATAACTATCAAGGGTAGAGTGTTATAGTTTATTTTTCGCTTAATTTTCAAACAGCTACAGAGCTTATCAAAAAGTATTAGAAGTAAGATGATGGTTTTAATCTTCAATAACACAAGTAGTGCATAATCTCTTTTATTTGGACTACAACGTATTGGTGTCGGTTATGTTCTATATTCGAACGAACAATACATGAACTGTAACTGCTAGAAATTATTTATGGACTACGGTTACCTATATTCTTTCGGATAATGATTAAGTAGCTAGATTATAGATACATATATTTTTTTTATCATGAGCTTTCATTTGACTTATTGACCACTGTTATACGATATGATATTCTTAAACTTGTTTTTGTATGTAAAGTAGGTATATCTGAAATACACTATTCACACAGCGGATGCTGAATTCGGTATTCTGATTGGCGAATTTGTCTCATGATATTTGACAGGCCGCATGTCATAACAGTATGGAACTTGAAACTTATTTAAATTTACTTGTTTAATAAATTTGCCTTTGTGCGCTGAATTTTCTGTTGCTGGTTTTCACAGCCGTTCTAGTTTAACCGATAAATATGCTCATTACAATCGTTGATTTGATGCCTTAATTTTTTTGGAAAATAGGATTTGCCAAATTGCTTTAAGATTTGATAATGCTCTTAATTTTTATTTTAAAAGCATAGTATAACCTTCTCATAATACAATATATTGGTTGTGGGAAATAGATGAAATAGTTCGATTTCATACTGTCTTTCGTAAAAATGTTAAACCCAATTCCCTATTGAAATCATTTACGTCAGTGTAAACGATTGCAAAACTACTAGTACTTGTAAGAGAGACATCAGTGAAGAAATAAAACTGTGGAAATAAGTTAATTTTCATTTAAAAAATTAGTTTGAATATTGTTATTGTTAACCAACATAATAATTTCTTAGTTCTCAAAAAGGTGAATCTAATGCAATCGCCAGAAACTCATCGTCATATTCTATCTCTTAATCGGGAACATTTGCTATATTGTATATTTACTAACTGATAATTAACTGTCTATAGTCATATTATATCTGGAAGGCCGCATAATATGGACAGTCAGTTATATTCTCGCATGTTCCATTCTTTTATCTTTGTTTCTTTATTGTATGATTTAGTTTGTTCTAAAGACAGATATATTGATTGTTTTACTAATCTTAATCTGTGTATGTCAACTACATTCCATTTAGACTTTTTTAAAATGAATATTCTCTTAGAAACATAAAAACAATAATCTTGACTTAATGGCTCTACATTTAATTTATCTAAATTGTAGAAAATGTCACACTAAACGACGTTACAAAGAGTAATTCAAGTGAACTGTTTATTTCGTATTTCCTTATAATCATGTTGGTCCAGCTACAAAAATCATAAAAATGTTTCAGATAGTTAATATTTCACCATGAATATGACGTTCATCATTCTTTCGTTCTATCTGAATAGTGATCTGATTACATAGGGAATCAAGAACATTCACTTGAGTACAAAAATCCGAAGAACGTTTATATTTGACATTTGCTAGTACTCAGTATAATACTATGTAAACGTTAATCTTGACAGAATTCTATAGATATGACCAATCATAGTAACATCTCAATTTTATGGCTTGGGGCATGTTAGACAACCGTTAAAAACTAGGAAATATTGATAAGTTATTTTGTCCTGGCACAAAACTTCACATTCAGCAGTATTCGCTATACCACCAGGAATAGAACCTTAGATATATAGACCTCTCAGTATGCGCTTAACCATTACATCACTAAAACAAAATAGCTCTCCAGTGTTTTCTAGTCTTCAATGGTAGTCTAATTATTGTCGGTGAGTTAAGTTAATAAAATTCAAATCCCTATGATAACATTTTAATTGTTTATTAACACTCTATTACAAATCAAACCGAATGTTTGGTTAGAAATTAAGTAGTGTAAATTGGTACTTATGAATTATAGAAATGATGAAGTGGGATTAGTTGTTAAGTTTTTAATATGTTTATAAGTTTAGTGATAATAACAATGAAATGTCATTTGAATAATAATAATAATAACCATAACAACAAAGTTTAGATACTATTAATTAAAATTACTAACATTATAAGGAGAAGGCTACATGTACCAAAGGCAAATTAAGTCATTTTCACGACTGGACGTTTGTTTATAAACTTCCAATGGTACACATTTTTTCTTTACGATACTAAGCACTGCACTAGATTCCATTTTTTCTGTATAGAGGAAAACTAATATAGTTTGTATATTGTCCTATCCAAGTACCTTCCGTGTTTGGGATTCTTCCTAGTGATTTGTCTACTTTCTTAGTGAGTGGAGCATCTTAAAATTCTATTTTGTCTTCATTTCCTTCTTTGAATGTTGACCTATTAGCTAATAATAAGTAAGCGTTCACCATTTTTTTTCCTCAATAATTTTTGGTCAAAAGCATGTGAACTAGATTTTATTGAAATAGATAAATTCGTTTTGTTTAATCGGTTTTCATTATCTATGAACAACCCCTGAAAGTAATCAGTATACATAAATCTAGTTTCATAAAGAATGCAAGGTACGTTTTAGTTAAAAATAAAGTCTATATAGCACAAAAGTTCATTTAAAATAAACTATCTTCTTATCAAACAAGGGTCTTTCAATGTTCTCAAACAAATAATGTTAGTTTAAAATTAGATTCAGGTAGACTTTTATTAAATAAATTAACTGATTAGGTAGTCAGTATTTTAGGTCAAAATGATAAGCTTCCATCGAATTTTATGTTGTGACACAAGATTTAGGTAAATATATATATTTATTTATCACTTTTGTTGGTATATTAGTACTTATAATAACATTTAGAATACTACTTTCAAATAAGAAAAGATAGAGAACAGAGTTGGATTAGCAACCTCAAATACTAATGAGATACTAATCATTGAATTAATAATATAGATATTACTATAAAAAGCTTGGACCCTATTCTGTAGTGTATTGTATTTCTGACGTTTTGCGACTTCATGAAAGTCACTCATCGGGATGTAACAAAAAAATATATTTTTTACTAACTTTCTACCCAATACTCAATATATTTTAAATTATCAAGTTCAACCATGACATTGGAACCTTCAAACTCATTCATATTAATTTTGTTCGGATCAGTTTACCTGTTGATTATATTTATTTGATTCCCATAGTTTCTACTTTCTTGTTGTGTTATATCTCTACTTGTCGTTGGTTTGACTGATTGTTTTTGAATTAGGTATCAGCTCTCAAATATAAACAAATTTTAATGCTGGGTTCACTTTATTCCTTGTGTTTCAATTTTATTACATTTACAATTTCTGAGTGTACCTTACAGCTATGTTATTCTTCGTTTGGCAAAGGAGTTTACTAAATTTTTCGTGACAAAAAAGGCAATTTGTCTAATATTGTCGATGATTGGTTAAATAAATAAACTTGATAATACGTGTATAATGACTCTACATTTACTTGACTACATAAATAACATTACAGTAAGTGAAACAAACAAATTATAGAAATGTGTAGATTGACAAATAAACACAGGCAAACAAATTATTTTAAGGTGACATTTATTTACATAAATAACAGAGGGCTCTTAGAACTAAATATATTTTACCACAGTTGGGCTGTAGGTTAAAAGTAAAGGTCCTTACCAATGTTTTGTAATAAAATCTAATCGAAGTGTAGAGTTATTTACTTCAGTCACACTTTAAGTTCTCTTCGTAAATATAAGAATAATACGTGTTAATGTTGTTTTTTTTTAACAAAAAAGCAAAATTACAAATTAAGTGATGAGCTTAGAAAATTAAATAAACAATTGAAAAATCATCTCTGTTTTTTCTAAAGATTTTAGAAAACAGTTACCGTGAATAAACTACGTACTGATCAAGTATAATGACAGTATATGCATAACGTTTTTAATGGCTTTTAGTACGAACACTGAAAACGATAAACTTGAAGTTATAACTGATTAATTTCGAAGTTACATAACTCAATACATTTTCATAATTCACAGTAAAATATATTGTTTTAATTCATTTTGTTGAAAAAGTTAACCGCATAAAACATTTGTTTTGTTCACTTGATATTATTTGTTTGAATCTTCCCACTGATATTTAGGACTGCAATTGATCAGTCTCTTGTTAGCATATGTGCATACTGTGTGAATTGCCTCGATATTAACTGAATTCACTAGCATTTTAAGCGGAGATGGATATAATGCTTGTGAATTAAGGTAATATCGAGGCAATACACACAGTATGCACATATGCCAATAACAGAATAATCAATTGCAGTCATAAACATCAATGGGAAGATTCAAACAAACAATATCAAGTGAATTTATAAACTTCACCCCATCGCAAAAACAAGTGGCTATCAGGACTCAGTAGTTGAGTGGATAACGCGATGACGTTTGAATGGTACTGTGTTCGAGTCCCAGAATGAACATCAACCCTGAGATGCAGGTACATTCTACTGAAAAATTCCAAACACGCGTCCTGGATTCCACTGCTAGCCACTCTCCATCTCTGCTTATAAGATTTGTTTTGTGTTTATATGGATTACTGTTTTGTTTTCACTGAAACTACAATAAACACTTTTGACATTAAATAAAGATTGTAATTTGACAGCTGTTTGCTTATTTGACTTTCCCCCTTTTTTCTCATTTCATAATTATTCAACAATTGTTTCAATTTAAAGAAAGGTGATAGATAATGCAGTAAATTTTCTTTTATCTATTCAAATAAACCATTTCACTTTTAATAAATAAGCTTTCTTTTTTTTTCTTTAACTAATCAGCTGATTATAAATAGTTTATATTAGGTCATTTCGTGACATTTGAAGATATAATTATATATGAAATAGAATATTTTTATTTTATTTTTAAAAACTCAAAAAGGAAAACCAAATTTTTTTTTGACTAAGTCACACCCAAATCCACATAATAAATAACATGTATTTTCATGGATGAATTATTTGACACAATAATTAATGTATATAAGAGAAGAAAGAACAAGACTATGTTCATTAACAGCTGAAATGCAAAAAATGTATTTTACTTGTTTTACTTTTTTTAAAAGAATAGAAAATAGAATAGTTCTAGAGCATAAATGAACAACCTGTAAATCATTGACATATATATATTCTTTTAATGGTAAAAGTCAATCATATCTTTTTGATAGTTAAAAGAATAATTTTTTTTAAAAAATCTGTAGGTATATCATAAAAGAAAAATCAAGTTGTATGTTTCCATGTCTACCACTTATATTGAATATTAGGTATTTTTTTAAAAGAAAAGAAAAGGAAAAAAAAAGAAAAGAAAAGAGATTAATGTCTTTGGTTTAAACGTGCATAAAGTTTTTTTGGAATTAAAGTAACTGAAAAATTTAAAAAAAATATTATTACCCAGTTTTATTTAGAAAGTTTTAGTTAATTTTTCTTTTTATTTTTTTTATTGTTTACACATAAGAGATAACAGAATTTTGAAAAAAAACGCTGAAAATTCTTTTTTATCACACATGATTGATAATATTTTATTGTAGTTTATTCTGAACAGTTAAAAATGAATTTGAGAGGGGTTTTATTTATCACAAATGATACGTATAGGAATTGTGTGATTATTGACATGTTTGACTGATAATTAAGATTTCGTTGATATTGACTATAATTGAGGGATAGAAACCATATAGTTTTAAAACAGCGACTTTTTCTAGATCATGAAAATCTTAAAAAAGTTGTATTATGAACTCATATAACATCAAAGATACTAAACTTAATATGTATCCAATAATTTGTACTATATAACTATATAATGGTTTATCAAATTTATAGTCTATATACTATATGAGTTAACTTTTAAATGAGTACAATTTTGTGTAAGAAAATATGAGAAATATCTGTCACAATATCTTTGAGTTTATTATTACAGCTTGGCAAAATATAAAACCTATGAAATGGTTAACTTTTAAATATAGTATGATTTTTCTTGTAACAGCATAATCTATTACCCTTCCATTTGTTCATTTCGTTAGTGAACATTCAGAAGAGTGAAGCAATTAAAAATATTTACAGAGTAAACTCGACATTGTTAATATGCAGTCAGCCAGATGAATTTGATAGATGATAATTATATTACCGTTTATGTTTGCGTTATTTTTTCTGTTGATGTATTATATCAAATGAAACAACCATTCATAAAGGAATAAGTTGAAAACGAAAAGAAATTTCAGGTGATTCCGACCTAATATTTTCAAATAATGAAAGACATACTGTCTGTATAGAATACTACTAGTAAGAATTAATTTTATCTTCCAGACAATCGATCTTATTAGTTATACCATTAAGTAATTGTAAACTGACCGGTTGAACCGGTAGGTAGAAAACCGCAATGCTTACCGCATCAGTTGCATAGGTTTATAGATCACATTCTAGACGCTGGTGATCAGGTGAATATTGTTTAACAGCTTACCTCAAGGGGTATTCATAAGAAATATACGGATTTTTTCCAAAACAATTTATAAACGTACCTTTTTTATTTGAAAGTAAATTATTCTGGTACCCAAAATGATAGTGTGATAGTTGGTTTATTCCTACAACAATTCTTGAACTTCTGTTCAGCCTCAGTACCTAATCAATTTATGATTTATTTATCAATCACTTACGCTCGTTACCCCTTCTGGAGGAGCATAAGCCATCTACCAATATTCTTCATTCAAATCCGTCATAGGCAATCATTTCCAGTTATTTTCGATTGCGATTCATCCTTTTCATGTCTGCTTCCAATTCCCGGCATCGTGTGCTTTTGGCATTCCACTTTTCCTTTTCCCTTCAAGAACACGAGTGGCGCCTTGCCTCTTGATGCAATTTGATGACTTCAATGACGTATATCCTATTCACGTTAAACGTCATCTCCTAACTTACTCTTCAAACGGAAGCTGGTTTGTTCTCTTCCAGAGTAGGCTGTTGTTGATATCCGGTCAATGGATATTGAGTATCTTGCGAAGACAACTGTTTATAAATAGTTTTACCTTCTTAACGACGGATGTAGTAGTTCTCAACGTTTCAAGTCCATATAGGAAGACTGTCTCGATGATCGTATTGAGGAACCTTTCTTTGAAGTTAATCGGCAGTTATTTTCAGTTTTATATGTTGTTCAACTGTAGGAATGTGGCCCCTTACTTTACTGATCCTTGCCTTTACATCTGTATCAAATCCTCCTTATTCATTGATGTATATGCATACATTTATATTTCTATCTTAAAATCAATAACATTTCTTTAAACGAACAAACTGAAAATTCTCAAACAGTATAAAACTTACTTTTTATAGTAATATATGTATCATACAATATGAGTTAAACACTAATCAGTAAATTGATTATTTATTTAATGAAACCATAACAACAGAGAGAAATACATTCATATATATAAAGGTAAAAAAACCAGTAAAAAAGGTATATTTATTATGATGAATACAAATTTCACAGAATAAATAAACCATGTATAATACAGGAATAATTTTGTTACATTAAGCTTTAAATTTAACCATAAGGAAGGAAAAAAATTGTCTATTGAATGATACATTTATTCTTCTTTGTTTTTATTTATTTTATTATAAACCCTGTTATATAAAACGGATATTAATAAATAGAAGAAATAAGAGAGAATATATTACTTATGAAAATATAAATTATATTTCAGTAGTATGTTAATAATTAAATTCATTATTTTAATTATTCTATATTCAATTCAATTATTGAATTAATTAAATGAGTTATAATTAAATGGATATCATCATGTAATTTTCAAATAAACTTACTTTTTTCATGTCCTGCGTTTTTTTATCGGTAATGAGAAGTATAGTATACAATATGTGTAAAATTAGAAGTAAAGTTGTACCCCGGTTTTTTCTTCCTTATTTTGCAATAATTTAAATTTTAACTTTAATATGTGACTGATTGGCACATTAAATTTAACTTCTATTCTATCTATACAGTAATCTGGAGCTAAAATCAAACATCTAGGAAACGTTTATATTTGAAAAGAATGATACAGAGTAATATTATATCAACAAGTGTTTGTTTTTATCGATCAACCTATTATATCAATGTTTTATGTTTAGTGACGTATAAGTAGTGTTATTAATTTACGTTCCTTGAACCGAGTTGGTGGAGATATAAGAACTTTCAAAAGGTCTTAATACCTTTAAACATAGTTATTAAACAATTCAAAAAGTACTTCTAAGTGTGATATAGAAAGTTGTTAAACCACCTATTTTGAGGCTTCAAATGTACAATGATAGAATATATTTATTTTGTTAAATATGACAAAATACATATTGTTGTTTCTATCACAGCAAATCAGAGATTTGTAACGTAAATAATACATTGATACTAGTTTTATTGTTTTATTATCTTTGATATTTTATAGATTTCTATGTACTCAAATAACATTTTATCAGTGAGTATCCAATAATTAATAAGGTAGGATTTAAATTTTCTTGTTCATGAGAAGTTCAACATTGTCACTTAATTTTTAAGGGACAAGAATACATTTAACAAATCACTTCTAATATGATTCTATATTAGCTTATAAGGTTAGTGATACAAAACATTATTATCGAAAAAATATCACAAATCACTCCAAGGTTCTTCTTTACACAGGCATTAAATGTCAAAATTTTCTAAAGGGTATAGATTCTGTTTAATAATTTAAAATAAAAACACATTTTAGGGACCTTTTTCAAAGTTTTACCGAACGTTATAACCAATAGTTTGTTTCATAGAGTATCTGTTGTCCTCAAATAGCATATACATATATATTAAATCGACGTGACTATCACCAATGATTTTGTAGCTGAACCCCAAATTCTGTTTATTTTGATTGCTATCAAGATAATCTGTGATGCCATCTGCATCATAACGTGGAAGTAAGCTTGACCAATGTACTGTTATAACAGATTCTGTCGTAATTTTGTAAAGTAACCCAAAATGTTTCGAACAAACCTGTTTAAATGATGACTTAGCAACAAACATCAGTAGATTTGTTGAAATTTTATTGTTTCAAACAAAAGCGGATAAATAATAAGTTTCATAATATCGTTTAATTTAGCAAATTCATGAAATCTTTGTACATTCCGTCGTTTATATGGTAGAAAAATGCTTATTGATTCAGTTATATAATATGTTACAGAAACTGTTCTTAAATCAAGACTGTCGCTTGTTAAATTTCCTTTTCTAAATTAAACTGTAATATACCGACAAACAGGAGTATTCTTTTTCAACACTTATAAATTGTGTGTATTGAACAAACGCTCAGGTATGGAAGACCACAATCACACAGTGGCTTAGTAAAAAATGAATATTACACATCAAATATATCATTTGCATATCTGCTTTGAATTGTCTCTTACAAGCTCCTATTGTTATCTTGACTGTTTTCAGTTTATTTCTCTTCACTTCAATTTTCTCAACCTTCTACTCGAAGATATTTCACTTCCGACTGGTGTTACATTCTACTTATATCTGCAAATATAAGTAGCATGCAGCACAGTGTACCGTTAACCAACATAAAAGTGCTGTAGTGTCTGTTTTATAGTGATTTAAGCTTAGAAACTAAGGATTACTAAAATTTACAAACAGATTATAATAATGAAAGGTTTTAAAAACATTTCATGAAAATATAACTGTTTTGCATTGTAATTTTGTATTTATAAAAAAATCATTTGTTTAATAAGTAAAAGGACTCGGAAAAGTGTAAAATATTATAACTGTATTTGAGAGTAGTAAAGTACCATTACATAGATGTTATGTTAAACAAGTTTCTGAATTTAGTCATTTTATCTTCATAAACTATCCTAGGGGATTTTTAAAGTATGAATGTGATACTTGTCTAGAGAAAATCATCAGAAAGTTAAAAATGTTCTCACAAATCGAATGGTCATTACAGCATTAGTTGTGCCTACTGTCTGACAGGAATACTCATTTAAGGGAAAAGTTATGTAAATCACACACATGCGCCAAAGTTTCATATTCATTATTACTGGTCATCCAATAGCATGCCTGGTGTACATATCTAGTGTTTGCATATATAATACATTTATGGATAATAAAAACGATATAAATAAGTATGTAAATGTTTAGTGGCCCGATATCTGACTCCAGTAATATCTTATGATTGATTGTTATTGAAGTATACATGTGGCCAATCCTCGTATATAATCATCGACTTAACTCGCGTTAGTGTATAAGGGAATTAAATAAGTCAAATACGATAATGAAATTCGTACACTCATCGATCTGGACAGACAATCAGAGGGATGAAGTGAAGAGAATGGAGAAAAAGGACGCGCGGTGGAGTAGGCGAATGATCAACGTCGATTTAATCAAGCGTTATTGGATATTTATAATCGAACAAAAATATGTTTTACAGACATGTAATGTGTAATATAAGAAATGTACACACATACGCTTACATAATAACAGTCAGGGTTGTCAAGCGATTAATTAGCAAGATCAAAAAATTACTCAAGCAGAATGAATAAATTGGCTTGTCCGGATGTTAGAATAAGCTATCTAGGCTTGATATAGTAACCGACACTACAAATGCATATATAAAAAAACATATTCATATACATCTTTATAAAAACATTTGTTTCCTTTTTGATAGTTGTACAGCTTACATGATGAAACTGTGTAATATTTACATTTGAAAATGGTTTAGATAATTACATATTTTACATTTTCCACTTCAGTTAATTAAATGACCGTTTAGATATATGTGATTTTGATCCTCTTCAGTGTTGTTTTCCAAAAGTTAAACATGTTGATAAGCAAAATTATTTCGTTCTCATGAGCGAAGTGAGAAAATTCTTTTGATGATGTCTTCTCTGCAGAAAATTATGAATATACATGTATATATTTATGTTAGTAGAAAGCATGAGACAATTGAAGCTAGACCACCATGGAAAACCTGGAAACACTGGACGGCCGTTTCGTCCTATTATGGGACTCCTCAGCAGTGCGCATCCACGAACCCGCTCTCGCGAGATTCGAACCCAGGACCTACCAGTCTCGAGTCGAAGCCCTTAAACGGTAGACCACTGAGCTGGCATCCAACGATGTTAACGTCTAACTTCAACTGATCCACGATCCATGGTGGTCTAGCTTCAATTGACTCATGCTTTCTACTATGAAAAATACTAAATCTCCACAAAACCCCTTCTGATAATTAATATATTTATGTGTATAATCAGTATCTAAAACACACGATATGAGTACACATTACAATATGAAAGTCATTATTTTCATGATTGGAATGCTTTTATATTAGGAAAGCTTAACATGTTTTTTGAATTTGAAATTTGTTTCTAACACACCTTCATCTTTAATTTATTATCTAATTAGATAACCATATCGTTCCGACTAATAAGTAGTATTACCAAATTATTCAATAGATTTATTGTTATTTTATAAAAACCTACTTTACAAATGTAAGGTGGGTTTTTGTTGTTAAGTTATAACTAATTTGTTAGTTCATATCTCTTATATATTTCATTCATGTTTCAATGTACTAAATTTCAAAACAGAAATGTCCTTAGAATTAAAATTTGCGAAGATCTCATAGTATTGAACAATATATTTCTAAATAAACACAAACATATCACAGGTTATTTAACTTTGATGATCTACAAACAGTACTTACTTACTTACGCTGTTACCCTTCGTGTAGAAGCATAGCTCGCACACCAGTATTCTCCGTCCAACCATGTCCTGGGCAATCCTTTCTAGTTCCTTCCAGTTGTTATTCATTTACAAACACGATCTTATGTTAATTGCACACAAATTTCGAGAAGTTAAATTTCACTTCACAAAACTAACATTAAAACAGCCAAATGAAAGTCATTAAATTAAAATGTTCACATGATACTTCATTGTTTGTTCATCAGCTTATACTTCAATTTTTATTATTAACTTATATCTGAAAATATTTTGTTAGTCTGAATATTTGATTTTACCAAGAACAATTTATGATTATTATAACTAAACAAATCACAAATGAAAAAAATAGTTGTTGTACATTTTTCGTTTATTTTGTGTACATATTTGAAATGTAAACCGGAAGTAGTACGTTTCATAATTCAAAATTTGTCATTTTTTTAAAATTTTCAGTCAATTTCCATTTGATTTACTTTGGCATAGACAGATTAGTAGTATTGATGCATGAAGAAAAGAGATACAGTAAACTTACTATTAATGTACTCTTAGTTGAATGAGTTAGTAGCAGTAACATTTTCATATAATCTAAAACATTAGTTTTTCTGAAGGTCATTTTAAAATGCAAGTCATGAGTTTATATTTATTGTCTGCATCATTAGATAAAATGTAAGACGATTTGTAATATACACAGTTCTGTTCTATACTATATGAGAACATCACTCAATTTATTGTTCATGAAAATCAATTTCTACCATTATAAGCAAAGATGGTTAGTGGTTAGCAGTGGAATCCAGCACGCGCATTCCGTTCAATCAGAGACTTGTCAGCTGGATGTACCTGCATCTCAGATTTGATGTTCACTCTGGGACTCCAACACACTATCTTTTGCTTCGAACGTCATTGCGTTATCCACTCATCTACTGAGTCGCCTTAGACACTTGCTTGTGGAAATTCACTTGCTATTGTTTGTTGGAATTTCCTATTGATGTTTATGACTGTTATTGATCAGTCTCTTATTGGTATATGTGCATACTGTGCGTATTGCCTCGAAATAGCCTTAGTTCACAGGCATTATAATTTATACCATGTTATTATTTCTGAAAATATCTGCAAAAAAACAGTCGCTAACTTTGATGAATTTTAATGAATCCTTTACTGTTCACCAGTGATTAGTTTTGTATCACATTGTTTCATCTATGATAGGCCCTTGATTCATGTATACAGCACATATAGATATATTGTTGTGTAACATAGAAATATCTGTTCACTTACAGTACAATAAATTTGTGAGTCGGTATCCAAACGATTTATTATAGAAGAGTAAAAGCAGAGACAACATACTAAAATATATTACGTTTGAGATAGTGTCTAATATTATAAACATGTATTTATTTATCTGCATTTCTGAACCATTTCTGCTTCTTATAATTTGTTTTTCCTATAGTTTCGTTTGCTATTTTATCTCTTCATAGTTTAATTTCTTCTTATGAACAATGTAAAATACAGATGTTTCTGGGGAATCATTAGTGTATTTATATTCGCACTGACAATAATAAGTTACTTACCATCAAATGAATGAGCTTAAAGCAGATTAACCTAAAATCTGCTTTATATTACCCTTTAAATTATCTATTCTCTTTATAATTAGTTCAATGATCATCTTCGCAATGACTCGGACCAGCCATTATAACAATCCTAATGAATCCTAAATGCATGTAATATTTAAGCATATTTAGGATTTAACTTTTTCTTAAAACCATCCTACCATTTCTTATAGTTAGATATCTCTCTTCTCACTGAATTCATCCTCACTATTCATCCAAATAAACACTATACAAATTGACTTGGAAGATTTAATTTTACTTAACAAAATTTTCAGTTCAACAGAATTGAATATAAGAAAAAAAATAATAACAATAAGTTTTCGGGAAAAGAACAATTATGTTTCAAATGAATTAAAGAAAAACAGAAATTCTATTCGGAATTAAGACAGATTCCTGTTAAATCATAAACATTTCTTTTTTAATAATTTGACTACTGTTAGGCAACAAAAAAACGAATGCAGCCGTAAATTGTAATATATATATATACATATATATGTACATAAAAATTATTTTTATCGCAGCTACTATTCCATAGTTTCAATCTTGTCTTGTCGGATATTCTTTTTTAGTTTTGTATTTTGTATTATATTTTTATTTATAGAATAAATGTACTATTGGAAACAAACTAAATATTGATATTCAACACCAAAAAAACAGACATTTTTGAGCATAAAAAAAAACTAAAAAAAACTTTACAAATGTTTTCTAATTTTGAGTTTATTTTTTTAAAATTTTATCTTTATTTCTGGTAAATTAAATTTTTTTTTCATTTGACAGATAAACATTACTGACAAAGCGAGCAATAATATAGTATAACTTATTATTTTGCTTTTTTTTTGTAATATTGGATAAATAGACAAAGTTTAGTAGAAACGTTGTTATTCCGATAAAATTATTTATTAGGGTGTATAATAAAGCACATTGTGCTTTGTTAATCATTCATATTTATAAATTACAAAAGAAATATGCCCTCAATAAGGTGGATATCAGGACTCAGTAGCTGAGTGGATAACACGATGACGTTTGAAGCGAATGGTAATACATTGAAGTCCCAGAGTTAACATCAACTCTAAGATGCAGGTACATCCTGCTGACGAGTCCTAAATAGGACAAAATGCGCGTCCTTGGATTCCACTGCTAGCTAATATCCATCTTTGCCTATATAGCTTGTGAATTAAGGCAATATTGAAGCAGTACACTTAGTATGCACATATGCCAATAACAGACTGAGCAATCGCAGTCTTAAACATCAATGAGAAGATTCAAACAAACAATACGAAGTGAACTTTATTGTGTTTTAATTTGTGTTTACAATGGTATTATTCATAATCAAGTAACTGGATAAGTCATTTAAATTGAAGAGTTTTGGAGTTAATTGATCATATCTTAAGGTGAGAAAAATCAAGAATTTTTAGGATTTTTTTATTCCATTGAATCAAAGTTGGAGCGTTTAAATGAAGATCGAAGTGATGATGAAAAATGTTAATAGTTTAGAAATATTTCTCTTTTTACCTTTCGGTGGCCCGGTATATCTGACTCCAGTTAGTTTGGACTAGTGATTGTTGAGGAAATATACATCCCTGCTATCCTCATATACAATCATTGACTTAACTCGCTTTGGTGAATAATAGAATTAAATAAATAAAACACGAGAATGGACTTCTGAATAAGTATATTTCGCACAATCGTTGATCGGAAATCGAAGCAAAACGATATGACGTGCAATGGAGAAGGCCAGCTGACTAACTTCATCTATCCAAGTGTGAATCGATATTTATAGTCGAACAAAAATAAGTTACAGACATGTGATGAATAGGATAAGAAGTGCTAAAGATAGGTTTTATTTCATTCAATTGTGTTTTTTTATAGAAGTTTGGTAATTTATCTTTTCCTATTCGTTTAATTAAACCATGACTTGATATCTTTTCCCTATTAATAAGTGTGAATTAATAAAAAAATGTTCACTGTATTTATAATGATTAATACAATTGTGTTTAATTTATTAGGAGTTGAATTGTAAGAGCAAAATAAATGAACTCATTTTATTCTGCTTTATTTAGTATTGTTGGTTTAAGAAACCGTAAGATGGTTTTTCGAAAGCCCGGTAATTATAATCACTAGCTTTTTTGACAATGTAAGGTAAAGGTTTTGCAAGTAACTTCTGTTCTTTATTACCATACTTATTATTGACTAACAGTTTATTATGTGTATGAAATACGATATTTAAAGCGATACCTACTGGTGAAACATAATTCAATCTGTCTGTGGCAAATATTTGAACTAGTAGGTTTATCAATATCTTGTAGTTTTTACGCAAGGAAAGTGATCGAGTTAAGTTCAACCATAAGATCAATAAAAATTTACTACATATTTTACGTCAAAAGATGGTATCTCTTAGTCAATAAACGGTTTTTATTGTTTCTTTTCTATATTTTACCAAACATTATGCAAATAATAAATTGATCAAAGGTTATAAAGTGAAATCTAATTTTATTTTAATTTTTAAACATGAGTGTTACTGTTGGTTTTTTATAAAAGTACAAAAAACAGCTTCCATAATTCATTCTTTATGAATAGACAAATTAAATACAATTATAAAAATTACTGACTGTTATTAAGATCACAAACTGACCTACGTTAGATAACCATTGAACACCGGAAAGAACTAGACCGGTTTTTTTAGTACAGGACGCCACAGCATTATATCTACCACTTCACTTGAGATCGAACCCAGGACCTGCAGTCTTGTAGTCGAGTAACTGACCTCTAGAATTCGGCCTCCATTCGATATCATTAGCCTTACAAAATGAAAATATTAACAGCATTTCGTTAAATACTCCACAATACAGCCTGACAAGCAACAAT
The DNA here is from genome assembly GCA_944470415.2 of Schistosoma rodhaini. NCBI lineage: Eukaryota > Metazoa > Platyhelminthes > Trematoda > Strigeidida > Schistosomatidae > Schistosoma > Schistosoma rodhaini. Next base: position 65,394,730 of record OX104044.1, read on the forward strand.
AAAAATTATCATGAATTCTATTAATATTTGATTATAGTAGAACTAATTTAAAACTTAATTTTATTGTATTACTACTTCCGGTAAGCAAACATTAGTCAAATTTTTGATTGCTTTATGAAACCAGAAGTGCCTTATTTGGTTTTCAGACAAATTCCATTTTTATTAAATGCAAATCAATTACAGCTGTAAGTTATCCGCCCATAAATAGTTTTAACATTTATTTCTTTAAATGAGTCAGTTATGATACTTTTACGCCAAATATTTTATATTATGTTTAGTCTAATAGTCTGTTTACTTTAGTATGACATATTATAACTATACCTGTATGAATATATATGGGGTTTATTGCTCAATTTAGTTTCTCTAGATTTATCTAAAAGTACTAAACAATCACATAGTGGCTAGTTATTGATACTTACAATCCATAGGTTTACTCTTACTTCTTAAAAGGGTTCAGTAGGTCTTATATTTTGTTAAGTAATTGCAAATTTAGACCACCAAGTTAGTTGACAATGTTAATTAGGGAAATAATGAAAGCTTAAAAACATCTTTATCATGATTGTTTGGAAAGATTTTTTTTAAAAATTGCCAGGAATATAAATCTAAAATCAACTTATACAAACTACACATGTTGATAACACACACATTTCTTATAGCTTTTTTAATAATTAGTGTATTTTTGTGCCTAGAATGAACTGTTTACCCATCATTTCATATAACAAACAGGAATAATTTGTTTCTACCAAAGACTTGCTCACTTTCGATTTTTAAGATATTCTTCCGAGATATTGTAGATTTCAGCAGTTTTTTTTTACATGTAAGTGAGGTTTATTTACTCAAAGCTATTGTAGTAATAGTAAAAATATTTGAACAAATGAAGTTGTAACATATCTAGTAGCTGAATTCATGAGTATATTCAAGCTAGACCACCATAGAAAACCCGGAAGCACTGGACAACCATTTAGTTCCAGTTGTTGAGGAGTACCATACTAGGACGAAACGGTCATCCAATGCTTCCTGGTTCTCCATGGTGGTCTAGCTTAGATCGACAAATGAATTTAATTGTTAAGTTACTACAGTCTCCACAAACTACAATTCTGATATATCCAGAAGTTGGGCACATCAGATTGCGGTATATATTTATAGTTTAATCTTATGAAGTCAGCGTAAACTATCAAGTGGATACGTACAGTAGTATCATATGTGTACGTAAGCCTATATCACTTATCGTAATGTATTTTATGACTATAAAATCAAGATATTTTGATTTTGGACTGTAGGTTCTAAAAGAAAGTTTTTTATAGAAACTTTATTTTAAAAAAAATGCTGAATTGTATCATTTTATTGATCAAGTAGGTCTTTTATCATTAAACATTTAAATATCAGTTTTGTCCAAATGAATTAATTGGATACATATACTTTCAGTTTGTTTTTCACCGTTTATTTCTGAAAACTCTAGCACAATCATAAATTAATTATGTAATCGGAAATAACTTTACTAAGCAATTATACTGAAGTATCAGTTTCTTTGTTCGAAAAAATCTCCACAAAACACTTTCTGTGTTAAAGTTTATCTCAATTAAAGATGAATGATTGCAGGGAGTGGTATCCAGGACGCGCATTTCGTCTTAGTTGTGACTCATTAGCAGGATGTATCTGCATTCCAGAGTTAATGCTCACTCTAGGACTCCAAACCAGTGCCATTCGCTGCACAAGCCATCGCGTTATTCACTCAGTTACTGAATCTCGATTGCCACTAGCTTGTGCAATGAGACAAAATGCACACCCTGGATCCAACTGCTAGCCAACATCCATCTCCGCATAGACAGCTAATGACTTAAGGCGAAATCGGGGCAATCCGCACAGGATGCAGGCATGCCTATAAAGGACTGATCAATTATAGTTCTAAACATCGATGAAGGGATTCAAACAAACAACACAAAAATGACTTATTGCATCTGGATTAGTTGATATTTCGTTTTGGATATTTATCGTTTAATCTATTTCATGTTTGTTTTGTTTCCATAAAATGACTAAAATATTTTAATGAGATTAGCAATTATTTCATTGCTAAATGTTGTAAGCTTAAATCATTTTGAGAACCAAAAGTTTCTTTTACGTTAAATAGAACTTTACAAATTCATAATTATAAGTAAATACGTTTACATACAAAGAATTCGAAGTAACATATTCTATCTTCATTTCTTTGTTGGTAATTACATTTCTACAATAATATTTTAGACATGGTGTATAGTAAGTCATTAAAGACAAGACAAGACAAGATGAGATAATCAGCTGATTATCAATTAGTGTATAAAAGATTAGGATCTGTTAATCATAATCGTGACGTATAAGCAGCCAATTTGTGGGAATATAGATTACAAATGAGAAAAAAATTCATTGAGCATAAATTCAACAAATAATTACAATTTGGATTCACGGAGATATTTAATATTTTAATTATCGTACATCATTTCATCACAGAGGAAAAATATAAACCTATCTACCATTGCTCAATGCAGCGGTTTACTGAGCAAAACTTGGAGTTTATTAGCTGACGTTAACTAACATACAATATATCTTGACTTTCTGTCTACACCACTTAGTGAATTTTAAAAGCAAGCGGTTATGATTAACCTTGAAATGATAAGTTATATTTTCCATCACTCGATTTGTCTAACTTACATACAAAAAAGAAATAGATTGAGTTTAAAATAATAATAACCATCGTCGAAATTCTGAGACGATGGATCGTTTGCTTCTAACAACTGGTTTATTGATGTCAAATATTCTTTTTTTGTCCAGAATGTTCAAGACATATTTAGAAGAGTTGTAAATAAATCGTCTTAAGACAGATGTATGTTTTGTTAAGACCGCAGCTATGAAATTGCTGAATAATGTTCTACACCTAGTGTAGTGGTAAATAAAACTAAGAGTATTTCATTGTTGGATAAAAGTAATTTTAGTAACCGCAGGTTATTAATGAAATTAATTGTTCACACATAATATGATTTCAGTTTTGATGAAATTTTTTTTTGATACTGGATAATAAGATAAAACTCATTTTAGTTTTGCTGACGTCCTAAATTCAGTCCCTTGACGACAAATCTATGTATCTATGTGTTTAATAAAAATTTTTCCTCTTTTGTTATATAAAGGAAAAATAAAATCATTTGTTTAATATATCACAGTAATAATAATTAGACCATATATAGTTGTACACATGCATATTCAAATCAATCAATCAATCTTTTCATTCTAAATATTGAAAATAAAACGCGAACATGGATTGTTTTATCTTTATTTTAATGTTTTTATTGTAATAATAAACTCAAATGTCTATTTCACATGTTTTTATTGTCCCATAGTTTTTAATCAACCAAAATATTGTTTTGTTGCTAATGCATTTGTCAATTTAAATTAAAATCATTACAATATTTGACTATGTATAAACAGTTTTTCACTTATTTAATATCAGGATTCTTTTTATTAATAATCGCTCATTCCTCATCCCGACCGTTGCTGCTACCTTGACATGGTGGTCATGCTTGCCTATCGTGATGAACCAATTGAGGAACAATCGTTCCTCAATGTCCTACCATGCAAGACAGGTCGGTTGAAGAGCAGAGAGACTAAAAGCAGCAAACCCAAGGTCCGAAGGCGAAGTCCTACTGCCGACTGTACAGAGGTAAGATGTTTTCTTCAAACAACCACCATAACAGCGATGCTGCCTTCCCACAGGGAGGGTTGGGGTTAGAAAAGGTCGACCCTAAAAATGCACACCTCGCCTTATCTCATGGATATCAGTCTCCGGCGGTAAGGTTCTATTACGTACGAAGCTAACACAAAAATTACCCACAAAAAGGTCGTGTTTGACCGACATCAAGCAGTTGTCCCTTGGGCACTGCGGTCACGCTCTCAGGTCACTAAGACCACCAATCCAGTTTCCTTTTCAAGTATCTCTAGAAGAACCCTTTCATGGTATGGGCGACGAGGAAGTGATAACTGCCCTCATACCTATAACAGCACAACAGCTCATTCCTCATATAACATAAAGACCATTTATACGGAAAGAAATTATTCAAAACAATATTTATAAAATATAGTTTGTAAGCATAGAGCATGCTGAGATGATAATTTTTGGACGGTGTTTGTGCAACCTTAAAATGACCTTGAAATGTCAACAGACTTACTGAGGTTAAATGTAGGTTATGGAATTGTGTGACGAATAGTGATTAGGATATACAACTGAACGCCAGGGTAAAGAATTAGATTTAATGTTTTTATCATGAACTAATGTCAGCTCTAATACAAAAACGGTATTTAGCCAAGTGAATTTCAAGCCAAAATTCAAGATCTGCTACCTTAAATCTGATTGATTCACACATAAATTATATTTTTGCCTAGAGCATTTTCGACATTTCACAAAAAATGGTTACTTCAGATTAAACTATTTTATTCCCTTACTAAAGTTTTAAAATATTAGGCGCAATACAAAATATCTCTTAGTTATCCTGTAAAAAATGAATCATGACTTTTTATCGAATTAACACAAGAATACTCATAGACTACCATTTTCATGATGGAACAGTCTATTAGGCAGATCGATTCTACATAATATAATGGATGAAATCACTTGGCATTGTTTGTTTAAATCTTCCCACTGATTTTTAGGACTGCAATTGATTAATCTCTTATTGACATATGTGCATATTGTACGTATTGCAGATGCAGGTACACCCAGCTGACGAGTCCCAAATAGGACAAAACGCGCGTCTTGGATTCCACTGCTAGCCAATATCCGACTTTGTTTATAATGCTTGTGAATTAAGGCAATATCGAGGCACTATACACAGTATGCACATATGCCAATAAGAAACTGATCACGTGCAGTCCTAAACATCGACGGGAAAATTAGACAAACAATACTAAGTGAAATTAAACTTTACTCAATTGCACGATCAAATAGCTATGATGACTCAGTAGCTGAGTGGATAACGCTATGACGTTTGAAGCAAAAGTTACTGTCTTCGAGCCCCAGAGTGAAAATCAACTCTGAGATGCAGATACATCCAGCTGACAGGTCGCAAATAGGACGAAACGCGCATCCTTGATTCCACTGCTAGCTACTATCCATCTTTGCTTATATGACAGATGATTTCAAAATTTGAAGAGTTAAATACAAAATGTATTGGGTTGTGGCTAATGGATATGTTGAATCAACTGTCCATTTGAAAGAGATTATATTTTCGTGTCTTTAATGAAGTTTATTACAATGATTCTTAATAACCATTTCCTTTAAATGTAAATAAAATCCCAAGTTTTAAGAAATTAAACTTTTGTTTTGTGTCTCATTATTAAAGATGCACTGAATCCGCACTTAAATTATGTTTCTAAAAGTTTATTAAAATTTGTAAATATCGCAATAGTAGTTGTATGTTGATAATCTATAAGATAGATTTTCGTATAATCTTGTATTGGTAGATAATCAATTTAATAATGCCTGTTTAGCTATTCGCATGGAATCTTATAAATTGACTTAAAAAGTAATTGTATGGACATGACTGTCATGAATTTATTTAGTGTAAAACATTTGGCTTATATTTCACATCAGAAAGTTCGATTTGAACCTATGCACTAAATAACATAATGTTAAAAGGACGAAATATTTGATATGATTATTTTGTATATCTTTTCATTTCACTGAAATGTACTGGCCGATGATTTTTAAACTAAATTCGATACTAGGGGATTAACAAAGTTTTGAGACATTTGACTGTATTTATGACTTACCTTTGAGTGAAGCCGTCCAGTGCTTCCAGGTTTTCCCTGGTGGTCTAGCTTCAAATGACTCACGCTTTCAACTGTGAAAATATTAAATCTCCACGAAAACCCCTTTTTAGTGAAGCGCTTATTTGCAGACTGAAAATAACACAGATTTCATAATTCTGTTAAAGAATTTGAGTGCTACAGATTTAAAAGTTACTTGCACACAGACGGTATTGTTTTCAGAATTTAACAAAAGTCATACTTATGTAAATGATAAACATTTTAAAGTGGTTTTATTGAGGTTATAATTCAATTGGTTGTAAACAAAATGGATTAATTGTACTTCATCTTCAAGATCATCAAGCATGTTATTTATTACTGCTTGCGATTACAATGAAGACAACGAATTAAGGTTAACGTGATCTACCTTTTAATTCTCATGCTTATTGATCAAGTAAAATATTCCGTTTTTCCTGAAGTAGGGGCTTGATGATGTTGCATGGGGTAAAAACTAAGCAAGTCTGATAAAACCTCCAGTGTCACAGACAAGTCTTCCAAGAATATCTCTAGGGTTACTGTTAGTCTCAAGCCCGGATACAGAAGTGGGGTCAGGTATGGGACTAACAACACACTTTATAAAAATACCTTGATACAAGGACACTAATCAGATAAATCATTTGAACTATTTAAACTTGAAAGAAAAACAAACCACAGTTTTTTTTGACAGACCTTGAAATCTTTAACAATGAAAAATGTTTCATGATTTGATTTTCTTGCTAAAAATGTTAAACTCTCTTATTTTTCGATTTTAGAAGTGGACATACTCCTAGGTCGTTTGAAAATGCCTAAATAGGATGCTTATCTGGAGACGTTTAATACTAATTCTGTTGAAACTGATCAATTCTTGGATTATTGCTGCACCTGAAGAAAGATCAGTTCAAAAAACAGAAAATTTAGCTATAGGTAGGTTTTTGTGACTAAAACTTCTCCGGTACTAGCCAGCATACTTTAAGTTTATTGAAAAATTTTCACCAATCAGCCGTTTCAGTGTTATATATGTATATATTCTAACGAATATTGATCAGTCAAGATGATCAGTGTCAAGCATCGGATATTCGGCTCTACATCATTTGTAAATCTTTTAATCATCACAGTGACAATCTAATTAAAGTGTAATACTATTCGTATAACAGTTTGCACATTAACTGCATGAACTTATTTATTTCTCCTGCCATTCAGGATGCCAACTTCCTTTACCAGTAATACTATCGCAAATCATACGTTTAACACTTCTTCAAAAAGTATCCGTTTTAGTACATTCATCGATCGAAGATTGTGTGTACTAGTAAGGGAAAGAAGATCATCAGTTCTGAATCTTAGTAAAAGTAAAATTTCTGTTACTTAAATAAGTTTAAAGGTTGTTATCTATCTTTTCAAAATATAATTCTAAATATGTAAGTATGGTTATTGCATGTGACTCTGAAGCTAGCTTTGTTTGCAGTAAGATTACTGTCAATGTCTTCTACTAATTAGTTTTTTTATTAAAATCGATATAAGTTTAAATATATTGGCTGTTAGGAATATCATTCCTCATGAGCTTATTTAATTTCACACGATTTCCGTCATATGGTATTTCCTCATTCTGTTATCACCATTAAACGTTTTCATTTGTCTAAATTACCTAACCATAGCTTACCTATGAAAGTCATTTAATACTCTTTACTTAACTTTCTAAGGTCGATGATTGTGTATGTGTAACCTCATATAAAAACAGTAGCGAACATATTTGGATTAAATTCTATAGACTTTTATTATATAAGTTTATTCATCCAGGGTTCAAGAAGAATGTTTGCGATAATTTTTTCCTATATTTGTATCACATTTGCATCTAGCCCCAAGTAAATTGGAACCATGTATGCCTTCTGCCGCTTGGTTCCTAATAACTTTCAGTTATTTGACTTGTTTTTCTGTATCTCCCATCAACATTTCATGTAGAGCATTTTCATGGTTCATATAAAACAACAAGCTACCAATTTCATGGGTTTTTTTGTTGGTTACGGGTTTAAGATAACCAGTATTCATTTCATGAATTATGTTATGAAATTTTTCTTAAGTTATAGAAACTTTAGATGCAAGACATCTTATAGGATTTCATAACGACTGCTTACTCTCCTTTGAGTAAACAGGAAATAGTGAAAAGATAGTCATATAAGGACATAAATTATTTTGTTACGGCAGTTATTCTCATTTCATTAGACATCGTTCCCTCGGATCACAAAATTATGAACCCTCGATAGACTTCGATACAGTTGTGTCACGTAAACTACAGTCAATAACCATTCTCTCATTGAATAAGACTGTTTAACTTAATTAATAATATGGAGAGCACTTAAAAACATTGGATTTAAAAATAGAAGACCTTTAAAAAATTCAGATTTTGTGTTAAACCACTTTCAGTTACGTTGAAGAAGACACACTCAGAATATGGTCTCATCATGTTTTGATAATAATTTGGTAATTCCGGAAATTCCAAAAAATGGTTGGTAAATTTGAGTAGTAACATTATACTACTGAATATGATTATTCAATAACATATTTTTCGAAAACGAATTAATCAGGACTATGAGTAAATTTACTGGCTGAATTCAACATGTCTGATACCTGATATTAAACACGAGAGTAGCTTCATGTCAGCCTATATATCTTTGTCATAAAATAGTGATATCCGAGTATTTTGTGGTCGATTGTATTAATCAAGTAATAGCACTTCAAAATGTACACAGAACTTAACAAAATTTTTAGCATTTTACATTGACAACCAACATAATACGGAGCTTCTCGAGTGAAATATCATCAATTATTGTCTTTTTTCAATTTAATTAGACTTTCGAAGATAACACACATTATAGCATGAATATGAAATTCCCTAATGATTGATTTTATATTATTATGTAGCGACTTATATAAAAATGAAAATTTTGTCTACAGTTGAATTTAGTAAACCGGAAAACATGTTTCCAATATTTGTGCATGTTCCATTTATGTTAGGAATTAAGTGATCATGATTTTTCTAATTGCCTGATTACTTGAAAAGATTTTAAAATTTAGTTACAATTGGGTAAATAATTAAATATACCGTCGTGCAAACAGATGAATGAAATGAATTTGTTTATAAAAATATATATATATTCCTCGCAAACAATTAATACACAAAGAGATCCATTCACCTAAGCTCACATATTTACGCGCATTCATTAAAATTCACCTCTCAACAATCGACTGCATCTTCTTTGGACACTGTGACAAATTTTCAGGACTAAGAAAAGTAACGAACTATATAGCATAGCAATTAAGTCAATCCATATGATTAAACAATACGTTTATTTACAGAATCTGTTCTATTTCGCATCATTCAGAGAATGTTAGGGATCATGATATTGAATAATATTTTGAAAAAACTCTTGAGCTGAACAGTCATATTCTCCTAGAAACGATATGTTTTATTCTCTAATAAATGGAAGTATTATTCTATTATCAGTCACAAATTTATACAATCGTCAAAGGGTAATAAGAATAAGAACATCAAATGAAAGAGACAAATGTCCACTTGATGTACATGATAAAGATGCTAAAGCGATGAATGTTTGATAAAAACGACTCATAAAAAACTAAAGGTGTTTTGGGACCATCGTAAAATGAAGGACTAGATATACCTCTTCTGGATACAAAGACAAGACTTGAGTTGAGGAGCTATCAAAGCTTCATCTATGCACAGCTTCTATATTTAACTTACCTGAAAATAAAATTGTGTTTCAGAAACTGAAGTTCAGTGTTATACTTGAATGATTAAGTTCTTAGTTGAAATAAATATGTCAGAATGCTGGCCCACGAATAAGATGTAAAAATATTTCTGGATGTTCCAATTATTTAAACCAAAACACGACTAATGACATTATATATGTTGGGGCGATCCTGAAAATTTCTCTCAATAGACAAGAAAGACTCAAGAAACATTAAGAAGCATTTTATCCAACCAGCTTTTGATTAGAAGTGGTGATGAAAAATCACGAAAGTGAAAAGTCACATGTCGAGTTTCTGATCGGCTGATTACTACACTTCTACTATGTTTAATAGTATTCCAGAACTTTCAGGAAAGCCCAAGGACCTCTAAATTACTATAAAACCCCTATATTTTTTGTAAATAAATTAACCCTTGAAGTCAAGTGCTGCTCACATATTTCACGCGTTTTCTCTCGTGTTCAAGTCGCTGTGTAGATTTGGCTAAGAGGTTACGAGACTAGTTTAGGATCTGAGTATAACGTTCAATTAACAAGACTTATCAATAAATGAAAATGTAAAAGTAAAGGAGTTTACTGGCATATCTAGCTTTTTTCAGTCTGTTTAGTTAACAGATAGGAAGAGAAACGGTACTGACTAATTATTTATAGCAGGTTGTATGATTCAACTAACAACAAAAACTTTCGAACAATCTCACGTGAATGTCACAAAAAAAGAAAATTCCATTTAATTATAATTAATAGTACTTCATGATATTTTTACATAACAGTGAATGAAATTTGGAAAAAAAAATTGGGTGTCAAGAGAACCGTTAATAAAATCAAGTTTTAGATGATGATGACATAATATGTCAGTTTTAATTCAGTTTATCTGGAATTGTAGAGCGAATAAATCCTATATATAGTTCGTTATTTTTCTTAGTCCTGAACATTTGTCACAGTGTCCAAAGAAGATGCAGTCGATTGTTGAGAGGTGAATTTTAATGAATGCACGTAAATATATATATGAAATAAACAATTACAATTAATCTTAAAACAATTAACGTTAAGTACATTTAATTGGCTTGTTATTTCATAGTTAAATACAATTAACTAAAAGCTTTTCTAACAATGTCTAATATTTCAAAAGTCTTTAATAATTAAGTACCATTTTCATAATCATCTCTTATTTCATACTTAGATAAAATTGTATTAAAATTGTAGCTTTTAAATAACTATTGACTTGTAGTAAATTATTAGGTTAAAATGTATATCAGTTGAATTCCCAAGAGTAAAATTGATTCTGTTATCTTAATTTAATGATATGAATGTTTCTTATTTTTAAACCGATGCAATACAAATTGCATTCATACTCATTTTGATGACAAACTATAGTTAAATAAGTTTTAGTGTGGTATGGTCTACTTATATCCATATAAGTAGTATGTGGTGATTGTCAGACATAGAATGTATTTTGGAAGAAGATCGACAAGAAACAAACAGGAATGAAGCGCGATCGGTACGAAAATGCATGAACATTAAAAATCAGAAAAGACGGACTGCTATTTGCAGAAGAAACAGTTAAGATTGATACAATTGATTGTTAATTTGCAAATTAACTGTTTGCTGTATGGTTATCAGAATTTAGTGAAATAGTTTGTAATTCGTGATTATTTACATTCCGTTGTCCGCAGTCGTGTTCTTGTTCACTACATTAGTATTTGATTATAATCAGGTTAATGTTTATTAAAGTTGGATTATAATATGGTCAAGTATTTGATTTTATATTTGTACTGTATATCTTGAATAAAAAACGTTATACAACGCTGTGAATTAGATAGAACAGTGAATGTTCCTTTTGAATGATCTCAACAACTGACTATGATTTCAATAATCATGTGTTTTATTGTGTGACCATAGTGAACTATTATTGAGTAAATAATATACTATTATATATATATATCATTATCGCTTATTCGCATATACAAACCGTTCTCATTACAAACATCCTATCTTTAAGAAAACATCAAACAAATGGAAGTGATTTTATATTTTTCCTAAGAAAAAATTAGAATTAAGAAAGTTTTAATTCAAGATTAATTAGTTTTCGGCGACGACTGACAATATATCAGTGATATCGTATATTATTAGTAACGGTTTGTGAAGTTTTATAAAGTGTAGTTTTCATATCATGCAGATAAACGTATTTCTTATAAGTAGGCTGTGTGACTGATTGTTGTAAGATAATATTCTTTTCACTAAAATTTCCAATTTGTTCTACCAAGTGTTTAAAAAAGTACTTCTTATTGCCTTCTGGATATAAATTTTGTTGACTGATTGGAAGAATTTACGCACTTATTTCTGTTTTCTATAGACTTTTTGATTGCTTTTTAAGTTTTCACTACGTCAAGTCCCTTTTATGAAGCTATATATTTATATGTTCATGCAGAAAGTCATGAGGTGGGACTTTATAATTCTGTAAACGAATTTACATTGAACAGAAATAAGAGAGTGCTTATCGATAAACGACGTATAGTGATACGAAATGTGGTTGACTAGTGGCTGTCCATAAGACCAAATTATTGTGTTGAACTCCCAAATTAATAAAGATTAAAAACAAGAACACTAGACAGAAAAAGAGGTTTATTCATATAAGTGACATACCAACTAATTAACGAAAAATTGATATGAATAGGTGTCAAAAATGACTGAACATAATCAATTATTTAGATCGCTCATTCTAGGCTTACTTAAGTTTTAACTGATAAGCTTAATTCTTCTTCTTCATATTATTGAAAACCTTGATCGATTTAAATTCACTTCTTTATGAAGCTGAACAGATTCTCTTTAATGATTCTGAATTTTAGCAACCAACCACTAATTTCATTATAAAGAAAATTAGATGGTTGTTAGAAGTGGAACCCAGGATGCAAGATCCTTTCTATTTAGGACTCATTAGTGAATAACTCCAGGCTGAAAAGTCCGAAATACGACGAAAAACGCATCCCGAATTCCACTGAAAACCGCATTTCATTAATTTTATTTTGACTTATACATAGCGATATAATCGAGGCGATCCACGTAGGATGCACATTTGACAAAAAAGACTGATCAATTATAAACCTAAACACCAATGGAATGATTCAAACGACCGATACAACGGAACTACCATGTTCCGCTTGATGTTTGTTGATCATTTAGTTTTGGTTGGTCAATTGTGACAGTTTTCAACAAAATAAACTAATTGAATGACAGAAAACCGAAATAAACATTCAACTAGCTACTGAATGTGTTATAATTTGAAACAATAAAATCTAAATTTCGACCAATAAATGTTATTAAATTTCATACATAAAATGGTTATAACTGATTGATGAAAGATCATCATAACTTATGACTGCACAACTTTCTTAAATGCAAAGGAAATTACTTATGATAAATCATAATTTTATATAGTTGAAATCATGAGTCAATTGAAGTAGACCATCATGGAAAACCTGGAAGCACTGGATGGCCGTTTCGTACTATTATGGGACTCTTCAGCAGTGAGCATCCACGATCCCGCCCTGCAAGATTCGAACCCAGGACCTATCAGTTTCGCGCTCGACTGCCTAACCTCCAGATCACTGAGCTGGTCGGCATCCATCGGTGTCAATGTCTAACTTCAACCAATCCACGAAATTGAGCGACCATTCACCATTGTCTCCAGTGGGTTACTGTCTCACAACAGACCTGGGTTCGAATCTCGCAGGGCTGGATCGAGTATGCGCACTGCTGAGGAATACCACAGTAGTACGAAACGGCCGTTCAGTGCTTCCAGGCTTTCCATGATAGTCTAGCTTCAATCGACTCATGATTTCAACTATATAAAATTACTAAAATCTTCACCTCTTTCTGATAAATCATAAGGTTGATCAAGTAGTTTATACATGAGATAACTAATAACAGTTCATGATAAACATTTTCATTCATTTAATGGTTGATGTAGCTCAATTTAGTTTCAAATATGTTTCAAATATGAAAAGTATTATAAATTGTTTATTTCAATAAGTTTGTAATTTACATCAGTATGCATTTTAAATGTGCAACTTAAGTTATATCACTAAAATATAGAACTTAATATTAAAAATTATTTTCTGATCAATCACCATATCTCATCAATTAAGTAATTGGATTAACGATTATTCAGATATTTATTTGACTTTTGTAGGTTCATTTACCATTTATATTTTATTACAAATTAATCAGTGTATTGTATTATATTGAAAACTCCAAAATTAAAATTTTCTGTCATTATGAATTCCTTCATCTTGTTCAAAGAATCATTTTCTATATAAGTCAGTAAATAAACATGACTTGATGAACTTTAGTTCAGTTGTCTATATATAAAAAATAACCTGGTCACGGTTAAATGGTTATTAGGAGGATCCGAGAAAATGAATTAGTGTTCATTGGAAAAAAAGAAATTTCAGTCAGTAATGAAATTTGACCGATTATATTTAGTTAGATGTGATGATAATTCAAGAGCAGTTAAGAGTAATAATTCATTCAAGCTTAAATTAGAAAGGTTATTTATCGGTTAATTAGTTATGTTCAAGGTCATTTCCATCTCTTGTACTTCATAAACAGTTAAACAGAAACTATAGAACAGGTGTTTTAGCTAAACGACATCAGAAAAATATGTACTAGCTACCTTTATGTTTTATGACGTCTAATGAATCTTACAAACAGTAGTCATGTGGAGATTTATGTAATGTATGAGAGTCATCAGGCTAATAATTCACTTTCATCGGTTCCAGATCAAGATACGTGTTTTACGATTCACACCAGATTATTGGTGGGGTAGGCCAAGGCAAACAAAAAATGAAACTTGTCAAACTGCTCAAATTAGATCTTATTACTTACTTGAGTCTGTTATTCCTTGAGGAGTGTGGGCCGTCAACCAATAAATACAAAACTTAACGAAGTTGACAAAATTTAATATATAAGAATGGATGTATCAATATTAAGCTTTTAAACATCAGTCTAATGTTGTAAAAGTCTTCACGTTGTGCCTGTATCTCACCTAAAAATACCAAATGATTCGCTAACCTATCTACGTGATAGTAAATTTATCCATCTAGATTTATTTTGAATATCAATTTAAATACTATTCACATAGCTAAATTTTTAAATGAAATTTAATAACATTATAGATGATTAGTGAATATGACAGGAATAAGTCAACATCATTACTTTCTACTTTTGAAATTCATTATTTATTTATTTATTTAAACACATAAATATTAGTACAAAGGTTACGAGGTACATATGCGCCACACAAATCTCATTTGATTTATGTGAGGTCTGTGCTACTGCCCAGTTGCCGGAGCCGAAGCAGATGGTTTTCTTAGAGCGCCACACCCCCAGCCTTTGACCTAAAGGTCTGATCCACAAGGCAGTGGAGCACCGTAAGGAGATGCAGTCTTATGGTAGACAATGAACAACGGTTGATTTGTAAGCCATTTGTTCCCTCAGGATACTGAGCCCATGTGCACCATTGGTTTGGAATCAGGGTTTTTCAACTCCTCTAGGTGGATAATACGTGTTCACCAATCCGGGTAAAGCGCCGGACATTCGCTTTTCGTCCTCTCAATTTCGTAAACAACACCCTACCGCCACGAGAAAGCAGTGAGTAAGACTTCCCTGGCAGAGGCTATATTCGCGTAGCCATGTGAGAGCATTTCGAGAGAGAGAGAGCGGACTCTCCCCACTCTCGGCTGTACCAGGGCATTTTAGGGCTTGGAGTTCATTAGTGCGAGAAAATCTTGAAAAGCAAAAGACGGGAATTCTAGTTATGGATAACATTTTATGTTTGAATTTTCCTTTGATAGGAATATTGAATTTAGATAAAAGAGAAATTTTTAACTAGTCTAAAAAAGTTTAGAATATTTTTTTCAACAATATTTCAATTTACAAAGTGATGTTTAAGTAAATAGCATTATTTATTTAACATTTTATCCCAAGTTTATCAATATTTTCTGGTTGTGAAATATTTTCATCTTTTGATAAGAGGAACGTATCACAGATCTTACTTACTTACGCCTGTTACCCCTCGTCGAGGAGCATAGGCCGCTCACCAGCATTCTCCATCCAACTCTGTCCTGAGCCTTCCTTTCCAGTTCTTTCCAGTTGCTATTCATCCTTTTCATATCGGCTTCTATTTCTCGGCGTAGTGTGTTCTTTGGCCTTCCTCTTTTCCGCTTCCCTTCAGGATTCCAAGTAAGGGATTGAGTCGTGATGCACATTGGTGATTTCCTTAATGTATGTCCGATCCACTTCCAACGTCTTTTCCTAATTTCCTCTTCATCTGGAAGCTGGTTTTTCCTCTCCCATAAAACGTTGTTGTTGATAGTATCCGGTCAGTGAATGTTGAGTATTTTGCATAGACAACTGTTTATAAATACTTGTACCTTCTTGATGATGAATGCGGTAGTTCTCCATGTTTCAGCTTCATACAGTAGGACTGTTTTGACGTTCATATTGAAGACTCTCACTTTGAAGTTAGTTGTCAGTTCTTTTGAGATCCATATGTTTACCTTACCAAGTTTATATAACACATTTGATTCGCATTCAAATTGATGTTATGCAAATTCTGTTTTTTTTCTATGACTTTACCAATTGATTAAGTAGGATATGTTATATTTCATTAAAATTATATAAAACGGTAGAATAGAAAGAAGAAAACTGATGAATATAACAAAAATACATTGTTTCCTATATTAATTTAAGAATCTTCTCTTGTGATTGGTCAGAATAATGACCAATCAAATAATAAAAAGTTTCTTTTCATTAGGAAAATTCTCTTTGATTGAATTCATTTAAACAGAAGAAAAATGATCTTCATATTGGTTTACTATATTAGAATTATAAAAATAAAATTGTATTTTACAATTTCTATAAATCATTTAAACAATTTATATTTATGATTTCATTACGTTATTTAATTATCATAATCAATTTCTATATATTTATTTTATTTCAAAATATCTATACAAATGATCATCTTGTCTATTCAGGAGCTTGTACACAATATGATTCAGGTTTTTGTTCAAGACAAGTAGAAAATAGTGTTTGTAATCATGAGAAAAATGAATGTTTTTGTCGGAAAGGATTTGTTGCTATCCGTGAAAATGGTCGAGTTACATGTAAAACTTGTAAGTAAACTTTTCTGTATTGAAATACATAATATATGTTGTTTCATTTAGAGTGTTTAATATATAAGAATTACCTATTGAATTATATTTATTTAGATTACTATACAGTTTTATAAGTAACATAATAAAATCTATTCAGTCTCAATAGATGTATATGTTTTTTTAATAATGTCAAGTTGATACAGAACCCTTTCAAAATAAACTGATATTTCTTTATATAAAATGTATCGTGCATCAAGGGAATATAAATAAATAAATAATAAAACGATAGCCTTGTGATTGCGTTATATACACCCCATTGATTTTGAAACGAGTCAGCTTCCTACAATTTTCAGTCACAGTCAATAGATTCTATTTCAAATTTACCTAGATATCAGTCATTTGTATGTTCGGAGACTAATAATTAATAGTTGTCAAAGTCATCTGTAACCTTATTAATTACGTTTAATTGTATTTACTTACTTACTTACGCCTGTTACCCTTCGTCGAGGAGCATAGACCACCCACCAGTATTATCCATCTAACTCTGTCCTGGACAATCCTTTCCAGTTCTTTCCAGTTAACATTCATCCTTTTCATATCTGCTTCTATTTCCCGACGTAATGTGTTCTTTGGCCTTCCTCTTTTCCACTTCCCTTTACCATTTCAATTTAGGGCTTGCCTCGTGATGCAGTTTGGTGATGTTCTTAATGTATGCCCTATCCACTTCCAAATTCTTTTCCTGATTTTCTCTTCATCTGAAAACTGGTTTATCCTCTTCTATAAAACGATGTTGCTTAATTGTATTTACCTGAATGTTTATCTTATCAAATAATTACAAACATGAGTAATAATGAAGGTATATCAAAATAGCTGTTATTCTATCCGATCTCATTGAATAAGAATAATACAATCATTGTAGATGGTTCGATATGCATTTTATATAGATACATTTTTAAATAACAACCACCACTTCAGAATCATTAATTGGAAAAACAAATTAAACTTTCATTAAACTATTCTTCGTAAATTTCACGTTTGTTAATTGTCATTCTGTACAAGCATATTTTGGTAAATAATGACATCATTTTATATGATTGAAAATTATAAAGAGTCTAATGAAAAGACATTTTTTTGTCTATTTATAATCAACCTGGTACTTATATTAATAATGTTAAGTCGTATTGTTAAATTAGTGATGAATTTAGTAAATAATCATTGAATGATAAAATCAAACAAAAAATATGTTAATAACTATATTAAATACTTTACTAATTACTGTAACTGGAAATTCGTAACAATTTAAAATTTCTTTCCCTAATTACTAAAACAGTTTTGTTTATTTTATGATAACGTTAGATAGTAAGAAGTTCTAACTAAGGAATACCATGCTAGGATGAAAGAGGTATCTAGTACATTGTACATTTACTGTTTAGTTAGGTAACGTCAGACAGTATGAATAATGTCTGTAAACCTCCCACGTTGATAATTTTAATCTCTTTAGAACTAATTTTCATCACATATACATTGTTTACTAATCATTTAGAAGTTTATAAGTGATAACAAACGTACTTTGACAATAATACTAAATTCAGATTTCTTGTATTAAAGCTGGATGCTTCTTGAAATTTTTTATTTTTTACGATAATTATTTTGGAATCAACTGTAGCACCATATTATAAACTATTTGGAAGAATTTCACTGATACAAGTTTGAATTTTAATTGCGAAATTATATATTTTCTTTCAATTCACATATTAGGGTTTTATTCACTTGACTAAAATTCACTGATTATAACGAGATTGTTGAGTTTTCATTGAGATTATGAAAACATGAAAGTTCTGTACGGCTGTTTCGTTCTAGTATGGGGCTGTTCAGCAGTGCACATTCACGATCCTCTACTCAGCACTCAGATCCAGCAACTTCGGTCTCGCGCGCGGACCCTTAATTTCTAGACTACTGAGCCAGCATCTGATTGTGTTATTATGTAACCTATATACTTATATTTCAAAGTGAACTAGTTGTGTCAAATTTGTAATTGCTAATTGTATTTTGACCAATGTAATACCTGAAACAAAACCGATTTCTTGAGTAATTAAACTGAAATCTATTGTTAAGATTTGTACATTCATGAGAAAAATTAACTAAAAGAGTTGAGCTTATCAGTTAGAATTCAATCACCAATATATATTGAAACTAGAAGCATATGGCTGCTTTTCGCTTGGGACGATAAATTTGGACTTTAGTAGTAAAATGAAACTTTGAAAAGTGATGACAGCGAATTGATGTTAAAGTCTGCTCGAAATTAAAAAGCAAACAAAGCTATTGAAATTTCAACATAAATGATGTGTAACCGCGTACCGTATGATAGCAAGCAAATGTTTAAAAACACAACTAGTGGACTAAAGAATATGCGAGCATTGAATTTGGAGCAAATTATAATTCTGTTTTGAAACTATAAAATTATTCCACTCTGAAAGTGTTTACAATCCTAGAAAACGTGTTATTTTAAATAGATTGACATTCGTTTAAGGTTATTATCAGAATTAACACAATTCTACGGATGTAAAAACTCTTGAAAGGTGTGGTATATTGCTTAGAAGTTGTTTTCTTCATAATATTCTCGCAGAATATTTACTGTCCCATTGATGAAAGTACTGTTAGTTATTTGTAATGTATTCTGTTTGGTATAGAACGAAAACGAGTCCCCTTTATTCTCTGATTCCGTTGGCATCAAAATACTGATAAACTAACTCGAAAGATAGGTCTAACTAATTTTTGACTATTTTAAGTAAATCTGTATCATTTTAAAAAACCACGTACTGTTTTCAATCTCAAACATCCGTTTTTTTAATTCGTAATGGAAATTTTTCATAAAAATGAAGACATAAATTAGATTTTAATGAATTTATTAATCTCTTATCCGTTTACTTTCTTCAGTGCTGACCGATTTAAAATGTCGGGTAGATCGTGACTGTGTTCATGTGAATCGAAGCAGTTGTCATCCTGGTGCTGGGTACTGTTCATGTCCTGGAAATACTATATACGTTCCTGAAAAACACGCTTGCAGTAAGTATAATAAACGTAAATTAAATTTCATGAAACTCTATGGTAGTCTTTCATAGATGATATTCTCTTTAGATGTTAAACCATTTCTAGTGTTTCCATTATTATTTAAATTTGACCAGGTAACCATAAGTATTTAAGGTGACAGTTAAATGTTTGATTTGAAGAAGTAGGTGTGTAATAAATTTCACTCTTAATATCGATGAAATCTTTAAATCACAAAAAACCTTAGTGTTGAGAATTCAATGAAATAAAGTGTTTTGCACCATATTACGCAATCCATTATACTTAGCATATTTATTTATAACCTCAAGACTAATGAATATCATAAAGTTTAGGACACATGCCACATTTTCCACTAGGAATATCTGAAAAATACATATAAAGTGAATCGAAGTCTTCAAATAAGTTTATACTGTAAAACATTTATCTCTAAACTGCTTAGTAGGTTTACATTTAGCAGGTATGAAACTTGGAGGAAACACAGGTTGAACACAGATGCCATGTATTAATCACATATTAATGGGGAGCCTAAGCTTAAAATGAAACATAAAAGTTATAGTTTTTAATTTATTAAAAGTTATTTAGCTAGTATCATTTTGTAATGAAAATAGTACTTTGCCTTATCAAGTTCAAAAATTCTTTTAGTATTTTCTTAAGCGTTTCTGGAAGTATAGCTGAGTAACGTTTGATTTTGGGTTGATGGATTTATTGTTACACCACTGTTTTACGTCTAGTGAAATGACTTAACTACTGATGGTTCATTTAAATGTGTCCATACTAAATACAGTAAAACCTTATTCCAATGTGCAAATTTTGGGATATATAAGCCTTTAACATGAACTAGTAAATTGCTCAACTCTAATAAAATCAATAACTCGAAACACAACAGTTAATGATTATTGGCCTGTTCAATACTGATTTACTACTTACCTCTTTATGTTTAAATACATAAGCGAATTAATTTATAATGACCCCTAAAATTTAGTGTGCTTCTAGCACTTCACTTAAAAATGTCTGACCTGAATCCATTCAAGTCAGTGGCATCCGGTGCTTAATATAATCTATGACAAATTGAGTAGATTGTTTATTTATTTCAAGAAGTAACGAAACTTTAAAAGATAAATACACCGCAATGATTTTGAACAGTAAATCATACACCCATTAAAATATAACTATGATCTAATAAATACTTGTTTCATTACGTAATATGAATCTATAATTTTGAGAAGATAGTGTATCTACTTTATCACATTCTTGTAATGACTCCTGAAACATGACAAATGTTAACCATATTAGTCACATTATTTGTTCACAAATTAAAGAGAAAATTCATACAAAAGTTCAAACCACTCAAACCACTTCACACTCAGTATCAACAGGTTAATTATGTTAGTGGAGGTCACGCAATCACTTTTTTAGATTTTTGACCTAACATTGTTCAACAACTTAAAAGGGCAGTCCAAACAATTATAATAAGACTAAAATGATAATTATGCTGTTTTATATATACATATCGTTACATTGTATAATCGTCATCAAGTGGCTGAGTTAGAGGAATGAGAAGACGATATTCAAATATCAACATCGCACGCAACAGTATAACTGTTTTATAGCATCAAATACTTTTATTATATGAATGATTATAAATTACTAAGGAACAACCTAAATTTTGTACGATTTAAAAGTCTAATAAAATGCAACTATAAATGTTTCTTTTTTCGAATATAGGGGCACGTTTTACCTATCCCAGTGATCCATTTTGTGATGTATGTCTTCAATTGAAAGGAACCTGTTTTAAATATGAATTATTTGAAAGAGTTATAACTGACCAAAGGTAAATGGTATAAAACAATTTTTTGTTCATAATAATTTTTATCTGATTGTCACATCGAGTATTTTTACAAAGGATATTGATTCTTGGTTCTCAGAATGAAACCATGTTATGTAACAGAGTTATTGATATTCTATTTAATGAATGTTATGTTCATAGCTATCCCATTAAAAACGATGAAAGTTTTTCTGTAGGTGTTTTAACATGTGTTTTAAGTTTATACACACAAAAAAAAATACATAGATGAATTAATTCAACTGTAGGAGAAGCAAGTTTGTTTTAACGAATTTAAACAGTTATATTTTTCATAGCTCAATTAGAGTTTGTATTTTCCCATATACAGAAATGTTATTCTAATTATTGATAGTGTTGATTAGGTATTTTAGCCCTAGGTCATATAAATATGAAAATCAATAAATTATATATATATATATATATATATATATATATATATATATATATATATAGAAATCTAGGACATGCTTTATTACTAAGAAAACTATAGATAATAAACAATGAAAATTTATATTACATGAACTAGAAATAAATTTTCTATATTCAATTTTTTCTGTGGACAATTTATTAAATTTATCTACTACTAATACTACTAATACTAGACTACTTAAATATAAAGTTTAAATTTATTTTCACATTAATGAGTATCAATGACAATTATTAGTCTACTCTTAAATTACTATTTGAAAAATATTCATTTACAAATAATCTAAATCGATCGTTTTTTTCTTTTTTTTTCTTTTTTTCAAGAAATATTAGTTTTTTTTCTAAAATCTTGGTAATGACCTAATTTTAATTAATCTTTATATTCATATAATGTAAGGTGTTTTTATTTATTTTTTTATTTTTAAAAAAAAATATTTTTCATGAAAACATACAAATAAGAAACACCTATCTAATAAGAATTTAATAAAAAAATTGAGGTAGAATTCGAGTAGTATATATTTGACCTTTAGAAAAAAATAATAAATAAAGTTTACTATTTAATGAAAAATTTATAATTAAAGTGTTAACTCAATGAATCTAAGTTTAATACAAATTATGTAGATGTCATTATGATTATACATAGAATCATGTTAAACTTTCTTTCTTTCTTTTCCTTTTCACTTGAAGAATAGTGAAATTTAAACTTGATTTATATTTTATTAATTTTTACTAATAACATTTTGTACATATAACAACTATGTGTACTTTATTATAAATCATTTATGTGTCATTGTGAATGCACACAGTTCAGGAGTTCCCTATAAAGATGAAATGACTGTTCAGTTTATTCAAGTTTTCAATTGTGGTCTAGCTTAGATCGACTGATGAATTCGACTATTAACATTACTACGATCTCCACAGATTCCAATTCTGATAATTACAAATATGATAAGAAAGATATTTACAGTGATTGATCACTGATTAATGAATAATATCACGTGCGTTCAGTGTGTAGTGTTAGTTGAAGGGTATCAACCAAGTTACCGTGCAAACATAAGTCTAGGTGACTCGACATCAAATGGATTGTGTAATGTTGTAGAAAAAATATATAGAAGACGAATATATATTTCTATGATCGATAGTTTACATCTAAATTTCTAGATGAGATCAAAATATCCCTTGAAAAGCGAACAGGAAATGGAATTTATCCTCAAGTTATTAATAGTTCATTTAAAAAAATGTAATATGATCAATTGTTATCTATCATTATGCCCTTCTTATATATGTTGATTAACAGAATCAATAGTGAAAAACTTGAAACTTGAGTATGTTGGAAGCTGGAACAAACTGACTAGATCGTAAATAACAATATTAAAAAATTAATTGTTACAGAAACTGTAAAACTTGAAATCGAATATTTATACACAAATAATACTTAGAAAGACTGTAGAATTAAAGACGTTATCTTGTGCTTGATATATCACAAGAGCTTAAGCGATACGAGATAAAATTATCAACCAGTTAAGAACAATTATTTTCTCTGCAAGAGGACTAGGACTTCATTTTGTGAAGGAGTGGTGTAAAGAAGGATGATTCTAATCCATTCACAGGGTACCTATGGTTCTGTGTATCTTAAAAGAGGTAAAATAAGATAGAATGTCAGAAATAACAACAGTTTCATTACATTTTACTAATGAGTAAGCGAAAAATAAAATGGTGATTTGTATGAAACATTTTCATATTCTGTCCGCACCTAATATGCATGTATAAGCCTGTAGATCACTGTAATTAGCGAAATACTAAATTATCGTTCCAAAACTTAATAAACCAATTGTTTGGGCTGATGATGATAATGCTAATGAAAAACAACCGAAACTGACACTATCCACTAGTTATAGCTATAACATGCGAATTTAATATCCTTCGTCGTATGAAGTAAAATAAAATTCATAATATTGAGATGACTAACAAGTGTCAACTTAAATAAAATAATTTTAATCTATGAAAATGAAAAAGAGGTCGTCTATATGAACAGCAATCGAATTATCTCACCATATCATCAAATTTTCACTGATTACTTGGGTCAGATGTCGGCCAGAATAAACGAAGTGGGTAAATATATTACTTCTGAACACAAAACACCATCTTCTTGATACGAATAGTTATTGATTCAGCCGTCTGAAGAATTCTTACTTTGACGGATTTAGGCAAACTTCTGTTAGCACGATACATTACTGTAAATTATTGCTCCATGTTGGGCATATGACCTGTTTGAACTAAATGAGCTAAAACTGAGCTATTAACAGTTTTAACTAAACCTTTGTATAACAATATTTTCTGATACACTAATATGTGATTACAGGCAGTATTATAATAAATGAATATATTTTACCAGTCATAATAATACTATAAATTGAATAGTAAGGAAATGCGAATAATTTCTGGATCGCCTAATTGCATATTGAATATTTAACACATTAAAAGCTTTCAATAAAGCAATTTTTGGTTATAACCTGATCAAGATTTATGCTCCACAGTAGGTATCATATATTTTATAATAATTTTGTATATCAAGCAGTAAGTATAATAGTTACTAGGACTTATCTATCATAATCAGCTACAACTATATATAGGGGAATTTTCGTATCGTATATTAGAGTTGTTCATTTATCTGTTGATAGACCGCATATAACATAAAAATTATTTAATATTCATAAATAACATCAAAATAATAGCTTTGAACCATGACAATCTACTAATATCAAACACTTAAGGTTACTTTCATGTAGAATATTAAATTAAGATTCAATATATAATTATTCTCAACCATGACAACAAAGATACAATGTGCCCTGAATAATATTTTAACAACATTTGTGGGTACAATCCATTCAAAAAAGGAAGAAAATAACAATAATGAACCAAGAAAATTCAAATTCATTTGTCTTTTCATAATAATTCATTTTCATGATAAACATTTCAAAAGAAAATACTGTCAATAAGATAAAGAATTAACGTCATGTCAATGTTACTTTTTAGGAAATTCAAACCTTGTTTCGATAGTTTAATAAGAAGACGAGGATTATCTTCTTATTACACTATCAAAATTTATCAAAAGGACTAATTGCTTCAAACCTTGTTATTTAATTAATTAAGATGTCCTGTTCATTATTTAATGATCATTGACGTCATTTCTATCATCATTTTATCATTCATCATAAGGAATATTTCATGATAAAATACTAATAATAATCATTATTAATTTCGGTCATGTAATGACGTTTTTATCTTTTTATGATTCGTACAAAAAGGTCAGTTTCGGTACTGTTCTAAAGATTGAACAAAATTCAACAAGACAAGTATAGTTTAGTTGTCATGCGCTTTTAAATGTATTCCATCAGCTTCAGTTTATAATGTAAGATTGTTTTATAAATCATTATAAATAGAAAACATTTGAAATTATTCAATTAGTTCTGAAGAATATCTAATGAATGATAATGTACTTAACTTGTCAACACATAACTGATAACTTACTCGATTTTTTTCCAAAACTTTATATTTCGGAAATTAT
The DNA here is from genome assembly GCA_944470415.2 of Schistosoma rodhaini. Classification (NCBI taxonomy): domain Eukaryota; kingdom Metazoa; phylum Platyhelminthes; class Trematoda; order Strigeidida; family Schistosomatidae; genus Schistosoma; species Schistosoma rodhaini. Next base: position 65,420,362 of record OX104044.1, read on the forward strand.
AACATCCTTTGTCCATTTAGATTTGTTTATTGTATTATGCATCACAGGGTGAATCCAAATGGCGTTGGTTGTGTTTGTCCAGATCATAAAGTGTCGATCAGTACAAGAACAAGTGATCCGCTAAAATATATGTGTGATGGGAATTTGGGTAAGTTCACACTTTTTGTATAAATATCTCAAGTGTGATTTAACCAAATAGTTATATATATATATATATATATATGGCCACGTATAATAGTCCAAAGACTGGAAACCTTTTTCTTACTTATTACTACACCAATCTGTAAAGTGCTTGTTTTATTTATTTGCTTGAAATACATAAAATACACCCTCAACCACCCTAGTTGACAAAGTAATATAACCGGTTAACTCATTTCAGCTGCTTGTCAACGTACAGATGAAACTACTTACTAAACCACATATCTAAACAAAGATTTACTTATACAAATCAAGATGGTTATAGATGGTTTGAAAACAATGAATTTCGTCAGTTTATATTGAAACGGACTTTCTAATTTGATCTCATTTGTTCGATTTTATTAAAATTTCTTATGCATTACGTTTAAATTCGTCTATACGTCTAGAATAACTAGGACATTTCGTTTTATCATGTAACGTTTTGATTGAATTTCTATGCAACCTGTAAAACTGTTCACCAAAAATTAAGTATAACAATTGTAAAATCAACTGTTTTTATGAATATATCCACCCACAATTGGGTAGTTGTTGTTCAGCCTTCATGGTCCTTTCTAAAGTTATCGCTATATTTAAGTCTTCAGAAACTAATATAATCGATCAAGAAAGTGTTATTGCATTTAAAGAATGTTGTGCACACTTGCATCAGATATCAAGAAAAGTGTGAACTATATAGTTGAGCATTTATAAATATTCAGAGGATTTGTTCCGTTGTGCAGTTCTTTTTTGAATCTTCTGGTGAGTATTCACTTACGATACCAAAGAATATCTATATTAGGCCTCTCAGATTTCATGGTAACTAATCAGTGAGTTAGATTTTGATGTTATACATTTTTAACCTAAATAAACTTACCATCTGTTTAGGTTTATAATTTTCTAGGGTAAAGATAATATTATGCATTCCTTTATTAGCTTTCTCATCACACATTTTCTTTTAATCAAGTTGATATTGGATCAGAATGTGACGATGAATCATTATTTTGTCGTTCAATAAATTCCGTTTGTAAACCGTTACAAGAAGAACTGTTACTATCAACTAACCAGTTGCATAGTATCAAAAGTAACCTGTGGTCAGAAAACTTTCCTAGTGGAGATCATTTACGCAGAAGTCAAATTATACGTACATGTCAGTGTAAACCAGGATATTTACCAGTATATCAAATTAATTTAAAGTATAATGAATGCTGTAAGTTTAAAAATTCCGTTCTTTGTTGATTATTACCAGTGAATATTAAAAGACAAGTGATAGGGTTAAAAGTTAAATTTGATTTTTACTTATTAATTCAATAATAAAAAAAATTAAGTTGGAAATGATTTCCTTCATTACTTTACATTTGATAAGAGAAACCGATCACAAATATTCCAAACAAACAATAAGCAGTATCTGGTCTTTGCACTTAAGAATAAAAGACCAGTTATCTTCCAAATAGTAAAAATAAGCATTAATTTTTAAATTGATTCAATCTGAAATTAATGAAGATATATAATATGATTATGTTTCATTGAACTATAGTATCTTTTGCCTTATCTAAACTATAAAAACCAATAAAAAACAAATTCCTAGTTCCCATGTAAATGTTTTTGTGAAACTCAGTAATACAGAATATAATTAACAATAATATTCACAGGAAATTTACATCCTTGTACCATGCATAGATGGTTGTGTGAAAACAATTCATGATTAAACATAGAAAAATTCCCTTTCAAGAAACATTCTGTTCCACGTGTTAGTAACCAGGATAATTAGTATTTTTACTATAAGATAGGGAACTTTAAAATCTATCATTAACATCAAAGACAGACGGTGATTTCAAATATTATTTTATTTTAGGAATAAACATTACGTCTGAAAAAGAACATTGTCCATAGTTAATATTGATATGTTTGTGATTTTTATTGCATATGATAGAAGATTGATTCTGAATCTAGTTAAGATGACTGTTGTTGGCTTCATACAGTACTTATGGTATTGTTGTACTATTATCCACTTACTTTTCTTATTATTATGTTCATATTATCTTTATCCAAAGATATTCATTAATTAGGTAGGTAAATAATTATTTTTGTCATGAATATATCTAGTAGATGGAAAATTTACTATGCGTTTAGGCTTGAGAAACTGACTTGGGTAAATTGTTATTCTGCACTAAAGATAACTACTATAAATTACACTGACTTAGAAAACCCTTCAGTCGTTGATGTGAATGATGTCATGATATTTAAGTGTTCAGACGAATGATTTAATAATTTAAGCCTCTTTAATACTTTCTTTCGAATTCGGCTATACTTAGAGAGGTTTCTAGTTCCTTTAATCTAGACGAAGTCAGTTCGACCAAGGATATTATTAAAGATTGTGGAATTAATGTAAATACATTATATACATCCCCTCCCAAAACAGATTACGTCCAAGTTAATTTCTGAACAACAACAGAAAATTCAAACTCTTACGACTAATAGTTTCATGAAGATTCTGGTAGTGTTCACACTTTTCTAGAACACGTAACCACCATGCGTAACAATGAATGTATTTTCATGTAGAGTAAAAAAAAGATCTCATTAATCTGTTTCAAATCGTTCTAGTAGTTGTATAACATGTATTTTAGACATATTATACATTTATATAACAGAATTCCCAAAATAATTCATGTCACGCATTTTTCATGTTTTTTTTTCTTAAAATCACACATATTGTGATTACCATGCCTTATGCTCTACTTATTTGATTTACAGTTAAAATATTACCAATGAAAGCTAAATATTGTCAGAAATGTGTTGATACAGGTGGTCAGTGTTATGATTTAAATGATGATGGAATCGGAGATGGTTGTGATTGTCCACCTAGTCTTTCATCTATTATCTATGGTAAAGAAAACTCAGAAATATATTGTGGAACAGTTCATGGTATGTTAATAATTGTTAATAAAAAGTAAATAAATTAAATAATCAGAAAGTTTAATTTCGTCAATATCGAGTGAGTGCGTACGTGCCCTGTTAATGTATGAACGTGCTGATTCCCGCCAATAAGAGAGGAGTGAATTTGTCGATCAGAGCAATGATACACGAAAATTCGTATGAGTAGTCTTGAGTACTTTTCAGTCCTACTTTCTGCCTAGCCTAACCAGTTAAGTTGAGAACATCAACAACAGCCTCTGCAATATGAATCATTATTCTCAAACATACTGGGGTTTATATACCAAACAAACTGACCACATCGTACCATAAAATAGAAAATAACATTTGTACAAGATTTGGCCAAATGTGGCAGTGAATGCGGGGAACGGTAATTAATGAACTGGGTATAACTCAAGAATGGTAATTCGTATAATAATAATCTATAGGTCAGAATTTATCTTATAATAAGAGGGATACGAATATGAATAGTTTAGTTACTTAACAGTTATACAATAAGAAATATACATATCATATTGGTCCATAAATAGTTTTCAAGAGTTAACATTCCTAATTCTCCACGGGATATATTTTTCAAGCAAATGTAGCCACATTTTAAATTATATTGTTAACTATTTAAATACTAATAAACAGATATATCAAAACAAACTACTTACAAAAATAGATAAACATATTTCAAGAGATCATTATGTCATTAATAAATAATAAAAGATATATGGTAATGTAACAACTAATTCATGCGAATATATCTGAATGTACATTCTTTCTTTACATGAATATGAATGAAACTGTTCCTTTTTGTTTAAAATATTCAATTGGTGAAGTTTAACTTGCTTCAATTAGAAATAAATAAAGCTAGTCAGTTGAGTAAGTAAATAAATACCAATGTATTATAGGAGGTATTTTAAGTAAATAAATGAAAATATTTTGATATATTCCAATTCAATTGTGAAGTTACTATGCATGATAGATGATTATAAATAAGAATATATACACTATTATGCTGTGCTAAACTTAATTGATCCAAACCGAAATGTTGTTTAGAATGTGGATAGGTTTCTAGATCATTTATTATATTGATATTAAATTGATAACCACGCTAATAGAGCAATAGTCTTTCTAGAAGAACCGGTTTCTTTTTACACAAAGTTATCATCTGGATTTTAATTTGATTACCTAACCTTATTACAATCAAACAGTCTCCATTCGAAATTTTTAACCACTTTTCTACATAGGAATAGTTATGAATTACATAATATATATTTAACTGTAAAACAATGTCAACCAGGCACTTTACATTAGTTGCAATTATGTTTCTTTTAATTTTGTTGTTCCAGTATCTGTCAACTGTACAAATGGATATTTATCTGTATGTTATTATCCTCATACCTATGGACCATACAACAACTTATTTGATGATTTAATGAATCATCGTTCTGTGGTCAGATTAGCATCTGATAATTATATGACAGATACACTACCTTTACAAATATCAAGTTTGTCCAATGAAGCCAACAGGACATATCATTATTCAAATTTTCAAAATCTTTGTATACTTAAATCAGAAAACGATACAATAGATAATGGAAACACTTTCGTAACAGAATCAATATCACATGATAGTTATCATTTACATGGGGCACAAACAAAACGATTTTGTTTGAATATTGACGTTTGGAGAAAAAACGGACTGTGTGGTATTAGACTGTATAAACTCAGTGTAAGTAATTTTTTTTCATTTTTTTAGAGGACTTAAAATTCTGGGTATGAATCTAATAACTTAATAAATGTACGCTTTTATTATTTCCAAAAGTAAATGAATTTGAGCATTCATTGTTTAATGAAGAATATTTGGTGAGGTCATAAAAAAATACATGAAATTCTATGAATGATTGATTTCAGTCATAAACTAAGAATTTAGTTTTCATCCAATTAAAGAAGCATTGAACCCTTAAGCAGCTGTAGATTAGTCTGAAATACTTCCCAGAATTTAGTTTGTGTTGGAATTCATAAATATCTGCAAAATGTATATTCACAATGCAATATAATATACTTACTTATGCCTGTTACCTTAATGGGAGAAGCATAGGTCATTCACCGAAATTCTCCATCCAAATCTGTCCTGGGCAATCATTTACAGTTTTTTCCGCTTAACATTCATCCTATTCATGTCTGCTTCCGATTCTCGGCGCAGTGGGTTCTTTGTTCATCCTCTTTCTTGGTCCCCTTCAGAAATCCAAGCTAGCGCTTGCCTCGTGATGCAGATTGGTGATTTCCGTAATGTGTGTCCCTTACATTTCCAAAGTCTCTTCCTAATTTCCTCTTCGTTTGGAAGCTGATTTTTCTCTGAGAGTGGGTTGTTCTTGATGGTATCCGGTCAACGGACATTAAGTATCTTGCGTATCTTGTGTTCATAAATACCCGTACGCTTTTGATGATTGTAGTAGTTCTCTAATTTTCAGCTTCATATAGTAGGACTGTCTTGACGTTCGTGTGGATGATTATAACTTTGGTGTTAACTGACAGTTGTTTTGAGTTCCACACATTCTCCAATTGTAAGAATGTGGTCCTTGCTTTGTCAATCCTTACTTTCAGATCTGCATCAAATCCTCCTTGTTAATTGATGGTGCTTCACAGGTACGTCAAAGATTTCACATATTTCAGAGTTGTTCCATCAACTGTGATTGGCTTGGCGTTCTCCGCATTGTATTTGAGGATGTTGCTTTTTCCCTAATGTATATTGCGGCCTACTGATGCAGAGGCTGCTGCTACTCTGGTTGTCTTCATTGGCATTTATATCATTATAAACATTAAAAGGTTTTTAATATTCGACAACCTTCCTTTATTCTTGTCACTGTTGTTGTCACTGTTGTCATCTTGTTCCACTCTATAGAATCCGCTATTTATATACAAAATTTATGTCAGCAGACTACTGTTTGTATTACTTCAAAGTTAAGGTGATAGAGTATTATTTTATATATTCTTCATGAAGTGAAATGGCAGAAATCACTAAACGAAATCATCTATGGAATACCACTTTAAATTTAGGCTATCATGCTTTTATGATACTAGTCAAACTACTTACATTAAATTATTAAGTATTAAATATTTTTACTACTTTTTTTAAATTTCTTAAATACAAAGAAAAAACACGACTATCATTTTACTTTTATGTAAGAAATTTTTTGAAAAAAAGTATATCAGAAGATCTTCTTCGGTTTCCAAAAAACTATCTAATCTCAGTTACTTTCTAATCTAATCTCTCTTTTCTTTCTTTTTTTATTTATTAAAATAAACGCATAAAAGAAAGAATAATACAATATATTTTATTTAAAAAATAAACATTAAATCAGATATAATCAACAATTTTTTTTAAAAAAGTGAAATTTTTATGACTTTTTAAAATAAAGGGGTTTCATTATTTCATTTGAATTATTATCATTGAAAACAGTGTAAAATTATATGAATGAACAATGCTACATAAAATTAACGCACACACACACACACATATTTATGTATCAACATATGAACAAACATAAACTAACTATAATTACAGTAGTAATTATAATTTATATGTCAAATTGAAACATAATTATAAGAGTTTCTAGGGTTTATTCTTTTTTTTCAACTTTTAGATATATAGTGATAATTTATTTGGCATAAATTTGTTTATTAGAAGGATATATTATCACATATAATATGAATTGGTCTATATGATGGTTTATAGTTATTGGGATATTGGCTATTTCTTTGAAAAATGAACACATCTTCAAGCGTTTCATATACTTTCTAGATGAAATGTGTGCAACTTGAAACGTTATACCCTTGAATGACTCCATTTTCTTGTGCATCTAATAAAACGTTCAGCTAAATACATATTTCTATCTGAATCACTTGAAATCTACTTGAAATCACTTGAAATCCACTCAGTGGCCGAGTAGATAACGCGATGGCGTTTGAGGCTAAAGGTACTGTGTTCGAGTCCCAGAGTGAACAACAACTCTGAGATGCAGGTTCATCCAGCTGGCGAGTCCCAAATAGGACGAAACGCGCATCCTGGATTCCACTGCTAGCCACTATCCATCTTTGCTTACCATGCTTGTGAATTAAGGCTATATCAAGGCAATACGCACAGTATGCACATATGCCAATTAGAGACTGACCAGTTGCTGTCCTAAACATCAATTGGAAGATTCAAACAAACAGTACTAAGTTGGATTTGAAATGTAAATTTGTTGCTTTTTTCTTATAAAATTTATTAGGTAGCCTCAAAATAATAATCTTGATTCTATATCAACTAATCTATGAGATTTACTGTGCTGAAATTAAGCCAAGTTAAATATAAAAATTTCAGGCTAACACAAACTTTAAGATAATATAAATGGTTAGATTGTTAAATTTGAACTACTCGGTAAAGAATACTGATAATCATAAGTTAATTAAGCGGTCTATGGGGGGATTACAGGCGTAAGTAAGTAAGTAGGTTAATTGAGTATTTTTTGAATAGATCTACTTTCTTAAGATCACAGAGAATAAATTTTCTTTAGTCTCCATAGAAATAAGGTGTACTATAGAAATGTTAAATTAATTATAGTCTTTCAAAGTCTTTCAGTTGTTTCTTGATATTAAAACACCAGATTGTACTTCACACACCTACTGAAAAGAACGGACCTGAAAAGTAGGCAATATAATAATTACAGAAGGATACTTACTGTTGTGATGATGAACTATTAGTATATTTATTTGTAATGCAAAATACATGAACAGTGTGTTTGTATATTTTTTAAAAAGCTACGAATCGCTGAAGCGAATTATTAGAATTAGGAAGTTTTGACTGATTTACCTGAAATTCTAAATATTGCGTACAACTAGTTGTACAAAAAATGTAACTATTCAAACTGCCTGAAATTCTAAAGTTTTTCTCATAATTATTTATTTAAAGAGAATAATTATTATATTAATGTTTTAACAGCATGATACCATACAATATGAAGGAATTTTAGAAGTTCTTGTAAATACTTCAATACGCACTCCTAGCAGAGATAAAATTATTCCTCTCAAATGCATCTCTCGAATACCGAATAGGCCAATGAATGAAATTAATGGGTAAGTGACTGAAGAATTTCTACGAAAATATTTTATCATTATTGATTTCTATTATTATGAGCCGTCAAATAAACATGATATAAATATAATGAAAATTACAACAAAACGACAACCACAACTGATCTTTATCGGTTGAAGTGAAAAGACACTTTGATTCACAAAGTTATTTGTCAAAAGAACGATCTCATCAAATTTAATTAAAAAGCTTTATTATTGATTTTTAATTGCTTTAACAATGAATACCTTATATAGTATTGACGTATTTGAGTCAGTAATCGAAAATAATCACTTTGAATGAGCCCTGTTAAATGGAAACTTTATTAATATCTTACTTTTTGCACAAATGATTGATTACAGAGAAGTGACCAATGTCATTTATGTTGATTCTCTCTTAATGCCAGTCGAATTCTATCGATCAAGTTGAAATATGACCATTAGTATAAGTGACTCGAAATCGAGTTCAATGAGAGTCAGAAGTAGTCAACAGAAAACCCTAGACCTAGGTCTCAAGCTATTTGCGATTGTGAAGTTGCGTGGCACTAGTTCGAAACTGCTAGGGAGCATCAGTTCCCACAATATCACAGGTACATATTGTTGGCAGGTACCAAAACGCATGAAACCAAGTCAAGGTTTTCCTGTCGAATACCTCCAACCACCGCCGTTGATAATACTATCATCCCTTGGTTAAGAAATGTTTCTTTTTTGGAAAATAGTAATATAAACAACGCGACCAGCAAAGAATCAAAATTTTTTCACCTGATCTACAGTTTGCTGGCTCATCACAATTATTTGCAAAATATTATTTCAATACTTAGATAACCGTAGTAACTTAAAGAAAGCATTTCAAATCATTGTTAACGACTAAATTCATAGCTGTGTCAGGGACGTCTTTGTCTGTCTTCAGTTTATGTTCATCAAGTACTGAACAGTATAACTTCAAGTATTACACTGTTGTCAAATTTTATCTTTAAATGATTGGGGATTTTAAAATTTTCAAAATAGATTCGCAAAATATTTGAAGTTCAAAAGTACTGTTCGATTTGTTTTAATCTTCCTACTTTAAAATCTGCCCTAGAAAATCATTAGCCTTTAGCCAATCATTTTCACTACGTGGTTAAAAGCTGTGGTGTGATGGCTTATATAGGTAACTTTCAGTCATTAGGTCTCACATTCGGTTTCACCTCACAACGGTCTGAGATGTCAATTAGAAATATTCACCTTTACATTAAAAAAACGTGATTCTAAACTCAGTTTACGATTTTCTCATTGATAAATAAGTTATGCGCAGTTACGAAACCAAGTTATCATGTAAAAGCAATATCAAAACTATTTCACACAAAATTAAAGCTATCAAATAGCACACAATAGACGATAGATTAGTTCGGAATGCCCCTATCTAAAGGATAAAAGCTAATATTACCATGTCAAAAGTTTTCCTGGCCTTTTATTCATATCACTTGTAAAACAATATAATATTCAAAATCAACTTTTTACATTTAAGTTACTTTTATTTGACTTCTATACAGTGGGAATCTGCAAACAATCGGTACTATGAACCTAGCAAACACACCAATTCATCCCCAAATAAGTTTGCGTATATTGAATGAAAACAATAAAGAAATTCCGTCAACTTTTGTTGGTTCACGTGTACGCTTGGATGCCTTACTACTTAATCCCTCAGGCAAGTGTTATGAGACATGTGTTTTATTTTTATATTTAATTACCTATAATTAAATCATTATCTAAAGGGTAGGTCAATCAGAAATCATGAATTAATCAGTCAGACTATTTTGATAAACGAAAAACGTATCTGTCCTCTTCTGGAATTTTTATTTAGGAACTGCACTGAATAATTCTATGTTTATTGAAATGTTGTCAATTGTGTTCGTTGTTTAGTTAGTGTTCTTCATAGACCAATTCCACTTGGAGAAGCATAAAAAGCCACGGTGATCTAAACATCTATTTCAATATAGTTTGGAGACTCCTAATGAGACATACATTTGTTAATCAAACCTCACTCAATTCTTGATTACCAGATCTCACTATGAACGCCGCTGAGTTGTTATTTGGTAATTCATACATAAAACTCAAGTTGATCTCTCACTTAACCAGGTTACAATATAACACCAGCGGCGATATCTCGCCTCCTCTACAAATCAACAAACAAAATCATTTGGTGTACTTCTGGCTGTCATTTATATTTTATGACATTCACGTTAATAACATTGATGTATTAAATAGGATCCTTAGTTCACTTCGGATGTATTGAACTTAAAAATTACGTTTTTGTTCAAATAATGTCAGTTCTTTCCCAGATAACTTTGATAGCGGTTGTCATTTCTGAAACAGGTATTCAACTTTCAAAGGAAAGAATATAAATTATAATTAATTAATGAGCATTTTATATGTGAAAAATACATTTGTATAATCTGGGTGATTAAAATTTAAATAATTCTAACATTTCACCTGGCAAATATCTTCAGGTATACATTTAACTAACATTAATGCACTTGACTTTAAAATGATAGATGATGATAAACTCGTATGCAAATGTTAGAGTAGGTATCTATTGTCAGTTTAAATTTATCGTTTCTTCAAGGGGTTGATACTAACAAAAAGCTCGTAAAATTTTAATAGGAGAAATGTTGAAATGATTAGTTAGATTTAGACTGCTGAGATTAATCAGATGTACTTCCTATATGTATATATAATGATTTATAAATACTTGGCGCCTAATTTCTGTTCAATTATTCATTCAGATTTTGATAAATATTCATATAATGAATATTTCGATTTGATTTTCGATTAAACTCTCTTACGATTCAATCTATAGATAGAAAAATTCAAATAAAAAATAAACAATACTTTAAATCATTTGAATTCATTCAAATAGACATGAGACATTTTCCTTGACATACGCCTATTTAATTATTTTATAAAGTATGAATGATTATCGAAGGCTATATTATATTT